>JAZKJV010009335.1:0-635342 GCA_037367405.1 Ottelia alismoides | reverse complement strand
TCTCACAACTGACAGCTCCAACTGCATCAAACTTACTTTGATTGTATATAGAAGAAAATAATCTATTTAATGGCAGTGGTTTCGCATTTGGCGGAGCTACGGTTTGAAAGTTGAGTTTTGGACTCCCGTTGTATAGCTGTACTGATTAAAATATTCAATTTATTATTCATTCATTATTTTCATATTTTCATATTTTTATAATGTTGTAAATATTACTTATAATAATTATGTCCACTAAAATAAGAATAAAAACCTAAATAAAAACAAAAATAAAATACTTAAAAATAAAATACATAGATACATTACCTATATATATACCTATACAAAACATACTTGTATTTTTATTAAATATACAAAACATATCAGAAAAATAAAATAAGAATATATTTACGTATATAAAAGTATTTTATAATTTTATAAAATTAAAATTATAAAATAAAAATAAAAGAATAAAACACATAGGTATTATACCTATAAAGGGCTAAAAAGTGAACTTGTGAAAATAAGCCTCATAAAAATAATTAAAATTCGTAATAAAATACTTCATAAATTAATAAACAATTTTTATTTTTTAACCAAAACGAAATTCATTAATTTACTATTTTATTTCGATTTTTGAAATGATTTCTTGAGGATTTTTCCTGGTTGGTCCACGTGGACCAACCAGGTTGGTCTGACAGTTGACCTAGGTCAACTGTCTGACCTTCTCCTCCAGGCTTGTCAGAGAGGTTTTGTCCCATCTTCGCGCCATTTCCTAGGCTTGACCTTGCACTAATCCATGATGAGGTCTTCTACATTTTTGCTCCTCGATCAATGGTGATTCACGCCCTAGTGAAATCTGGGGCTGAAGACCACTGATCGAGGTGGTTCGAGCCTCGTCCTCCACGCCATTCGTCAACCATACAAAAAGGACCTCCCGACTTCGATTTGAAATTAATCCTTCTTCCGCCATTTTCACCCTCAAACTCCGAGTCCTTCGTGCTCCTGGTGACAGCAGGCATCGAATCGACCCTGGGTTCGAGGTATTTGGTGTAGAATCGAAGTGATTCGACCCTCGCCGGAGCTCCGCCGTGCTTCATCGCCCGCCGCCTCTGGTGAGTCTCCTCCTCTTTTCTCTTCATTTTCTTGTAGCTGTAGCGTAGTTTAGGTTAGATAAGTAGCAGTTTGGCTTGTCGTTCATCCACTCGCCGTGAATCTTTGATCGAACCCACGACGGAGCTGAGTTCCGCCCATCATTTCCGGCCACCCAATGCCTCGACTCGACCTCAGACCCCCTCCATTATCTTCCCCTTCACTCCTTTATCACGCAGCGCCCATCATCTCACCTCGATCTCGCTCAGATCGAGTCGCTGCCCCCCCCCCCTCTCCGCCGCTCGCCGGAGCCCTTCGCCCGCACCACCAACCGCCTCATTCAACCCATCAGACCCCACCATTTTGCTTGTCTGGTTTTTGCGTACTTAACCCTGCAGGTCCGAGCCCCAGAGAAGGCTCCATCGACCTTCATCGACTCCAGACGTCTCCGCCCAGGTCGCCTTCCTCGTCCGACCACTCCACGCCTCCTCAGCCTTGCCAGAGGCCATCAGTTGACGCGGAAGGGCCCCAGGATCCTTTTGCCCTTGATCCAGGGGCCGGAGCGGCCGTGTGTCGGCCGCAATCGCCGCTCGAACCTCGCCGGGGAGGTGTTCTTCGTGAACCTCCCCCTGCCGTCGGATCAGTCACCACCTCCAGACACGATGCCAGCCGTCCGATCGTCTGCTGCTCCCCGCCATTGGATCGACCACCCATGATCTAATCTCAGCCGTCCAGGACGAAGGGGTATCATCCGCTCGAAGCTCGCCATGTGTCCAAGTGGAACTCCATCGGCCGCACGATAAGGAGCTTGGGTATTTTGCATCTTCAGCCCAAGCATTTTTGTTTTTACTTTTTAGTCTAGTAACTTTCGTTTGAAGTTTAAAAAGTTTTGTAATATTTGCACTTAAACCCTCACAGTTGCACTATTTGCACATCGGTACACGCCACGTCACCTCACGTGACTGGGGCGCGTGACTTTTGGGTATTTTGCAGTTTTGGCCTTGAACTTTTCGTTATTTGCAATATTATCCCTGTGCGTAGTTAATATAATATGTTTTCGGAAATATTGCATGCATGCCCTGCCGACTTTTGATATTTGCAATTATACCCCTGTGAATGGTGTTTCACGTGTTCTGCGCGTGCTTCTTTGGTGAAAATTGCTGCTAAGCCCCTGGATGTCTCTATAATTACAATTATACCCCTGCTAGGCTTAGGAATTTTTGTGTGCTTAGTCTATTTATTTCACACCTCATTTAATTGCTAAAAATTCTCAAATTTTGGACTTAAGCTCCTGTGCACTTATGCTTCCACGCCATCAATTTAGTTTTTGATTTTATTTTATTTTTAGATTTATTAAAAATCAAAAACATGCTTTTTATTCCTTGTTTAGCGTAGAAAATGCCAAAAAATATTAAAACCTATCGAAAAATTCCATAAAAATTCCCTAGTGTCTATTTTAACCTATTTTAGTGTCAGTCCAAAAAATCACTAAAAATCTCAAAAGAGAAACACTTAAAATTTAAAAATACTCTAAAACTTCAAAAAAAATATAAAATCAAAGAAAACTCAAAAAAATATAAACTCGGTTTCTGTGTGTTTTTGATTTTATTCTCTTTAGTTGAAAAATAGTGTGAAAAATTTGGTTACTGTTTGCTAATTTTAATTCTCAGTTTACTCACAGCCAGCACATTTTCTACTGTTTTGCCTTATTTCAGTATTTAAAAATACCGAAAACACCTTGAAAATCCCCAAAAAATCAAAAAAACAGTAAAAAATCCTAAAAATATCACAAAGTAATTATTTCTGAATTTTTGGACATTTTTGCATATTTTTATACATATTTTGTCTTGTCTTTTATTACATTGTCTTTATTTTCCAATATTGAAAATTAAAAAAATTATATATAGAATATAAATTATAAAAAATCAGAAAATTAAAAATCAAAATACAAAATTAAAAATTAAAAATTAAATAAAAAATTAAAAATTAAAAACCCACAAAAAGAAATTAGATTGGCTAAGTTGTGTATTAGACCTAGGATTGGATTTTTATCTATGCTCTACACCCTTGCTTCCTGAGTTCGACCCCTACTTGCTTGCCATTGTACATCTTTAGTAGGGTATAATAAATTTTAATCCTTGTTATTCATTCTTTGATTAATTGTGTGGGTTAATTGTTGAAGAATGAGGAGGCTAGAGTAGTCGCATCAGCGACAGTGAGTCTGACTTGTCAGATCACTATTTAGCGGCTCTCGCATCTGTCGCTTTTCAGCTGGTGAGGCTGATCTCGCCTCCAAGACCGTCCCTGCTGTTAGGGACGAGGACCATACGACGACTGCTGCTGCTGCTGTGGTGGGTACACTGGGGGCTGCTGCCGCTGCAGCTGGTGATCCCTTTGATGGTCGTACTGGCCACCCTGTCCTGATGGCTGCTGCTGGGGCTGGGCACCTCCGGTCCCCCAACGGAATCCGGGATGGTCTCGTCGGATACCGGGCTGAGGGCGGTCATACCAAATCCCGTTGACATCCATCAACGGCTCTGCATCGTACTGGGGTGGCGGGGTAATGCCAGAGGCTGATCCGACTGGTATACCACCATCTGCAAGTTTGGAGATGGTGGTGACTGGTAAGTGGGCTGCTGTTGCTGGTACAACTCCGCATGTACAAGGTGAACCTGTCTAGGCTGCTGGTGGGAGCTGGAGCACTAGGACGAGCTGCTGCTGCTGCCGGAATTGCCTCGCGACTGAAGATGGTGCTGGGAAGCCGTCTGTGCCTCCTGGAGACACATGAGCTGGGTCTTCATGTCGCTCAGAGTCTGTGCCATCTGCTCCATCTGAGTGATGCCCTGGCACTTCTTCTTCTCAATCAACTCCATCTGGTCCAGCTTCTCGCTGATGATCCCCATGTCCACGGCGGATGACTCGGCCTGTGCTGCTGCTACTGCGGAAAAACTGGAAGGACCGGCGTCGACCCGTGCTATCCTCTGGTACTGCACGGTCTGTGGCTGCTGGGGTCTGCCCTGAGTATACAACCGGGTGTGGGACATCATCATGTAGTTCTCGGCCATCTCCTCGTAGATGGCCCAGACTTGGTCGTGATCCTTGACGAAGTAAGACCCGCCACAAGAAGCGTTCACCAAAACCCTGAAGCTCTGGTGTCAGTCCGCTGAAAAAGCTCTGCACGAGGTTCGGCTTGGAAATGTCGTGGTGCGAGCATCTATCAGTCAGTTCTCTGAACCTCTCCCATGCCTCATGGAACTGCTCGTTGGGGAGCATGGAGAAGTTGCTGATCAGGGCTCTCGCGGCATTGGTCCGCCCGAGTGGATAGTACTTATGCAAGTACTCGGTGCGAAGCTGCTCCCAAGTGTAGACGAACTTCCCCAGATGTTTCAGCCAGGTGGCTGCTCTGTCTGCCAAAGAAAAGGGGAAGGCAATCATCCGTATCGTGTCCTGGTCCACCTGACGGTCATGGACAGTACTGCAAATCATGAGAAACTCCTAGAGGTGGAGATGGGGCTCCTCGGTGGCAAGCCTATGGAAACGGGGGAGGAGCTGCAAGGTGTTCGGGGTGAACGTGAAGTCCCCCACGATGGCTGGTAAAACAACCCAGTGATGCATCAGTGTCGATCTGGGGTTGTGCAACTCCCGCATCGGTCTCGGTGGGTCTCCTGCTCCTGCCGCGGCGGCGGCTGCTGCGGCTGCTGCTGTTGCATCATTTGGGATCTCGGCCTGTCTCTGCGCTGCTCTCGCTCTGCTCTCATCTGCTCCATCTCTCTCCTCATATCCAACATGAAAGCTCCCTGATCCCTCAACTACTGCTGTACCGTCTCGAGGGAGGCGATCAGGGTGGAGTTGATCGCACCCTGGTCCAGAACAAAATGCTCGGGCTGTGGACCTCTACTGCGATAATCAGAACTGCCGGCCATGGTCTCTGCAAAATCAAATGATCCATACTTAGGTCCCGATAAATCTGAAAGTCTCTCCTCCGGCACTGGCATCTCGGAATGGAAAGAAAGGGGGTCGAGGGGGAATAGGGTGGAATCATACTCGGGTTCGGAGGGCTGGTCTCGGCTCTCACGAACCAACCTAGATGAACGGGTAGACGCACCCGAAAGCGGTGCAGCCAGAGGCTGCCTAAGAGATCGTCTGCCCATCATCTTGATGTGGCGAATAAGGCAGATGAGATCTGGAGAAACTATGATCACAAGCAAACCCCGAGTTGTCCAACGCAACGTGAGCTGAAGACCGTAAAGGCTCGGTCAATTTATCTTGTCAATTTTTATTTTGGTGAACAATCAAGATATCAGAGCGATTACGTGACCTGCTGGGATACCCGATACTTTCCCAATCGACTGTCCCGCACAGAAGAGTCGGTAATCAGTCGAGAAGAGTACCGGAGGGCTCTACCTAGTGTTTGGGTCACTCTCTCGCACAATCAAACCAAGCAATGAGGGGGTTGCTCTCCCCAAGACAAATTTTTAAATCAAGTGTCTTTTAGTGATCAATAGTTTTAGCAGTCCCAATTTTATGATTTTTCTTTTTAGGTCTTTTTCAATAAAAATCAAAAACTCCTAACGAATTTTTCGGTTCTCCTGGTTATTAAGTCAAAAACAGGGGGAGAAGACGAAAAAGCCGATATGTGATGAAATCAATGATGCATGCAAAGTAAGAAAGGCGTACCTGACTCCAGCACTCTACATGTTATATGATCCGCGCAGAATTGAAAGACAGAAAGTAAACTACCTATATGGTGCAGCGGAAAAAAGTCGAGTCCCTAAGCAGGCAACTTCTACTCGAAAGAACCGTCTAGCTGGTCACCAGCCTTTGGTCTAGAGAGTCCGGTCTCGGTCTACCCCTCCTCCTCTCGACAAATTGGGTTCAGGAGCAGCGCTTGGCATGGCAGGCTGCGGCACGTAGGCTCGAAGGAAATGAGTCAGCTATTTTTATTAATTTTTTATTAGTAGGTCCAATTAACGATCTATAGGCATAAGCAATCTATTAGGTGTGTGGATCCTACTCAGTACGGCACAATCAAACAGAAAGTCCTAAATCTAGGGGCTTGAGAAAAACTGCGTAAAACCGTAAAAGGCAGCAAAAAACAAAAGCCGCGAAAAAGCCGCGAAAAAGCTAAGGATCCCCCGAGCACACCGGTGCTCGGCGAAACAGACCCGAGAAAGTGTCCAAGTCCTGCTGAGTGTCCCTGTGTTATTACAACAAATCAAATGTGCTAAAATAAACCTAAACTACTCCTCTCTCACTCAGCTTCTCTCTCGCTCTCTCCTGCGGCTCCATGCAGAAGGGAGCCGCCTCCGATCACCGCGGTTGCGCCGACTTCTCGAGAGTCGCCGCCTCGGTCCCTCGGGCCCTCGCAAGAAAGCAGACAAAGTGTCAAATACCAAATAATCAAATATAGACAGAAAAAGCCAACAAGTGTATATGTGCAAAAAATGACAAATATAAATAGATAAGCAAAATCAAACAAAAGAACAAAAATAAAAGAAAATAAAAGAAAATTAAACAAAAATAAAGGAAAAACAAAAAGCCGTGGACTCAGAAAGAGCCGTGGAAAGCCGCAAAAAAGAAAAAGAAAAGAAAATGAAAAATAAAGAAAAAGACTACTAAGCCGTGCTCCCCGGCAACGACAACATTTTGATGGGCCAAAAATCCTAATGATCCGGATCAGGTAAAAGTATCACTCGGGTCGTTGCGACCCGGATCGATAAGAATCTCAGCTCAATCAAGAAAATTAAGTGCATACCACCAAAATAGAGTAAAAAAAATCAAATAAACACGATAGTTGTCCTGGCTATTGGATTAGCCTGGTATAGCGACCAGGGCCGGACTCAGGGAGCACGTGATGGCCTTGCGGCCTACGAAGTACTCTAGAAAAGAAATAGAATAGAATAAAGGTATTTTTGGTGGATTTTAAATCTTTTTATATTTTTTGGATTTTTTTAATTAATTAAGAAAATAAGGAAACAAATAAACAAGCCAATACAACAAATTATTTAATCACTCAAAAATCACCCAAAATTCAAATAAAAATATTTTTATGTTTTTATTTTTTTACTATTTTGGTTAATTTTTGGTAATTTTCTGATTTTTATTGAATTTTATAAAAATCAAACAAGGCAGAAAATCAAAGGGACTGTCCAGTCAGGTGTCAAGGGCCAAATTAAAATGCAAAATGGCCCTATTAATACCTGAAGATAATTTTCCTGTATAATAGAAAACTCAAGGAAAATTTAGGCACCAGAATTATTATTTTTTGATTTTTCTTTTATTTATTAGAATTTTTATGGGTTTTTAGGGGTTTTGTAATTTTTATGGGTTTTATATATCTAAAAATGACCAAAATTGGTCAGAAAATCAAACAAGGCAAAATAAACACTACCTAATTTTTTTTGTAATTTTTAGAGGTGTTTTAATATTTTTTGTGAATTTTAAAGTTAGACAGTAATAAAAAAGTGTGTTTTTGAATTTTTAAAAATAATAAATGAAATAAAAAATGTCTCCAAAATTGGAGAAAATTTTACACAATGGCAGGAGCCATGTATCCAATTTTCATCGAATTTGGAGTTAATTTGCTATTTTATTAAAAATAAAAACAAGGGTACAGTGCATAGGGACCTGTACGCAAATAGTAGAAAGTCCAGGGGGTCCGGTACAATTTCTCCACGAAATCACATGCGAGGCGCGTGACCTGGGCACTAAGGGACCTATTTGCAATAAAACTAAAGTTCCTGGACTGTTTAGTAACACGTACTAAAAGTCCAAGGGCTTCAGTGTAAATAACCCACTATATCAAGCACATGCGCAATTAAACATTCACAGGGGTATTTATGCAAATACTAAAAAGTTAAGTTCATTCATTAACACCCTGAAACTATAAGTCCTTACATGCAAATAACCCAACAAGCACGTGTCGAAGCATGTGTTCCTCTACACACAGGGGCATACACGTAAATACCAGAAACTAAAGGGTCCTCTATGCAATTTACCAAACACAAATAAAAGTTTTAAAATATTTACAGGACCTAAGGTTAACAACTAAAGATCTAAGGGCCTAAGAGATATTTACCCTTTATTTAAGTCGAGGGCCAGATGCGCGCCACGTGGAGATCAGACGGTCGGGGAATGGGCGTGGCTCAACACAGGGTCCTCGGTCCTGATCGAACGGCTGGGGCCTCGCCACGTGGAAGATCGGGCGACTAGGACGCGACGTGGCTAACCTTTGACGATCGTACGGCTGCGGTCTCTTCTCCACTGATCTAACGGTGACGTCTGCTCCTGGCATGGACGGCTAGGATGTAAACTGGAGTTGGAGGAGGATCGAACGGCTACGGAGGATGGTCGAAGAACTGGACTCCGGCGAGGTTCGCCGGGCTCGTGCTGGCGTTGGAGACCTCCTCGGAGGCCACTGATGATCGGAGAAGATGCGTGGGGGCCTCCCGCGTCTAATGGCACCCTCTGATGACGCAGCGGAGCTCCGGAGAGCTCAGGCCACGCCGGCAGAGGAGAAGCTGCTGCTCCAAAGAGTCGGAGCCCTCAGATGGGCTCGAATGGACCTGAAAAGCACAACAACAGACTCGCGGGTCGAGGGCAAATTGCCTCGACCCTGTAAGCGGGGGTGAAGGTGGTCGGTGCGGCGGGGCGTGCGAGCTCCGGCGGAGCGACGACGAAGGAACTCGATACCCAGTTCCTTTACGAACTGGGGTGAATGAGTGGGAGAAGAAGGTGCGCGGGGGAACGACGGAGATGATGGGTGACTCCGATGGTCGAAATGAAGGCGAGGGTGGTCGGAATCAAAGCAGAACGGCGACGGGGGAAATTGGGCGAAAATCAAAATTAAAGAAATAGAGAAAGAGAGAGGTCTACCTACTGGATGCTGTCGACTGGGGAAGAGCAGGGGGTGCTCCAGGTCCTTGCCTTGAGGACCGTTAGTGTCCGAGGCTCGAGCGTCACCTCCAGGCAGCGCACGGCAGCGCAACGTCGTCGGATCGATGGTCTTCCACTCCTTCCTCACTGCAACACTGCCTGGAGCGAGCTGTCACTCTCGCAAAGGCTATGGAGGTCCTAGGGTGGCGTGAAATGATCCAAATATGCCTGAAATGGGAGGCGGAGCTAGGACTTTATACGGCAAGGGGTCCGGCTAGATCAGGTCGGGCAGGGCACGGTGAGGCGCGGGTCCCAATGAAATCACCCGGGCGAGAATCTCGGATTCACCAGGAAGAAGAAGAACCTGGGGTTTGCGGATTTGGTGGTCGGGTCTTGACGCAAAAATTCGGGGAAGTCGGGTCGGGCGTCATGGACCCGTGGGAAGTGGTCCTGGGGGCGGAGTAGACCGGGGGGGTCAACGTCCCCGTGGACCAACGGGGACAGGCCACGTGGAAATGATTTAGAAATTGATTTAAAAATAGAAAATGGCCGAATTATTAAAAACTCAAAATATGAAAAATGTTTATTTTATTTTTTTCTATTTTTTGTGATTTTTAATTAATTTTTCAAAATAAAAATGAGGTATTTACACTATGATGCTATATATAGGTATTTATACAATATAAATTTTTGATTTTTGATTTTTAATTTGTTATTTTTGTACGTTTTTATTCTCATTTTATATTTTATTTATTTATAGCATAAAATTAGGAATAAAAAGGTATTTTTATTTTATTTTTATTATTTATTTACAAGTGTTAAATAAATAGCTATATACATATATATACATGGTATATGTACAATGTTCTTTTTTATTTTTAATTTTGTTCTTTTTATTTCATTTTTGTTTTTATGGTTTTTATTTTATTTATTTCCAAAATAAAATAAAGAATATATACAATTTTTAGGGATTTAATTTATTAATTTACAAGGCTAAATAAATATAGATAAGGGTTCTATGTACAAGGTGAATATACACAAGTGGATATTTTTGTTTTCTTTTTAATTTTTCTATTTTTGTTTTAATTTTGTATTTACAAATATATACAAGTATCTACAAGCCCATTTTATTCTATTTTTGGAGGAAAATATTTTTGTGATATTTATACGTATATTTACACACATGAGCTCCCTATCTCTCTCTACTTTGCTTTTATGCGGTTAGGCCCATGCTGAGCCCTCCCTTGGGATTAGGTTGCTCAATATTTATTCTAAATATTTCCCTCTTTTTTTTATTCTTTATTCTTTTATTTTTGCACAAAAACATGCTAATTATTAGTTCTTACACTATGCATGCTCTTGGATAATTATTTGTATTTACAAACATATACATGCATTTGCAAAGGTTTTTGTAGCTAAAATATAAGAATAAAGAGTGATGAATGAGTATTCATCAACCACCACAAAGTGTTGCGGGTTCTAATTTACATATTCCTAATGTCCAGCTCAATGCAATCACTAAAGAACAAGCCTACAATTCATGCATGGTCGTACGAGGTGTCATTACTATTCATGGCTTTTCAGTATATGCCTTGTTTGATTCCGGTGCTTCACATTCATTTATTGCTCGATGTATAGTACCCGCTTTGGGTAAGGTACCTGTAGAAGTACAACAGTCCTATATGATCAAGGGACCAAGAGGACAAGTATTTATAATCCGAGAATTCCTAGATGATTGTGTAGCACTGATAACAGGACATCAGTTACCTGTTTCTCTATTACTTATTGAAATGGATCACTTTGATCTCATCCTGGGGATGGATTGACTAGAAAGACATCATGCATGCCTTGATTGTTTCCATAAGATAGTAATTTTTCACATTCCTAACTTGATAGAGTTCCAGTTTATTGGAAAGACATCCAATGATGATGTCAAATACATCTCTACTCTAAAGGCTAAAAAACTGTTAGAACAAGGGTGTCAAGGCTATTTAGCTTATGTATGCACTACATTAGGGCCAGATAGAATGATAGAAGACGTGCCTATAATGTGCAAGTTTCCTGATGTTTTTCTAGAAAAATTACATGGATTACCACCTGAGCAAGAGATTAAATTTGAAATCTCTCTCATACATGATACACAGCCTATCTCTATTCCTCCATATAGGATGGCACCAGCGGAGTTACGTGAGTTAAAGGTACAGTTACAAGAACTGTTAGACAAAGGCTTCATTCATCCTAGTACTTCACCATGGGGTGCACATGTTTTGTTTATAAGGAAGGAGGATGGGTCGATGCGGTTGTGCATTGACTATAGACAACTAAACAAGAGGACAATAAAGAATAAGTATCTTCTACCAAGAATAGATGATCTCTTTTACTAGTTACAGGGTTCGACTTTGTATTCCAAGATTGATTTAAGATCTGGATACCATCTGTTGAAAATTAAAGATACAGATATTCCCAAGACAGCTTTTCGAACTAGATACGTGCATTATGAATTTTCAGTCATACCTTTTGGACTGAAAAATGCCCCAGCGACCTTCATGGACCTCATGAATCGAGTATTCTAGGAGTTGCTAGACCACTTTGTAGTAGTCTTCATTGATGATGTGCTTATTTACTCCAAGGATAATACCCACCATGAACACCATCTCAGTCAAGCACTTGAAATACTAAGGAAGAACAAACTGTATGCTAAATATAGCAAATGTGACTTCTGGTTGACTGAAATATCCTTCTTAGGTCATGTTATTTCAGAGGTAGGTATATTAGTTGATCCTGCAAAGGTTAGTGCGGTGATAAGTTGGGAACACCCGAAGACTATCACAGAAATACGATCTTTACTGGGTCTAGCTGGGTATAATAGAACATTCGTGAAGGACTTTTCACGAATAGCATTGTCAATGACTAGGCTGACTCAAAAGGAAGTTCCATTCATATGGTCTGATGCATGCAAAACTAGTTTTCAAACACTGAAAGAATGCCTAAAATCTACACCTATCCATACTCTACCCTTTCGGAGTGAAGGGTTCACAGTGTACACTGATGCATCTAAAGAAGGACTTGGGGCAGTTCTTATGCAACATGGTAATGTAGTTGCGTATGCATCGCAACAGCTCAGGACACATGAGAAGAACTATCCGATACATGATCTTGAATTAGCTGTCCTAGTTTTCGCTTTAAAGATATGGAGACACTACCTCTATGGTATTACTTTTAAAATCTTCACTGATCATAAAAGTTTAAAATATCTGTTTGATCAAAAGGAGCTCAATATGAGACAAAGACGGTGGCTAGAGCTGTTGAAGGATTATAATTGCACCATCTCCTACCACCCCGGTAAAGGGAACGTCGTATCAGATGCCCTTAGTAGAAGAACTTATTCACATGAGTTGGTGAGTGTTATCCACTTCTAGGTTATACTATCATTGTTAAGTGAATGGAAACCATTTTATAGTAGTGCTGATAGTATAACTATCCATCACTAATACAAATCAAAGATCTGGGATAGAATAAAGAAAGGACAAGAGGACGATCCAGTCCTTAAAGACTTCAGACAACAACTTGAGCAGAATAAGATATAGGGATTCCATATACAAGCTGGGATATTGTGTAACCATCATAGAGTTTGTGTACCAAATACATCCGAATTGAGGAAAGATATCTTACGCGAAGCGCACTGCTCAAGATTATCTATTCATCTAGAAATTACGATGATGTATAAGGATCTTCGTTCAAACTTTTGGTGGTCGGGAATGAAAAAGGATGTTGCTGAGTTCGTGAATTCATGTTTTACCTGCCAACAGGTAAAGGCTTCACACCAAAAGCCACCAAGATTATTGCAACCCCTCCCTATACCTGAATGGAAATGGGAAAGCATTTCCATGGATTTCGTTACTGGTTTATCTCAAACGACCTGTAGGAAAGATAGTATATGGATTATAATAGATCGTCTGACCAAGGTAGAACACTTTATTCCAATAAGCTTATCTTCCACTCCAGATCAGCTTGCTGAGTTATATATTACACATGTGATCCGCCTCCATGGTATCTGATGAATCCACGTTTCATCATCTTTATTCTATCATTTTGGCCTTAAAAACCCTAGTAAATGCGTGTAAATAGGCGTAATTCATGCATTTTAGCATTCATGTATATATGTGTAAATATTGTATAAAATGCGGTTTTTAAAGCCAAAATAATAGAATAAAGAAAAGAAAAGAAAAAGAATAAAATATTGTAAATATTTTATGACCCAAAACCCCGAGACCTAGGCATCTTGATGAATAGGTCGACAAGGAATAAAGTAGGGGGAGATAAGGGCCAAAACACAGATAAAATACCTATACATTATATTTATTCTTTATTCCTTTTGGGACCTATTTTTGGTTCCACTTTTTATTCATCAAATAAAGAAACTTTGTACAAGAAAGTTGTAGATAATTTAATAAAGAAAAATACAAAATTGATTTCACAGAAAAATAATGTACAGATAAAAAGTTATGGTCTGAATAAAAATCCAGAATGCCAACTTCCCAGACCCGTATCTCACAAACGGAAACTCCAAATGCAGCGTACTCACCTTTAATTGTATATAGAAGAAAATAATCTAATTAATGGTGGTGGTTTCGCAATTGGTGGAGCTACGGTTTGAAAGTTGACTTTTGGACCCTCATTGTATACTTGTACATATTAAAATATTCAATTTATTATTTATCTATTATTTTTATAATTTTATATTTTTATAATGTTGTAAATAATACTTATAATAATTATGTGCATTAAAATCAGAATAAAAACATAAATAAAATACAAATAAAAATACTTGTATATATTATAATACATAGGTATAATACAGGTAGCGATACCTATACAAATAATACTTTCATTTTATTAAGTGTATAAAATATATCAGAAAATTAAAATAAAAATATATTTGTGTATATAAAAGTATTTTATAATTTTAGAAAATAAAAACCAAAATAAAATAAATTAAAAATACCTAAATAAAAATAAAATACTTAAATATACAGATATAGATACCTATAGGGGTATAAATGCAAACTTGTAAAAATATGAATCATAAAAATAATTAAAAATCATAATAAATTAATTCATAAAATAATAAACATTTTTCATTTTATAATAAAAAATCAATAAAATCATCTTCTATTTTTAATAGATTTTATAAGTATTTTTTCCTGCGGATTTTCCTGGTTGGTCCACGTGGACCAACCAGGTGGCTGGAAAGTTGACCCACTGGTCAACTTCCTGGCCTCCTCCTGCAGCGTGTCAGAATGACATTTCGCCTCTTTTCTCGAATTTTTCGCCGCTTGTGCGTTGCTCGAGAGAAGATGGTTTCTTCACGAAAGTTGTACCTGGTACAACTGTCATCTGCGCCCTTAGCTCTCCTCGAGCGTTGGACCATCGAGCCACCCGTGATCCCTCCTCGAAAGTGGCCCCTCGCCCATGTTTCAAAAACCGCCCATCCACCTCCTTTTCATTTTGAACCCTTCTTGACCCGAGTTTGAACCTCGAGGCGTTGCGCTCCGGACCGGGAGGGTGACAGGCTCCCTCCAGCCGACGAAGGAGGCTTAGGCGAGGGCCGAGGCGGCCGTTCCACCTATCTCCGGCCATCTTGGCCGTGAGGTGCATATCTCGCGGTGCACAGCCGCTCGAGGTGTTTTTGTTCCATTTCCTATTAATCTAAGCTGCTGCTCTAATTTTCTTTGATGTTTTCTTGTCAGTAACCTATAACTTCGCTCATCTCAGTTCGCCGGAGCCCCGCTCCGGCGAACTCTAAAACCCGACGCAACCTTTGATCCACCGTCACCTACCTGAGTCCCCAGGACCTTTATCTTATTATTCGTGCTTATTGGCAGGACCTGGAGGCCAAGACCCCCGCGTGGGGTCGATTTTTACAGCTCGCCGGAGAAGGAGCCGCGCGCCGCCGCCGCTGCGCGCACCTGGGAAGAACAGCACAGGGGAGGGGGACGTGCTACAGTCACCGTCCATCTGCCCCCCCTGTTGATCAGAACCGTCTAATCTTCTGGGAGCCCAGCCGTTGATCTACCCTCAGGCAATCTAATCCCAGCCGCATATGCTGAAGGGGTATCGCGAGCCCACGTAGCGACACGTGGCTTAAGTGGACATAGCACGGCCGTTGGATGCACTCTATCGCTGGGTATTTTGCGTACATAACCCAGCGACTTTTTGTTATTATTTATCAGTTCATAATCTTTCATCTGCTGTAGTTTTATTTTGTGACATTTGCGCCACGCGCCCCTGAACGTCTTGTATATTGCGGCTTCGTCCCTGCCAGGCACGTGCTCGACGCATGTGACCTGGCATTTTTGCGGGAAAAGCCCCTCGAGTTTTGGGTGTTACTATTTGGTCTCAAAAGTATTTAATCCTGTTGTATTTTCGTTGACAAATTTCATTCGTGCCCCTGGATTTCTTGCATATTACATAAATGCCCCTGGCCGTGTGTAGTTTTTTGCTGTAGTCTCTATTTTTTGCATACATCTACAAAACCCAAAAAAATCTCCAAAAATTGCATTAAGCTCCTGTTGCACCATATTATCACGGCATATTTTTATTTTCCATAATTATTGCATTTTAATATTTATTAAAAATCAAAAACTTCTATTTTCAGCACTGTTTGCATCATAAAATACCAAAAAAATAGAAAAACTTCTCAGAAAAATCCCAAAAAAATATATTTCGTGTCTTTTAGTTAGTTTTAACTCCCAGCCAAAAATCATTAAAAAATATAAAACCAAACTCCTAAAAATTGAAAAACTCTAAAAACCTTCATAAAAATTTATAAAATCCATAAAAAATCCAAAAATAGTGTTTTCTTTTCCTAAATTTTCTTGGTTTCATTATCTTTAAGTGAAAATTAATTTGGAGAATTTTTGTCACTGATTTCTATTTTATTTCTCCATTTTAGTTTCAGCCTTGTATTTTCTTCACTGTTTTCCTTATTTTGATAATTAAAAATACCAAAAACATTTTAAAAATTACCCAAAAATCACAAAAACAGTAAAAAAGTATAAAAAGACCAAAAAAACTTTATTTCCTAGTTTTTGGACATTTTTATCTATTTTTATAAATATCTCTTTCTCCCCTTTATTACATTCCTTTTATATTCCAATATTGAAAAAGAAAGTAAAAAAATATAAAATATAAAAAGAAAATATAAAATCAGTAAATTAAAAATCAAAATACAAAAATATAAAATTAAAAATTAAATAAAAAATATAAAATTCAAAAACCCACAAAAAATAGCATAATAGGCATTTGATCACAACTCACACATTTTTGGTACCTAGTACCCCGTTCTACCTGTCTGCTCCCTGTGTTCGACCTCTACAATACTTGCACCTATACACATCTTGTTGTAGAGTTATAATAAATTTTAACTCCGCACATTTACATTCATTGTTTGATTTAATTGTTGTGGGTTAATTGTTGTTTGAATTTCGGATTTCGTTGGAGGTCAAATCAGCGACTGTTGATTCGCCTTGTGAGTCAACACGACCTCTGCGATTTTTGGGTTCAACAAATGGCGCCGTTGCCGGGGAGCAACAGTGCGTCGTTCGGGTCTTGTTTGTGTTTGTGATTTAGTGTCTATTTCGCGGCTTTTATTTTTCGCCATTTTATTTTCTTTATTTTTGATATATCTGTTGAGCTCTCTAACCCCCTCTCTTGTTGACTTTGTGCGAGGAACCGCTGATCGAGGGAGGCGCTCCACCCTAGGCGCCTACGCACCCACGTGAAGCCGGCATCTGCCAACCGAGCACCGAGGAGGCGAAGAGAAAATTTTGAAGACCGCGCTCTATTTTAGTTGCATTTTCTTTTATTGCATTTATTTTTGTAATTTAAGTGAGTGAGAGACCCATATTATTTGTAATAATACAGGTACCCCCGGACTGGACTCTCTTGAGCCCAATTTCCAAGTGATTGTTCACTTGGGGCTCTCGCGGTTTTTTTTGTCGGCTTTTCTTCGCATTTTTTTTTTATTTTGTTTTGTTTTTCGATTTTATTTACTTTGTGTGATTGAGCTCTTAGCTTTTAGGATTGCTTGCGATAGATTAGGTCCAAACACATTAATCACCCTTGCATGTGCCTATAGTTTCGTTTTGGACTTAGTCAAAAATTTAAACAGTTGATCATCACCCTCAATCCATCGCGCCGCGAGCTCTCCCTGTAAAGCGCTTTCTCCTAAGCTCAAGTGTGTTGAGTACAGAGGAGGGGTGAGCCTAGACCGGACTCCAGGGTTGAGGATTGGTGGTCGACTTGTGGTGCTTCCCGCTAATAGCAATTTCTGAAACTTAGGGCGATTTCATCGGTTTTGCATTTGCATATAGATAGGTTTCAATTCTGCTGAGCATCCTTGCATGTAGAGTGCTGGAGGCAAGGTGAGCATTTACGCTTTAGCATCCATCATCGTTTTGATCGCTTGCATTGCTTTTCCGCCTCTCTACCTCTGATTTTGATCATCTAGGAGCTTAAAGGAATTGACTCCCCGATAGGATCGTGCATTCTCATTAAAAATCCAAAAAAAGTGATAATCAATAAAATTGGGACTGCTAATATTACTTGACCCTAAAACCGACCAAAAAGAAAAATCTTGTATTGGGGCGAGTAATCCCCTCATTGTCTTCGTTTTATTTGCTCACGCACACCTTAAGGATTAGTGCCCAAATCCCATCAAGCCCCTAAGTGTGTGTGAAATTCTTTGACTTCTCACCTAACTCTAAAACCGACAAGATAAAAAGACCGCTCTTGCGGTCTCTACCGAGTTGAGTAGGTGAATTGAGGGTTTGTATTCTTTTTATTTTTTGGTTGTGATTGTTTTGTGTGTCCTAGATCATCCCTGCGCATTTGCGCCTTCTTCTTCATTCTCTTGACTTGACCATCGTGCTCTCCCGATCATTTTCTTTTGTTTCGAGATGGCCGACTGGAGCGTATTCTATCCGGACTTCGCGGATCCCTCCTTCACTCCAGCCGGTCCACCTCCTTTTTTCCAGGAGGACTTTGCTCCTGACTTTTGTACATATCCGCCTCAGCCACAGTATCAGGACTCGGATTTCTACCCACACCCACCTCTATCTCCACCTATGTATTATCCGCCTCCACCTTCACATCCACCCGAGACTGAGCTGATGGAGTCACCTTTCATGGAGTCCACCCTTGAGCACTTGACCCAGATGATGGATCATATGAGACAGAGGATTGACACCCTCACTAGTACCAATAAGAGCGACCATGATATTCCACCATTTGATGATATGGGTTCACTCGAGGATTTCCATGAGAGCTTGCAATCGCCCAAAATACAAAAAAATGAGAAAATTTTAAAAATACAAAAAGATTTCGGGAGACACACGATCGAGTCGGACTGTGAGGAGAGCGCCCACTTGCCAGACTTCTTGACCACACATGCATTCACACCCAGTCCCACCTTTGACCCCGAGGATGCCGCTGTACAGACTGCTCTTGGCATTCCTCGTGTATATACTGATTCCGACTTCCTCCCTTGTATGGAGGAGGTCCAAAAATTCAAAAAAATGCTGACTGAGCCCGAAGTGGTGGCCACCATACATGAGATTATCCGTGCCCCACTTCAGCAGGCCATGACCGATTTATCTGCTCCTCTTCCCAAGAAGAGAAAGCGGAGGAGCAGATCTGAGCGTCATATCTTGACCATGGCCACTGCCCACGCCATCACACACCGTCCCATTCCTCGGAAGAGGAACACTGCCACACCTTTCATTAGCTGCACCATCTCTGACCACACATGTGATCACACTCTCCTAGACGGCGGTGCTTCGATTAGCATCATACCCTTCTCGTTGGTACAGTCTCTTCACCTAGGGCCTCTCAAGAAGACCAGGATGATCGTACAGTTTGCTGATGGATCAATCAAGAGGCCGAAGGGTATCCTAGAAAACGCCGCCATTTCGATTCAGGGCACGAGCTACACTGTCGATTTTGTCGTATTGCCCATGGAGACCTCCACAGGGGAGCATTCTCCAATCATCCTGGGACGACCATTCCTTGCCTCCGCAAGGGTCGTTATTGATTACGAATAAGGAGAGATTCGCTTCCGTCCTGCTAACGAGGGCGAAGCAGTGATCACCGCACCCACTGCTCACCAGAGACCCGCACCTGATGCGACTTCACCTATCTTGGCTGACCCCGAGGACTATGATCTATATGAGGATATCAGAGAGACCTTCTTCATGACCGATGATGAGACCCGAGAATTCCTCTCTAAGGAGGAAAGCTCGGAAAGCATAGACCTTGGTGTTTCCGCTTCCTGTGATTGGCGATGTGTCGATGACATCCGCGGGATTTACACGATTGACACCATTGAGCGGAGGGCAGATTTAGAGACTATACAGGACGGACATGCTCTGACTACTTCCACTGATGAGTCCGCTCCTGTCCATGTAGATACTGATGAGACTAAGGCCGAATTTGATTTTGTTGCTTTTCTTCAGAGATTCGGGCCTTTTGATGAGAAAGATGATCCGGTTGAGATTATAGAGGACGAACAGAGTTCGACTACTTCCACTGATGAGTTCGTTCCTTTTGGTTTTGACCTGGATGACTCCTCGCAGGACGACTCTGAGTACACTACTTCCGATGATGATGAGTTCGTCCCATTCCATTTCGACATCAGCGAGACTCCGAAGGCCGGACCTAGTCGCACTTCTTTCACTGATCCGTCTGTGCCTTCACACCCTAGGGCCACTGAGGACTTACACTGTGTCGACCCTGATCGGCTTTCGTCCACTATGGACCCCGATGTCGACCTGCATCACACCAGATCCATTCCTCAGCGGTCCCGCAAGAAGGTTCGCTTTCTACCTTCTTGACCATCTGTATATCCATCTCTGTTGTACATCCTCTTATGTTCATCTTCGTCCTTCTCCCGTATTGCTCGTCCACCCATTCTCGTGTTTGCCTTGCTTAGGACGTACTTTGTCCTAAGTATAGGGGGGTGGACGAGCTGAGTGTTCTTCCATCGTTCCGTGTCATCACTCCTGTTGTTGCCTATACTTAGGGGCTTCTCTTACCCTAAGTATAGGGGGAGTGACGTGTACATCCTCACGATCTCTTCTTCCATCTTCATCTCTCTTCTTCTTTTCTTCTTTTCTTCTTTTCCTCTTCTATCTTCTTCATCTACCGAAAAGGTGCCGCCCTTGTAGACAGTTTTCCATACTTAGGACGTACTTTGTCCTAAGTATAGGGGGGTGTGCACCCTGAGCGGTTCTCATTCATTTCGATCCTCTCCATTGTCTCCTCTTCTTGTCTATACTTAGGGATATCTTACCCTAAGTATAGGGGGAGACAATCTGAGTACGATCTGTTCATTCCCACTCTTGACCCTCCCTGCTTTGTGTATAGTCTGCTATACTTAGGATTATTTGATCCTAAGTATAGGGGGGACGGTCAACTTCTCATTCATTGATTCATTACTTCATTCTTTAGATTTTCCTATACTTAGTACGAGTTATGTCTTCTCTTTTCTCTCCGATCTATGAGGACATAGCTCAAGCTAAGTATAGGGGGGTCGTATATACTACGTATATACTTTAGCCATAACTCGTACTTTCGTATTTTCGTAATAATATGGCTAATAATTCTTTAAAATTCATTAAAAATTCTTAATAAAAAGATGTGATTATTCCTCAAATTCTTTTTGTATTTACTGATTAATAAATCAGGTGAAAATGTTTTTTGCAAAATGTTTGAAAAATAGTTTGAAAATCTTTGTGAACATCTATTGAAAACTATTTTGAAAATATTTTGTTTCGTGTTTTCAACCTGTGTAAAAATTGTGTGTTTTGTAAAATTTCTTTTCTTTGTGTGAAATAAAATGTTTGAAAAATGATTTGCAAATGGTTTGAAAAATGGTTGCAAAAATGATTTGAAAAACCTATATATACTGTTTTGAAAGCCTTTGCAAAATGATTTTCAAATGTGTGTAAAATGTTTGTAAAAATTATTTTGGACTATAGTTTTCAAAAATTGTGTGTAAATTGTTTTCAAATAAATTTGAGGAATATACACATCACACCAAAATCCACTATATATGTATATATGTATAAAATTGACTACTTACCCTGTAAATCCTTAAAATCCACTTCTTGTAAATATAAGAAGCACTCCCGTGTACATATTTTAACCTATTTTTCAGCCAAAACCTTTTTGTTTTCAAAAAGCCCAAAAACATTTGCAAAAACTAAAATCCAAAAACATTTGAAAAATCTTTTTGAAAAATACAAAAAAATTGCATCTGCATGCATCATATTTTCAAAAATCCATAAAAAGTTCAAAATCCTTGAAAATTGCATCACAAAAATATTTTCTGCATTGCATTGCATAGCATTCGCATTTTTCGGATTGAGTTTGATAGTTGAACAAGTCTAAGTAAAATCCGAAGATTGGAGCTTGATTGGACCTTAAAATCTACCTAATAACAGGAACCTTATAGGAACTGGGTTTGAGGTACTTCAGGTCTAGTTGACTTAATTCTTTGAGGATCACGAGACTTGGTTCAATGGATTCTTGATTGCCTAAGTAGAGCATTTCAGAGCACACGTACGACTCTTGTTGATAATGACCTAACTTGGACACCTGCACCTTTCACATGGCTCAACTCAGTTGGAGTGGTGAGGGGATTGGATTTGCCGGTATGAGACGCACACAAGTGGAAACACTTGTCCTCCTCTAGGGAGGGAAGTGCACCCCAACCCGTCCAGTGATTAGGAAGTCTAAAGACAGGAGGCTGTGGGTTGCGATAAGGCTTCAAAAGAGGGATAGTCTACTGGCTCAAGAGGAAAAACTCCTTATGTAAATGCTGCTGTGAATAGTATTTCAAAAAAAAAAAGAAGAAAAAAAAAGAAAAAAAAAAGAAAAAAAAAGAAAAGGTTCAGGCATGTACAAAAATAAAAAGCCTGCAAGTATGTACAAAGTCAATAAGCAAGCTTAAGTTCCAAAGTCATATTATGTGAGCCTGCAGCAGGATGACTTGACTACACTGGTCTTGCATCCAAGGATAGGTAGCTACACTGGCTACCGTCCATTCTTCTCTTCACCCCCTCCTCTTGAGCTGGTTGCCACTTGAACTTAGAAGGGAATACCCCGCTCCTCGAGGATGGAGTCATTGGATTGGGGAATCATTGGGTTGTCGTACTGGAGAAGTCAGTTTCTTTGCCATTCTAGTTGGGGAGAGCCACCATCACTTACACTGTACAAGTCAGATTCATAGTCGTAAGAGTTTGCGTATGAGTTGAAGTATTTCTGAACTGGCTATTGAGGAGACTTGGATAGAGTTTTGGGATTCTCAAGGACTGTTGGATTTCAAACACGGTTCTCACTAAGGTTCCGCCCGCACTAAAATTCCAAAGGTCCTATTTAAGCTCCAAACTTTGATTTTGTGAAGACAAGTTTGATGATTAAATTTAGTCCATCTTCCTTCTTTTTCTTTTCTTTGTTTTTCTTTTCTGCACTTATTGCATAAGTGTTTGCTAGGGACTAGCAAAGGCAAGTATAGGGGGATGATGAATCCACGTTTCATCATCTTTATTCTATCATTTTGGCCTTAAAAACCCTAGTAAATGCGTGTAAATAGGCGTAATTCATGCATTTTAGCATTCATGTATATATGTGTAAATATTGTATAAAATGCGGTTTTTAAAGCCAAAATAATAGAATAAAGAAAAGAAAAGAAAAAGAATAAAATATTGTAAATATTTTATGACCCAAAACCCCGAGACCTAGGCATCTTGATGAATAGGTCGACAAGGAATAAAGTAGGGGGAGATAAGGGCCAAAACACAGATAAAATACCTATACATTATATTTATTCTTTATTCCTTTTGGGACCTATTTTTGGTTCCACTTTTTATTCATCAAATAAAGAAACTTTGTACAAGAAAGTTGTAGATAATTTAATAAAGAAAAATACAAAATTGATTTCACAGAAAAATAATGTACAGATAAAAAGTTATGGTCTGAATAAAAATCCAGAATGCCAACTTCCCAGACCCGTATCTCACAAACGGAAACTCCAAATGCAGCGTACTCACCTTTAATTGTATATAGAAGAAAATAATCTAATTAATGGTGGTGGTTTCGCAATTGGTGGAGCTACGGTTTGAAAGTTGACTTTTGGACCCTCATTGTATACTTGTACATATTAAAATATTCAATTTATTATTTATCTATTATTTTTATAATTTTATATTTTTATAATGTTGTAAATAATACTTATAATAATTATGTGCATTAAAATCAGAATAAAAACATAAATAAAATACAAATAAAAATACTTGTATATATTATAATACATAGGTATAATACAGGTAGCGATACCTATACAAATAATACTTTCATTTTATTAAGTGTATAAAATATATCAGAAAATTAAAATAAAAATATATTTGTGTATATAAAAGTATTTTATAATTTTAGAAAATAAAAACCAAAATAAAATAAATTAAAAATACCTAAATAAAAATAAAATACTTAAATATATAGATATAGATACCTATAGGGGTATAAATGCAAACTTGTAAAAATATGAATCATAAAAATAATTAAAAATCATAATAAATTAATTCATAAAATAATAAACATTTTTCATTTTATAATAAAAAATCAATAAAATCATCTTCTATTTTTAATAGATTTTATAAGTATTTTTTCCTGCGGATTTTCCTGGTTGGTCCACGTGGACCAACCAGGTGGCTGGAAAGTTGACCCACTGGTCAACTTCCTGGCCTCCTCCTGCAGCGTGTCAGAATGACATTTCGCCTCTTTTCTCGAATTTTTTGCCGCTTGTGCGTTGCTCGAGAGAAGATGGTTTCTTCACGAAAGTTGTACCTGGTACAACTGTCATCCGCGCCCTTAGCTCTCCTCGAGCGTTGGACCATCGAGCCACCCGTGATCCCTCCTCGAAAGTGGCCCCTCGCCCATGTTTCAAAAACCGCCCAGCCACCTCCTTTTCATTTTGAACCCTTCTTGACCCGAGTTTGAACCTCGAGGCGTTGCGCTCCGGACCGGGAGGGTGACAGGCTCCCTCCAGCCGACGAAGGAGGCTTAGGCGAGGGCCGAGGTGGCCGTTCCACCTATCTCCGGCCATCTTGGCCGTGAGGTGCATATCTCGCGGTGCACAGCCGCTCGAGGTGTTTTTGTTCCATTTCCTATTAATCTAAGCTGCTGCTCTAATTTTCTTTGATGTTTTCTTGTCAGTAACCTATAACTTCGCTCATCTCAGTTCGCCGGAGCCCCGCTCCGGCGAACTCTAAAACCTGACGCAACCTTTGATCCACCGTCACCTACCTGAGTCCCCAGGACCTTTATCTTATTATTCGTGCTTATTGGCAGGACCTGGAGGCCAAGACCCCCGCGTGGGGTCGATTTTTACAGCTCGCCGGAGAAGGAGCCGCGCGCCGCCGCCGCTGCGCGCACCTGGGAAGAACAGCACAGGGGAGGGGGACGTGCTACAGTCACCGTCCATCTGCCCCCCCTGTTGATCAGAACCGTCTAATCTTCTGGGAGCCCAGCCGTTGATCTACCCTCAGCCAATCTAATCCCAGCCGCATATGCTGAAGGGGTATCGCGAGCCCACGTAGCGACACGTGGCTTAAGTGGAAATAGCACGGCCGTTGGATGCACTCTATCGCTGGGTATTTTGTGTACATAACCCAGCGACTTTTTGTTATTATTTATCAGTTCATAATCTTTCATCTGCTGTAGTTTTATTTTGTGACATTTGCGCCACGCGCCCCTGAACGTCTTGTATATTGCGGCTTCGTCCCTGCCAGGCACGTGCTCGACGCATGTGACCTGGCATTTTTGCGGGAAAAGCCCCTCGAGTTTTGGGTGTTACTATTTGGTCTCAAAAGTATTTAATCCTGTTGTATTTTCGTTGACAAATTTCATTCGTGCCCCTGGATTTCTTGCATATTACATAAATGCCCCTGGCCGTGTGTAGTTTTTTGCTGTAGTCTCTATTTTTTGCATACATCTACAAAACCCAAAAAAATCTCCAAAAATTGCATTAAGCTCCTGTTGCACCATATTATCACGGCATATTTTTATTTTCCATAATTATTGCATTTTAATATTTATTAAAAATCAAAAACTTCTATTTTCAGCACTGTTTGCATCATAAAATACCAAAAAAATAGAAAAACTTCTCAGAAAAATCCCAAAAAAATATATTTCGTGTCTTTTAGTTAGTTTTAACTCCCAGCCAAAAATCATTAAAAAATATAAAACCAAACTCCTAAAAATTGCAAAACTCTAAAAACCTTCATAAAAATTTATAAAATCCATAATAAATCCAAAAATAGTGTTTTCTTTTCCTAAATTTTCTTGGTTTCATTATCTTTAAGTGAAAATTAATTTGGAGAATTATTGTCACTGATTTCTATTTTATTTCTCCATTTTAGTTTCAGCCTTGTATTTTCTTCACTGTTTTCCTTATTTTGATAATTAAAAATACCAAAAACATTTTAAAAATTACCCAAAAATCACAAAAACAGTAAAAAAGTATAAAAAGACCAAAAAAACTTTATTTCCTAATTTTTGGACATTTTTATCTATTTTTATAAATATCTCTTTCTCCCCTTTATTACATTCCTTTTATATTCCAATATTGAAAAAGAAAGTAAAAAAATATAAAATATAAAAAGAAAATATAAAATCAGTAAATTAAAAATCAAAATACAAAAATATAAAATTAAAAATTAAATAAAAAATATAAAATTCAAAAACCCACAAAAAATAGCATAATAGGCATTTGATCACAACTCACACATTTTTGGTACCTAGTACCCCGTTCTACCTGTCTGCTCCCTGTGTTCGACCTCTACAATACTTGCACCTATACACATCTTGTTGTAGAGTTATAATAAATTTTAACTCCGCACATTTACATTCATTGTTTGATTTAATTGTTGTGGGTTAATTGTTGTTTGAATTTCGGATTTCGTTGGAGGTCAAATCAGCGACTGTTGATTCGCCTTGTGAGTCAACACGACCTCTGCGATTTTTGGGTTCAACAGTATCCTAAAGGAAGTAGTTTCCGATCGAGATTCACGATTCACCTCACACTATTGGGACAACTTTATGAAAGCTTTAGGCACATAGTTATGCTTGAGCACAACATATCATCCGCAAACATATGGTCAATCATAACGTACGATTCAGACTTTAGAGGATATGCTACGAGCATGTGCCTTAGAATGGAAAGGATCATGGGTGAAACATTTGCCTCTTGCAGAATTCACCTACAATAATAGTTACCATACAAGTATTGGCATGGCACCATTTGAAGCATTTTATGGACGTAGGTGTACTACTCCTTTGTGTTGGCAAGAAGTTGGGATAAAGAACCTTTACTATTCAGATAGACTCCAGGAGATACGAGAAGCTGTAAAGCTTGCTCGAAAAAAACTAATAACTGGCCAGAGTCGCCAAAAAAGCTATAGTGATACCAAGCGAAGAGACCTTGAGTTTGAGGTAGGCAACTTTGTATTTATCAAAGTATCGCCTATGAAGGGAGTTCAGAGGTTTGGCTTGCATGGAAAATTGGCACCCAGGTTCATGGGTCCCTTTGAAATCATTCAGTGGATTGGAAAAGTGGCATATAGACATGTACTTCCTCCACATCTTTTGGCAATACATGGTGTTTCTCATGTATCAAATCTGAGAAAGTACATTAGGGATCTAGAGCATAAGATAAGTTATGATGATTACATGTTGAGCCAGACTTGACATACCAAGAAATACCTGTAAATAATAGATAAAGATATCAAGAAGTTGAGGAATAAAGGGGTGCCTCTAGTTAAAGTATTGTGGTGGAACCAAGAGTTTGAAGAAGCTACATGGGAACCTGAGGTGGAAATGAGAGAGAAATACCCCTATTTGTTTGAGTGATAACACTATGTATTGTATATCTTCTTTATAAATGAAATGGAGTTCATTCTCTTTAATGTTGTTATGGTTTCAATCCTCTTTAAGGTTGTTATGCCATCATTATAAGTCTCGAGGATGAGACTTCCTTTAAGGTTGTTATAATTATAAAGCCTTGAACTTAGCATCTCTCGGATCCTATATAATAAGATCCCTCGTCAAGAGGAAACCAACGGAATTTGTTTCGTGTGAATCGGACGTCGTTTCTATTTGTTATGATATTTGGAAGAAAGAAAAGTAAGGAGGTTTAAAATGTCATTAACCTGTAATGACTATCATTAAGACTAATTAAGCATGATTAAAAAACTAATGACAAATTGAAAATCACCAATGATCATAGCGAACACTAATCAATAGTTAGCAAAAGATAAGCATAAGCCGTGAAAGTTAAATCGTGATTAGTGAAAGTTAATCATGATTAGCGTTAATTAAGCATCATTAGAGAATCTAGAATCCTCTGAAATGTTCTAACTTAAGCCCTAAGTTTCGGATAAGTTTTGACCAAAATCATGGGCCAAAACCATGGGCCGCTAACCGTGGTTAACGTATAAACAATGATTTTCTAACCATGGTTAGCGGTTTTCTAGAGCCTATAAATACAACCTACCCATTCATTCTCTACAATTTCCAATACCACCACCACCCCAAGGGCTAGTGTTGAGAGATCGGGAGGAGGAGATGGAGGCGAGGAAGGAGCGCTAGCGAAGCTCTGCCGGGAGAACAAGGAGGAGGAAGGTACGATCCTCTCTTAGTTTGCTTCGTGAGTTAGGTTTTCAATTCATGTTCAGTTCCCTTTCTGTTTTCCTTTCGGTGATTTTATAAGGGAAAAATCTGATGAAATTTTCCTAGAAATATAATCCCTTATAAGGAAAAACTATGCCGAAATTTTTCTAGAAATATCACCCTGTATAAGGGGAAACTCTGCAAAAATTTTCTCAATATCACCCCGTATAAGGGGAGACTGCCGAAATTTCAAGAGAAAATATGTTCTTCGTGTGTTCTTCGCGTTCTTTGTGTTCTTTGTTTGTTTTTCACGTTCTTGGCACGTTCTTACCATTTTTTGTACGAAAATAAAATTCGATTGTTTCAGGAGCTATAAATCATCTTGTTGAAAAAGAATCACGATAAAGCACTGCATACGCAAGAGAGAGCTCGATTAGGTAACGAAATACTTCCTTTTACTATAGATTTTTCATACGAGATTATTGAAATTCATGATTTTATGTTCTTCGCTATAAAGAACCCTATTTTTGCTATTTTTGAGAAAGTATGAAAAGTTGCATTGTGATTCCACTAAAATAAGGTTTAAGCGTAGAATTGATGTAGTGGTTTGGAAAGATAGGATTTGGGAGTTAAAAGAGCATAAATTGAGGATATAAATATATGAAATAATAAATGTGTAAGTCTATACTCAGTATTTATGGTTACACTAATCTAAGGCTTAACAAAAGAATTACATCATGGGAATTAATGTGTTTTGAGTTGGATCCTGAAAAGGATCGTGTGTCACGTTAAGGATGACTGGAAGTAGAACTATAGGTTGGTCATGCAACCTGTTGGTTTGTCGGAAGGAACCCGTATTGGCATTTCCCTACCTAGGAGGTACACAGTTTCCATGTTATGATAAGTGCGCACGAAATGAACGATTTGCAATGCATGGTACCGGGAGCCAATATCCTCGGGTTGAACGACGAAAGATGTGGTGGTGCCATGTGGAGGCATGGGTGGTTGGATAGCGGCTGAGTCACGATAACATATTTTTAAATCCGCTAGGTTATAAAATTAAATGTTAGCTCGAGGTTCAACAAAGTCCTCGAGGACAGTATGTTCCTTTGTTTGCCAGACTGATGACTTGAGACCCTGGATAATAAAAGAAAAGGAAATTGTTAGGGCAGTATTGGAGGATTGATTGAGGTGACGTGCGACGACATAAGCTTATCAAGATCAACGCAATCTCCAATCCTGAAGTTTCCACATCTTCGGAGTCCATATAGTGGTGAGGTAATTCCTTGGACTAATCCCTGACATGGAATAGAAAGGAATAGGACTTAAATTAATAAGAAGGAGTGAAACTTTTTGTGATAACAAGTTTTGAAAAAGTATACAATTTGTTTGCTTTTGTCTTCTTTGTTACTTAGCATTCGCTAATTTTTATCCTATGATTTATGGAAAATCCAACATGTGTCGGTGAGCCATCGCAAGGACTTTAGTAATCCAGCCAGCTCACATAGTAGACATCCAGCCAGCCATAGTAGCTTTATTTTGTAAGGTAGTTAGTAATCTTTCTGTGTATTTCCTTCCAGTTGATGTACATGTAAATGGTTGTAGTGGGACAATGAATCATATGAACTGTATTTTGTGAATGGAAAAGTGTTGAAATACTTCCTTCTGAGTATTTTTATTTGTGGTTTGTTTCTGAATGTTAGTTGTGATTGTTGTATAAATTTTTACTGAGTGACCAGATCCGGATATGGGAGGATCCGATGGCCCAGGAATCAGGGTCGTGACAGCAGTCATCTTCCTCTTTATGCTTCATGCTCGAGAAGAAGTGGATTTTGTGGGAAGAAATCCAAAGCATAGTGATCTATAAGAATCATCTTTGGTGTGAATAACGGTGGAAAGAATGATCCGTCTGGTTCAAGAGATTCCTATAATTCATCATCATACTCGTAAGTTTAGCAATCACCTTGTCAGACATGAATCAGGATGTGTCTTTAGTTAGAGACTACACATATCAAATGCAACATGCCCTTTCTCACGTTATTTGCAAAATGGTGTCGAAATTATTTCCATGTCCATATGGTTTTGCATTGCGATAAAAAATATTATGTGATTGCAATATCGCTCAGAAGATGAGCCTTATATTTTTTGAGTTTTATTAATATATTTGATGTTTCCATGATATGGGAGGTCAAATCTTCCAACATCTCGGTATTCACTTATATTTCAATATAAGTGATTTTACAAAGAAAACATCAAATTTGTAATTTTTTGAGTCAAGACCTAAGCCTTCGTCGACGTTAAATGGCCATGCCAACTTGCTAGGCTCAAGCTCAGCTAAACTAGTTGACCACCACTCAATATGCTTAAGGTCAAGTTGTGAAATAGCAAGGCACCTCTCTTATAATCCATTCTCCCACATTGTGAGTACAAGAGGTGAAACTATGATTTACCTTTTTTAGTCTCCCATAATTTACTTTTTTTAGTCTCCCATAATTTATTTTTGTAATATCCTCGTTGTTGTATGACCCATCATTTATTTCTAGCAATAGTGCAATTGCACGCCCTGGGTAGACTTTACTCTCATCTCTTGATGAACACATCCGTTTTTTTAAAATAGAACAATGTAGTTGAGGTGCTGAGCGATATCACAAAACATGTCTATGGCTAGTGGTTAAGTATGGGAGTGTCAAATTCAGGGAGGTAAATTGTAGAGACGAGGATAAAGTAGTAAGAGTGATCTATGGTTAGGGTTCTATGAATTTTAAGAATTTTCTAAGTGTTTTGAGTTTTTTAGTTTATTTTATGTTTATATTTGTTTTTATATGTTTTATATTCCTATATTATTAGATATGTATAGGTATAAGCTTTATCTTTTTTATTTCTTTTCATTTCTTAATGTTTATAAATTGCAAATTTTACTTTTTTAATTAATTTTTATTTTTTATTTTTATGGTTTTTTAAGAAATGAATAATAAAGTCTATATGAGTATAAGAAGTAAAATGGATGCTTTGTATTTTCATTATGTAATATATACAAAAATTAAGGTAAAAAATTTGTGTTTTAAATTTTATTTTCTGTATATGAGAATTTTAATAATATTTTTAGAGTTTTATGGATTTAATATTGAGATATAGTGTATAAACAATGTTTTTTAAATGAAAATAGAATAATATTTATGATTTTAAAAATATTAGATATTATAAAATATTTTGGATTTTATTTTTAATATATAAAGATATGAAATATATTTATTTTTTATATTTTATTGGTATTTTTATGATTTTAATAAATTTGATTACAACTTTTATAAGAGTTTGTGTATTTTTGAATTTTTAAGCTTTTTATATAATATTTTTAGTTGATTTTTAGTTTACTATTTAATATGTATTAAAATTTATGTAATATATTATTTGGGAATTTTTGGTTGAATATGAAAATTTTTACGAATTTAGAAGTTATATGTAACCTTTTGTTTTGTTTTTTATTTATTAAAAATATAAAATGAGGTATGTTTTAGGAAAATATCACTATACTATAGGATATTACTGAAGGAATTTTGTAATATTTTTGTTTGAGTTTTAGTACTCTACTATTATTTAGTACAATATACATGGTACAAAATTAATTAAACTAAACAAATTACGAACGAGGAATAAGTAGAAATGCGGTGTTATATCACACGAAAAATCCTAGGGGATACATGAGTGTCCACATAATGTTATTGGATCGACACACGTAAACAATTTTGCAGACAATTGAGGATAGGTTCTCAATTTCACTAAAGTTCATGTGTGAATCATGTAAATCCACTATAGTAAAGACATGTTCGTGATATGCAATTAGTTCAAGGGGTACAAGTATAAAATGCCCAAACACGTGCTTGACATGTACAAGTTGAAGGTGGTGCATGACCTAGATGAATTGGTGGGGAATTGATTACTCAATTATGGTGTATAGACGTGGCTCGCCAGATCTGTGATGGAAATATTCCTTGATATGGTGGGTGTGATTCATCCCTATAGTGCCATCTGACAATAATTGTGCACCTATGATTTCTTCGATCATTCTTCCACAAGTTCCTTGGAGCTCTAGGTATCTGTTCTTCATGCATCGAATCTCCAGCTCCAATTGAAGGTTCTTGTGCAGATTTTGTCCGATGCTCTCGATTGGATCTTTGAATGGAGATAGCTTCCCTAAAGACTGTAGGGGGTGATTTCAATCTTATCTAATGCTTAGACTTGATATTACGTCTCAGATGATCCTCTATATGTAGGTGACTTTTAGTGATGCTTCGAATCGACCATATGCTGTAAATTACATGCACTTCTTTCCTCATATGCTAGTAGATTCTTCGATGTTGGACTCTAGACAAGGTTGATCTTGAATGAAGTCCCTCAGTCAGCTCTGTTCTGATTACCTACAGATAAACTCAATGGCTCGGTGATTCTCTTCCTCGATCCAAGGTTAGACACAAAAGGGGTGGATGAAGATCACTATGTGTGCAGGAGGAGTATCAGACCTTGGATCCAAGATGGATCTGAGATGAACATGCTATGGAGAGAGGATGTGGAACTACAGATCTATGGGTGAGACAATTGGATAAATAGAATAATTCATGAAGGAAATAGATAAAATTTGGAGCAGAAAAGTGATAGCCCACCAAAGAAGTGCTGCACAAGACTAGTCTTTGGAATTTCATGGTGGGCGCACTTTTCCTGGAGATCCTTGAATCTCTCCCACGCTTCATGGATGGTCTCGTGGTGCTACTGACAGAAACTGGAGATACGGGCACGCATCTGATTCAATCGCCCGAGAGGATAGAACTTATGGAGAAATGCAGACTTCAGCCCCTCCCAAGTCGTGACGACCTTCCCAAGATGGTCGACCCAATATAGGGCCTTGTCTTGAAGGCTGAAGGGAAAAGCTGTCATCTTGACTACCCCCAGAGGAATACCCGGGTAGTGAGTAGTGGCACAGATGCGACCAAACTTCTTGAGAAAGATATAAGGTTCCTCAGTGGTATTCCCGTGGAATGTGGGAAGCAGGGACAAAAATTACGGCTTTAGCTCGAAGTGGGCATGCATACGTGGAACCTGAATCCATTCTGTGATGCGGCCCGCTCCTGGGTTGTATGTTTCCTTTAGTGTAGGCTTCGGCTGCGGTGGATCTGCTTCCACTGCATCAAATTCTGGTCCTCCCACTAAGAACTCATCTCTGACTTCTTGAAAATTAGGATCCTGGTTTGGATCATCCTCCCCGCGGTCATCTCTTGCATCGGCCCTCCTCCTCAGATCGTTCAACATATCTTAGAAGGCGGTCTGGGCCAGGGCTTGATTAGTCAACTGTTGCTGGATGGCTTGAATGGAAGCCAGCAGCTGACTGTTAACTTCGTTCTGCATGGTGTACTGCCCTTCCCCCATATTGACTTCAGGTTCAGGTGGGGGTTGTGGTCCCTTTCCTCTTCATCCTACCATCTCAGAATGAACTTGAATTTCTGGCTCGTGATCGGGTTCTAAGTCTGCACATGGAAGAATGCCCCGATCAGTCTGAATTGTAACACCAGATAAAGAGAAATGGTCTGTGTCAATGTCAACACAGAATTTTGTTAAGTACGGCGATGTGTAAGGAGTGAAATCAATTGCCATCTAGAACGGACAGAGTTTGGGACGAGAGTGGTCCCGGTATATTGAAGAAGACAGGGAGTCTGGAGATCGGTCCATGGAGTCTGAACCGAGTTCTTGGGAATCACCCTAAATTGGAGAGGGAAAGCGAATGGAACTGATGTGGGTGTCGACGGAGTCTCGACTAAACTGCCCATTCGTCGCCATCTCGGAGATCAAGAGGAAGATCGATGTGGATGAAAGATACGGGGGTCAACAAGAAATAAATGGAGTGTAAAATAGTATAAGACTCACAATGAGCAAGGGTCAACTGGAGGGAGAACAAAATCTGCTCAAAGGCGCGATGTTTTTGATCTTGACCTAAATGCAACTAGCAATCAAACACAAAACAAGGGAATTCATCAACTCAACACGTGAAGCCGTGAAGGTTCGGCTTTTATCTTTGTAATTTTTAACTTGAATTCAGGAAGTTATCTTTCAACGAGTCCTTATAGCGCTACGCCTATAGGAGCAACAGTACTGCCGAAAAAGTATTCCCGTACTTGTCCTCCTCCTGTGTAACCTGTAGCCTGCGCTTTTTAAGGTCCTTGTAACCCTTCCTGGATCCCTACTCAGCCAAAGAAAAGAGGGAGGAAACCGATAGGCGAAACCAATACTTTGGATCTTCCTCGCAATAGAATCACCCGTGAGCGTGCAAGAACCTACTCGGACGCAGACGGTGAGACAGACACACCCGTGAAGGCGTGGCCTATGCTCGGTACTTCGGACAAGGTCGATGCTCACACAAAAGTGAGTCATCAATGCTGACCAAGCCCTACTCGCCTACGTACGATAGTAGCGCCAATACTTTGGAAATCCAGGCGATACACAAGGCAGCCACAAGCTGGGTTTTTGGCTCTAATCCTTACGAAGCACTCTGCTCACTTGGAAGGAGACCTTCCCATGCAACCTGAAAACAAGTGAGGGTGTTGCTCTCCCCAGTCAATGAATCCAATTACCAATTTTATTTAGGTCAAAGTTTTCTTAGCAGTCCCTTTTTTAAATTTTTTTGGTGTTATCGCTTCTTTTGAGTGGATTCAAACAAGCGCCTAACGATTTTTTTTGTTTTCTTTGATTCCTACTTTGTCCAAAAATAGAGGGAGAATATAGTCGGAAAAGCCGTGCAAGTCGGCACCAAGATGGAAATCTCACCTTTGTGCCTAAATAATGAATGCTAAGTAAGAAGACTTACAACGCCTCCAGCTCTCTCCATGCGGGATGCAAAGCAGAAATTTTTAAACCTAAACTATATGACGATATGCAAGCGGAAATCGTCCTAAGCAGGCAATTGCTAGCGTTAAGAACCACAAGTCAACCACCAATCTCCAATCCTATGGTCCGGTCTAGGCTCACCCCTCCTCCTCTCGACACATCGAGTTCAGGAGAAACGCTTGGCGGGATGAGCTCGCGACGTGACGGATCAAAGACTAATGATTAACTGTTTAATTAGACTAAGTCCAAATACGATCTATAGGTACATGCAATGGTTATTAGGGTGTTTGGACCTAATCTAATCGATCAAGCAAAAGCCTAAAAATCTAAGGGCTCAGTCCACAAAAGAAATGAAAAAGAAATCAAAATCGGAAAATGACAGTCGAAAAATGCGAAGAAAACCGCGATGGGCCCCAGGTGAACAAATAGCTGGAAATTAGGCCCGAAGTGTCTGTGTGTCCGAGGGTACATGTATTATTACAATTCAAATTACTCTCTCTCACAAAAATAAAAACAATCTAACTATCTCTCTCTCTCTCAAGCTCTCCTGCTCTCTCCTGCCGGCTAGGGTAGAATAGCCGGCTCCTCCTCCCAAGGATGCGCAGGATCCCCTAGGCGATCCTCCTCGGTCAGCGGTACCTCGCAAGAAAACAAGAGAAGTGTCAGACAGTTCAAAACAAATTATGCATGAAAAAATAAATAATCAAAAATGGCTAAGCAGATAAAAGACACAAATGTACTCTACAAGCCGATGCTCCCCGACAACGGCGCCATTTGAAAAACAAAAATGCGAGAGCCGCTAAATAGTGGTCTGACAAATCAGACTCACTGTTGCTGGGGCGACTACTCAAGCTTTCCCGTTTGTCAACAATTAACCCACACAATTAATCAATCAATCAAGAGCAAGGATTAAAATTTATTATACCCTACTAAAAATGTACAATGGCAAGCAAGTAGGGGTCGAACACAGGAAACAAAGGTGTAGAGTATAGACAAAAAGTTCAACTCCTAGGTCTAATGGACAACTTAGCCAATCTGGATTGTTTTGTGGGTTTTTAATTTTATATTTTTTTTATTTTTTTATATTTTTTTAATTTTGTATTTTGATTTTTATTTTTCTAATTTTTCTTTTATTTTTATATTCTATATTTTTTTAATTTTCTTTTTCAATATTGGAATATATAAACTATATAATAAAAGATGTGCTAGGATATTTATAAAAATATGCAAAAAAGCTCAAAAATTGAAAAATTAAATATTTTTGGTATTTTTATGATTTTTTACTATTTTTGTGATTTTTGGGTATTTTTCAGACTGTTTTTTGATATTTTCAAAAGGCAAAATGAAGAAAACAGTGAATTAATATTCTAGCCGAAATTAAAATGGGAAGGAAAAATATCAAATAATATCAAAATTTTCCCAAATTAATTTTAAAATAAAGAGAATAAAATAGGGAACCTACAAGACCTGAGTTTTCATTTTTTGGAATTTTCTAAAATTTTTTAGATTTTTTTGGAAGTTTTTAAGTATTTTTGAATTTTTAAGGTTTTGGTTTTGAATTTTTTAGTGATTTTTGGACTAAAACTAGAAGATAATAAAATAGACAGTAGGCAATATTTTTGGAATTTTTCAAAGTCTTTTAATATTTTTTGGTATTTTCTAAGATAGACAATAACTAAAATGCATGTTTTAGATTTTAAATAAATATAAAAATGCAACAAAAATAAAATGCAAAAATGGCGTTAAACTACTATGCAACAGGGACCTAAGTTGATTTTTATGGAATTTTTGGAGTTTTAATGATGCAAGAAATAAACAGAACAATCAAGCAAAAATACTAAGCCTAGCAGGGGTATAAGTGCAATTATAAAAACATCCAGGGGCTTGGGTGCAAATTTCACCAAAAATACACGCGCGATGTACGTGATCTGTTGTTCATAGGGGTATATTTGCAAATAAGAAAAACCGGCAGGGCAAGAGTGCAATTATCCCAGAAATATATTTAAATTACAACGCACAGGGGTATAACTGCAAATACAAGAAAGTTCAGGACCAAAAATGCAAAATACCCAAAAACACGTGGCCTAGTCATGTGAGGTGACGTGGCCAAGGACTAAAGTGCAAATCTGGAAAGTTAAGGGGTCTACTTGCAATTATTACAAAACTTTTGAACTGAAAATTAAAGTTTTAGGACTATAAACTAAATACAAAAAGGGTCAGGGTTAATAGTGCAAAATACACAGGTCTTGCGCGGGAGAGGACGGCGGAGATGACCTCACTTGACACGTGGTGCTCCCTAGTGGCGCGATGACGGTTCGCCTTTCAACGGCCGTGATTAGATCATCGATGAAGATCTGACGGCTACTACTCACGATCATCCAACGGCGAGGGGTGAATCTGGTACGTGCTTGTGATCAGACGACCCTCGAGGAAGGTGGAAGAACTCGGCCTGGGGGTTGTTTCGATCGATGATGGTGGCCGACACACGGCCTCTCCTGGCCCAGGACCAAGGGCAAAAGGGTCCTGGGGATGATCCGCGTCGAACGAGAGTCTCAAGCGAGCCTGAGATGGCTTGAAGCGGTCAGACGGCGGAGGTGACCTGGGAGGCAACTCCCTGGGACGTCGAGGCTCGATAGAGCCTTCTCCTTGGCTCTGACCTGCAGAGTTAGTCGTGCAAAAACGAGGTGAAGCTACGTGTATATTCAGATGGTGCAATGGAGGCGAGAGGTGGCTTGGACGAGGACCTCCAGCGAGCGGTGGAGAAGAGAGCTCGGTCGCTCGATCTGGGCGAGATCAAGGGTGATTGAGGGCTGGAGCGGAGCGACGGAGTGAAGGGAAAGAGGATGGAGGCGACAGGTGGTCGGGTTGATGCTTGGAACGATCAGAAATGGTGGGCGGAGCTCAGCCCCACTGTTGGTTTGATTGATGAAATCACGACGATTAACACAAGTAAACCCTAAACTGCTACTAGGCTAAATTACACTAAGGTAAAGCTAGAAAAAAAAGAAAAAAGAAAGGGGTGAGGCTCATCAGCGTGGACTGCAGCAAGCTGCAGGCGGTGCTCCGGCGAGGGCTTGGACCACCTTGATTCGACTCCTCGGATCTAAACCTCGGGCTCAGTCTCCTCCTGCTGTCACCAGGAGTACAACGGGCTAGGGATTTAGGTCTAACGATGGAGGAAGAGGGATCAAACTCGAGGGGAGGTCAAGGGGTCCTTTTTAAACAATGGTCGAGAGGGCTCGCAAATGGAAGATTATCGGGCGGATCTTGGGTCCATAGTCAAATCTGAGCCTTGGGCGTGTAAGCCTAATCATAGGGCTACAAAAGTCATGAAGACATCGAGCTCTAAAGATGAAAGCCTCAACCTCGAAAAATCCGCAAACGCGGGGAGAGAACGAGGTCTCTGATAAGGACTGGGAGGGTCAGACAGTTGACCGAGGTCAACTGTCAGACGCACCTGGTTGGTCCACGTGGACCAACTAGGAAAAACCTCTAGAAATTGTTTTATAAATTCAATTTAAAATAGCTAACGATTTTATTAATTTTTAATTATAAAATGATAAATGTTTAATTTTTTATGAAGTATTTTATATTGATTTTTATTTATTTTTATGAGGAGTTTTTCTACAAGTTTACTTTTAAACCCCTTATAGGTATATTACATATATTTTTTATTATTTTATTTTTATTTTGTAATTTTAATTTATTTATTTTAATTTATTATTTTATAAAAATATAAAATACTTTTATACACTTAGAAATATTTTTATTTTATTTTCTTGATGTGTTTTGTACACTTAATAAAATAAAAGTATAGAATGTATAGGTATATTTATAGGTATAATACCTATGTATATGATATATACAAGTATTTTTATTTGTGTTTCTTTTGTATTTTTATTCTGATTTTAATATACAAATATATTATAAGTAATATTTACAAAATTATAAAAATATAGAATTAAAAAATAATGAATAAATAATAAAACAAATATTTTAATCTGTACAAGTATACAATGGGGGTCCAAAACTCAACTTTTAAACCGTAGCTCCGCCAAATGCGAACCCACTGCCATTAAATAGCTTATTTTAAATTATATACAATTAAAGGTGAGTTTGATGCATTTGGAGTTTTTATTTGGGAGATACGGTCTGGGATGTTGGGATTCTGGATTCTTATTCAGACCATAACTTTTTATCTATACATTATTTTTGAGTGAAATCAATTTTGTATTTTTCTATATTTAATTATCTACAACTTTCATGTACAAAGTTTCTTTCTTTGAGGTATAAAAAGTGGAACCAAAAATAGGTCCTAAATTGAATAAAGAATGAAATAAAAACAACGGAATTTTTATTGTATTTTGGCCCTTATCTCCCCCTACTTTATTCCTTGTCGACCTATTCATCGAGATGTCTAGGTCTCGGGGTTTCGGGTCATAAAATATTTACAATATTTTATTCCTTTTCTTTTCTTTTATTTATTCTATAATTTTGGCTTTAATTACAGTATTTTATACACTATTTACATGCATATGCATGGATGCTAATATGATGGATTTAAGGGTATTTACACGCATTTGCTAGGGTTTTTGAGGCCAAAATGATAGAATAAAGATGATGAAATGTGGATTCATCATCCCCCTATACTTTACCTTTGCTAGTCCCTAGCAAACACTTATGCAATAAGTGCAAAAAGAAAAAGAAAGAAAAGAAAAAGAAGAAATTTGGATTTAATTTGATTGTCAAACTTGTCTTCACAAAATCAAAGTTTGGAGCTTAAGTCGGACCTTTGGAATTTTAGTGCGGGCGGAACCTTATTGAGAACCGAATTTGAAATTCAACAGTCCCTGAGAATCCCAAATCTCTGCTCACGTATCCTCAATAGCCAGGTCAGAAATACTTCAACTCATACGCAAACTCTTATGACTATGAATCTGACTCGTACAGTGTAAGTGATGGTGGCTCTCCCCAACTAGAATGACAAAGAAACTGACTTCTCCAGTACGAAAACCCAATGATTCCCCAATCCAACAACTCCATCCTCGAGGAGCGGGGTATTCCTTTCTAAGTTCAAGTGGCAACCAGCTCAAGAGGAGGGGGTGAAGAGAAGAATGGACGGTAGCAAGTGTAGCTACCTATCCTGGGATGCCAGTCCAGTGTAGCCAAGTCATCCAGCTGCAGGCTCACATATTTGACTTTGGAACTCAAGCTTGCTTATTGGCTTTACAACATTTGTACATACTTTGCAGGCTTTTTATTTTTGTACATGCCTGACCCTTTTTTTTTGAAATACTAATCATAGCAGCATTTACATAAGGAGTTTTTCCTCTTGAGCCAGTAGATTATCCCTCTTTTGAAGCTTTATTGCAACCCACAACCTTCTGTCTTTAGACTTCCTTATCACTGGACGGGTTGGGGTGCACTTCCCTCCCTAGAGGAGGACAAATGTTTCCACTTGTGTGCGTCTCATACCAGCAAATCCAATCCCCTCACCACTCCAACTGAGTTGAGCCATGTGAAAGGTGCAGGTGTCCAAGTTAGGTCATTATCAACAAGAGTCGTGTGTGTGCTCCGAAAAACTCTACTTAGGCAGTCAAGAATCCATTGAACCAAGTCCTGTGATCCTCAAAGAATTAAGTCAACTAGACCTGAAGTACCTCAAACCCAGTTCCTATAAGGTTCCTATTATTAGGTAGATTTTAAGGTCCAATCAAGCTCCAATCTCTGGATTTTATTTAGACTCGTTAAACTATCAAACTCAATCCGAAAAATGCTCATGCTATGCAATGCAATGCAGAAAATATTTTTTTGATGCAATTTTCAATGATTTTGAACTTTTTATGGATTTTTGAAAAGATGATGATGGTGCATATGCATTTTTTTGTATTTTTTCGAAAAGATTTTTCACATGTTTTGGATTTTAATTTTGCAAATGTTGGTGGGATTTTTGAAAATAAAAAGTTTTGGCTAAAAACTAGGTGAAAAATATGTACACGGGAGTGCTTCTTATATATACAAGAAGTGGATTTTAGAATTTACAAGGGTAAGTGATCAATTTTATTAGTATATATAAATAAAGATTTTTAGTCTGATGTCTGTATTCCTCAAACTTATTTGACACAGGTCTTTCAAAGAATTTTTGAAAACTCTAGTCCAAAATAATTTTTACAAACATTTCACAAACATGTACACACATTTGAAAATCATTTTGCAAAGGTTTTTCAAACAGTATAGATAGATTTTTCAAACTATTTTTGCAACCATTTTTCAAACCATTTGCAAATCATTTTTCAAACATTTTAATTCACCCAAAGAAAATAAATTTTACAAACCACAGATTTTTACAGGTTGAAAACATGTAACAAAATATTTTCAAAATAGTTTTCAATAGATTTTTCACACAGGTTTTCAAACTATTTTTCAAACATTTTGCAAAAAACATTTTCACCTGATTTATTAACCAGTATATATACAAAGACTTTGAGGAATAAAACACACTTTTATTAAGGTTTTTAATGAATTATTAGCCTTATTATTAGGAAAATATGAAAGTACGAGTTATGACTAAAGTATATACACAGTATATACGACCCCCCTATTCTTAGCTTGAGCTATGTCCTCATAGATCAGAGAGAAAAGAGAAGACATAACTCGTACTAAGTATAGGAAATTCTAAAGAATAAATAAATGAATGAATCAATGGGAAGTTGACCGTCCCCCCTATACTTAGGATCAAATAATCCTAGTATAGCGGACTGTACGCAACGCAGGAAGGGTCAAGGATGGGAATGAACAGATCGTACTCAGATTGTCTCCCCCTATACTTAGGGTAAGATATCCCTAAGTATAGACAAGAAGAGGAGATAATGGAGAGGATCGAAAAGAATAGAAGAAACTCGGGGTGCACACCCTACTATACTTAGGACAAAGTACGTCCTAAGTATAGAAGACTGTCTACAAGGGGACGACACTTTTTGGATAGATACAGAAGATAGAAAAGGAAAAGAAGAAAAGAGGAAAAGAAGAAAAGAGATGAAAGTGGATATGAACAACTCATGATGCGCATCCCCCCTATACTTAGGATAAAGTACATCCTAAGTGTAGCAATGATGAAAGGGATGGCATCAACTAGGTAGAAGAGGATAAAAGAAATTGAAAAGAAGAAAAGAAGAAAAGAAGAAAAGTCATTCAAAAATGATTTGCTGTGCTTGGCCTTCCTCTGCCTCTTTGGAGATATCCAGCTCATCCTTATAGATTACTTGAATCGAGTCAACGACATCCATGAATGTATCATGTTCAAGGTATGGTTTCAGAAGCTGTCCATTGACCACAAATGGTTGTGGGTCAGCTGACAGATTGGATATCAATACACTTCCGTTGTCACGCACCTGCCTAACCATAAATGGCCCAGTCCATTTACTCTTCAATTTGCCTGGAAAGATCTTTAATTTTGCATCAAACAACCACACCTTCTGACCTAGATCGAAGGACTTGCGGCGGATATGCTTGTCATGCCATGTTTTGACCTTCTCCTTGTACATCAGGCTGTTGTCATATGCATAATCTCTGAATTCCAATAATCTGTTCAGATCCAATTTTCTATTCTTTCCTACTTTCTTGGAGTCCAAATTACAGATGTTAATGGCCCATAAGGATTTGTGAATTAGTTCGACGGGAAGATGATATGGCTTGCCATACACAAGGCAGTAGGGAGACATTCCCAAGGGTGACTTGTACGTCGTCCTATAAGCCCAAAGAACGGAATCAAGCAGCTGAGACTAATTCTTGCGATCCGAACGCACAAGCTTCTGTAAAATGGTCTTAATCTCCCTATTTGAACATTCAGCGAAGGCATTGGACTGCGGGTGGTAAGCTGAAGCAACACGATGTTCAATGCAGAATTCTTGGGTCAGCTTCTTCACCTCTCTGTTTATGAAATGAATACCCCCTTCAGATATGAGAATCTTGGGAATCCCGAACCGTGCTATGATGTGATCTCTCAAGAATTGACATCGACTTACATAATCGACAGCAAGCAGAATATATTCATAGCCCTGACTATTGGGATACGGGCCCATAAAGTCGATGCCCCATGCGTCGAAGACATTTGAGATCCGAATGTATTTCAGAGGCATCGTGTCTCTCATTCCTATGGTTCTGCCCATCTTCTGACAGTCAGTGCAGCATTTGACATAATCATCTGCATCTTTGAATAATAAAGGCCACCAGAGGCCACTATGAAGAACTTTTGTTGTCGTTCGTTTGCCTGAATGATGTCCTCTAGAATCTTGGTCATGACATAAAGCGAGGACACTTGGAACTTCCTCCTGAGGAATGCACCTTCTCCAGATACAATCTGCTCCCTCACAAAACAAATACGGATCCTCCCAATGGTAGAAATGGATTTTAGACAAGAATCTGTCTATTTTCAACTTAGGCCAATCCTGTGGGATTTTCTTGGTCACCAGATAGTTCACAATGTCTGCATACCAAGGAAGCGAGGTGACAGACAGAATTGCCTCGTCTGGAAAGGTCTCTGTGATTGGCTGCAGGTTCCGCTCAGGAGATTCCGGCTCAGGAAGCCTTGACAGATGATCTGCCACCACATTCTTTACCCCAGGTTTATCTTTGATTTCCAAGTCAAATTCCTGGAGGAGAAGGATCCACCGAATGAGACGTGATTTGGCGTCTTTCTTCTGCTGTAAATGCCGAATGGCCGAATGATCAGTGTAAATGATTACTTTGGATCCAAGGAGGTAGGATCTGAACTTTTCCAAGGCAAAGACTACCGCTAACAGTTCCTTTTCAGTGACAGTGTAGTTTCTCTGGGCTTCGTCGAGCGTTCGACTAGCGTAGTGAATCGCAAATGGTACATTATCTTTTCTCTGTCCATGTACAGCTCCGATGGCATAATCTGACGCGTCGATCATTATCTCGAAAGGCTGAGTCCAAATCGGTGGCTGTAAGACAGGGGCCTGTGTGATCTGTTCTTTCAACTGATTAAAGGCAAGGAGCACATGGTCATCTACAATAAATTCATTCTCCTTGCCGAGCAACTCAGTCAACGGTCTGGCCAGTTTACTGAAATCTTTGATGAATCGTCGGTAAAAACCGACATGGCCCAAGAATGACCTGACTTGCTTGATGGTTGTAGGTGGCTCAAGTTTGGAAATCACGTTCACCTTGGATGGGTCAACCTCCACACCATGTTTAGAAATAATGTAACCCAGCACAATTCCTTTGGTCACCATGAAGTTGCTCTTCTCCCACGAGAGCACAAGATTGACTTCGCAGCACCTCCGTAAGAATCGGTCTAAATAATCCAGACATTGGTCAAATGAATCCTCGTAGACCGAAAAATCATCCATGAAGATCTCGAGAAAGTTGCCCACCATATCGGCAAAAACTGCAAGCATACACCTCTGAAATGTGGCTGGGGCGTTGCAAAGCCCGAACGGCATCCGTCTGAAGACATATGTACCAAAAGGACAGGTGAACGTGGTCTTCTCTTGATCTTCAGGAGCAATAGAAACTTGATTATACCCAGAGTAGCCATCCAAGAAGCAGAAATATTCCTTCGCGGCCGATCTCTCCAAGATCTGGTCGATGAAGGGTAAAGGAAAGTGGTCCTTCTTGGTAGCGAGATTAAGTCTTCTGTAGTCCACGCACACTTGCCAAGAAGTGGGTACTCTGGTTGCGATCTCCTCTCCTTTGTCATTCTTCACAATGGTGATCCCTGATTTCTATGGCACAACATGCAGAGGGCTCACCCATTTGCTATCGGAGATGGGATAAATAAATCCCGCATCACACCACTTCTGGATCTCTTTCATAACAACCTCCCGCAGATTAGGATTTAGTCTTCTCTGAAGTTCTTGAGAGGGTCTGCAATCCTCTTCCAGAAAAATGTGATGCGAGCACAGTGATGGATTGATCCCATGGAGATCTGAAGTTCACCAGCCTATCGCCTTGCGGTTGCGTTCAAGAACCTCCATCAGACGAGATTCTTGGTCTTCGGTCAGATGTGCATTGATAATGACTGGGTACATATTCGGTTCTCCAGCAAGGAAGGCATATTTCATGTTGGAGGGCAAAGGTTTCAACTCTGGCGGGGTTTGAGCTACTTTAGAAGTGACCTCAGCTATTAAGGCAAGTGGTGATTCTTTCATCTGTTCTGCGTCCACCATAATTTGTCCTGCTTTTTCTCTCAAATCTTAACAGAATGTCTCGATGATTTCCTCGTCATCAAAAGATTCTTTAAACATCTGCTCTTGGTTTTGAAGGCACATCACCCCCACGGCAGTCTCTTGCAGCACATCAGCAAGTTCCTCATCCTGATCGATAAGGGGAAATTTGACTGCGGTCTTCACTTCCTCCTCGGGGCAGAGGAATTCATGGATCTCATTGTCATCCAAAAATAAGTTGGTGTCTTGCATTTCTGCTAGAAAGTCGCAGTCGTCAGCATACTCAATCACCCTTGCACATGATGCAGATGTCCGTTCGGCTGATGTTCCCTCCGACAGGGTCTCCACTCTGATTGTTTCATTGCCAGCGTCGAAAGTGATTTCTCCCATCCCATAGTTCACTACTGCGTTTGACGTCCGCATGAATGGTCTTCCAAGTATAATTGGGGTAAGGAGCAATGGAGCGGGGACGTCCATATCTAATACCACAAAATCAGCCGGGAACGGCTTTCCCTGAACCGTGACTATTACGTCCTCCAACAGATCCCTAGGCCGCTTAACTGACTTGTCTGCAAACTGCAGAATCATCTTTGTAGGCTTGAGCGGTCCCAGCCTGAATTCCGTAAGTAGCCAAGCTGGCATCAAGTTGATAGAAGACCCGCTGTCGAGAAGTGTTTGTTCAAACTCCTGATTGAACATCTGACAATGCACAAGAGGTGCTCCCATATCTGACTTTTTATCCGGGATATTGCTGATGGCATTAACGGTAGCCATTGTGAGGATATGATTTTCAGACTTGCCACCCTTGCTTCTAGCGTTGTGAGGATGCGGCCTGCGCTTGGTTGTGCATGCCTCTTTCAATCCTTTCTTTACATCTGACATGTACTCAAGAGCTTTCATTAATGGCATATTCAATACCAAATTTTGGATGATTTCTATAATGGCAGGATCAGACAAAGCATTTTTCAAAATTTTCATTTTTTTGTGTTTTTTCATTGCTTCTAGAAAAGGAATATTTACAACGTCTTCACCAATTTCATTCAAAAGAGTGTCCATACTATTGTATACAGGTAGATGGCAAAAAAGAATGGATTCATCTACAATTTATGGACCAAAAATGACAGGCTCGGCTTCTGGTGCTGGCGTTGGACTCGCTGCAGGTGCAATGCTCCTCCTGTCAGGAACTGTCTGTGAGGCAGGTGTAGACGTTTCCAATGCTAGCCGATCTCCACCGAGGTTGCTACTATTTTTTTGTGTTTTGCTATTTTTTTTCTTTTTTTTGTGATTTTCTGAATGATGGTGCTGCTCCCAAAATGCTGCTTGGCCCTGGTGTTGGTTGGACTGACGATTCCCCGTCAGATGCAAGATGCTTTCCCTTCGCTGTCGCTGATGGCTGGAGTGTCCTACCACTCCTGAGAGTAACAACATTAGATAAAAAACAATTTAATTCACCTGATTCGGGTTGGACACTGTCAGCTACCTGCTCCTTGTGTCGGAAGTTGTTCGGATTGGCTTCGACCTGGGCTGGTATGACGGTCTTGGCTGCCGTCAGGTCATCGATCTTCTCGGTCATCTCAGCCATGTTCTTCATTAATTGTTCTAAACAGGCCAGGGCCGGATTAACTGACACAATCTCAGAAGAATCCCCCTGCTGGGGTCTAGAATGTTGGTATGGCGGTTGAGATTGCGACGGGTAACACTGAGAAAATTGGTGAGGAGGAGGGTTGGAGGAGTACTGTGAATTCTGTTGGTTGTATTGAGCAGTCGGTTGTTGATGGTATCCTTGTCCGTGATATCCGGACTGCTGAGGACCGTGCTGGTAATTCTGCCTCCAGGTGTTACCGTGAGATGGAGGCTGGTATTGGTAGGAGGGGCTGGAAAGGTCTCCCACCCTGCTGCTGCTGGTGATAGGGCTTGTTGCCCATGTTCTGACCCTAAGAGTGTCCCTGAGGAGGGGTCAGTTGCGCTTCATTGTTCCATACGCCATTGATCTCCTGAATCAGTGGCAGGGGTGGAGAGAACTGCTCGGAGTAAGCTGGCTGAGACTCAGGTTGATATACAACCATCTGTGTCTGGGGCTGCGGGGGCTGCTCCGGAACCTGCACGTAATACACGTGCTGAACAGGCTGGGGCTGCGGTGGAGCCAACTGAGGGTTCTGCTGCATTGTGGGCTCCTTCTTCTTAACATGCGGCTCTGCAGAAGTAGACACATCATTGCACATGCTGGCATTCAACGCACGAACGAGCTGCTCTAGCTGTTGGGAAATCTGGTCGAGATTTTCCAGACCCTGGGTCCTCTTCTCAATGATTGATAGTTTTTCGAGGGCCTGCGACCTCTTCTCAATGATGTCCACCTTAGACAGGTGGCTCCCAATGATGCTTAGGTTGGAGCTCTCATCCTTGTCCTCGGTGTGAGAAGCCATGTTCACTGGCCTGCTGATGGTGGTTGGTAGCTTCATGTATGCTCTGGACGAGGATTGAGCGGCTTCTCCTTCTGCCATTTCCTCGAAGACGTTCCATACAACGTCATCGTCCTTGTTGAAATGCGAATCGCCGCAAGCGGCATCTACAAGCGTTTGGCTCTCAAGTGATAGCCCATCAAAGAAGTGCTGCACGAGACTAGTCTTTGGAATTTCATGGTGGGGGCACTTTTCGTGGAGATCCTTGAATCTCTCCCACGCTTCATGGATGGTCTCGTGGGGCTGCTGGCAGAAACTGGAGATACGGGCACACATCTGATTCAATCGCCCGAGAGGATAGAATTTATGGAGAAATGCAGACTTCAGCTCCTCCCAAGTCGTGACGACCTTCCCAAGATGGTCGACCCAATATAGGGCCTTATCTTGAAGGCTGAAGGGAAAGGCGGTCATCTTGACTACCCCCAGAGGAATACCCGGGTAGTGAGCAGTGGCACAGATGCGACCAAACTTCTTGAGAAAGATATAAGGTTCCTCAGTGGTATTCCCGTGGAATGTGGGAAGCATGGACAAAAATTACGGCTTTAGCTCAAAGTGGGCATGCATACGTGGAACCTGAATCCATTCTGTGATGCGACCCTCTCCTAGGTTGTATGTTTCTTTTAGTGTAGGCTTCGGCTGTCGTGGATCTGCTTCCACTGCATCAAATTATGGTCCTCCCACTGAGAACTCATCTCTAACTTCTTGAAAATTAGGATCCTGGTTTGGATCATCCTCCCTGCGGTCATCTCTTGCATCGGCCCACCTCCTCAGATCGTTCACCATATCTTGGAAGGCGGTCTGGGCCAGGGCTTGATTAGTCAACTGCTGCTGGATGGCTCGAATGGAAGCCAGTAGCTGACTATTAACTTCGTTCTGTGTGGTGTACTGCCCTTCCCCCAGATTGACTTCAGGTTCAGGTGGGGGGTGTGGTCCCTTTCCTCTTCCTCCTACCATCTCAGAATGAACTTGAATTTCTGGCTCGCGATCGGGTTCTAAGTCTGCACATGGAAGAATGCCCCGATCAGTCTGAATTGCAGCACCGGATAAAGAGAAATGGTCTGTGTCAAGGTCAACACAGAATTTTGTTAAGGAAGACGATGTGTAAGGAGTGAAATCAATTGCCATCCAGAACGGACAGAGTTCGGGACGAGAGTGGTCCCGATTTATTGAAGAAGACAGGGAGTCTGGAGATCGGTCCACGGAGTCTGAACCAGGTTCTCGGGAATCACCCTGAATTATTGGAGAGGGAAAGCGAATGGAACTGATGTGGGTGTCGACGGAGTCTCGACTAAACTGTCCATTCGTCGCCATCTCAGAGATAAAGAGGAAGATCGATGTGGATGAAAGATACGGGGGTCAACAAGAAATAAATGGAGTGGAAAACAGTAGAAGGCTCACAATGAGCAAGGGTCAACTGGAGGGAGAACAAAATCTACGCAAAGGCGCGATGTTTTTGATCTTGACCTAAATGCAGCTAGCAATCAAACACAAAACAAGGGAATTCACCAACTCAACAAGTGAAGCCGTGAAGGTTCGGCTTTTATCTTAGTAATTTTTAACTTGAATTCAGGAAGTTAACTTTGAACGAGTCCTTAGAGCACTACGCCTATAGGAGCAAGAGTACTGCCGGAAAAGTATTCCCGTACTTGTCCTCCTCCTGTGTAACATGTAGCCTGCGCTTTTTAAGGTCCTTGTAACCCTTCCTGGATCCCTACTCAGCCAAAGAAAAGAGGGAGGAAGCCGATAGGCGAAACCGATACTTCGGATCTTGCTCGCAACGGAATCACCCGTGAGCGTGCAAGAACCTACTCGGACGTAGACGGTGAGACAGACACACCCGTGAAGGCGTGGCCTATGCTCGGTACTTCGGACAAGGTCGATGCTCACACAATAGTGAGTCACCAATGGTGACCTAGCCCTACTTGCCTACGTACGATAGTAGCGCCAATACTTCGGAAATCCAGGCGATACACAAGGTAGCCACAAGCTGGGTTTTTGGCTCTAATCCTTACGAAGCACTCTGCTCACTTGGAAGGAGACCTTCCCATGCAACCTGTAAACAAGTGAGAGTGTTGCTCTCCCAAGTCAGTGAATCCAATTACCAATTTTATTTAGGTCAAAGTTTTCTTAGCAGTCCCTTTTTTAATTTTTTTTTGGTGTTATCGCTTCTTTTGAGTGGATTCAAACAAGCGCCTAACGATTTTTTTGTTTTCTTTGATTCCTACTTTGTCCAAAAACAGAGGGAGAATAGAGTCGGAAAAGCCGTGCAAGTCGACACCAAGATGGAAATCTCACCTTTGTGCCTAAATAATGAATGCTAAGTAAGAAGACTTACAGTGCCTCGAGCTCTCTCCATGCGGGATGCAAAGTAGAAATTTTTAAACCTAAACTATATGACGATATTCAAGCAGAAATCGTCCTAAGCAGGCAATTGCTAGCGTTAAGAACCACAAGTCAACCACCAATCTCCAATCCTAAGGTCCGGTCTAAGCTCACTCCTCCTCCTCTTGACACATCGAGTTCAGGAGAAACGCTTAGCGGGATGAGCTCGCGGCGCGACGGATCAAAGACTAATGATTAACTGTTTAATTAGACTAAGTCCAAATACGATCTATAGGTACATGCAATGGTTATTAGGGTGTTTGGACCTAATCTAATCGATCAAGCAAAAGCCTAAAAATCTAAGGGCTCAGTCCACAAAAGAAATGAAAAAGAAATCAAAACCGGAAAATGACAGTCGAAAAATGTGAAGAAAACCGCGATGGGCCCCCAGGTGAACAAACACCTGGAAATTAGGCCCAAAGTGTCTGAGTGTCCGAGGGTACCTGTATTATTACAATTCAAATTACTCTCTCTCTCACAAAAATAAAAACAATCTAACTATCTCTCTCTCTCAAGCTCTCCTGCTCTCTCCTGCCAGCTAGGGTAGAATAGCCGGCTCCTCCTCCCAAGGATGCGCAAGATCCCCTAGGCGATCCTCCTCTGTCAGCGGTCCCTCGCAAGAAAACAAGAGAAGTATCAGACAGTTCAAAACAAATTATGCATGAAAAATAAATAATAAAAAATGGCTAAGCAGATAAAAGACACAAATGTACTCTACAAGCCGATGCTCCCTAGCAACGGCGCCATTTGAAAAACGAAAATGCGAGAGCCGCTAAATAGTGGTCTAACAAATCAGACTCACTGTCGCTGGGGCGACTACTCAAGCTTTCCCATTTGTCAACAATTAACCCACACAATTAATCAATCAATCAAGAGCAAGAATTAAAATTTATTATACCCTACTAAAAATGTACAATGGCAAGCAAGTAGGGGTAGAACACAGGAAACAAAGGTGTAGAGTATAGACAAGAAGTCAACTCCTAGGTCTAATGGACTACTTAGCCAATCTGGATTGTTTTTGTGGGTTTTTAATTATATATATATATTTTATTTTATATATTTTTTTTAATTTTGTATTTTGATTTTTATTTTTCTGATTTTTATTTTCTTTTTTTATTTTATATTTTTTAATTTTCTTTTTCAATATTGGAATATATAAACTATATAATAAAAGAGTGCTAGGATATTTATAAAAATATGCAAAAATGCTCAAAAATTCAGAAATAAAATATTTTTTGTCTTTTTATGATTTTTTTACTGTTTTTGAGATTTTTGGGTATTTTTCAGAATGTTTTTGATATTTTCAAAAGGCAAAATGAAGAAAACAGTGAATTAATATTCTAGCCGAAATTAAAATAAGAAGGAAAAATATCAAATAATATCAAAATTTTCCCAAATTAATTTTAAAATAAATAGAATAAAATAGGGAAAAAAGGACATGAGTTTTCATTTTTTGGAATTTTCTAGAATTTTATAGATTTTTTTGGAAGTTTTTGGGTATTTTTGAATTTTTAAGGTTTTGGTTTTAAATTTTTTAGTGATTTTTGGACTGACGCTAGAAGATAATAAAATAGATAGTAGCTAATATTTTTGGAATTTTTCAAAGTATTTTAATATATTTTTGGTATTTTCCAAGATAGATAGTAGCTAAAATGCATGTTTTTGATTTTTAATAAATATAAAAATGCAACAAAAATAAAATGCAAAAACATGGCGTAAACTACTATGCAACAGGGACCTAAGTTGATTTTTATGAAATTTTGGAGTTTTAATGATGCAATAAATAAATAGAACAATCAAGCAAAAATACTATGCCTAGCAGGGGTATAAGTGCAATTATGAAAACATCCAGGGGCTTGGGTGCAAATTTCACCTAAAATACACGTGCGATGCACGTGATCTATTGTTCAGAGGGGTATATTTGCAAATAATAAAAATCGGCAGGGCAAGAGTGCAATTATCCCAGAAATATATTTAAATTACGACGCACAAGGGTATAACTGCAAATACAGGAAAGTTCAGGACCAAAAATGCAAAATACCCAAAAACATGTGGCCTAGTCACGTGAGGTGATGTGGCCGAGGACTCAACTGCAAATCTGGAAAGTTAAGGGGTCTACTTGCAATTATTACAAAACTTTTTGAACTGAAAATTAATGTTTTAGGACTATAAACTAAATATAAAAAGGGCCAGGGTTAATAGTGCAAAATACCCAGGCCTTGCGCGGGAGCGGACGACGGAGATGACTTCACTTGACACGTGGCGCTCCCTGGTGGGGCGATGATGGTTCGCCTTTCAACGGCCGTGATTAGATCGTCGATGAAGGTCTGACGGCTACTGCTCACGATCATCCAACGGCGAGGGGTGAATCTGGTACGTGCTCGTGATCGGACGGCCCTCGAGGATGGTGGAAGAACTTGGCCTGGGGGTTGTGTCGATCGATGATGGTGGCCGACACACGACCTCTCCCGACCCTGGACCAAGGGCAAAAGGGTCCTGGGGATGATCCGCGTCGAACGAGAGTCTCAGGAGAGCCTGAGATGGCTTGAAGCGGTCGGACGGTGGAGGTGACCTGGGCGGGTACTACGTGGTACGTCGAGGCTCGATAGAGCCTTCTCCTTGGCTCTGACCTGCAGAGTTAGTCGCGCAAAAACCAGGCGTAGCTACGGGTATATTCAGATTGTGCAATGGAGGCGAGAGGTGGCTTGGACGAGGAGCTCCGACGAGCGGCGGAGAAGAGAGCTCGGTCGCTCGATCTGGGCGAGATCGAGGGTGATGGAGGGGTGGAGCGGAGTGACGGAGTGAAGGGAAAGAGGATGGAGGCGACAGGTGGTCGGGTTGATGCTTGGAACGATCAGAAACGGCGGGCGGAGCTCAGCCCCGCCGTTGGTTTGATTGATGAAATCACGGCGATTAACACAAGTAAACCCTAAACTGCTACTAGGCTAAATTACACTAAGCTAAAGCTACAAAAAAAAGGAAAAAGAAAGGGGTGAGGCTCACTGGCGTGGACTGCAGCATGCTGCAGGCGGCGCTCCGGCGAGGGCTTGGACCACCTCGATTCGACTCCTCAGAGCTAAACCTCGAGCTCAATCTCCTCCTGCTGTCACCATGAGTACAACGGGCTAGGGATTTAGGTCTAACGATGGAGGAAGAGGGATCAAAACTCGAGGGGAGTTCAAGGGGTCCTTTTTAAACAATGGTCAAGAGGGCTCGCAAATCGAAGATTATCGGGCAGATCTTGGGTCCAAAGTCAAATCTGAGCCATGGGCGTGTAAGCCTGATCATAGGGCTACAAAAATCATGAAGACATCGAGCTCTAAAGATGAAAGCCTTGACCTTGAAAAATCCGCAAATGCGGGGAGAAAACGAGGTCTCTGATAAGGACTGGGAGGGTCAGACAGTTGACCGAGGTCAACTGTCAGACGCACCTTGTTGGTCTACGTGGACCAACCAGGAAAAACCTCTAGAAATTATTTTATAAATTCAATTTAAAATAGCTAACGATTTTTATTAATTTTTAATTATAAAATGAAAATTGTTTATTTTTTATGAAGTATTTTATAGTGATTTTTATTTATTTTTATGAGGTGTAATTTTACAAGTTTACTTTTATACCCCTTATAGGTATATTACCTATATATTTTATTTTTTTATTTTTATTTTGTAATTTTAATTTATTTATTTTAATTTATTATTTTATAAGAATATATAATACTTTTATACACTTAGAAATATTTTTATTTTATTTTTCTGATGTGTTTTGTACACTTAATAAAATAAAAGTGCAGAATGTATAGGTCTATTTATAGTATAATACCTATGTATATGATATATACAAGTATTTTTATTTGTATTTCTTTTGTATTTTTATTTTGATTTTAATATACAAATATATTATAAGTAATATTTACAAAATTATAAAAATAATGAATAAATAATAAAATGAATATTTTAATCTGTACAAGTATACAATGGGGGTCCAAAACTCAACTTTTAAACCGTAGTTCCGCCAAATGCGAACCCACTGCCATTAAATAGGTTATTTTAAATTATATACAATTAAAGGTGAGTTTGATGCATTTGAAGTTTTTTATTTGGGAGATACGGGTCTGGGAAGTTGGGATTCTGGATTCTTATTCAGACCATAACTTTTTATCTGTACATTATTTTTGAGTGAAATCAATTTTGTATTTTTCTGTATTTAATTATCTACAACTTTTATGTACAAAGTTTCTTTATTTGAGGTATTACAAGTGGAACCAAAAATAGGTCCTAAAATGAATAAAGAATGAAATAAATACAACAGAATTTTTATTGTATTTTGGCCCTTATCTCCCCCTACTTTATTCCTTGTTGACCTACTCATCGAGATGTCTAGGTCTCAGGGTTTCGGGTCATAAAATATTTATAATATTTTATTCTTTTTTTCTTTTATTTATTCTATAATTTTGGCTTTAATTACTGTATTTTATACACTATTTACATGCATATGCATGTATGCTAATATGATGGATTTTAGGGTATTTACACGCATTTGCTAGGGGGTTTTTGAGGCCAAAATGATAGAATAAAGATGTTGTAATGTGGATTCATCAGTGCCATGTGGAGGCACGGGTGGTTGGATAGCGGCTGAGTCACGATAACATGTATTTAAAGCCGCTAGGTTATAAGATTAAATGTTAGCTCGAGGTTTAAGCAACCAAGTCCTCGAGGACAGTATGCTCCTTTGTTTGCCAGACTAATGACTTGAGACCCTGGATAATAAAAGAAAAGGAAATTGTTAGGGCAGTATTGGAGGATTAGTTGAGGCGACGTGCGATGACATAAGCTTACCAAGATCAACGCAATCTCCAGTCCTGAAGTGTCCACAGCTTCGGAGTCCATATAGTGGTGAGGTAATTCCTTGGACTAATCCCTGACATGGAATAGAAAGGAATAGGACTTAAATTAATGAGAAGGAGTGAAACTTTTTGTGATAACAAGTTTTGAAAAAGTATACAATTTGTTTGCTTTTCTCTTCTTTGTTACATAGCATTCACTAATTTTTATCCTATGATTTATGGAAAACCCAACAGGTGTCGGTGAGCCATCGCAAGGACTTTAGTAATCCAGCCAGCTCACATAGTAGACATCCAGCCAGCCATAGTAGCTTTACTTTGTAAGGTAGTTAGTAATCTTTCTGTGTATTTCCTTCCAGTTGATGTACATGTAAATGGTTGTAGTGGGACAATGAATCATATGAACTGTATTTTGTGAATGGAAAAGTGTTGAAATACTTCCTTCTGAGTATTTTTATTTGTGGTTTGTTTCTGAATGTTAGTTGTGATTGTTGTATAAATTTTTGCTGAGTGACCAGATCCGGATATGGGAGGATCCGATAGTCCATGAATCAGGGTCGTGACAGCAATCATCTTCCTCTTTATGCTTCATGCTCGAGAGGAAGTGGATTTTGTGGGAAGAAATCCAAAGCATAGTTATCTATCTGAATCATCTTTGGTGTGAACAACGGTGGAAAGAATGATCCGTCTGGTTCACGAGATTCCTACAATTCATCATCATACTCGTAAGTTTAGCAATCGCCTTGTCAGACATGAATCAGGATGTATCTTTAGTTAGAGACTACACATATTAAATGTAACATGCCCTTTCTCGCGTTATTTGCAAAATGATGTCGAAATTGTTTCCATGTCCATATGGTTTTGCATTGCGATAAAAAATATTATGTGATTGCAATATCGCTCAGAAGATGAGCCTTATATTTTTTGAGTTTTATCAATATATTTGATGTTTCCATGATATGGGAGGTCAAATCTCCCAACATCCCGGTATTCACTTATATTCGAATATAAGTGATTTTACAAAGAAAAAAAATCAAATTTGTAATTTTTTGAGTCAAGACCTAAGCCCTCATCGACGTTAAATGGCCATGCCAACTTGCTAGGCTCATCTCAGCTAAACTAGTTGACCACCACTCAATATGCTTAAGATCAAGTTGTGAAATAGTAAGGCACCTCTCTTATAATCCATTCTCCCACATTGTGAGTACAAGAGGTGAAACTATGATTTAATTTTTTTAGTCTCCCATAATTTACCTTTTTTAGTCTCCCATAATTTATTTTTGTAATATCCTCGGTGTTGTATGACCCATCATTTATTTCTAGCAATAGTGCAATTGCACGCCCTGGGTAGACTTTTACTCTGATCTCTTGATGAACACAGCCGTTTTTTTAAAATAGAACAATGTAGTTGAGGTGCTGAGCGATATCACAAAACATGTCTATGGCTGGTAGTTAAGTATGGGAGTGTCAAACTCAGGGAGGTAAATTGTAGAGACTAGGATAAAGTAGTAAGAGTGATCTATGGTTAGGGTTCTATGAATTTTAAGAATTTTCTGAGTGTTTTGAGTTTTTAAGTTTATTTTATGTTTATAATTGTTTTTATGTGTTTTATATTCCTATATTATTAGATATGTATAGGTATAAGCTTTATCTTGTTTACTTCTTTTTATTTATTAATGTTTATAAATTGCAAATTTTACATTTTTAATTATTTTTTATTTTTTATTTTTATGGTTTTTTAAGAAATGAATAATAAAGTGTATATGAGTATAAGAAGTAAAATGGATGCTTTGTATTTTCATTATGTAATATATACAAAAATTAAGGTAAAAAATTTGTGTTTTAAATTTTATTTTCTGTATATGAGAATTTTAATAATATTTTTAGAGTTTTATGGATTTAATATTGAGATATATTGTACAAACAATGTTTTTTAAATGAAAATAGAATAATATTTATGATTTTAAAAATATTAGACATTATAAAATATTTTGGATTTTATTTTTATTGTATAAAAATATGAAATATATTTATTTTTATATTTTATTGGTATTTTTATGATTTTAATAAATTTAATTACAACTTTTATAAGAGTTTGTGTATTTTTGAATTTTTAAGCTTTTTATATAATATTTTTAGTTGATTTTTAGTTTACTACTTAATATGTATTAAAATTTATGTAATATATTATTTGGGAATTTTTGGTTGAATATGTGAATTTTTACGAATTTTAGAAGTTATATGTAACCTTTTGTGTTGTTTTTTATTTATTAAAAATATAAAATGGGTATGTTTTAGGAAAATATCATTATACTATAGGATATTACTGAAGGAATTTTGTAATATTTTTGTTTGAGTTTTAGTACTCTACTATTATTTAGTACAATATACATGGTACAAAATTAATTAAACTAAACAAATTACGAACGAGGAATAAGTAGAAATGCGGTGTTATATCACATGAAAAATACTAGGGGATACATGAGTGTCCACATAATGCTATTGGATCGACACACGTAAACAATTTTGCAGAAAATTGAGGATAGGTTCTCAATTTCACTAAAGTTCATGTGTGAATCATGTAAATCCACTGTAGTAAAGACATGTTCATGATATGCAGTTAGTTCAAGGGGTACAAGTATAAAATGCCCAAACACGTGCTTTACATGTGCAAGTTGAAGGCGGTGCATGGCCTAGATAAATTGGTGGGGAATTGATTACACAATTATGGTGTATAGACGTGGCTCGCCAGATCTATGATGGAAATATTCCTTGATATGATGGGTGTGATTCATCCCTATAGTTCCATCTGACAAATAATTGTGCACGTATGATTTCTTCGATCATTCTTCCACAAGTTCCTTGGAGCTCTAGGTATCTGTTCTTCATGCATCGAATCTCCAGCTCCAATTGAAGGTTCTTGTGCAGATTTTGTCCGATGTTCTCGATTGGATCTTTGAATGGAGATAGCTTCCCTAAAGACTGTAGGGGGTGATTTCAATCTTATCTAATGCTTAGACTTGATATTACGTCTCAGATGATCCTCTATGTGTAGGTGACTTTTAGTAATGCTTCGAATCGACCATATGATGTAAATTACATGCACTTCATTCCTCATATGCTAGTAGGTTCTTCGGTTGGACTCTAGACAAGGTTGATCTTGAATGAAGTCCCTTAGTCAGCTCTGTTCTGATTACCTACAGATAAACTCAGTGGCTCGATGATTCTCTTCCTCGATCCAAGGTTAGACACAAAAGGGGTGGATGAAGATCACTATGTGTGCAGGAGGAATATCAGACCTTGAATCCAAGATGGATATGAGATGAACATGCTATGGAGAGAGGATGTGGAACTACAGATCTATGGGTGAGACAATTGGATAAAAGAATAATTCATGAAGGAAATAGATCAAATTTGGAGAAGAAAAGGAGGAGAAGAGGAGAATAGGAGGGAGAAGTAGAATGAAATGGACAAATCAAAGTGTAATATATTTGGACGGAGGAATAGATGCAGTGCTCATGTGGAAGGAGGTTTGCCTCGATGATTGGAGGAGCTCGGAGGCTCTCACAGCAAAGTAAAGAGTTACAACTTCTACTGAGATCGTACTGAATCTCCTCGCTCCTACGCTACAATGATGGAGTGTAAATCCTTGAACTTGGTCATCTCTCGGATCCTATACCATAAGATCCGGCTCGTCAAGAGGAAACCAACGGAATTTGATTCATGTGAATCGAACTTCATTTAGAAATGTTATGATTTTCATAAGAAAGAAAAGTAAGGAGGCTTAAGATGTCATTAACCCGTAATGACCGTCATTAATACTAGTTAAAAATAATTAATAAAACTACTGATGGATTGAGAACCGCTAATGATCGTTAGCGAACACTAATCAATGGTAAGAAGAAGTTAAGCGCAAGTTGCGAAAATTAAATCATGATTAGTGAAAGTTAATTCCGATTAACGTTAATTAAGCGCCATTAATGAATCTAGAATCTTCTGGAAAATTCTAACTTAAGGCTTAAGTTTTGGATAAGACTTGTTCAAAACTATGGGCCAAAACCATGGACCGCTAACCGTGGTTAAGGTCTAATCCATGGTTTACAAACCATGGTTAGTGTCTTTCTGGAGCCTATAAATACCCCTTATCTATTCATTCTCTATACCCCAGGTCTAGGGTCGAGAGGTTGGGAGGGGGAGAGGGAGGTGGGGAAGGAGCGCTAGCGAAGCGCTGCCGGGAGAATGAGGAGGAAGGTATGATCTTCTCCTAGTTGGCTTCGTAAGTAAGCTCTAACTTGAGCTAGGTTTTATATTCATCTTTTTCCATCATAGTTTTCAATTCATCTTCCATTTCGATTTGTTTTTTATTGTGGTTAGAGGAGAAATCTGTGTAACACCCTACTTAGGTGCAGACGGCTATGCACGTCAGTGAACCTTGTGATTCGTCACACATTCACTCACCTAAGATGTGTGGTGTCTACCGATTCTCCATCCTTGCAGTTCTGTTATGTTCTTTCTGTTTTGTTGTTTCTTTCTCTCGATGATTTTATAGAGGAAACTCTTTTCATTTTTTCTTTTGAAAAATATCCTGATATAAGAGGAAACTCTGCTGAAATTTTCATAGAAATATGTTCTAATATAAGGGGAAACTCTGCTAAAATTTTCCTAAAAATATGTCCCAATATAAGGGGAAATTCTGTTGAAATTTCAAGAGAAAATATGTTCTTCATGTTCGTGTGTTCTAAACGTTCTTCATGTTCTTCGTTTGTTCTACACGTTCTTGCCACATTCTTAGCGTTCTTGATACGAAATGAATTCGATCATTTTAGGAGCCATAAATCATCCTTTCTGAAAAAGAATCATGATAAAGCACTGCATACACAAGAGAGAGCTCGATTAGGTAACAAAATCCTTCCTTTTGATGTTGGATTTTCATATAAGATGGTTGAGATTTTTGATTTTATGCTCCTTGTTATAAAGAACCTTAGATTGTCTATTTTTAACAAAATATGAAAATCTACTTTGTGATTTCTACTAAAATAAGTTATAAGCATCGAATGGATGTAGTGGCTTGGAAAGTTAGGGTTTGTAAGTTAAAATGAGCATAAATATGAGTATATAAATATAGGAATTAATATATATGTGAGTGTATACTCATGTTGATGATTATGCAAATCTACGGCTTAACGGAGCAATTTAATAATGGAAATTGATGTATATAGAAATGGATCTTAAAAAGGACCGTGTGTTGCGTCAGGAATGACTTGGAGTAGAACTATAGGTCGGGCATGCAACCTGTAGGTTTGTCGGAAGTAACCTGTTTTGGCGTTACCCTACCTAGGCGGTACACAGTTGCCTTGTTACGATAAATGCGCATGAAATAAATGATTTGCAACGCGTGGTACCAGGAGCCAATATATTCGGGTTGAATGACCGAAGATGTGGTCGTGCCATGTGGAGGCACGGGTGGTTCAATAGCGGCTGGATTATGATAACATGTACTTAAAGCTGCAAGGTTATGTGATTAAAGGTTAGACTGTTTTTTTAAGCAACCGGGTCCTCGAGGATGGTGTGCTTCTTTGTTTGTCAGGCTGAGGGTTTGAAACCCTGGATAATAAATGAAAAGGAAATTATCAAGGTAGTATTGGAGGACTGGTTGAGGCGACGCGTATCATGTAAAATTTATTTTGTGTATTTCCTTCCAATTGATGAACATGTAAAATGGTTATAGTGGGACAATTTATCATGTAAACTTTATTTTGTGAATGAAAATGTTCTAAAATACTTCCTTTTGAGTATTTTATTTGCAGTCTATTTCTGAATGTTAGTTGTGATTGCTGAATAAATTATTGCTGAGTAACCAGATCCAAATATGGGAGGACCTGATGACTCGGAATTGGGGTCATGACAGATTGGTATCAGAGCTCAGTTACTCTAGTAATTTAATTAGCAATTGATAACTATGAGCGGTATTCAGAAACTAAGGTTGTCTTAAGATCATTTGATCTTAATAAGTGACCACAGTAACATTCATAATTCACTGTCCCTTGTGTACATCATGCTAAAACATAGAGGACCTAACCTTTGGCCTTGATTCATCTCAGGATCATTGCAGATCAAGATATATCTAGGCAATTAGCAGCTATGATGACAATGTTGCAAGAGATATGGCAAAAGCAGCATACATTAGAGGAGAGGTTCAATGCATAAGCTTAGAGGCCCGAGGCATCCAAACCTGTAGATGCTAGAGTTGAGGGTTCTGTTCACCTTTTTGAGGAAGAATCTACTTACCATCCTTCCACTGAGTCTATTCCTACTCAGTTAAAAGAGCAATGGAGAGAGCTCTTCTTAGACACTGGAGAATTATTGAAAGGGAAAGATTCCTCGATTAAAAGGCATCGAGGCACCTGCTTAGGCAGAACTATGGCTTGATGTTGTTAGTAGGATGTTGAGGATAATACATGCACCGGTAGATACTTGGGTGCACTTCGCTGGGAAGACTACTCAAGACGATGGTGGAGAGCCATTTTCAAGAAATTAGTAGCTCCTGTTCCATGGGATGTCTTTAAAGAGAGGTTCCTATCTCACTTCTGTCCCTCCCATTGGGAAGAATGGAAGAGGAGGGAGTTGGCTTCTCTGACCCAAGGTTCCAAGAATGTATGAGATTATCATATTCACTTTACGGAGCTGCTACTTTACTCCCCAGCTCTAGAAGCTTCACCACAGGAATATCTTACAAAATTTGTTAGCGGGCTTCAGGGAGATCTTAGAGAGAAGCTTGCAGGTTTTAGAGCCACCATTATAGATGAAGCCATGGACATCGCCTCTCGTATTAAGATGGAAAGGAATGAAAACCGTCAAAGAAGAAACTTCCACTTTATTGGTGGACCATCCAAACATAAGGCGAATTATAACCATAAAGACAATCACTATCAACCAGTTGGGTCTAGTACAAGCTCACCACAAACTTTGGGCCAAGAATTATTAGGAAGAGGAGGTTTCTCTAGACCCCCACTATACCCTCGTGACTCAACAATATGAGCTAGTACCTCTGTGGTTGGATCTTCAGCATGGATAGGTAATGAATCTCCATTTCATCACCTTTATACTATCATTTTGGCCTTAAAAACCCCAGCAAATGCATGTAAATAACATCAATTTGTACATCATAGCATCCATTATTTAGTGTTATTATTTGCATATATAATAAGGTTTTTAATGCCAAAATTATAGAATAAAGAGAAGAAAAGAAAAAGGAATAAAATATTGCAAATATTTTATGATCCTAACCCTGAGACCAAGTCCAGAATGGAATTGGTTGACAAGGAATAAAGTAGGGGGAGATAAGGGCCAAAAATACAATAAATACCTCATTTATTCACTCTTCATTTATGCATTTTTGACACCTATTTTGTATCTAAGTATTTATTCATCAAATAAAGAAACTTTGTACATAAAAGTTATACATAATAATGTAAATAAAAATACGAAATTGAGTTTGTACAAAAATAACATACAGTGTACATTTTATACCAAGAATAAAAAGCCAAAAACCAAATTTTCCATTCCCATATCTTGCAAATAAAAACTGAAAACATAGCAAAATCACCTCTAATTGTATATAACTTTTCATGACTATTTAATGGTGGTTGTTTTATATTTGTTTGAGTTGCTGTGTAAAAGATAGGTTTTGGGTCCCTATTGTACATAATACCGATTAAAATATTCAATTTATTCATTACTTATTACTTTTACAAATTCAGATTTTTATAATTTTGTAAAAGTTATCTATAATATATGTGTACATCAAAATCAAAATAAAACTAACAAGAAAATGAAAAATAAAATAAAGTTATATAAAAACATAGATGAAACACATATATGTATATAAATAAAAGGGAACTATATTCTTTAATTATTTTATTCTTTCATATTTTTAGGATATTGTCAATATCATATATATTCTATTAAAAATACAAAAAAAAATAAAAACTCATTAAAATGCATTAAAATAAAAAGAAGTATATAAAACATAGGCAAAATACCTATACATATACAATTCATATATCTATTTATTTCAATGTGCAAATAAACTCATAAAAATCAAATAAAAATATATTTATACTCACAAAAATAAGTTATAAATATATAAAATAAGAAAATAAAATAATAAAATAATATATACAAAGTAAAAATAGAAATGCACAAAACATAGATGAATATACCTATAAATACACTCATAAAAATTAACTACTAAAAAATCAAGCCAAAAAAATAAATAAAAATCGTATTAAAAAACTACATAAAATATTAAACAGTTTTTATTTTATACTCAAAAAATAATAAAATCATTTACTATTTTAAATTAATTATTTTCGAATAAAACCTTCTGTTTTGTCCTTTAGCGGCCTACATGGACCAATCCGCGCGCGGCCTTCGTTGACCTCTGGTCAACTGTACCATCTTTTGCTCTGAGTCGTCAGACCTGTTGAATCCCCGGTTTTCTTGCATTTTTTGTGGGCGTCTCTTCCATCGATGGCACTCGCTTCCTCTACAAGAGTTGTCCATTGTTCATTGTACAATCACGCCAACACCTTGGATCGCTTGTACATAAACCAGATCAATCGATAATCGCCGGTTAATAAGGGTGCCCAGAAATGTTTATAAATAACCCAGCTCCTCCTTCTTCACAAAATTGGTCAATTCTACCCTTCTCCCTTCCTCGTATTCGGTCCTAGATCTTCCTTGTGACAGGAGGGATCTCTTGGCGCCTTGAATCGGTCGGTGGAGGTGGGAGCTGCACCCACGGCGGCGCTCCGGCGATCGCCACGCTCCCTGGTTCCAACCAGGTATTAGAGCCCTTTTCTTGCTTTATTAGGTAGATTTCGATTCCAGTATTTATTTCTCGCATTTAGTTTAGTTTTTAGCCCAGTAATTAGCCGTGAACCGGTTGAGTCGTAGTTCGTCGGAGCTCCGCTCCGGCGATGACTCTCGAGCCTTCCAGTGACTTTCCAACCCCCATATCGCCACCATTCTGTTCCCTATCGTGTTCTTCATCCGTCGCACACCACAAATAAATCGGAGCCCATGTGGCTTCACCAATCGAGGTTCACCTCCGCCACTCGCCGGAACCACGCAACCCCACTTCATTTTTTACGCAAAAGCTTCAAACCCCAGGTCGAGGGTGAAGCCCTCGAGCCGCTTTATCTTCCTGTGCAGGTCTTGACTTAAAAGGAGCCCTCTTGGGCTTGATTGATCCCAGGGAGTGGTTCCTGGAGGTCCTCCCCTTCCTTAAATTCGTCTGATCGATTAGGACCTCCAGGAACCAAGCGGAAGCCATCAGTAGACGCGGGGACCTTCCAGGAATGTGTAGAGACCTTTGGAGGCGACGGAGGAGGCCGGAGGCACCGGCCATTCACGATCAAAGCTCGCCATGCGCGAGCTTTGTCCCTATTCTTCCACCTTGCTCCATCACCGTTCGATCAAGAGGGAGATCCTAGGTGTAGCAGCAATCGTCGGATGCCAAGCACCAGAGCCGCCAGATCTCAGCAGGAGATTTAATATCGTGCGTCCGACCGCGAACCGGTACCAAGCGTTGGATGGACGCCACGTGGATAAGTGGCTGCGTCATCACCGTCCGCCAATGCCTTAAGGGGTAATTTACACCTTTAGCCCCTACCCTTTTGTATTTATTATTTAGTTCTATAAAATAAATGAATGTTATAAATAAATCGTATTTTTGCATAGACCCCCTGTACAAAGAGGTCCTTCTTAGCCGTGTCACGTGTTTTCCGACGTGAAGCATTGTGAATTTTGCACTTATGCCCCCATCAGTTTTGTATATTGTAGAAAGTTTCTAAAATATTAAATAAATGTTTATTCTGTTGGGATTTTTGCACAGAACACCCTGTCTTTATTATTAATTACAAAAACGTCCCTGCCGGTAGTGCATTTTCTCTTGGTTATCTCTATTTATTGCATGCATCTGTAAAACCCCAAAAATCACAAAAAAAATACGACAGGATCCTGTTGCATTCTAGTTTCACGACATATTTTTATTTTGCATATTTATTGCATTTTACTATTTATAAAAATTCAAAAATAAGCATTTGCTCTACTGTTTGCATTAGAAAATCCATAACAATTATAAAAACTTATCGAAAAATTCCCAAAAAATATATTGTATGTCTTTTAGTGTCTTTTTTATCCATACCAAAAATCACTAAAAATTACAAAAGGAAACTCCTAAAAATTATAAAATCCCAAAATCCTTCATAAAAAGATTAAAAATCCCTTAGAAATCCCAAAAATATAATCTCTGTTTATCAATTTTCTATATTTTATTACCTTTAATTTAAAATTAATTTGAGGAATTTTTTATTCTGTTTAATATTTTTTATCTACATTTTAATTTCAGGTTTATATTTTAGTCACTGTTTTCAGTATTTTTGTCCTTTAAAAATACCAAAAAATCAGGAAAAATCTAAAAATATCACGAAAACATTAGAAAATTATAAAAATACCAAAACTATTTTATTTCCTGAATTTTTATAATTTTGACATATTTTTATAAATATATTCTCTCTTGTCTCTTATTGTATATCTACTTTCCTTTATCATTTTAATATATATATATATATAAATACAAAAAGAAAATATAAAATCAGAAAATTAAAAATCAAATACAAAAATATAAAACCAAAAAAATAAAATAAATAAATATAAAATTATATACTCTCAAAAACAATAACTTGGATAAGATAAGAATTGAATAATTTTGTGCATTTATGTTGCTCCCAACCATTTGCTCCCAGTGTTCGACCTCTGATTGTGTTTACACCTATACACATTTACATGTAGAGTTATAATAAATTTTAACTCCACATTTTTGAGATTTAATTGCTTTATTCTGATTGTGGTTTAATTGTTGATCGATTGGGATTCTGTCTGAGGTCACCTCAGCGACTGTTGATCTGCCTTGTGGAAAGACAAGACCTCGGCTCAATCCTCTTCATCAAATGGCGTCGTTGTCGGGGAGCAACGTCATTTGGGATACTTATTATTTATTTGATTCTTCACTCTTATCCACATTTATTTGATTATTTGCATTAGTGATATTATTGTGACTATTCTGACGCTCTTATTTATTTGTCTTCGATGCGAGGGATCACCAAGCGAAGGAGGAATTCCTATGAAGTCTGATGCACCCGAGTGAGGCGGAGTTGGCTCTTCTACACCAGCCAACAGGAGAGAGCATCGAAGGCAGATGGAGGAGAATTTTGGAAGGCAGTCTAATTTTTGCATTATTTATTATTTATGTATATTTATGTGAGAGAGTGACTCTATAATTATAGTAATACAAGACTCTCAGACGCTTCGACTTCCCAAGGTCCAGTACCCGAGGGATTGTTCCCTTGGGGGACTCGACGGTTTTGATGTTTTTATTATTATTATTTTATTATTTTGTGTGAATGAGCCCTAGCTTAGGATTGTTTAACGTAGACTAAGGCCCAATCACTAATATATATGCGTGCACCTATAAATGCGACTTGGGTCTTAGTCAATTTTGAAATAATGTTATTCACGCTAATAGTATCATGTATCTAGGGCGATTTCTTCGGATTGCATTTGCATATAGCATAGGTTTCAATTCTGTTATTCATCCCGCATGGAGAGAGCTGGGAAGCACTGTAAGTCTTCTTAGTTGGCATGCATCATCTTTTTCCGACTTGCATGGCTTTTTCGACCTTCTCCCTCTGTCTTTGTCAACCTAGGATGCTTAATGGAAATTGGAACCTCGATAGGCATGTGCATTGAAAATATCCAAAAAGAAAAGTGATAACAAAAATAAAATCAGGATTGCTAACTCTATTGGACCTAAAAATAAAATATAATGGATCCCTTGTCTTGGGGAGAGCAACACCCTTCTTGTTTAAGCATTTTATTTCTATGTACAAGCTAAGGATTAGTGCCCCAACCCTAAAGCCTAATTTCGGTGTGTGCAACTTTTTATGATCACCTAACTCTATAAGCGACAAGATAAAAAGACCACATCTCGGTCTTCACTGTGTTGAGTAGGTGAATCATGGATTTGCCTTGTGTATGGATTGTGATTTGGAGTCCATTTGCATATCTTTGAGTTATCAGTCCCTTCCGTGTGAGTCATGCATTTTTCATCTTTGAGTCTCTCTACCTCTCTTATACATATATCTCATCATTTTGCATTGAGTCATGATATTGGCGCGTAAGCTCAATCAACTTCTCCATTCCATTGTGTTTCCCTTCTTGCCCACCGTCCTCGTGTCCCCTGTATCATCTTTTCTATTATCCTGGATTGCTACGCTTTTACAGATACCCTTACTCTCGGTGGATTTCATGCTCTATACGTGCATAGGAGCTTATTGAGGACTTTGAAGATGCATGATCATTAGGTGTGATTCTTTCTTGAGGATTTAGATCTCGCACACCGGATTGAGGATGTGATGTGCTTCAGTGATTTGAGGATGATATCATGATGTTTCTACTGGTTATCTATTTTGAGGTTTCGTCCTTTTTTGATTTATGGGATGGATAGACTATCTTGAGGGTGACGATGATTGGAACCCACATGATCTCTCATCTTCATGATTGATCCATTCCCAATCTCCTGATTCTATTATCCACCTATGGCACTTTGAGGATTCCTGATCATCTTTCGTGCCAACCCGAGGGATGTTTTGTGATTGACCTGATTATTTGCTCCCTCACATGATCTTATGCCCTCCGGATGATTGAATGATGGAATGCTTTTGAGGACCTGAGACGACTTGCTAGCAATCCCAGGATTTCATTGACTTGGCTTACATGACTCCCCAAGGACTATCTGCAGGAGCATGTGACACACTCTTTACGATTGGTTTCACTCAATGCCTATACTGTCGCTCTGTTGGGGTACGAAACCGTATCGTCTGATATGACTATTTGGCATCTCTATCTGATTGTGTTACCGATTTGCCGGTACATGGGGCCATTCAAAGACTCATCTGAGTCTGCTCTCCTTGACGGTCCTCGCAAGGATGAGCTTCACTTTTCTGATTATTCCATGCCTAGTTCATATGCACTCCGAGGGTTATCTGTGAGGACTATGACGCCTTGCTAGATCTTGCAGTCTCTTCTGCTGGTAGACAGTCTGTTGTCTATGGATGCCTTTCAGATTGACTCCTTTGAATCCTCTCTCTCCTTGATGACCCTCGCAAGGATGAGATCTGATCTGACTATTCCTTGATTAGCTTGCATTGCTCCCCGAGGACTATCTGTGGGAAAATACAACATTTTCTTTACACTCGGTTTCCCTTTCAGACTGTGTCTCCTACTACTGGGAGCATGGAGCCGAGTCGTTTGGTATGCTTTCGGTCCCAATTGCTTTGATATTTACCCGATCTGCTGGATCTTGGGACCTGCCTGACTTGACTCCTTTGAGTATGCTCTCCTTGACGGTCCTCGCAAGGATGAGCCATCTTTCTCTGATTATTCTCTGCTCAATTGGTAGTACACTCCCCAAGGGTTATCTGAGGGACGCTGCCACACGTTCTTGACTTGACGGTCTCTTCTGCTGGTAGCCGATCCGTCGCCTACCGAGACCACTACTATGATCCGTCTAATGGATCTAGCTCCTTTGAGCCTGCTCACCTTGACGACCCTCGCAAGGGTGAGCCTCTATTGTGATTATTCATTGACTAGCATGTACTACACCACGAGGGATGTCTGTGGGAGAGTACATCATATTTTAGGTACTCGGCTTCACTTCTGGTGTCTCCTTTCTGTTGGAGCACGAAGTCGAGTCTGCTGATTTTGGTACTTGGTATCTTCCCTGGTTGTGGCTCCTTCTGTTGGAGCATGGAGCCGAGTCTTCTCATTATTCTCTGATCCCGCTCACCTTGATGACCCTCACAAGGTTGAGTCCTAGTGTGAAGTTTTCGGTATGTTCTTTTGACCTTCTGATTCTATTACCACCGGATGCCACGCCACTACATTGAGAGTTTCCTATTTTTCACTGATTATAAATCTTTGAGACCATGATTGACTTGGAGGGGTATGTACTGTTCCTTCTCCCTCCAAGTCTTATGGTATCGGTTCTGTTCACCCATTTCACACCTTATAAGACAACATTCTACTTGCGCTACCGAGCCCTGCCTTACTTTCCGATCTGCTTGTCCCCGGTGGCCGTCACCCACTTGATTGCCTATCAGGGTGTCTTTTCACTATCTGACTGACTACGTCCTCGTTCTCACAGGGAGATGACGACGAGAGCACAGTACTTGCTTACTGGATATTGTCATGTACCTCATCAGTCTTTACTTGTTGTGTATACATGTGATTTATTGCTTCTTTCTCATGCATGTTACGTGTGCCTCAAATCTATCGCCATATCTCTGTGACTATACTTAGGACATACTTTGTCCTAAGTGTAGGGGCACACACCGCATTGTTCTTTCCTCATTTACTTTCGTCACTCCTGACGTTGCTTATACTTAGGAATATCTCACCCTAAGTATAGGGAGAGTGATGCGTACATTCTCTACGATCTTCTCATAAGATCTGTATATTCTCTTTTTTTTCTTATTTTCTTCTTTTCCTGATATTATTCTTTATTCTTCTAAAAGGTGTCACCCCTTTTTGACAGTCTTCTATACTCAAGACGTACCTTGTCCTAAGTATAGGGGGTGTGCACCACCGATTGATTCGTTTATTCCCACCCTAGACCCTCCCTGCATGTGTACAGTTTGCTATACTTAGGATTATTTCATCCTAAGTATAGGGGGGACGATCGACTTCTCATTGCTTCATTCCCTTATTCATTCATTCGTTCTATTCATTCTATTATTCTTTAGACTTTTCTATACTCAGTACGAGTTATGTCTTCTCTTTCTCTTTTTTGATCTATGAGGACATAGCTCATGCTAAGTATAGGGGGTCGTATATACTTTGTATATACTTTAGCCATAACTCGTACTTTCGTATAATTAATAATAAATATGTCTAAATATACTACATATACAATTCATTAAAAAGCAATTAATAGCAACATACATTCCTCAAATTATTTTTGTATTTACTGATTAATAAATCAGGGTAAAAATATTTTTGCAAAATGATTTGAAAAATGGTGTGAACCGTTTTGAAAGACTTTTTTGTGAAATGTTTTCAACCTTTGTAAAAATATTCTTATTTGAAAAATAAAATCTTTTCTTTGTGTGAAATAAAAGATTTTAAAACCTATTTGCAAATGATTTGGAAAATATTTGTAAAAATATTTTGAAAAATGTAAATATATTCTTTTGAAAAATCTTTGCAAAATGGCTTTCAAATATTTGGAAATAGTTGCAAAAATTATTTTGTACTATAGCTTTGAAAATGTTTTTATTAAAAATTTGAGGAATGACTGTGTCATTAAAATAAAAAAAATAAAATGAGTATATACATCAAAATAAAATTCATTATCATTTGTCTATATGTACCTATAATAATAACTTTGTAAAACCTGTAAATTCTTTAAAATTCTTAACTATTGAAGCACACCTGTGTAAATAGCTGTAAATATTTTATACTTTGTGTGCTTAAATTCTTTTTATTTGCAAAAATTTTTTGTGTAAAAAGATTCTTTGATTTTAAAATTCCTTGTGAAAAATTACATCATTCATTGTGTATAGCATTTGCATATTATTCATATTCTTTTTGAGTGAGCTTGAGGATTGAACTAGTCCAATAAAGTCGAAGATTGGAGCATGGTTGGACCTTACTGCACCTAACTGCACTAGAACCTTATGGGAACTCGGTTTAAGGTACTTCAGGTCCAATAGGACTTAATTCTTTAAGACTTAGGGCTGGGTTCAAGTCTCCTCAAACTGACTAAATAGAACTTCTCGAGACACACGCATGTTTCTGGTCGATCGTGACCTAACTTGGACACTTGCACCTTTCACTTGGCTCAACTCAGTTGAAGTGGTGAGGGGGTTGGATTTGCCAGTCTGAGACGCACACGAGTGGAAACATTTGTCCTCGTCTAGGGAGGGAAGTGCACCCCAACCTAGTCTAGTTTCGATGAAGTCGAATGACAGGAGAGTGTGGGTTGCAATAAAGCTTCAAAAAAGGGATAGTCTTCTGGCTCAAGATGAAAAAGTCCTTATGTAAATGCTGCTGTAAATAGTATGTTAAAAAAAATCAAAAAGGAAATAGACAGGCTTGAAAATAAAAATAAAAGTGCCTACTGGAGTTTGTATATGTGTTGTATAGAAAATAAGCAAGCTTGAGCATCAAAGTTATACCATGTGAGCCTGCAGCTGGATGACTTGACTACACTGGTCTTGCATCCCAGGATAGGTAGCTACACTGGCTACCGTCCATTCTTTTCTCTACCTCCTCCTCTTGAGTTGGATGCCACTTGAACTTAGAAGGGAATACCCCTCTCCTCGACGACAGAGTGCTGGATTGGGGAATCATTGGGTTGTCATTCTGGAGAAGTCAGTTCCTTTGTCATTTCAGTTGAGGAGAGCCACTATCACTTACACTGTACAAGTCAGCTTCATAGTCATAAGGGTTTGCGTATGATGTGGGCTAGTTCTGACCTGGCTATTGAGGTGATTTGAACCAAGTTCTGTGACTCTAGAAGGCTGTTGTGTTTTAAATTTGGTTCCTGACCAGGTTCCACGCACATTTTCAGACCAAGGTCTAACCTGAGCTCCAAACTTTGATTTTGTACAGATAAGTTTAAAAATCATGATCAATTCAATTTATTCTTTAAATTCTTTATTCTTGCCTTTTCTTTTCTTCTTATTCTTTATTCTTTTTGTACTTATTGCATAAGTATTTGCTAGGGACTAACAAAGGCAAGTATAGGGGGTGATGAATCTCCATTTCATCAACTTTATTCTATCATTTTGGCCTTAAAAACCCCAGTAAATGCAAGTAAATAGCATCAATTTGTACATCATAGCATCCATTATTTAGTGTATTTATTTGTATATAAAATAAGGTTTTTAATGCCAAAATTATAGAATAAAGAGAAGAAAAGAAAAATGAATAAAATATTGCAAATATTTTATGACCCTAACCCCGAGACCAAGTCCAGAATGGAATTGGTCGACAAGGAATAAAGTAGGGGGAGATAAGGGCCAAAAATACAATAAATACCTCATTTATTCATTCTTGATTTATGCATTTTTGACACCTATTTTGTATCTAAGTATTTATTCATCAAATAAAGAATCTTTGTACATAAAAGTTGTAGATAATAATTTTAATAAAAATACAAAATTGAGTTTGTACAAAAATAATATACAGTGTACATTTTATACATAGAATAAAAAGCCAAAAACTAAATTTCTCAACCCATATCTTGCAAATAAAAACCGAAAACATAGCAAAATCACCTAATTGTATGTAACTTTCATGAGCTATGGAATGGTGGTGGTTTTATATTTTTTGAGTTGTTGTGAAAAAGATAGGTTTTGGGTCCCTATTATACATAATACCGATTAAAATATTCAATTTATTCATTACTTATTACTTTTACAAATTCAGATTTTTATAATTTTGTAAAAGTTATCTATAATATATGTGTACATCAAAATCAAAATAAAACTAACAAGAAAATCAAAAATAAAATAAATTTATATAAAAACATAGATGAAACACATATATGTATATAAATAAAAGGGAACTATATTCTTTAATTATTTTATTCTTTCATATTTTTAGGATATTGTCAATATCATATATATTCTATTAAAAATACAAAACAAAAATAAAAACTCATTAAAATGCATTAAAATAAAAAGAAGTATACAAAACATAGGCAAATTACCTATACATATACAATTCATATATCTATTTATTTCAATGTGCAAATAAACTCTTAAAAATCAAATAAAAAATATTTATACTCACAAAAATAAGTTATAAATATATAAAAAAGGAAATAAATAAATATATACAAAGTAAAAATAGAAATGTACAAAACATAGATGAATATACCTATAAATACACTCATAAAAATTAACTACTAAAAAATCAGGCCAATAAATAAATAAAAATCATATTAAAATACTACATAAAATAATAAACATTTTTTATTTTATACTCGAAAAATAATAAAATCATTTACTATTTTAAATTAATTATTTTCGAATAAAACCTTCTGTTTTGTCCTTTAGCAGCCTACGTGGACCATTCCGCGTGCGACCTTCGTTGACCTCTGGTCAACTGTCCCATCTGCTACTCTGAGTCGTCAGACCTGTTGAATCCCCAGTTTCCTTGCATTTTCCGTGGGTGTCTCGTCCATCGATTGCACTCGCTTCCTCCACAAGAGTTTTCCGGTGTTCATTGTACAATAACGCCAACACCTTGGATCGCTTCTACATAAACCAGATCAATCGATAATTGCCGGTTAATAAGGGTGCCCAGAAATGTTTATAAATAACCTAGCTCCTCCTCCTTTGCAAAATTGGTCAATTCTACCCTTCTCCCTTACTCGTATTCGGTCCTAGGAGCTTCCTTGTGACAGGAGGGATCTCTTGGCGCCTTGAATCGGTCGGAGGAGGTGGGAGATGCACCCACGGCGGCGCTCCAGCGATCGCCACGCTCCTTGGTTCCCACCAAGTATTAAAGCCATTTTCTTGCTTTATTATGTAGATTTCGATTCCAGTATTTATTTCCCGCTTTTAATTTAGTTTTTAGCCCAGTAATTAGCCGTGAACTGGATGAGTCGTAGTTCGTCGGAGCTCCACTCCGGTAACGACTCCCGAGCCTTCCAGTGACTTTCCGACCCCCGTATCGCCACCATTCCGTTCCCTATCACGTTCTTCATCCTTCACACACCCCAGATCAACTGGAGCCCACGTGGCTTCGCGAATCGAGGTTCACCTCCACCGCTCGTCAGAACCTCGCCGCTCCTCTTCATTTTTTGCACAAAAGCTTCAAACCCCAGGTTGAGGGTGAAGCCCTCGAGCCACTTTATCTTCCTTTGCAGGTCTTGACTTAAAAGGAGCCCTCTTGGGCTTGATCCCAGGGAGAGGTTCCTGGAGGTCCTCCCCTTCCTCAAACTCATCTGATCGATTGGGAACTCCAGGAGCCAAGCGGAAGCCATCAGTAGATGTAGGGACCTTTCAGGAATGTGTAGAGACCTTTGGAGGCATTGGAGGAGGCCGGAGGCACCGACCATTCACGATCGAAGCTCGCCACGTGCAAGCTTCATCCCTATTCTTCCACCTTGCTCCATCACCGTCCGATCAAGGGGGAGATCCCAAGCGTAGCAGCAGCCGTCGGATGCCAAGCACTAGAGCCGCCAGATCTCAGCAGGAGATCTAATCTCGTGCGTTCGACCGCGAACCGGTACCAAGCGTTGGATGGACTCCACATGGATAAGTGGCTGCATCATCACCATCCACCAGCACCTTAAGGGGTAATTTACACCTTTAGCCCATATCCTTTAGTTTTTTTATTTAGTTTTGTAAAATAAATGTAACGTTATAAATAAATGGGATTTTTGCATAGACCGCCCTCTATTCATTGGATATTACATAGAGGTCCTTCCCAGTCGTGTCACGTGTTGTCCCACGTGAAGTGTTGTGAATTTTGCACTTATGCCCCTGGCAGTTTTGTATATTGTAGAAAGGTTCTAAAATATTAAATATATATTTATTTTGTTGGGATTTTTGCACAGAACACCGGATCTTTATTTTTAATTGCAAAAACGTCCCTGCATGTAGTGCATTTTCTCTTGGTTGTCTCTATTTATTGCATGCATCTATAAAACCCCAAAAATCACCAAAAAATTCCATAGGCTCCTATTGCATTCGAGCTTCACGGCATATTTTTATTTTCATATTTATTGCATTTCACTATTTATAAAATTCAAAAACAAGCATTTTCTCTACTATTTGCATTAGAAAATCCTTAAAAATTATAAAAACTTCTCAAAAAATTCCCAAAAAAATATATTGTGTGTCTTTTAGTGTATTTTATATCTAGACCAAAAATCACTAAAAATTACAAAAGGAAATTCCTAAAAATTATAAAATCCCAAAATTGTTCGTTCATAAAACGATTAAAAATCCCTTAAAAATCCTAAAAATATAACCTCTGTTTACCAATTTTCTATATTTTATTATCTTTAATTTAAAATTAATTTGAGGAATTTTTTATTCTATTTGATATTTTTTATCCTCTATTTAATTTCAGTTTGTATTTTAGTCACTGTTTTCATTATTTTTGGCCATTAAAAATACCAAAAAAATCAGGAAAAATCTAGAAAAATCACGAAAACATTGGAAAATTATAAAAATACCAAAAATATTTTATCTCCTGAATTTTGCTTATTTGACATATTTTTATAAATATATTCTCTCTCTTGTCTCTTATTGTATATCTACTTTCATTTATCATTTAAAATATATATATATATATATTACAAAAAGAAAATATAAAATCAGAAAATTAAAAATCAAATACAAAAATATAAAACAAAAAAAATAAATAAATATAAAATTAAAAACCCACAAAAAAATAATAACTTGGATAAGATAAGAATTGAATAATTTTGTGCATTTATGTTGCTCCCAACCGTTTGCTCCCAGTGTTCGACCTCTACTTGTGCTTACACCTATACACATTTACATGTAGAGTTATAAAATTTTAATCCACATTTTTGAGATTTAATTGCTTTATTCTGATTGTGGGTTAATTGTTGATCGATTGGGATTTTGTCTGAGGTCACCTCAGCGACTGTCGATCCGCCTTGTGGAAAGACACGACCTCGGCTCAATCCCCTTCATCAATAGGAACACGTGTATGTTATTACCATCATCAGGAAGTTCACATAAAGAAAGACTGTCCAAAGTTGAGAGGTCCGGGGTCTAAATCGACCCCAATTAATAGCATAACATCCACCTCGAGCAATGGAGCAACACGCAGAGGAAGATAGGGTAGAGGTCATGGCTCACAATGAGCATCTCCTACACAACAACCACCACAAAGTGTTGAGGGTTCTAGCTTGCCTAATCCTAATGGCCAGCTCAATGCAATCAGTGAAGAACAAGCCTACAATTCAGGCACAATCGACGAGGTATCGTTACTATTCATGGCTTTTCAGTACATGCCTTGTTAGATTCTGGTGCTTCACATTCATTTTTTGCTCGACGGTTAGTACCTACTTTGGGTAAAATACCAATAGAAGTACAACAATCCTATCTGATCAAGGGACCATGAGGACCAGTATTTATAATCCGAGAAATTCTGGATAACTGTGTAATACTGAGAGCAGGACATCAGTTACTTGTCTCCCTACTACTAATTGAAATGGATGACTTGGATATCATCCTGGGGATGGAGTGGTTAGAAAGGCATCATGCATGCCTTGACTATTTTCAATTAACTTTTCACCTGCCTAACTCAATAGAATTTCAGTTCATTATAAAGTCATCCAATGATAATGTCAAATCCATGTCTACTCTGAAGGTGCAACAGTTGTTAGAGAGAGGGTGCCAAGGCTATTTAGCTTATGTAACCACTACATCAACATCAGATAGAATTAAAGAAGATGTATCTGTAGTGTACAAGTTTCCTAATGTATTTTAGAGGAACTATATGGATTACCACCTGAGAGAGAGATTGAATTTACAATCTCTCTCATACCTAATACTTAACCTATCTCTATCCTTCCATATAGGATGGCACCAGCTGTGTTGCGAGAGTTAAAAGTACAGTTACAAGAATTGTTGAATAAAGGATTCATCCGTGCTAGTACTTCACCATGGGGTGCACATGTCTTGTTTGTGAGGAAAATGAATGGTTCAATGCGGTAGTGCATTGACTATAGACAACTAAAAAAGAAGACAGTAAAGAACAAGTACCATCTATCAAGAATAGATGATCTTTTTGACCAGTTGTAGGGTTCAACTGTGTATTCTAAGATTGACTTAATATCTGGATACCATCAGTTGAAGATTAAATATGTGGATATATCCAAGACAACCTTTCGAACTAGATATGGACATTGTGATTTTTAGTTATGTGTTTTGGACTAACAAATGCCCCAGCAACTTTCATGGATCTCATGAATAGAGTATTCAAGGAGTTCCTAGACCACTTTGTAGTAGTCTTTATTGATGACGTGCTTATTTACTCCAAGGATAAGTACCATCATAAACACCCCACTAGGCACTTGAAACACTAACGAAGAAAAATTGTATGCTAAATATAGAAAATGTGACTTCTGGCTATCTGAAGTATCCTTCTCAGGCCATGTTATTTCTGGGGAAGGTATATCAGTTGATCCTACAAAGGTAGTGCGGTAATGAGTTGGGAACGCCCGAAGACTGTCACAAAAATACAATTTTCTGGGTTTAGCTGGGTATTATAGAAGATTTTTGAAGGACTTCTCACGAATGGCATTGCCAATGACTAGGATGACTCAGAAGGAAGTCCCATTCATATGGTCTGATGCATGTGAAACTAGTTTTCAGACAATGAAAGAATGCCTAACATCTGCACCTATCCTTACTCTACCCTTTTGGAGTGAAGGGTTTACAGTGTACACTGACACATCTAAAGAAGGACTTGGGGCAGTTCTTATGTAATATGGTAAGGTAGTTGCTTATGCATCATGACAGCTCAGGACACATGAGAGGAACTACCCGACACATGACCTTGAATTAGTTGTCGTAGTCTTCGCTTTAAAGATATGGAGACACTACCTCTATGGTATTACTTCTAAAATCTTCACTGATCATAAAAGCTTGAAATATCTATTTAATCAGAAAGCGCTCAATATGAGACACATATAGTGGCTAGAGCTATTAAAGGACGATGATTGTACCATCATACCACCATGTTAAGGGGAACGTCGTAGCAGATGCTGGGTTGGTGAGTACTATCCATTTCTGGGGTTTACTATCAACGTTGAGTGAATGGAAACCATTCGATAGTAGTGTTGATACTATAACTATTCCACGCCGATACAAACTAGAGATCTAGGATAGAATAAAGAAAGGACATGAGGATGATCCAATCCTTAAAGACTTGAGACAACAACTTAAGAAGAATGAAATAGAGGGATTCTATATACAAGATGGGTTATTGTATAACCATCATCGAGTTTGTGTACCAAACACACCTAAATTGAGGAAGGAAATATTATGTAAGGCACATTGTTCAAGATTATCCATTCATCCAGGAATTATGAAGATGTATAACGATCTTAGTTCAAACTTTTAGTGGTCAAGAATGAAGAAGGATGTTGCTGAACTTGTGAATTCATGTTTTACCTGCCAGCAAGTAAAGGCTTCACACCAAAAGCCACCAGGATTGTTGTAACCCCTATCTATACTTGAATGGAACTGGGAAAGTATTTCCATGGGATTCGTTACTAACTTACCTCAAACAACTAATGGTAAAGATATGTATGAGTTATAATAGACCGTATAACCAAGGTAGCATACTTTATTCTAACAAGCTTATCTTCCACTCTAGACCAACTTGCTCAGTTATATATTTTGCATGTGATCCGTCTCCATGGTATCCCAAAAAAGGTAGTTTCCGATCTAGATTCACGATTCACCTCACACTATTGGGAGAACTTCATGAAAGCCTTAGGCACACAGTTATGCTTGAGCACAACATATCATCCTCAAATAGATGGTCAATCAGAACGCACGATTCAGACGCTAGAGGATATGTTGCGAGCATGCGCCTTAGAATGGAAAGGATCATGGGTGAAACATTTGCCTCTAGCAGAATTCACCTACAACAATAGTTACCATGCAAGTATTGGCATATCACCGTTTGAAAAACTATATGGACGAAGGTGTACTACTCCTCTGTGTTGTCAAGAGGTCGGGATAAAGAACCTTTATGATTCAGATAGACTCCAGGAGACGCGGAAAGCTGTAGAGCTTGCTTGAAAAAGATTAATAACTGCTCAGAGTCGCCATAAAACCTATAGTGATACTAGGCGAAGTGACCTTGAGTTTGAGGTAGGTGACTTTGTATTCCTAAAAGTATCACCTATGAAGGGAGTTCAGAGGTTTGGCGTGCGTGAGAAGTTGGCACCCAGGTTCGTGGTCCCTTTGAAATTATTCAACGGATTGAGAAAGTCACAATAGACTTGCACTTCCTCCACATCTTTCGGCAATACATGATGTTTTTTATGTATCAAATATGAGAAAGTATATTAAGAATCCTGAGCATAGGATAAGCTATGATGATCTGCATGTTGAGTTAGACTTGACATACCTAGAAATACATGTGCAAATACTAGACAAGAATATAAAGAAGTTGAGGAATAAAGAGGTACCTCCAGTTAAAGTATTGTGGTGGTACCAAGAGTTTGACGAAGCCACATGGGAATCTGAGGTAGATATGAGAGAGAAATATCCCTCTTTGTTTGAACGATAACACTATGTATTGTGTGTACCTTCATTATAAATGAAATGGCGTTCACTCTTTTTAAGGTTGTTATGGTTTCAATCCTTTTTAAGGTTATTATGCCTACACTGTAAGTCTCGAGGATGAGACTTCCATTAAGGTTATTATAATTGTAAAGCCTTGAACTTGGTCCTCTCTCGGATCCAATACCATAAGATACGCCTCGTCAAAAGGAAACCAACGGAGTTTGTTCCATGTGAATCGGACTTCATTTCAAAATGTTATGATTTTCAGAAGAAAGAGAAGTAAGGAGGCTTAAGATGTCATTAACCCGTAATGATCATCATTAAGACTAATTAAATATAATTAAAAAAACTAATGAAGATTGAGTATCACTAATGATCACTAGCAACACTAATCAATGGTTAGCAAAAGTTAAGTGTAAGCTGCGAAATTTAAATTGCGATTGATGAAAGTTAATTCCGATTAGCGTTAATTAAGTGTCATTAATGAATCAAGAATATTATGGAAAGTTCTGAGTTAAGCCTTAAGTTTTGGATAAGACTTGGCCAAAATCATGGGCCAAACCATGGGCCGCTAACCGCGATTAAGGTTTAAATCATGGTTTACTAATCGTGGTTAGTAGTTTTTTGGAGCCTATAAATACACTCCCCCCATCCATTCATTCTCTACGATTTCCAATACCACCACTACCCAGAGGGCTAGAGTCAAGAGGTTGGGAGGAGGAGAGGGAGGTGGGGAAGGAGCGCTAGCGAAGTGCTGCCGGGAGAATGAGGAGGAGGGATGTATGATCTTCTCATAGTTGGCTCCGTATGTAAGCTCTAACTTGAGCTAGGTTTTCGAATAATCTTTTTCCAGCTTAGATTTCGATTCATCTCCCTTTTCGATTCATTTTATATTGTGGTTCAAGGAGAAATTTGTGTAACACCATACTTAGGTGCAAACAGCTATGCACGTCAGTGAACCCTGTGATTCGTCACACATTCACTGAGCTTTGATGTGTTGTGTCTACCGATTCTCCATCGCTTGCAGTTCTGTTGTGTTTTATCTGTTTCATTGTTTCTTTCCTCTCAATGATTTTATAGAGGAAACTCTTTCGATTTTTCTTTTAAAAAAGTATTAATATAAGAGGAAACTCTGTCGAAATTTTCATAGAAATATGCCCTAATATAAGAGGAAACTCTGCCAAAATTTTCCTAGAAATATGTCCCAATATAAGGGGAAACTCTGCTAAAATTTCAAGAGAAAATATGTTCTTCGATTCTTCACGTTCTTCGTTCGTTCTTCGCATTCTTTGCATGTTCTTAGCATTTTCAATATGAAAATGAAATTTGATCTTTTCATGAGCCATAAATTATCCTTTCTGAAAAAGAATCATGGTAAAGCACTGCATACACGAGAGAGAAAGAGAGCTCGATTAGGTAACAAAATCCTTCCTTTTGTTGTTGGATTTTCATATGAGATTGTTGAGATTTTTGATTTTATGTTCCTTGCTACAAAGAACTCTAATTTGGCTATTTTTGAGAAAATATAAAAAGCTGCTTTGTAATTTCAACTAAAATAAGGTCTAAGCATCGAATGAATGCAGTGGCTTGGAAAGTTATGATTTGAAAGTTAAAATGAGCATAAATAAGAGTATATAAATATATGAATATATATATATATATGAATCTATACTCAATGTTTATGCAAAATTAAGGCTTAAAGGAGGAATTGCATAATGGAAATTGATGTACATAGAAATGGATCCTAAAAAGGACCGTGTGTTACGTCAGGAATGACTTAGAGTAGAACTACAGGTCTGCCATGCAACCTGTACGTTTGTCGGAAGGAACCTGTATTGGCGTTGCCATACCTAGGTGGTACATAGTTGCCCTGCTATGATAAGAGTGCACAAAATGAATGATTTGCAACGCATGGTTGATGAATCCCTGTTCATCACTCTTTATTCTTTTATTTTAGCTAACTATCTTGGCAATGCATCATGTAATAGGTATAAATACAATTACTTAGCAATACACATACATGTATTAATATTACATAATTAGCATGTATTTGTGCAAAAATAAAAGAATAAAGAATAGAAAAAAGGAAGGAGGTATTTAGAATAAATACTGAGTGACCCAAACCCCAAGAGAGGGCCAGGCATTGGCCTGATTGCCAAATAAAATAAGTAGAAAGAGAGATAGGGCCTACTCTATAGTGTACATATGTCATGTGTATAATAATTTTTGCCAAAATAATAATAAATATTCTTTTTACCTACTTATATGTATTTATAAAATAAAATAAAAATCTAGAAAAAAAATAAAAATAGAATAAAATTCTCTCTCTCACTTGTACATAATACATGTATATATATTTCCTTCTTTATTTATTTTATACTTGTACACAAATAATAAAAATAAAACAAAAATATTTTTATACTTAAAAAAATTATATTGTAAATGAATAAAATATAAAATTGGAGTATTTTTGTAGAAATAATAAAATAAAAATAATTACAAAATACATAGGTATAATATACCTGTATATAATATAATATACTATATATAGATTAATTTATTTTTCATAAAAATAAACTAAAATCACAGAAAAATCCCTTGAAAAATAATAAACATTTTTCATTTTATTCATTTTTCATTTGTTATTTTTAATCTATTTATTTTTTTATTTTTCTGTTATTTTGTCCGGTAGCCTATTTTATCCTTATTCCCCGCTGCTCCTGATTGAGCCAGGCTGATTGTTGACACGGGTCAACCCCCTCTTCCAGGGCTTGACCCGACCCGACCGCTCCACTAGACTTTCTTCTCCCAATTATCCCGGGCAGATCACGCATGCCCGTGCCCCAATTCTTTACTCATACCTTCCCCGTGGATCCGTGACCTTCACGGATCCCTAGGAAGGCACGGATCATCCTCGGTTCACGCGCTTCCACCCGATCTCTCCAGCCACCTGGGAACGCTATATAATCTCTTCATCCGCACCCCCAGGTCGGCAGCTTGTGCCTCGCTCCCATTTGAAACCCTAGCCACCTCCAGCTGAGTGACAGCTGCCTGGAGTGTCGTCTGGTGGTCGATTTGGTGCAGCAGAGTCGATGATCCCCCTTCGTGGTCGGTCCTCCACCGCGAGAAGCCTCCCCCGACCGCCGCATCGAGGTTGAGGCTGTAATCCTGACGACCATCCTCGCATGAAGCCCAGGAATCGATCCGGATCTTCAGGTGAGCTTCTTATCCTTCCTAGATGTCACTTCGATTCAAATCTTTCATTTGCCGCCATCGTCGCTCCGCCAGCTTCGGCCAACCGGTCGGAGCTCTGTTACTCATTTCCAGCCGCTCTGATCGAACTACACGCTCACCCTCCATCTCGCTCCGCGACCTGACCATCCTTAGCTTCGACCATCCAGTCAAGATAAGGGCTTAGATCTTCTCTATCGCATTCGTCGGAGATTGAACCCTATTCACCTCCGCTTCTTTAGTCTTCAGCTCTAATAACCTAGACTGGAGCGTAGCCTCGAGTCTTGGCTTTGCATTACAAGTACCCTTGAGCCTTGAGGAGCCTTATCTGTCTTCCAGCTGCATGGCGGAGCTGCTCCAGACCAAGCTGTGCATGTGCAGAATTAATTGGTGAAATTGCAGTTTCGACCCTAGACTTCTTGTGCGTGTTAATGTGTAGCACATGAACTTAAAATAATTGCATTTAGGTCCTTATAACCTGTGTGTGTTGTTTTTAATCAAATAAATATCAAAACTACTCCAAAAATTCCAAAAATATTATACATGACTCCTGCTACTGTGTAGTATTTTTGGTAATTTTTGAGACGTATTTTGATTTTATTTGTTATTTTTTAAAATAAAAAACCCTAAAAAGTGTCCCTGTCTATTTTAGGAAATCCATAAAAATAGAAAAATACCTCTAAAAATTCAAAAAAAAAGTATAAGTGGTTGTTTTATGTTGTTTTAGTTTCTATCTTATTTTCGTTTCATTATCTTTTATAAAACACCTAAAATTGCAAATGACTAAAAACCTTATAAAATTCATTAAAAATAAAAAAAGTTTTTTCAATTTTTGAAGGTAGATTTTATTTACATTTTCATAAAAATGTAGCCAGGATTTTAGAGGCATTTTAGACATTTTTAAATTGCCTTTTCATCTAAGTTGTACACTGCTTGTTATCTTTGCCTTTCTTTTATTTTTAGAAAATTTTATAAAATCAAAAAAAGACCATGAAATACCAAAAAACACTTGAATTTTTTAAAAACATAAAAACATTTTTGTTTTGAATTTTTGATATTATTTAGACCTTTAAATAATTGTTTGAGTGATTTTATCATTTCCTTATTTCTTTTCTTAATTGAAAATCATTAAAAAAAATTGAAAATTAAAAACCACCAAAAATACTTTTATTTCTTGGATTTCTCAACTACTTCGTAGGATCATCCTGTGCTCCTTGTGTTCGACCCTGGTGGCAAAACCAGGTTAAATAAATAGCAAGACCGCTTGCCTTGGTTTTATTGTTGTCTTATTTCGTTGGTGGTCTGATTTTTCTCATTAAGCCCGGTTCGAGTGGTTGAGGTCGCAACGACGTTTGATATCACTTAACCTTAGTCACTCGGGCCGCTCATCAGAATGGCGCCGTTGCTGGGGAGCACAACTTAGTAGTCGGTTTTCTGTTTTGATTTTATTTTTTGATTTTCTTTTTCTTCATTTTTATTTGCATTTCTCTTTTTTATTTTCTTTTTATTTTTGTTTTATTTTTTTTTCTTCATTTTTATTTTTATTTTTAACTGTGATCTAACCAGCTTTTGGTTCTTTATTTCTTACGAGGGCCCGACGAGCGAGGGAGGCTTTCTTAGGAGCGCCGAAGCACCCGAGCAAAGCGGAGGAGGCTCGTTTATGCATCGAGCCATAGGAGAGCGTAGGAGAGGAGGAGTAGAAGGCTTGGAGGACTTTTAGTTTTTTTCTTTTATTCTGTAATTTGTAATAATACAAGACTCGGAGACACTTGGACTTGGCTTATTATCGGGGTATGTTTCACCGAGCAACGGTGTGCTCGGGGGACCTCACCATGATTTTTTACCGGTTTTGATTTTTGACTTTTCTTTTATTTTGATTCTCAATGATTTTGGCCCCTAGACTTAGGATTTTATATCTGATTGTGACATAATTAATTAAGGTCCCAGCCCTAATTATCTGCCTGCCCCTATAGATTGGTAAGTAGACTTAATTAATTAAATCACAAAAAAAAGCTAATCTAGGTCACTTGAGAGGTCACGTGCCGCTAGAGGCCATATACAACGCTGGCAGGATCCGTTATGGCGGACACCGATTGACATCAGAGATCGGACTCCGACCTCTCATTTTGACCTATTAGCTATTATTCTTCACATGTTGAAATTTTCTGTCTAAGGCTGATTTCTTCTTGCATCATATAGGTAGTTTTATTTCTGTCTTTATTTTTTGTGCGGATCACCCTGCATGTAGAGTGTTGGCATCAGGAATGCATTTCTGACTTTGCATGCATCATCGTGTTTGACCATGCATCGGCTTTTTCAGCTTCTCCCCTTGTTTTGGACTTAAAATAATCAGGAGAATCGGAAAATTTGTCCTGGGAGAGCAATTCCCTCCTTGTTTGGTTTGGATGAGCGAGAGAGTGACTCACACACTAGACTAGAGCCATATCTAACCTCTTTTCAGACTACTGATTTCGGGTTAGTCGTTCTCCAGTGAGGATCGCTCTGGTTTCCGGTAAAGCGGGCCACTATATCCTTAACAGAGTGAGTTGATCGGGTAGCCGGTAAATAGTCCGCAACTTGTACTGGTTGAGAAAGATCTAACGGGCCAGTCTCTTGAGAGTGTCAGATTCCTACCAGCTCGCTTAATCACTCTAATAGACTAAATTATCACCTAATAAAATTGACAAGATAAAAGACTGAACATTTACGGTCATCAGCTCAGCGTTGAATAGGTGAATTGGGGGTTTGTTTCTCCTGATCTTGTGTGTTTCCAGATCTCATCCGCCTTACTCTCCACATCACGATGATGGGCTGGAGATCCCTTAGGCAGCCTCTGGGTGCGCCGCTTTCGATCACTCCGCCCCATTCATCTAGGTTGGTTCGCGAGAGACCAGACCCGCTCTCCGAACCTGAGTTTGACTCAGCCCTGTTCCCCCTCGACCACCCTTCTACCAGTCCTGAGGTGCCCGAGAAGATACCGCAACAGATCTATATTCATTTTACGACACCTGAGTTCGGGTCTTTTTTTTTGCAGAGACCTAAGACATGGCCAGTAGTGAGGAGCACATTAACGGACCCAGCTAGACTCATACTTACATACTTGATTAGGGTGCCATCAACAACACTCTGTTACCCTCCCTGGAGACCATGCTGTGCCAGATCAGAGATCATGGAGCTTTCATGACTGACATGCACAGGGAGATGGCTCAGATGCAAGCAGATAGAGGAGAGCCGAACAGAGCCGGTGGTGGAGGAGGAGTCATTCCAGATCTAGAAGGAGGAGAGGGATGAGATCTCGACGAGCACCAGGAGCTAGTCCGACCAGCATGCTCGATGAAAGAGTTGCACAACCCTGGTGCAACTCTGATGCACCGTTGGATCCAGCTGCCTGCCATTCTAGGATATTTCAAGCTCCATCCTCAAACTATTTAGTTACTGCCCCGATTTCACGAGCTAGCCACCGAGGAGCCACACCTCCATCTTCAGGAGTTCGAGATGATATGCAGCACGGTCCACGATCGATTTGTGGACGAGGATACCATCAAGATGATGGCCTTTTCGTTCTCCTTCATTGACAAAGCAGCCTATTGGCTGAAGCATTTAGGGAGATACGTGTCATCTTGGGAACAGCTCTGGACTGAGTACTTGAATAAGTACTATCCACTCGGCCAAACGAATGCAGCGAGAGCCCTCATCAACAACTTCTCCACGCTTCCCAACGAGCAGTTTCATGAAGCATGGGACCGATTCAGAGCTTATCGATCGGTGTCCACATCACGATATATCCAAGCCCAACCTCGTGTAGAGTTTCTTTTGTGGGCTGACACCAGAGCTGCATGGGCTCGTGAACGCATCTTGTGAGGGTTCATATTTTGCCAAGGATGAGGATCAGGTCTGGTCCATTTACGAGGAGATGACAGATAACTACACAATCATGTCCCTGACTCGCCTTTACACTCAAGGGAAGCCCACACAACAGGTCGTGTCCTATCAGAGGATAGCACGGGTCGATTGATGAGCGGCCCGAACGACTACGGTTAAGTGATATCATAGGTCGTTGCGACCTCAACCACTCGAACCGGGCTCAACGAGAAAAATGTAGACCACCAACGAAATCAATCAACAATAAAAACTAGGCAAGCAGTCTTGCTAGTTATTTAACCTGGTATAGACACCAGGGTCGAACACAAGGAGCACGGAATGACACCTCCGAAGTAGTCAGGTAATCCAAGAAATAAGGGAATTTTAGGTGGTTTTTAGTTTTTAATTTTTTTATGATTTTCTATTAAGAAAAAGAATAAAGGAAGGATAAAAATCACACCCAAGCAATTATTTGGAGGGCTAAAATTACTCCAAATTCAAAACAAAAATATTTTCATGATTTTAAAAATATTCAGATGTTTTTGGGATTTTTATGGGATTTTTTATTTTTATACATTTTTCTAAAAAATAAAAGAAAGAGGAAAATTACCAATAGTGTGCGTCGAGATTAAAAGGCACTTTAAGAATATCCAAAGTGCCTATAAAATCTTGGCGACAATTGTTAATGAAAATATAAAATCCAACTACCTACAGAGATAAAAAATTCATTTTTTTATTTTTAATGAATTTTTATTATGTTTTTAGTCTTTTTCAAATTTTAGGTGTTCTATAAAAGGGAATGAAATAAAAATCACACATAAATTAAAATAAAATAAAATAAGCACACACAAATTTTTTCAGATTTTTTAAAAGTATTTTTCTATTTTTCATTGATTTTTTAAAATAGATAGAGACACTTTTTAGGGTTTTTGAATTTTAGAAAATATCAAATAAAATCAAAATGCATCACAAAAATTATAAAAAATACTACACAGTAGCAGGAGCTACGTGTAAAACTTTTAGAATTTTTAGAGTAGTTTTGATATTTATTTAATTACAAATAACACACATGTTACAGAGACCAAAATGCAAATTATTTTAGTTTCAGGACCAAAATATAACATGCATAAAAAGCACAGGATCATATCTGCAATTTAACAAATAAAATACACACATGCGCCAAATCAGCGTTCACAGGGGTATATATGCAAATTTGAAATACATTCATTGAAAGCATAACATAGGAAAAGTTCTGGATAAAAAGTGCAAATACACCACTATGCACATGGCCAAGCACATGTCTCCAAACTGGAAGGACTAAACTACAAATAATTGAAACTACAAGAACTATTTTGCAACAAGGGCCAACTATAACTTTTATTCTACAAAATAAAGCACAAAGTAAAATATACACAGGGGAAAAGAGCAATATACCCTCGGTAAACGTGAGTCGTGCATGGGAGGCCACGTGTCGGCCGTTGGTGAGGCGAGATCATACGGCTCTGCAGGCGTCAGATGTCAGATCTGACGGTGTCCGCTGGTCGGGAACGTGGAAGGTACGGGGCTGTTAGATCTGACATCTAACGGTCTGACATGTCTCCTCGATGGACGGTCGAGAGCAAAACTAGAGGGCGACGTCGATCCAATGGCGCAGGACTTGCACGGAAGAACAACACCTGGATGAACTTCTTCGGTGCTAAGGACAAGATCCTCAACCCCGGTGGAAGATCAGCCAGCACCGGAGTGATCGTGGGACGAGTCTGCGTCAGGTGAACAACTCGGATGGAAGCTCCAACGGTCGGATCGACGTGACGGTGGAGGGGACCTGGAGCTACTCTGACGAGCCTAGGAGAAGGTGGTTTGGAGGCTCCCTGCGCGCGTTAAGACCAACAACGAGTAGCTCTGTCTCGAAGCTATGCTCCGGTCTAGGTTATTAGGACTGAAAACTAAAGAAGCGGGGGGGGGGGGGGGGATGGGGGTCGATCTCCGATGGACGTGGTATAGGAGATCCTAAACCTAATCTCATCTAAACAGACAACGATTAGGGTAGTCAGGTCGCGGAGGAAGATGGAGGGAGAGCGTACGTGATTATCGGAATGATTGGGTGTGCGTGAAGGATCTCTGACCGGTTGGTCGAAGCTAGCGGAGCGAAGGCGGCGAACAATGGAAAGATTCGATCGAACGAGGAGCTAGGAAAGACTAAGGGATTACCAGAAGGTCCAGATACACTCCTAAGCTCTAGGCGAAGGTAGACGTCGGGGTTATGGCCTTGACCTGGCGACGGAAGGCGAGGGAGGCTTCTCGCGATGGAGGTCCGACCACGAAAGCGGAGCATCAGCGTCACTTCACCAACTCAATCACCAAGAGGTCCCTCAGACGGTTGTCACCATGTTGAAGGTCTCTAGGGTGTCGAGAGGGAGTGAGGCGCGAGCTAAGGTACTGTGGAGGCAGATGAAAGACTTTATAGCAGTCCCAGGTGGATGGGAAGATCGGGCAAGGGTGCGCAAACAGAGTAAGATTTGTGCTTCCCAAGGGATCCGCGGGGATCTTGGGTCCATGGGGAAGACAAGAGCGAAGTTTCAGAGCAAACGGGCATGCAATCCTACCTAGGGAATTTTGAGAAGAAGGTCCGGCAGAGAGATCGGGTTGAGTCAAGCCCTGGAAGAGTGGGTTGACCCGAGTCAACGTTCAGACGTGGACCAATCACGGGAGGGATCGAATAAGGACAAAACCCGCTACACGAAAAAATAGCTAGGAAAATGAAAGATAAATAATTTAAAAATAGAAAATGAATTTAAATTAAAAATTGAATAAAATGAAAAATGTTTGTTATTTTTCAAGGAATTTTTCTTTGATTTTTAATTATTTTTATGAAAACTAAATTACTCTATATACAGTATATTGTATTATATACTTGTATACTATGCCTATGTATTTTGTACAATTATTTTTTATATAATATTTTTACAAAAAATACCCTAATTTTTATATTTTATTTATTTACAAAATAATATTTGGAGTCTAAAACAATTTTTATTTTATTTTTATTATTTATTTATGGGTATAAAATAAATAGGGAAGGAGATATATATATATATACATGTATTATGTACAAGTGAGAGAAATAATTTTATTCTATTTTATTTTTCTGATTTTTATTTTATTTTTAGAAATATAAACATGGGAGTAAAAACATATTTTTATTTTTATTTTTGAAAAAATAAATTATGTACACACATGATACATATATACAAGCTAGAGTGGCCATATATCTCTCTACTTATTGTATTTGGCGATCAGGCCAATGCTTGCCCCTCTCTTGGTGTTCATGTCACTCAGAATTTATTCTAAATACTTCCTTCTTTTTCTTTTTATTATTTATTCTTCTATTTTTGCACAAATACATGCTAATTATGCAATATTAACACATGCATGCATATTGCTAAATTATTGTATTTAAACCTATTTACATGATGCATTGCTAAGATAATTAGCTAAAATAAAAGAATAAAGATTGATGAATAGGGATTCATCACCCCCTATACTTTACCTTTGCTAGCCCTTAGCAAACACTTATTTGAAAAAGAAGTGAAAAGATAAAGGAAAAAAAGAAGGGGAATCAATATTGATTATTAAACTTGTCTTCATTAAATTGAAGTATGGAGCTCAGTCAGACCTTTGGATCATTAGTTTACCGGAACCTTATTTGGACCTAAGTTTAAAACTCAACGGCCTCTAAGTATGACGCCCCGCCCCTTCGGCTACCAAAACCGACGAGACGGGAGCATCGGACCTACAGTCCAAGTACGCCCATGATCTGCGATACTCAGCAAACCATCTTATGCACACTAGATTAATATTTGAAATATAAATAATAATAGGAGAATAATAAGAAATGGAAAAAAAATGCATCATCCATTCTCATTTATAATGATCATCAAGTCCATGTCCATAGGAGAGATACATCATGAAATCTTAAGGAGTGTAGAAAAGCTCTCCACATATCTCATTACAATGCCTCTCAGTGATAACATAAAATGATGCGGAAATAAATAAGTTACTCTAAATAAAACGCACCCTGTCTGGTGCAAGTATGACGTAGGAAGTTCTGATCTCCTCAAATGACCGCTACTGTGGCGGCTGCTGCTCAGGTACACCTGTTGGGTTCACACGAGGGTAACGTTATGAGCAATTGCCCAGTAATGAGACAAACACTATAATGACTAATGTAGGGGTAAGAAAAGAATGTATACTCAACTTTATTTAATGGCAAATGCATCTATATAAAAAAATAGAAAGAAACACCAAGTTATTCTAATTCACAATGGGTCACATTGAATTTATTTATGTATAAAAAAATAATCATTTAAGTTCTGCCGCAATGATCTTGATATTTCGACAAGTGGGTTAGGGTCCAAACAGTATAAAATTTTTCGACATCTGGTCATTTATCATTTCGGGTATTATTTTAGCACATGCAAGTACGAAACTCGCAGGCCTCCGCGACGCGGGAACTAGTTTGCCATCTTGGATAAACCTCCAAGTATCTATGTCCAACTAGAACAGTAAAATGTCTAAACTCCAAATTCTCCAACTTCAAACCATATCCCGGAACACCTCTCACAATCATAATACTCGAAATAAAATTAGATGCGGCCACATATAATTTTAAAACGAGTCTTAAAATCGTGTATAAGTGAGAAACCAAGAACGCCAACCGCGCCACCTGCCTACTCCGTCGAGCGACTCCGGATGCTACCGGGCTGCTAGGTGCGATGCGTCACCCAACTCGTCCGTTAGGGTCGCGACCTTCATGGCATCTACCCGAGAACTTAAGGGTGCATGTCAACCCTTCGAGGCACCTACTCCATCTATTCGACTACGAACAAGGAAAATAATCATTAATCCACCATTATTTTAATTTTGACTAATAGCAGATGGGGATGAGAATCGTTTGGCATAGTCATTGACATACTCGTACTTTAGCTCGTGATTATTACTATTACTATTCGTAGAATGTAACTCTCACACACCCATACATATTCGGTTAAAGTATAAAGATGACAATGGTCTACTTTTATGACTACTGGATATAATGATAACATGCATACCATCATATTTCTAAAGCTTTCTCTGCGATAGATGAATAAAAAAAGGAACTAAATCAATTGAGGCATTTAAAACCACAAGCGAGTGAAATTTGGAATTTGCAATCACTTTTGAAATTACATGTAACGTTCTATGATAATGAAAGAAAAAGTTTGCCATAATTCCCTTCATAGATAATAACTTGACCCTCACCGTTACTTGTCTTAGCTTTACGGTAAATAAAACGCCTGATGTAATAGTTCATGTTTTATTACTATTCAAGGAAAATATAACTATAAAGGAAAGTACTCGATACGTCTGGATAATTAAGAAGAGTAAATTCTAAATTTAAAACCCAAATGTAACGGCAAGGAGAATTGAAGTTTGATTTCCAAATTGATCTCCAACGAAATGCCATCTTAAATCGAATAGAAACTGATAAGCCCCTTTTTTTTGCAAAACCTCTCCAATATCTTTATCAAACGTATAGAAGGGAAACATTCAAAAGGGTCTAACTTATAATATACTAATGGATACAAGTACGTTTATTTAGAATTAAGACAATCTCCAACTTGCATTAGAGTAACATGTAATGGATGCACTAATCACGTATTTTTCTATATTAACATATACCCATATGTTGATTTTTGAATGAGTAAAGCATCTAACTTGTAGGAACATATCAATTTCATAAGAGGTGATAGGTCACCCTATTCGTGTTTAAAAAAACACGTTCATGCAATACGAGAACCTATCTCAAAAGAACACCCACAATATTTTTTTATGCGACAATAATTTAAATAAATGTTGATATCAGAGAGGTACGTATGAATAAAGGGTTCAAATTCTGTATCAAGATTCGGTGGAGGAACCATGAAATATTCATGCGAAACCAATAGCAAGATGAAAGTAGTTATCGATACTCACATAAGAAGCACATCATAGGATTAACCAAGGCTCTAAAACATGCTCAAGTATATGGGAACAAAACACGTATGAAACCAACAGCAAGAGGGGGTATAACATCGTTACCTCCGAGGATGTTCCCTCGGGTTCTCCTCCCACACGGAAATGCTATTTCCGTCGCTCGATCAGAACGTGAATGTACGTACGAAGGTGACCTCGAGCTTTCCTACGTGATGGTGGTCGTGGATCTTTGATCGGAGCTCCTTCTCTGACGTCGACGACGGCCTCCCAATGATAAAATCGACCAAGGTGGTGGTGCTCCAAAGAGAGGGAAGGATGGTGGTGGCTAGGGCTTTTAGAGAGCAGCCTACCATCTCCTATTTATAGAAGGAGGGGTGAATTTGGATCTCGATTTGGATCCGGTTCGGATCCATATATGGGTCCCGACTATGATTCTTAAAACAACGATAACTTGAGCTAGGAATATCGGAATTAGGCGTTCTTGGGCTCGTTGGAAAATTCTCGACAATATCTACGTAATGGTGTGATTATATGAATTTTTTGGATGTAAAAACTACTCCAGATTTTTGAAAAAAGAAAATTCGGGGTTTCACACTAAGTTCCTCAATCTATGGTCAAGACTTCTCAATAATCCAGCTCAGTACAAGTCTACATACACAAACTCTAATAACCATGAATCTTTTCTTGTACTGTGTAAGTGATATGTAGCTCCCCACCTCAGAAATGGCAAAGTAACAGCCCCCCTTAACTAGGTAACTCTAATGCCGTAGTCTAGCAGCTCTTTCCTTGAGGAGCGGGATATTCCCTTCTAAGTTCAAGTACAACCGGCTCAAGAAGAGGAGGAAGAAGAGAATGGGCCATGACCAGTGTAGTCATGTATCCTTGGGAGACCAACCAGTGTAGCTAAGTCTCCCTGTTGCAAGCTTCATGAGATGAGAATGGGTAACATAAGCTTTGCTTTATTTGACTATGTACACTCGGTGGGTATTTCATTTTCTATCAGACCCACCACTTTTTTTGGAGTTTTTCTTTCTTTTGCACTTTTTTTGATGTTCATATGTACAACATATCTACATGGAGCAACATATATACATAAGGAGTTTTTCCACTTGAGCCAGTAGACTATCCCTCTTTTGAAGCATTATTGCAACCCATGACTCCTGTCTTTAGACCTCAATGCCGCCAGACCAAGTTGAGACGCACTTCCTTCACTAAAAGAAGATGAAAGGTTCCGCCTAGAAGTACTACCCTCATACGCTACCCCAAGCCAAAGAAGACTGTCTCCTCACCACCTCATCTGTAGAGAGGTAAGTGTAAGGTGCTAGTGCAAGTGAAGCCATTGTCTGTGAGAGTCATGTATGCGTTGTTAAGTGTTCTACTTAGGCTCGTCAAGATGACAAGTGATCATAGCCTAGTGGACCCAAAGAATTAAGTCACTACTGGACCTGAAAAGTCTTAACCCTAAGCCCTATAAGATTCCTCTTAGAATTAAATGGATTAAGGTCTTAACCTAGCTCCATTTTCCAATTTAATTCCAGGCTAGTTTAAATGTCAATCTGTGATTCAGAAAAACTGTACAAGTATATACAAAAACCTTTTAATGCAAAGTTTGAAAATGTGCAAATTTTTTTAAAAATGTTTGAATGAATGAATGCATGAATGCATAATTTTTGCAAACTATTTACACACATTTACACAGGGGTTTTTTGCAAACTTTTGTTTTTCAAACATTTTACAAAAATTTTGCACTATATAAGTATTTTTTTATACCAAAATATTTATTCACATTTCAAACAAAATATTTTTACAAACATTTGTACAAAAATAATTTTTATAAAAAGCTATGTATGTGCAAGAAAGAGTTATGTACAAGAAAATTTTTTAAATTTTTACGATTTTTAGATAAAGGGTTTTAGCCATTTTATTTATTAACATACTCATACAAAGTACGAGTTATAGCTAAAGTATATATGAAATATATATGACACCCCCTATACTTAGCTCGAACGATATCCTCAGAGTGGATCAAGAGAGATGAAGAAGACATAACTCGTGCTTAGTATAGGAAAGTGAAAAGGAATGCTATACTACAATGACGAATCAAAGAATATAATGAAAGGATCTCGATGTTTCCCCTTATACTTAGTTTCAAGTAACCCTAAGTATAGCAGACTGTACATAAAGGGAAATCCGAGTGGAAGAATGTACAGGGTCTACCTCCCCTATACTTAAGGTAAATTATCCCTAAGTATATGCAACAAAATAGAGGTAAAAAGAATCAAAAGGGCAATCAAAAGTCTACACCCCCTATACATATACACCCTAAGTATAGCATAATCATAAGATGCAAATGGGGTATTGTACTGAAGAATGAGATGATATGGACATCTGGATCTATACAAGGCGGGAGACAGTAATAATCAGGCATGAGATGCAATAGATGTGAGTCAAAGACCACATCTCATGCAAAATGAATAGGGGCAACGTCAACGACCAGTGGCTCATGATCAAGATATGGTTTGAGTTGCTTCCCGTTAACACAAAAGGTAGCATCAGATGACATCTCATATATGTCAATACTCCTATTGTCATGTACCTTTCGGACTAGGTATGGTCCCTTCCACTAGCTCTGCAACTTCCCTTGAAATAATCTAAGCCTAGCATCGAACAACCATACTCTTTGATCTGGCTCAAACTATTTGTGGTTGATAAGAGAATCATGCCACTCCTTCACTCTCTCCTTATACTGTAGGATGCTCGAAAAGGCTGAATATCTAAGCTCCTCCAGGGTTGTCGATTCTACTTTCCTCTAATCTCCTATACTCACTGGACCCAATAATATGTCTGTGACAACCCAAAGTGACTTATGCCTAATCTCAACAGGTAAATGGTAGGGCTTGCCATAAATGAGGCGAATGGGAGATGTACTCAAATGAGTCTTGAAAGAAGTCTGATATGCCCACAAGACCGAGTCCAAGAGCTATGACCAATCCTTTCGATCTGGGTGGACTACCTTATGCAACATCATCTTGATTTCCCTAATCAATACTTCACCAAGACCATTCATCTGAGGATGATATAGAGTGGCTACTCGATGGTCTATGCTAAACTCGCTAGCAAGGGCCTTTACCTTGTCGTTGACGAAATGAGACCCCCGTCAGATATCGAAACTCTAGGTACCCCGAACCGTGAAATGATATTCTTCCTCAAAAATTTGCAAACAGTCCTAGCATCTGCAGTTCGGGCGGGGATGGCCTCAACCCAATGATTAACATAATCCACGGCCAACAGAATGTACTCAAATCCCTGACTCTTAGGGAATGGACCCATGAAATAGATGCCCCATGCGTAAAAAAACTCACAGAAGTGAATGGGTTGCATTGGCATCATATCACGTTGTCCACAAGTGCCCATCCTCTGATAGTCAGTACACCTCTTCACAAATTCATCAGAATCCATGAAGAGGGTAGGCTACCATAGGCCGGATTGGAGCACCTTCTGTGACGTTCTTCTCCCAGAGTGATGTCCTCCTGCCTCAATCTTGTGGTAGTATGTGAGGATGCTATGGTGCTCCTCCTGAGGAATGCACCGACACTAGATGCTATCCCCTCCTTCATGATAAAGGATTGGATCCTCCCAATGGTAGAACTTGGCCTTCGCAAGGAAGGTCTCAAGTCGCTGCCTGGGCCAACCTTGTGGAACTTTCTTGGCAACAAGATAGTTCACAATGTCAGCGTACCATGGGAGCGAGGCAATAGAAAGGATCGCCTCATCGGGGAAGGTCTAAGAAATGGGATCAGTCTGCTCAGATTCCTCAAGATCCCCGGCAATGGCGCCATTCTGATGATTGGCCCGAGCGACTAAGGTTAAGTGATATCAAAGGTCATTGTGACCTCAACCACTCGAACCGGACTCAACGAGAAAAATGTAGACCACCAACGAAATCAATCAACAATAAAAACGAGGCAAGCGGTCTTGCTAGTTATTTAACCTTGTATAGCCACCAGGTTCGAATACAAGGAGTACGGAATGAAACCTACGAAGTAGTCAAGTAATCCAAGAAATAAAGGAATTTTTGTGGTTTTTAATTTATTATTTTTTTTTGAATTTCTATTAAGAAAAAGAATACAGGAAGGATAAAATCACACTTAAGCAATTATTTGATGGGCTAAAATTACTCCAAATTCAAAACAAAATATTTTTATGATTTTAAAAATATTCAAATATTTTTGGGATTTTTATGGGGTTTTTCTGATTTTATATATTTTTATAAATATAAAAGAAGGAGGAAATTTTCCAACAATGTGCAGCTGAGATGAAAAGGCACTTTAAGAATATCCAAAGTGCCTATAAAATCATGGCGATAATTTTTTTATGAAAATAGAAAATACAAACCACCTACAAAGACTGAAAATTCATTTTTTTATTTTTAATGATTTTTTAATGATTTTCATGAAGTTTTACTCTTTTTGAATTTTTAGGTGTTTTATAAACATGAATGAAATAAAAATCACATAGAAATTAAAACAAGACAAAACAAGTACACATGAATTTTTTCAGATTTTTTAAAGGTGTTTTTCTATTTTTAATTGATTTTTTAAATAAACAAAGACACTTTTTATGGTTTTTGAATTTTAGAAAATATCAAATAAAATCAAAATGCGTCACAAAAATTACCAAAAACACTACGTAGTAGCAGGAGCTATGTGTAAAATTTTTAGAATTTTTATATTAGTTTTGATATTTATTTAATTAAAAACAACACACACAGGTTACATAGACCTAAACGCAACTTATTTAAGTTTCAGGACCAAAATATAACAAGCATAAAAAGTGCAGGATCATATCTGCAATTTAACCAATAAAATACGCACATGCGCCAAATCAGCGTTCACAGGGGTATATATGCAAATTTGAAAAACATTCATTCAAAGCATTACACAAAAAAATATCTTGATAAAAAGTGCAAATACACCACTATGCACGTTCCAAGCAAGTATCTCCAAATTGGAAGGAATAAACTGCAAATAACTGAACCTACAAGAACTATTTTGCAAAAAGGCCCAACTATAACTTTTATTTTAAAAATAAAACATAAAGTAAAACAAACATAGGGGAAAAAGAGCAATATACCCTTAGTGCACGTGAGTCATGCGTGGGAGGCCATGTTTCGGTCGTTGGTGAGGCGAGATCATGCGGCTCTGCAAGCGTCAGATGTTAGATCTGACGGTGTCGGCTAGTCGGGAAAGTGGAAGGTACGGAGCCGTTAGATCTGACATCTAACGGTCTGACATGTCTCCTGGATGAACGGTCGAGATCGAAACTGGAGGGCGACATCGATCCAATAGCGTAAGACTCGGCTGGAAGAATAACACTTGGATGAACTTCATCGGAGCTAAGGACAAGATCCTCAACCCTGATGGAAGATCAGCCAGCACCGGAGTGATCGTTGGACGAGTCCGCGTCAGGTGAACGACTAGGATGGAAGCTGCAATGGTCGGATAGACGTAACGGTGGAGGGGACCTGGTGCTGCTCCGGCGAGCTTGGGAGAGGGTCGTTTGGAGGCTCCCTGTGTGCGACAAGACCTGCAACGAGTAGCTCTGACTCGTAGCTATGCTTCGATCTAGGTTATTAGGACTGAAAACTAAAGAAGCGACGGGACATGAGGGTCGATCTACGTCGGGCATGGTAGAGGAGATCGTAAACCTAATCTCGGCTAAGCAGACAACGATCAAGGTGGTCTGGTCACGGAGGAAGACGGAGGGTGAGCGTACACGATTATCAGAATAGTTGGGTGTGTGTGAAGGAGATCCGACCGGTTGGTCGGAGCTGGCGGAGCAAAGGCGATGAACAATGGAATGATTTGATCAAACTGGGAGCTAGGAAAGACTAAGGGATTACCTGAAGGTCCAGATATGCTCCTGAGCTCCAGGCGAAGGCAGGCATTGGGTTTATGGCCTCGACCATGCGGCAGAAGGCGAGGGAGGCTTCTCGTGGCGGAGGTCCGTCCATGAAAGGGGAGCATCGGCGTCACTGCACCAACTCAATCACCAGGCGGTCCCTCAGACGGCTGTCACCACGATGAAGGTTTCTAGGGTATCGAGCGAGAGTGAGGCGCAAGTTAGAGCACTGTGGAGGGGAAGGGTGCACGAACGAGAAGGATCCGCACTTCCCTAGGGATCCGCGAGGATCTTGGATCCATGGGGAAGACACGGACGAAGTTTCGGAGCAAACAGGCATGTGATCCGACCTAGGGAATTTTGAGAAGAAGGTCTGGTAGAGAGATCAGGTCGGGTCAAGCCCTGGAAGAGGGGGTTGACACGAGTCAACGTTTAGACATGGACCAATCACGGGTGGGCTAGAATAAGGACAAAACCAGCTACACGACAAAATAGCTAGGAACATGAAAGATAAATAATTTAAAAATAGAAAATGAATTTAAATTAAAAAATGAATAAAATGAAAAATGTTCATTATATTTCAAGGAATTTTTCTATGATTTTTAAATATTTTTTTAAAAACTAAATTACTTTATATATAGTATATTGCATTATATACATGTATACTATAACTATGTATTTTGTACAATTATTTTTGATTTATTATTTTTACAAAAAAATACCCCAATTTTTATATTTTATTTATTTACAAAATAATTTTTGGAGTCTAAAACAATTTTTATTTTTTTATTATTTATTTATGGGTATAAACTAAATGGGGAAGGAGATATATATACATGTATTATGTACAAGTGAGAGAAAGAATTTTATTTTATTTTATTTTTCTGATTTTTATTTTATTTTTTGAAATATATACAAGTCAGTAAAAACATATTTTTATTTTTATTTTTGCAAAAAAATTATGTACACACATGATACATATATACAAGTTAGAGTGGCCCTATCTCTCTCTACTTATTTTATTTGGCGATCAGGCCAATGCTTGGCCCTCTCTTGGGCTTCAGGTCACTCAGTATTTATTCTAAATACTTCCTTCTTTTTCATTTTATTCTTTATTATTTTATTTTTGCACAAATACATGCTAATTATGCAATATTAACACATGCATGCATATTGCTAAATTATTTTATTTAAACCTATTTACATGATGCATTGCTAAGATAATTAGCTAAAATAAAAGAATAAAGAGTGATGAATATGGATTCATCACGCGATGCATGTCCTTCTACATCTTCTGCAGCCGTAACACAGTTAGAGTCGTCGGCCGCTAATATGGGCATCATTAGCGAGAATTGGACCGCATCGAGATCATCGAGAAGAAGCAGTGCCAGGGTATGCCGCAGATCGATCAGATGGCGCAGACGCTGAGTGACTTGAAGACCTAGATCATGTGTCTCCAGGAGGCACAAACGGCTTCTCAGCCCCGTCTCAGGCCATGGGCTGACCCCAGCAGCAACAGCTCGACCCAATCCTCTGCCCACTACATACAGGTTCACCATATTCAGGCGGAGCTGTTCCAGCAACAGCAACAGTACGTCCAGCTACCACCGTCTTAGGACACTCAAATGGTGGTATACCAGTCGGATCAACCCCTAGCAGTCCTATCCCCACCCAATTACGAGCAAGAGTCGTTGATGGAAGTCAAAGGGATTTGGTATGAACGACCTCAGCCTGGGATCCGAAGAGACCATCCCATATTCCGATGGTTGAACGGAGGTGCCTCATCCCAGCAGCAGCCTCCGGTTTAGGGTGGGCAGTACATCCAGTAGCAGCAGCAGCCCCAGTTCCCTCAGCCACAACCGCACTACCAGCAGGGTCGTCGTCCCTACTAGCAGGGACAATCGTGGAGGCAGCAGCAGCAGCCTCAACAGTATTCTCAACAATATCCCCCATATCCTTCTCAGCAGCAACCTCACTTCCAAAGAGGCAACCCGTTCGGTTCTCATGGGCCAGTCTATGAGAACCCAACACTTGACGACTTGACCTCCCTTATCTCCGAGTAGCAGGCCTACTTTTAGGTGGGAGATGGATGAGTTCCGTCAGGAGATGAGGGAGATCGTTAAGGGCAAGGCCGCCATACCCGCTCAGATCTAGCCGAATCCAAACAACCTAAAGAGAAGGTCTGAGCAGGTATAGTTTACCGAGGTTGCCACTCCTAGCGACTCATTGGGTGATATTACCTCCTATATTTTTGATGCTGACTTTGTTACAATTAGGAGTGGTAGGATGCCAGCTGAAGGCATCTCATCTGAGTGATGATATCATGAGGACTTAGGAGCGCCAGATGAGGAGGAGAGCGGTGTTGATGCCGCTCATGATGATGTTGATGACAGTGGTGTTGACGCCACCAAGGATGTAGATCCAACCGACGGTACTAAGGTTGTCGCTTCACCAGATGCAGGAGGTGGTGTTGATGCCACCAGATATTCTGATGCTGAGACAGAGAGCGGTACTGATGCCACGAGTCCAGATGCCGTAGGTGGTACTAAGGCACCCCTTCTATTCCTGTTGCATTTCCTTCTATTTCTGTATCTCAGGACTATTAAGAAAAATCCAAAAAAATTTAAGAAAGGAAAGGGTTCTTTATTTTCGAGTCCATCTACGATACATGGATATGTTTTTATGGATTATATTTCACCTCAGCAACAAGGACCCGTTCCTAGACCTCTATCTGAGGAGGGCCCAACCATCCCCTTCCCTCAAGCACACCGCTTGGTGAAGGGGAATAAAAAAGGAAATCCAAAAAAATCCCATCAGTTAGAGTTCAGCCAGCAGATGATAGACAGATTCCAGATTCAACTGACTCTACATGAGGCACTCGAGCACATCCCTCTCTCCTAGAGGAACCTTCGAGAGAAGACTACCATTCGTAGGAAGAAGAGGAACCACCATGTAGAGATACATATGCTCACTCGTGCCACCTGCTTCGCCATTCAAAACCGTCTACCAGCCAAGAGGCCAGATGCAGGAGCTCCCTATTCATATGTCATATCCATGAGTAGAGGTTCGATCCGACTCTATTAGACAGCGGCTCTTCCATCAACCTACTTCCGTTAGCCTTACTCGACCGATTCGAGTTTGGCCCTCTTCGACATAGTAGAACAGTCCTTCAGTTTGCTGATAGATCTGTAAAGAGGCCGAAGGGGTTGTTGAAGGACGTGGTCGTCACAATTCAGGGCCTGAAATTCCCCGTAGACATCGTTATGTTGGACATGGAGATCCCTGAGTCTGTGACCGATACCCCCATTATTTTAGGATGTCCATTCTTTGCCACTACCAAGGCGGTGTCTGATCATGACAAAGGGAAGGTGTACTTTCGCGTCGAGGGCGAGAGTATACAAATAGAGACGATCGATGAGATCAGAGCGCGAGATTCAGCCTGCTCGGAGCAGCTCAACGATTCAGAGCAGATGACAAAGGCAGAGCGAGACATCCACCAAGAGTGCAATTTTGTGATTACAGATGACGAAGCCACTTGATCTGATCCCGTTTCACGAGCCATCCTCTCACATTCAGATGCCATAGATTCACAGATTCCAGCAGAGGAGAGCTTGGAGAGCACACTCTTGGTAGAGGACACATTCAAGGCTGCAGACCATGTTTAGGATAGCGAAGCAGTTGATATTTTTTATGATTCAGGTTTAGATCGCTCGGAGTCAGACATAGATTAGGTCGAGTTTGATGAGTTGATATAGTGTCTGATTCCTTCAGAGCCAGCAGCTAGGGTGGAGACTGATCCGATGCAGAGTGCAGATACACCAGCAGAGCAGTCTATACCAAAGTTCCATGATCAACGAGAGTTCTCCCATGCAGATTTGTTTGCCTTCACTCAAACTTTTCAGAGGCCAGATTTGCCAGCTCCCAGATGCCCAGAGCTAAAGCCCTTATCGTAGTCGTTGAAGTATAGATTCCTTGCGGGCGAGCATAAGACGCACCTAGTCATTATCTCAGCAGATTTGACTGGAGAGCAAGAATCTCGTTTGATAGAGGTTCTTGAAAAGAAGCACAAGGTGATAGGATGGAGTATAGCTGATCTCCAGGGGATAAGTCCGGCCCTGTGCTCCCACCATATCTATCTCGAAGAGGATGCCAAGCCGTCGCGTGAGTTCCAACGACGGCTGAACCCAAACCTTCGAGAGGTTGTCATGAAAGAAATCTCAAAATGGTGGAGCGTCGATTTTATCTACCCCATCTCTGACTCAACGTGGGTTAGTCCATTACATGTGGTGCCCAAGAAGACGGGCATCACTACAGTTGTGAGTGAGTCTGGAGAGGAGATAGCTAGCCGGGTACCCACTTCATGGAGGGTTTGTATGGACTACAGACGATTGAACCAGGCCACCAAGAAGGATCATTTCCCGCTGTCTTTTATTGATCATATTATAGAGAGGCTAGCTGGGAAGAGTCATTATTGTTTCCTTGACGGGTAATCCGATCTATGTAACGCCCCGGCGACATTCCAAAGGTGCATGTTGTCCATCTTCTCGGGCATGGTGGGTGAGTGCTTGGAGGTCTTCATGGACAACTTATCGGTCTATGGTGATGAGTTTGATGCTTGTCTTGACTTCCTAGACTGCATCCTTCAACGATGCATCAAGGTCCATATTGTTTTATCCTGGGAGAAGAGTCACTTCATGGTGACTCAAGGGACGGTGCTTGGTCATATCATCTCCAACATGGGCATGGAGGTTGATCCGACCATGGTGGATATCATTAGGAAACTCAATCCACTGTCAATCTGCGACAGTTACGGTCTTTTCTGGGGCACGTCGGTTTCTACTGGTGATTCATTCATGATTTTAGCAGGATTTCCTGACCGTTGACTGATTTGCTAACCAAAGACACCGAGTTCAACGTAGATGATAAGTGTCTTGCATCATTCGAGACTCTCAAGAGTCTAGTTGTTGAGGCTATTGTCCTTCAACTGCCTGATTGGTCTCTCCCATTCGAGATCATGACAGATGCCTCCGATTTTGCTGTAGGGGTCGTACTGGGATAGAGGAGGGATGGAGTGCCTTTTTCCATTCACTACGCTAGCCGTACTTTGGATGTTGCATAGCGGAACTACACCGTCACTGAGAAGGAGATGATAGCCGTGGTTTTTGCCTTGGACAAGTTCAGGTCGTACATTATTGGATTAAAGGTGACTATCATTACCGACCATACCACCATCACGTTCCTCATGGCTAAGAAGGATGTTAAAGCGATATTGACTACATGGATCTTTCTACTCCAGGAGTTTCATATCGAGATTAAGGATAAACCTAGAGTCAAGAATGTGGTGTCAGATCATCTCTCCCGATTAGAGCATCTTGAAGAATCTGAGCAGACTGATCCCACTTCTGAGACCTTCCCAGATGAGGTGATTCTTGCTATCGCCTCACTTCCATGGTACACTGACATTGTGAACTATCTTGTTGCCAAGAGAGTTCCACAAGGTTGGCCCAGGCAGCGACTTGAGACCTTCCTTGCGAAGGACAAGTTCTACCATTGGGAGGATCCCATCCTCTATCATGAAGGAGGGGATAACATCTGACGTCGGTGCATTCCTCAGGAGGAGCACCATAGCATCCTCACATACTGGTACAAGTTTGAGGTAGGATGACATCACTCTGGGAGGAGAACGACACAGAAAGTGCTCCAATCCGGCCTATGGTGGCCTACCATCTTCAAGGATTCTGATGTTCGTGAAGAGATGTACTGACTGTCAGAGGATGGGCACTTGTGGATAACGTGATATGATGCCGATGCAGCCCATTCACTTCTGTGAGGTTTTTGACGCATGGGACATCGATTTCATGGGTCCATTCCCTAAGAGTCACGGATTTGAGTACATTATGTTGGTCGTGGATTATGTTAGCCATTGGATTGAGGCCATCCCCGCCCGAACCGCAAATGCTAAGACTGTTTGCAGATTTTTGAGGAAGAATATCATTTCACGGTTCGGGGTACCTAGAGTTTTGATATCTGAAGGGGGGTCTCATTTCGTCAATGACAAGGTAAAGGCCCTTGCTAGCGAATTCAGCATAGACCATCGAGTTGCCAGTCCATATCATCCTCAGACCAATGGTCCTGCTGAAGTGTCGAACAGGGAAATCAAGACGATATTGCAGAAGGTAGTCCGTCCAGACCGAAATGATTGGACACAGCTTTTGAACTTGGTCTTGTGGGCATATCGGACTTCCTTCAAGACTCTTTTGGGTGCATCTCCCTTTCACCTCGTTTATGGCAAGCCGTGCCATTTACCTGTTGAGATTAGGCACAAGTCACTTTAGGCTGTCATAGATATATTATTGGATCCAGTGAGTGTAGGAGATCAAAGGAAGATAGAATTGGCAGCCCTAGAGGAGCTTAGAGACTGACTTTTCGAGAACCCTACAGTACAAGGAGAGAGTGAAGGAATGGCATGATTCTCATATCATCCATAAGCAGTTTGAGCCAGATCAGAGAGTATGGTTGTTTAATGCTAGGCTTAGATTACTTCCAGGGAAGTTGCAGAGCAAGTGGAAGGGACCATACCTAGTCTGAAAGGTACATGACAATGGAAGTATTGATATATCTGAGATGTCATCTGAGTCTAACTTTCGAGTTAACGGGCAGCGACTCAAACCATATCTCAATCATGAGCCACTGGTCGTTGACGTCGCCTCTATTCATTTTGCAAGAGATGTGGTCTTTGACTCACATCTATTGCATCTCATGCCTGATTATCACTGTCTTCCACTTTGTATAGATCCAGAAGTCCATATCATCTCATTCTTCAGTCCAACACCCCATTTGCATCTTATGATTATGCTATACATAGGGTGTACTTTACCCTAAGTATAGGGGGGATGTCAGACTTTTGATTTCTCTTTTGATTCGTTTTACCTCTATTTTGCTGCCTATACTTAGGGATATTTTACCCTAAGTATAGGGGAGGTAGACCCTGTACATCCTTTCACTCAGATTTCCCTTTATGTACAATATGCTATACATAGGATTACTTAATCCTAAGTATACGGGAAACACCGAGATCTTCTCATTCTATTTATTGATTCGTCGTTGTAGTATAGTTTTCCTTTTCACTTCTCTATACTAAGCACGAGTTATGTCTTCTTCATCGCTCTTGATTCACTCTGAGGACATCGTCCAAGCTAAGTATAGGGGGGTGTTGTATATATTTCATATATACTTTATCCATAACTCGTACTTTGTGTGAGTGTGTAAATAATAAAATGGCTAAAATCCTTTAGCTAAAAAACCGTAAAATTTTAAAATTTTTCTTGTACATAAAATTCTTTCTTGCACATACATAGATATTTATAAAAAATATTTTTGTACAAATGTTTGCAAAAATATTTTGTGTGTAAAAAGTTTGTAAATATTTTGGTATCAAAATTATGTATATAGTACAATTTTTTGTAAAATGTTTGAAAAACAAAAAATTGCAAATACGATTACTAACTATCAGCCCGGGAAGTCAATTGAAGCAAGGGATAGAGTTAGGTAGGGCTACGGCATGAGAAAGACTTTCTATCTAGTTCATGCTCTTCTACTATCATATGAATATATATGGTGTAAATGTGTGTAAATATTTTGCAAAACTTCAGCATCCATGCATGTATTCATTCAAACAGTTTTCAAAAATTTTGCATGTTTTCAAAATATTTGCATAAAAAGCTTTTTGTATATATTTATATTCTTTTGAATCATAGATTGACATTTAAACTAGCTTGGAATCAAATTGGAAAATGGAGCCTGGTTAAGACCTTAATCCACCTAATTCTAAGAGGAGCCTTATAGGCTTAGGGTTAAGACTTTTCAGGTTAATGGTGACTTAATTCTTTGAGTCCACTAGGCTATGATCACATGTCATCTTGATGAGCCTAAGTATAACACTTAACATAGCACACATGATTCTCACAGACAATGGCTTTACTTGCACCAACACCTTACACATAGCTTTCTACGGATGAGGTGGTGAGGAGGCAATCTTCTTTGGCTTGGGGTAGCATATGAGGGTAGTACTTCTAGGCAGAACCTCTCATCTTCTTTTAGTGAAGTGTGTCTCAACCTGGTCTGGCGGCATTGAGGTCTAAAGACAAGAGTTGTGTGTTGCAATAATTCTTCAAAAGAGGGATAGTCTACTGGCTCAAGAGGAAAAACTCCATATGTATATATGATGCACCATGTAGATATGTTGTACATATACACATCGAAAAAAAATGTGCAAAAGAAAGAAAAACTCCAACAAAAGTGGTGGGTCTGATAGAAAATGAAATAGCCACCAGAGTGTATATAGCCAAATAAAGCAAAGCTTATGTTACCCATTCTCATCTCATGAAGCTTGCAGTAGGGAGACTTAGCTACACTGGTTGGGCTCCCAAGAATACATGACTACATTGGTTATGGTCCATTCTCTTCTTCCTCCTCTTCTTGAGCCGGTTGAACTTGAACTTAGAAGGGAATACCCCGCTCCCCGAGGAAAGAGCTGTCAGACTAGGGAATTAGAGTTACCTTATTGAGGGGGGTTGTTACTTTGCCATTTCTGAGGTGGGGAGCTACATATCACTTACACAGTACAAGAAAAGATTCATGGTCATTAGAGTTTGTGTATGTAGACTTATTCTGATCTGGATTATTGAGGAGTCTTGACCATAGATTGATGGAACTTAGAGGCTGTTGAGTTTTAAACCTAGGTCCAAATAAGGTTCCGGCAAACTAATAATCCAAAGGTCTGACTGAGCTCCATACTTCAATTTAATGTATATAAGTTTAATAATCAATCTTGATTCTCCTTCTTTTTCTTTTCTCTCTCTTTTCACTTCTTTTCCAAATAAGGGTTTTCTAAACGACTAGCAAAGGTAAAGTATAGGGGGATGAATGAATCCATATTCATCACTCTTTATTCTTTTATTTTAGCTAATTATATTGGCAATGCATCATGTAAATAGGTGTAAATACAATAACTTATCAATACGCATGCATGTGTTAATATTACATAATTAGCATGTATTTGTGCAAAAATAAAAGAATAAAGAATAAGAAAAAGGAAGGAGGTATATAGAATAAATACTGAGTGACCCAAACCCCAAGAGAGGGCTAGGCATTGGCCTGATCGCCAAATAAAATAAGTAAAGAGAGATAGGGCCTACTCTAAGTGTATATATGTCATGTGTATAATTATTTTTGCCGAAAAAATAAAATATTCATTTTACCTCCTTATATGTATTTATAAAAATAAAATAGAAATCAGGAAAATAAAATAAAAATAGGATAAAATTCTCTCTCTCACTTGTACATAATACATGTATATATATTTCCTTCTCTATTTTTTTATACTTGTAAATAAATAATAAAAATAAAACAAAAATGGTTTTATACTCCAAAAAATTATATTGTAAATAAATAAAATTAAAAATTGAAGTCTTTTTGTAAAAATAATAAAATAAAAATAATTGTACAAAATACATAGGTATAATTTACTTGTATATAATACAATATATTGGATATAGACTAATTTATTTTTCATAAAAATAAATAAAAGTCACAGAAAAATCCTTTGGAAAATAATAAACATTTTTTATTTTATTCATTTTTAAATTTAAATTCATTTATTATTTTTAATCTATTTATTTTTTATTTTTCATGCTATTTTGTCCAGTAGCCTACTTTGTCCTTATTCCCCACCGCTCCTAATTGGGCCACGTTGGATCTTGTTGAATCAGGACAACCGCCTTTTCCAGGGCTTGACCCGACCCGACCGCTCCATCGGACTTTCTTCTCCCAATTATCCCGGGTGGATCACGCGTGCCCGTGCCCCGATTCTTCATTCGCACCTTCTCCGTGGATCCGTGACCTTCGCAGATCCCTAGGAAGGCGTGTATCTTCCTCGATTCGTGTGCTTCCACCTGTTCTCTCCAGCCACCTGAGAACGATATGTAATCTCTTCATCCACTCCCCCAGGTCGGCAGCTCGTGCCTCGCTCCCATTTGAAACCCTAGCCACCTCCAGCTGAGTGACAGCTACCTGGAGCGACGTCTGGCGGTCGATATGGTGCAGCATGGCCGATGATCCCCCTTTGTGAATGGCCCTCCGCCATGAGCAGCCTCCCCCGATCGCCTCATCAAGGTCTGTTTAACCCAAAATTCGGCGGTCTAAGTATGTCTCACACAAGGCGGAGACAAAGTCGCTGTGGCGACCACACGAATCCTGGATTAAAACAACAATTAACCCACAACAATCAAATAAGGAAAATGAGGTGAATGCGCGGAGTTAAAATTTATTATAACTCTACAACAAGATGTGTATAGGTGCAAGTATGTGTAGAGGTCGAACACAGGGAGTAGACAGGTAGAACAGGGCAGATGAATGCACAAAATGTGAATGTGATGTATTTGTCTATAAATGCTAATTTTTGTGGGTTTTTAATTTTATATTTTTTTAATTTTAATTTTAATTTTATATTTTTGTATTTTGATTTTTAACTTTCTGGTTTTTAATTTTCTTTTTTTATTTATATTTTTTATATTTTCTTTTTATTTAAATAGAGTATATACAAAGTAAGAAAGAGAAGGATAATGTATTACTAAAAATAGGTAAAAATAATAGAAATCAGGAAATACAATGTTTTTAGGTCTTTTATAATTTTCTAATGTTTTTGTGATTTTTCTAGATTTTTCCTAATTTTTTTGGTATTTTAAAGTCAAAAATACTGAAAATAGCGAAATAAATTGCTGGCTAAAATTAAAATGAGGATGAAAAATATAAATCAAAGTTTAAAATTCCTCAAATTAATTTTTAAAATAAAGATATTAAATCATAGAAAATTTAGAGACAAAAATTGTATTTTTAGGATTTTTTAGGAATTTTTAAGATTTTTATGAAGATTTTTAGAGTTTTTATATTTTTAGGAGTTTTCTTTTATATTTTTTTATGATTTTTCGACTGAAGTTAAAAGACACTAAAATAGGCCAAATATATTTTTTTGGGAATTTTCTGAGATGTTTTTATAATTTTTATGGATTTTATAATGCAAACAGTGCTGAAAATGGTTGTTTTTTATTTTTTATAAATATGAAAATGCAATAAATATGCAAAATAAAAATATTCCGTGATACTACAATGCAGCAGGAATGTATGCTAATTTGTTTAGTGATTTTTGGAGTTATATAGATGCATGCAACAAATAGAATCAACAAAAAGAAAAATCATGATGGCAGGGTTATTTGTGCAAATATGGCAAGTTGAGGGGGCCTGTGTGTAAAATTCCAGAAATATATAACTGAATTAAAAACTTCCCTGACTAAAAAGAAATAATCAAAGCCGTGGGGTTATCGTCGCAAAATTACCAAGGGTCACGTGCACTGGACACGTGACCTGACAGGGACGATTATGGAATTATCAGAAAGGTCAGGGGTTGATTTACAAAATAACCACAAATATTAAAATGTGCCATACAAGTTTCAGGACTACACAGAAATACTACAAAGCACGGGTCCTTGTCTACAAAATAGCCAGACGCACGTGGTTGGGCACGTGCGCCTCGCTGGCAAGGACGATTAAGCAATTTCGAAAAGTTCAGGGCCCTTTTTATAAATAGTACAGAACTATTAGAACGACCAAGGAAAGATTTGGCACTATATAGAAATTACAAAAATGCTTGGGTCAAATAGCAAAATACTCAGAGCAACGGCGGATGCGGACGGTAGATATGTCTTCACTAATACACGTGGCGTTGTCACCTTGCACGATGCTGCTTCGATTTCGACGGTGAAGATCAGATCACGGCTGAAGATCGATGGTAAGAACTGGGGGGGCATCTGACGGCAACTGTGCGCCTCCAATAACAGACCTTCATCCTACAGCAGAGGAGGCGCGAGGAAGAACTGGGAGGAGCTGCACCACTGCGAAGTTTCCCCGGCCAACTCGAGCCTCTCCGGCGGTCCTTGACGCCTCAAAACGGTCTAGGAGCTCCTTGCAGATGTCCTCTGATGATTGGGGGTGCCAAAACACGCCGACTACCACTGGACCTCTTCCACGACGTCGGAGAAGAGAGGAGGGTCCAGGCGCCTTTGGCAAGATGCCAAAAGTTACCCCCAGGTGCCTTCAGAGCTCCAAATACCTGCAAAAGTTAAGAGGATCACGGGCAAAATGCCGCGACCCTCCAGTAGCGAAATGGTGGACTGTGGGAGGAAAACGATGGTTCGTCGGAGCTTGATCCAGCAAACTGTGATAGGTGGCGATCGACGGCTGACAAATGCAATCAGAAGCTTAAAACTACATGGGAGATGAATCTAACGACTAGGTGCAGTGACTAAAGCAAGAAAAATATACCTCACTGGCTGAAACCAGGAGATGTTGGACCTCACGGTCGAGGATTATTGGAGATGGGTGGAAGCACCTCCGCCTTCGCCTAGATGCGCTCGGAGCAGCTGGAGTGGCCCTTGTCACTGGCCTCAATCTGGAGCAGTCCAGAGGGACCAAAGCTAGGGCAAGAAAGGTTCGAAGAAGAATGGAGGTTTTGGGCGGTTTTTGAAAAGAGTGGTCGAGCGTGCCCAAAGATCGAGGTGTGGCAGACGATGCAACGATCCACAGCCCGAGAGAAGCATAGGGTGTGAATCACCACATCACGAGGAAGAAAAGTCAAGAAGGAGATATCATGAGATGATGCTTGTAAAAGCCATGAAAATCCGCAAAGATGGGGTGAAAACGAGGTTTCTGACAAGTCATAGGAGAGGGTCAGAGAGTTGACCCTCCGGTCAACTCTCCAGGCCCCCTGGTTGGTCCACGTGGAGCAATGAGGAAAAATCCTGGAAAAAATCCTTGTAAAATCATTTAAAAATAGAAAATGAATTAATTAATTTTAAATTAATAAATAAAAACTGTTTATTATTTTATGAATTATTTTATGGTGATTTTTAATTATTTTTATGAGGTCTAAAATTACAAGTTACCATTTATAGCCTTTATAGGTATAAATATCTATATAGTTTAATATTTTATTTTTTTATGAATTTAATTTATTTATTTTTGTTTATTATTTTACATATTTATAAAGTATTTTTATACACTTAAAAATATTTGTATTTTTCTGATATATTTTGTACACTTAATAAAATAAAAGTAGTAATAATATAGGTTTGTTTATAGTTCTTATACCTATGTATTATAAATATACAAGTATTTTATTTTGTATTTCTTTTGTATTTTTATTCTGATTTTAATATACAAATATATTATAAATAATATTTACAAAATTATAAAATATAAAATGGTAAAAATAATGAATAAATATCAAAAATGAATATTTTAATCTGTACAAGTTTACAATAGGGGTCCAAAACTCAACTTTCAAACCGTAGCTCCGCCAAATGCGAAACCATTGCCATTAAAGAGCTTATTTTAAATTATATACAATTAAAGTGACTTTGATGCATTTGGAGTTTTTATCTGTGACATACGGGTCTGGGAAGTTAGGATTCTGGAATTTTATTCAGACCATAACTTTTTATCTGTACATTATTTTTCAGTGAAATAAATTTTGTATTTTTGTTTATTTAATTATCTACAACTTTCATGTTCAAAGTTTCTTTATTTGAAGTATAAAAAGTGGAACCAAAATTAGGTCCCAAAATGAATAAAGAATGAATGAATTAAAAGGAATTTTTATTGTATTTCGGCCCTTATCTCCCTCTACTTTATTCCTTGTCGACCTAGTCATCGAGATGCCTAGGTCTCGGGGTTTCGGGTCATAAATTATTTACAATATTTTATTCTTATTCTTTTCTTTTCTTTATTCTATAATTTTAGCTTTTAAAACCGCATTTTGTACACTTTTTTCACAATGATGCATGAATGCTAAAATGCCTAAATTAAGCCTATTTACACGCATTTACTAGGGTTTTTAAGGCCAAAATGATAGAATAAAGATGATGAAACGTAGATTCATCAAGGTCGATGCCATAACTCCGACGACCATCCTCGCCTGAAGCCTAGGAGTCGATCGGGATCTTTAGGTGAGCTTCTTATCCTTCCCCGTTGTCACTTCGATTCAAATCTTTCATTTTCCGCTGCCATCACTCCGCCAGCTCTGACCAACTTGTCGGAGCTCTGTTACCCACTTCCTACCACTCCGATCGAACCACACACTCACCCTCCATCTCGCTCCGTGACCTGACCATCCTTAGCTTCGACCATCCAGTCGAGATTAGGGTTATATCCTCTCTACCGCATTCGCCGAAGATTGAACCCCATTTACCCCCGCTTCATTAGTCTTCAGCTCCAATAACCCAGACCGAAGCGTAGCCCCGAGTCTTGGCTTTGCATTGCAGGTACCCTTGAACCTTGAGGAGACTTATCTGTCTTCCACCTGCACGGCGGAGCTGCTCCAGACCAAGCTCCGCCATTTGCCTCGATTCCCGTTCAAAGTTCGCCAGCCCCCAGTTCGTCCACCATCTTCCGTCACCGTTGGATGAAGAGCGGAGCACTAGTTAACATCTGAGTCGTCCGTCATTGCAGCTTTCCAGCCATTGATTTGACACCAGCTGACACATATGCGCCACATGTAGGGGACATTCCCTGAGCGTCAGATCTGCCTTCACAAAGGACCAAAGCCGCACGATCGTGCCCACACCAGCGAAGGACACTTGGCTTACCTCGTGCGGCTCATGTGCCTTGAGGGTATATTGCTCTTTTTCCCTTGCATTTATTTTGTTTATGCTTTAGTCCAGAAAATAAATATTGTAGTGAAAGCAATTTGCAGTTGAGTCCCTATATTTTTTGTTAATTGCATTCTAGTCCTCTCAGTCAGGAGGCACGTCTTAGGTCACGTGCATAGTGGTGTATTAGCACTATTTACCTTGAACTTTTCATGTGTTATTAATTGAATGGATGTTTTATAAAATTGCATGTATGCCCCTGTGAACGTGGATTTGATGCATGTGCGGAATTAATTGGTGAAATTGCAGTTTCGACCCCAAACTTCTCATACGTGTTAATGTGTAGCACAAGAACATAAAATAATTGCATTTAGGTCCCTATAACATGTGTGTGTTGTTTTTAATTAAATAAATATCAAAACTACTCCAAAAATTCCAAAAATCATATACGTGGCTCCTGCTACTGTGTAGTATTTTTGATAATTTTTTAGAAGCATTTTGATTTTATTTGTTATTTTTTAAAAACCAAAAACCCTAAAAAATGTCCTTGTCTGGTTTAGAAAACCAATAAAAAAAGAACATACTCTAAAAATTCCAAAAAAATTGTGAATGTTTGTTTTATGTTGTTTTAGTTTCTTTGCTATTTTCATTCCATTATCTTTTATAAAACACCTAAAAATTGCAAAAGACTAAAAACCTTATAAAAATCATAAAAAATTCATTAAAAATCAAAAAATGTGTTTTCAATTTCTGTAGGTAGATTTCATTTTATATTTTCATAAAAAAATGCAGCCAGGATTTTAGAGACATTTTAGACATTTTTAAATTGCCTTTTCATCTAAGCTGTACATTGCTTGTTATCTTTGCCTTCCTTTTATTTATAGAACATTTTATAAAAATCAGAAAAAGTCCTAAAATACCCAAAAACACTTGAATATTTTAAAAACATAAAAACATTTTTGTTTTGAATTTTGAGTATTTTTTATATCTTTTAATAATTGTTTGAGTGTGATTTTTATCATTTCCTTATTTCTTTTCTTAATAGAAAATCATAGAAAATTGAAAATTAAAAACCACAAAAAATACTTTTATTTCTTGGATTTTTCGACTACTTCGTTGGATCATATCGTGCTCCTTGTGGTTGACCCTAGTGGCTATACCAGGTTAAATATATAGCAAGACCGCTTGCCTTGGTTTTATTATTGTCTTATTTTGTTGGTGGTCTGATTTTTCTCGTTGAGCCTGATTCGAGTGGTTGAGGTTGCAACGACCTTTGATATCACTTAATCGTAGTGCTCAGGCTGCTCATCAGTGGTACTGGGTGCCAATTTATTCGGGTTGAACGACAGAAGATGTGGTCATGCCATGTGGAGGCACGGGTGGTTGAATAGCGGTTGGGTCACGATAACATGTATTTAAAGCTGTTAGGTTATGTCATTAAAGGTTAAATTGTGATTTTAAGAAACCGGGTCCTCGAGGACGGTGTGCTCCTTTGTTTGTGAGGTTGAGGGTTTGAAACCATAGATAATAAATGAAAAGGAAATTGTCACGGTAGTATTGGAGAATTGGTTGAGGCGATGTGCGATGGCATAAGCTCACCAGATCAACGCAATCTCAGATCCCGAAGTGTCTACGGCTTTGGAGTCCATTAATGGTGGGGTTCCCTGAGACTAATCCTTGATGTGGAATAGCAGGAATTTGACCTAAACTAATGAGAAGAAAGAAATTTTCTGGTATAATGAGTTTTGCTAAACTATACTACTTGTGTACTTTTCTCTTCTTTGTTACTTACACTCGATAATCTTCATCCTATGATTTATATAAAGAAAACATGTGTCGGGGAGCCATCACAAGGACATTAATAATCCATCCAGCTATATAATAGTCATCCAGCCAGCCACATTAGATTACTCGTCAAGGTAGTTAGTAATATTTTTGTGCATTTCCTTTTCGGCTGATGTACGTGTAAATGGTTATAGTGGGACAATGTGTCATGTAAACTTTATTTTGTGAATGGAGAAGCGTTGAAATACTTTCTTTTGAGTATTTTATTTGCAGTTTGTTTCTGAATGTTAGTTGTAATTGCTAAATAAATTAATGTTGAGTTACCAGATCCGGATATGGGAGGATCCGATGACTTGAAATTAGGGTCGTGACATGGAGTCTGATATGGTTATCACTTTTGCTTTACCCCCTCAGTCAGAGCTCATTGATGGAGAGACAAAATGGTGGGTGATATCAGGTTCTCAAAAGTGGATCTCCTATATAGGAGGAGGAGTATGTCTAGGTTTATTGAACAAGGACATGAATCTAGCTTGACAACAAGGATGATGTGGAGTTGGGATTTGTTAGGTAAATCGAAACGATTACAGGTAGATGAAGGAAGATGGAGAAAATAGAGGAAAGGAGAAGAAGAGGAGATAAATGAAGAAGAAGGAGATGAAAGGGTGGAGGCTGCCACATGGTGGTCACTAGGAGACAAAATAGAGGAAACGATTACAGGTAGATGAAGGAAGATGGAGAAAATAGAGGAAAGGAGAAGAAGAGGAGATAAATGAAGAAGAAGGAGATGAAAGGGTGGAGGCTGCCACATGGTGGTCACTAGCAGCAGCATGGTGTTGTGACTGTTGGACGGGTAGAGGAGAGGTCTACCTGCATCAACTCTTCTAGATGAGCCAACTAGTGGCTGCCACATGGTGGTCACTAGGAGACAAAATAAGAAAAAAGACAAAAGAGAGTACTATAAATAGAACAAATATATTGTGATTTAAATAAAAAACTAATTTAAATAAATAGTGTAAATGAAATTTTAAAAAAATAAAAAATTATTTAATTATGAATTTGACCCACTCATTTAATTTAAATACTTAAATTAAAGAAATACATTAATATATAGGTATAAGATACTTATATACAATAATTTAAATATTTTTAATTAGTTATTTTTTAATAATTAAATTATTTATCTTATATTTTATTAATTTGATGTATTCCATGAGCATTATAAATTTATTTTTATTTTTAGGATATTATTGATTTTGCAAAAAAAGGTCATTATATGTACATTATAGGTATATCTTACATATATAATAAATATAAATATTTTTATTGGTTTTTTGTACATTTTATGATTTTTTTATATCTTCTTATTTAAGGCATATAAAAAAAGTTTTGAGAACACTTTTTATTATATATTTATATTTATATGTTAAAGGTAAATAAATAGGTAACTATAAAATATAAGCATAATTTACCTATATAATAAGTAAATTTTGTTTTTTTATTGGTTTCAACTTAGTACCCCTTTTTATTTTTACTTATATAATTATTATAAAGTATAAGGAAAATGAACACAAATGTAAATAATGAGAAAATACAAAGAATAGAATAATAGAGATAGAATATACAATTGTACGAAGACCATAAATACCCCAAATAGCTAACTTTCACATCTTAACTTCAATTTTAATATAACAACCTTCATTTTAGAGATATTCTATTCTGAATACAATAAAAGTAGAATTTGTGAATTTTGAATTCATACATAGTAGATATGAAGTTTTGATTGTCAAATTTACGGCTTTTTGATTTGTTGTATCATAATATTTATATAACATATTCTTGATTATATCTCTATAATTTAATATACGTTATTATGTACAATCTTCGGGAAGAAAATAATTTATTTTGATGTCATTTGAGTGATAAATAAAATAAGTGAAGTTATTTACAAACTGAATAAGGTGAATATGTACAATGAATGATCTTTATTTCTATTATTTTTATAAATTGGGATCCTATCTCCCACTGCTTTATTCTTTTGGACCAATATTGACGTAGTCTCGAGTTTAAGATCAATATGTACACATTTATATATTTCCATCCTTTTTTCTTTTATATTTCTTATTTATTCTTTTATTTTTATGTAAATAAGTGTTAAATATACATTACTAGAACTGATGGTATTGTGTTAAAATATGATAATTAGTTGATATTTACATGTATTTTACTAATGATTTAGTCAAAGTTGAAAGAATAAAGCTAATAATCATGGATTCGTCATCTCTTTTAAAGGTTGTCTGCTAATACTGGGTAGTCACTTTCCACTATTAGGGGGAATCGCATTTGTAATACCTCAAACTTAGACCTGAATTGTTATTTATGATAACTATCACTGGCAACCTAGTAGGCTCGTACCCAAAGTTGACACCATCATAAGTGTTTAAGCCTAAGTTATGAAGTAGTATTTCCCCTCTCTTATAACATACTCTCATATTATGTCAGTACTAGATGCGAGACTATGTTTAGGATGTTTCAAATTTCATCTTTGTAGTTATAACCCAAGCATTATTAAGTCCATTTTTAATTGTATAAACATGCATATTGTCAATGTTGCCATTATCAGGTTTTTTTTTATTTTCTCCATCAAATGGTTTAATATGTACATTATAATTCTCCTTTCTCTTTTACCAATCTTGAATATGTAAACATGTGGAAATGCATGATTTCCATCCCAATATTCAATGTGTCATCTTCAAGGTCATTTACAACCAAGTTATTTCTGGCCTATGGATTAGATGCATCTCCTTCAGTAACCTTAACATCACCAATATAATTACCTTATTGGTTATTCATTCTATGATAATAACTCTCTTGGACTGACATCGACCATTCATATTAAAAGCTTGAGTTCTTAGCCATAGTTATGCATTGACTAACTCATCATTTCCTTCTCATTATTAATTTAGTATACTTGCTCGCTCGTATGTAAGGGATTTTATATTTGATTCGCATAGCACTCTGTAGAACTTAAGGCACAACATCTACTATTTCTTCTATGAAGTTGAACAAGGTGTTTATAGATTTTACAGAAACTTCAACACCTTCCCAAGCAAGTAATATCTCTCCTTGACATCATTTTGTATTCTTGAACTACCAACTATACTGTATGCAAAGGGTCAAAATACTTTCAAACAAATCCATCTTTAGAATATGTAAGTTGTACCAAAAATCTGAAACAAGATTACATGGATCTTTGAGTAAATTTGAACAGATAATTCATAATCCTATAAAATGCAATTAATAGATACATGTAATTTTTAGTAATACCAGCCACCAAGATCATTAAAATAGAATACCATATGCTAAAAACTATGAAAGAAATACCATAATATTAAAGCTAATGAATTCACAATCTTATACAACAACAACAACAAAGCCTTTTCCCACAATTAAGTAGGGTCAGTGATGACAAGCCCGATGACTCGGGTGAAGGTAATCAAGGGTCATTGCGACCCAAGTCACCAAGCGGTGTCAATCGAGAAAAATCAAACCACCAAAATCAGATAAAAATCAAACAAGCTCAAGTAGCGGTCTCGCTATTATATTAACCTGGTATAGCGACCAGGGTCGAACACAAGGAGCACGTAATGGCCTCGCGGCCTACGAAGTAGTCTAAAAAAGAAATAAAAGAAGAGTCTTTTTTTGTAGATTTTTAATCTTTTTATAATTTTTTTATTTTTAATTCAATAAAAGAAATAAGAAAACAAATAAAAAAGCCAATACAACCAATTATTTAGCCACTCAAAAATCACTCAAAAATTCAAACAAAAATGTTTTTTTGTTTTTTTTATATTTTTTACTGTTTTTTGTTATTTTTTGGTAATTTTCTGATTTTTATTGATTTTTATAAAAATCGAACAAGGTAGGAAAAGAAGGGCACTGTCAAGTCAGACTGGGAGGGCCAATTTAAAATGCAAAAGGGCCCTATCAAGGTATGAAGGTAATTTTACTATATAGTAGAAAACTCAAGGAAAATTTAGGCACCGGAATTATTATTTTTTTATTTTTCTTTTATTTATTAGAATTTTTATGGGTTTTTAGGGGTTTTGTAATTTTATGGGTTTTATATATCCAAAAATGACCAAAATTGGTCAGAGAATCAAACAAGGCAAAACAAACACTACCTAATTTTTTGTAATTTTTAGAGGTGTTTTAATATTTTTTGTGATTTTTAAAGTTAGACAGTAACAAAAATGCTTGTGTTTGAATTTTTAAAAATAATAAATGAAATAAAAAATGTATCCAAAAATTGAAAAAAAGTTTACACCATGGCAGGAGCCATGTGCCCAATTTTCATCGAATTTGGAGTTAATTTGCTATTTTATTAGAAATAAAAACAATGGTACAGTGCACAGTGACATGTACGCAAATAGTAGAAAGTCCAGGGGGTCCGGTGCAATTTCTCCACAAAATCACACGCGAGGCGTGTGACCTGGGCACTCAGGGACCTATTTGCAAGGAAACTAAAGTTCCTGGACTATTTAGTAACACGTACTAAAAGTCCATGGGCTTCAGTGTAGATTACCTACTAAATAACGCACACGCACAATAAAACCATTCACAGGGGTATTTATGCAAATACTAAAAGTTACTTTCATTCAATAACACCCTAGAACAATAGGTCCATACATGCAATTAACCCAGATAATCACGTGTCGAAGCATGTGTTCCACTACAGGCGGGGATATAAAAGCAAATACCAAAAACTACAGGGTCCACTATGCAAATTACCAAACGGAAATAAAGTTTCTAAAATATTTACAGGACTACAGCAGAACAACTAAGAAATAAGGGCCTAAGAAGAAGTTTACCCTTTATTAAATCGAGGGCCGGATGCGCGTGATAAACACGGATTTCGATGTGGTCAAAATTGGTGTCTCACACAAGGCGGAGACGACCGTCGCTGTGGCGACTCACAAGTGAATCTCGTATTTAATCAACAATTAACCCACACTAAAGATCAATAAATTAGAAATAATGTGGAGTTAAAATTTATTTTTAACTCTGCACAAATGGTGTATAGTGACAAGTATGCAGAGAGTTCGAATACAGGGAGCAAGAAGGGCAGTTCAAAATAATGTGCACAAGTGAGTGTGTGTGAAGTGTCTACACTAAGCAAGCAAACAAAGATGTTTGTGTGGGTTTTTAATTTTTTTATTTTTAATTTAATTTTGAATTTTGTATTTTGATTTTTAATTTTCTGATTTTTATAATTTTATATTATATTTTTTTTTTCTTTTTCAATATTGGAATTTTAAAAACAATGTAATGAAAGGCAAGATAAAATATGAATAAAAATATGTAAAAATGACCAAAAATTCAGAAATAAAATGTTTTTGATATTTTTAGGATTTTTTACTGTTTTTGTGATTTTTGGGGATTTTTCTAGGTGTTTTTGGTATTTTTCATTACTGAAATAAAGCAAAACAGTGAAATGAGTGCTGGCTGTGAGTAAAATGGAAGTTAAAAATAGCAAACAGCAATCAAAATTTTTCACACTATTTTTCAATAAAGAGAACAAAATAAAGAACACACAGGACCTGAGTTTGTATTTTTTGGAGTTTTCTTTGATTTTATATATATTTTTGAAGTTTTTGAGTGTTTTAAAATTTTTAGTGTTTTTCTTTTAAGATTTTTAATGATTTTTGGAGTGACACTAAAATAGGCTAAAATAGACACTAAGTAATTTTTTTGAGATTTTTGGAGGTATTTTACTATTTTTTGGTATTTTCTAAGCTAGACAGTGCACAAAAAGCATGCTTTTGATTTTTAATAAATATAAAAATAAAACAAAATCAAAAACTAAGTTGATAGCATGGAAGCACAAGTTAACAGGAGCTAAACCCTATTTTTATGGAATTTTTGGACTTAAAACAAGGCCCTAATTAATTCCAGCAAGCACGCAAAAATTAAAGACCTGGCAGGGGCTTTTATGCAAATAGATAAAACTAAGGGGGCACGCTTGCAATTTTGCCACAAATTTTGAACTAAAACAAAACGTTTCTGGGCCAAACAACAAAACCCAAAAGCCGCTAGGGCTTGATTGTAAAAGTCCCCAAGCGCACGTGAGTAACACGCGCCTGGGAGGGTCTTAATAGCAATATCCCAAAATATACGGGGCTCACACGCAAAAATTCCAAAAAGATTTAACTAAATAGAAATAATCGCGGACTGAATATTAAAAGCAAAATCCACGAGATTATATCCGCAAAATTCCCAAGAAGCACGTGCCTGAGCACGTGCGCCTGGGAGGAAAGTTCTGCAATTATTCAAAATCACGCGGGCTGTTCTATAAATTTTACAAAAAACCTAACACAGCAATGGAAAGTTTATATGTTAAACTCGAAATACTAAAAATGCACGGGAAAGTCTTGCAAAATACCCAATTAGGCGTGCATCCTACGACGGGATATACGTTACTTATACACGTGGCGATCCCAGGCACGCCGATGCCGCTTCGTGCTGTGCGGCTAAGATTATATGCTGCAGTTGGAGATCAACGGTTGCGGGGTTGGCGCAATCCAACGCTGGTTGTACGCCTGGGAGAAGACGGCTCCATCGGACGGCAATCAGGGCATCAGGAAGAACGCCCGAAGAACGACGAACGGGAGAGATCCGAACGGCGTTGCTGCGCAGCTCCGGTCGTCTCAGGTGTTCCTCCGCATCGCAAAACCTCCCAGGAGATGTTCTTTATCTGCTAGAGCCTTCAAAATGGCGTGAAGAGTGATGAGGATCTGCCCCGAGGTCGGGGCCGACCTGTAGCTCCAGGTGCTCCTCTTTCAAAAGCTTGACCCCCCAAATCGAGTCCCTTGGCCTCCTGGACCCTGCAAGGATGAAAAGCAATCACGAGAGATGGTCCTGAGGCAAAAAGAAGGTGGCGGGGGTGGTGTGCATGGAATGGGGATGACCGCCGGAGCTCGAGGCTCCGACAAGGTGTTTGATGTGAAATCGGGGCGATAAACTCGACGAATCTACCAGTTAAATGCTTATATCTAAACCTTTGACTACCAGCTATTAAACTACAAAAAAAAACGAAAAGGATGACCTCGAGGGCTGTAGAACCCGAGGAATAAACCTCACGGCCGCAAGGCCGGAGATGGGTTGGAACGCGGCCGGCGAGCCTCGCCGCACCTCGACGAGGGTCCTGGGGTCCTCCTCTGTCACAGGGGTGTCCACCTTGCCGCACTCGGAGGTTAACAGCTCTCCAAAACCGGTTCAAAGAGCGGAGGAAGATGAGGGTTGGTTTTTGAAACATGGCGGATGCGGCTCGAAAAACGATGCACATCGAGCGACATGTTGATCCAACGTCCGAGGAAAGATATGGGCGAGCATCCTCGATCATTGATGAACAAAAGTCAAGAAGGCGCTAGCACGAGATGATGTACGTAGAGCCCTCGAAAAAAATCGAGAAAACGGCCCAAAAACGAGCTCTGACAAGGCCACAGGGGGTAGGTCAGACTGTTGACCTTGGTCAACAGTTCTGACCTCCTGGTTGGTCCACGTGGACCAACCAGGAAAAACACCTAAAAAAGGTTTTACTAATTAATTTAAAAATATAAAATGGCATTATTAATTTATGATTATAAAATAAGAAATATTCGTTATTTTATGTAGTATTTTATTATGATTTTTAATTTATTTTATGAAGTATACTTTTACAAGTTACCTTTATACCCCTATATAGGTATATTACCTATGTATTTTAATATTTTATTTTTATTTTGTGTATTTTAATTTCATTATTTGTATTTTTTATTTTCTAAAATTATAAAATACTTTTATCTACACAAGTATATTTTTATTTAATTTTTCTGATATGTTTTGTATATTTAATAAAATATAAATAGGTATTATGTAGGTATGGGTATAGGTAATATACCTATGTATCAAATATGGATGTATTTTATTTTAAGTTTTATTTAGGTTTTTATTCCAATTTTAATGTACATAATTATTATAAGTATTAATTACAACATTATAAAAATATAAAATTATCAAAATAATAAATAAGTAATAAATAGAATCTTTTATTCGGTACACTGTACAATGAGGGTCCAAAACTCAACTTTCAAACCATAGCTCCTCCAAATGCGAAACCACCGCCATTAAATAGCTTATTTTCTTCTATATACAATTAAAGGTGAGTATGCTGCATTTGGAGTTTTCATTTGTGAGATACGGGTCTGGGAAGTTGGGATTCTGGATTTTTATTCATACCATAACTTTTCATCTGTACATTATTTTTCTGTGAAATCAATTTTGTATTTTTCTTTATAAAATTAGCTACAACTTTCATGTATAAAGTTTCTTCATTTGATGTATAAAAAGTGGAACCAAAAATAGGTCCCAAAATGAATAAGAAATGAATAGAATGTATAGGTATTTGGACTGTGTTTTTGACCTTATCTCTCCCTACTTTATTCCTTGTCGACCTATTCATCAAGATGCCTAGGTCTCGGGGTTTCGGGTCATAAAATATTTACAATATTTTATTCTTTTTCTTTTCTTTATTTATTCTATAATTTTGACTTTAATTACAATATTTTATACACTATTTGAATGCACATGCATGGATGCTAATATGATGATTTTAATGCTATTTACATGCATTTGCTAGGGTTTTTGGTGCCAAAATGATAGAATAAAGATGATGAAATGTGGGTTCATCATCCCCCTATACTTTACCTTTGCTAGTCCCTAACAAACACTTATGCAATAAGTGCAAAGAGAAAAGAAAGAAAAGAAAAAGAAGAACTTGGATTTAGTTCAATTATCAAACTTGTCTTCGCAAAATCAAAGTTTGGAGCTTAAGTCGGACCTTTGGAGATTTAGTGCGGGCGGAACCTTAGTGAGAACCGTGTTTGAAATCCAACAGTCCCTGAGACTCCCAAAACTCTGTCCAAGTCTCCTTAATAGCCAGGTCAGAAATACTTCAACTCATACGCAAACTCTTACGACTATGAATCTGACTCGTACAGTGTAAGTGATGGTGGCTCTCCCCAACTAGAATGACAAAGAAACTGACTTCTCCAGTACGACAACCCAATGATTCCCCAATCCAATGACTCCATCCTCGAGGAGCGGGGTATTCCCTTCTAAGTTCAAGTGGCAACCAGCTCAAGAGGAGGGGGTGAAGAGAAGAATGGACGGTAGCCAGTGTAGCTACCTATCCGAGGATGCAAGACTAGTGTAGTCAAGTCATCCTGCTGCAGGCTCACATATTTGACTTTGGAACTCAAGCTTGCTTATTGACTTTGTACATACTTGCAGGCTTTTTTATTTTTGTACATGCCTGAACTTTTTTTTTTGAATACTATATACAGCAGCATTTACATAAGGAGTTTTTCCTCTTGAGTCAGTAGACTATCCCTCTTTTGAAGCTTTATCGCAACCCACAGCCTCCTGTCTTTAGACTTCCTAATCACTGGATGGGTTGGGGTGCACTTCCCTCCCTAGAGGAGGACAAATGTTTCCACTTGTGTGCGTCTCATACCGGCAAATCCAATCCCCTCACCACTCCAACTGAGTCGAGCCATGTGAAAGGTGCAAGTGTCCAAGTTAGGTCATTATCAACAAGAGTCGTGCGTGTGCTCCGAAATACTCTACTTAGGCAGTCAAGAATCCATTGAACCAAGTCCTGTGATCCTCAAAGAATTAAGTCAACTAGACCTGAAGTACCTATAACCCAGTTCTTATAAGGTTCCTGTGATTAGGTAGATTTTAAGGTCCAATCAAGCTCCAATCTCCGGATTTTACTTAGACTTGTTCAACTATCAAACTCAATCCGAAAAATGTGAATGCTATGCAATGCAATGCAGAAAATATTTTTGTGATGCAATTTTCAAAGATTTTGAACTTTTTATGAATTTTTGAAAAGATGGTGATGATGCATATGCATTTTTTGTCTTTTTCAAAAAGATTTTTCAAATGTTTTTGGATTTTAATTTTGCAAATGTTTTTGGGATTTTTTGGAAACAAAAAGATTTTGGCTAAAATCTAGGTTAAAACTATGTACACGGGAATGCTTCTTATATATACAAGAAATGGATTTTAAGAATTTACAAGGGTAAGTGGTCAATTTTATAAGTACATATATATAAGATGGATTTTGGTGTGATGTATATATTCCTCAAACTTATTTGACACAAGCTTTTCACACAATTTTTGAAAACAATAGTCCAAAATAATTTTGACAAACATTTTTGCAAACATGTACACACATTTGAAAATCATTTTGCAAAGGCTTTCAAAACAGTATAGATAGATTTTTCAAAATATTTTTGCAACCATTTTTCAAACCATTTGCAAATCATTTTTCAAAAATTTTATTTCACACAAAGAAAGTAAATTTTACAAACCACACATTTTTACACAGGTTGAAAACATGTAACAAAACATTTTCACCTGATTTATTAATCATTAAATACAAAAGAATTTGAGGAATAACCACATCTTTTTATTAAGGATTTTTAATGAATTTTAAATAATAATTAGCCATATTATTAGGAAAATACGAAAGTATGAGTTATGGCTAAAGTATATACACGACCCCCCTATACTTAGTTGAGCTATGTCCTCATAGATCAGAGAGAAAAGAGAAGACATAACTCGTACTAAGTATAGGCAAGTCGAAAGAATAAAGAACTAATGAATGTATCAACGAATGAGAAGTTGACCGTCCCCCTATACTTAGGATCAAATAATCCTAAGTATAGCAGACTGTACACAACGTAGGGAGGGTCAAGGGTGGGAATGAACAGATCGTACTCAGATTGTCTCCCCCTATACTTAGGGTAAGATATCCCTAAGTATAGACAAGAAGAGGAGACAATGGAGAGGATCGAAAAGAATAGAGAGACTCGGGGTGCGCACCCCCTATACATAGGACAAAGTACGTCCTAAGTATAGAAAACTGTCTACAAGGGCAACACCTTTTTGATAGATGAAGAAGATAGAAAATGAAAAGAAGAAAAGAAGAAAAGAAGAAAACAGATCCGAAGATGGATGAAGAGATCAGCGGATATACACATCACTCCCCCTATACTTTGGGTAAAAGAAGCCCTAAGTATAGGCAACAACAGGGGTGATGACACGAAACGAAGAATGAACACTCAACTCGTCTACCCCTCCTATACGTAGGACAAAGTACGTCCTAAGCAAGGCAAACACGAGAAATGGGTAGACGAGCAAAAACGGGAGATAGAAAGAGAGTCACAGGAGAGAATCTACAACATAAATGGGTGATCATCAGAAGGTGGAAAGCAAACCTTCTTGCAGGACCGCTGAGGGATAGATCTGACATGATGTATGTCGACATCGGGGTCCACAGTGGACTGAGGCCGATCAGGGTCGACACGGTGAAGGCCCTCAGTGGAATCAAAACGGAAAGGGACGAACTGATCGATGGAAGCAGTATGGCTCGGTTCTCTCTTGGTGGTCTTATGGTGTGAAGGCACAGATGGGTGAGTGGAAGAAGTACGACTAGGTCCGGCCTTGGAAGTCTCGCAGATGTCAAAGTGAAATGGGACAAACTCATCATCCTCGGAAGAAGTGTAATCGGAGTCGTCCTGCGAGTCCTCGTCCAGGTCAAAATCAAAAGGAACGAAATCCTCAGTGGAAGTATACGAACTCAGATCGTCCTCAAGACTCTCACATGAATCCTTGTCTTCAACAAGAGGTCTGAATTTATCAAAGTAAATGGCAGCATCATAACCGACCTCAATCATCTTGACCTGTGAAGGGCTAGGAACGGATGTATCAGTGGAAGTAGTCAAACTAGGTCCGTCCTGTCTAGTCTTACCTGGGTCAGTTGTTGCCTTATGAGGTCTCTCAATGTAATGGGCAACATCATAAACATCCTCAATTATTTTGGTATCTGCCCCCTGCTCAAATGGTTCAATCACATAAATACTTTGGATTTCATCAACACATCGCCACACACCAGGAGGAGGATTAGTGAGGTCCATGCTTTCCGACTTCCTCCGCTTTCGGGGGATACGTCGGGGCTCATCAGTGGTCGCTAAACAAGTATCTCTAGTAGCATCAGGTCGGTTACAGATCTCAGTGTCAGCTATGATCGGTGAAGGTGCATCAGGTGCAGGTCTCTGGTCATCTGTGGGTGCGGTGATCATCACTTCGCTCTCGTCAACAGGACGGAAGCGAATCTCTCCTGATCCATAGTCGATAACGACCCTCGCAGAGGCGAGGAATGGTCGTCCCAGGATGATTGGAGTTGGCTCCCCTGTGGAGTTCTCCATGGGCAACACGACAAAATCAACATGGTGGCTCGTGCCCTGAATAGAAATGACGGCGTTTTCAAGGATACCCTTCGGCCTCTTGATGGATCCATCAGCAAACTGAACGATCATCCTGGTTTTCTTGAGAGGCCCTAAGTGAAGAGACTGTACCAGCGAGAAGGGTAATATGTTAATCGAAGCACCGCCGTCCAGGAGAGTGCGATCACAAGTATGGTCAGAGATGGTGCAAGTGATGAAAGGTGTAGCTGTGTTCTTCTTCTTGGGAAGAGGACGGTGTGTGATGGCGAGGGCAGTGGCCATGGTCAGAATGTGACGCTCAGATCTGCTCCTCCACTTTCTCTTCTTGGGAAGAGGAGCAGATAATTGGGTCATGGCCTGCTGAAGTGGGGTACGGGTAATCTCATGAATAGCAGCCACCACTTCGGGTTCAGATAACATTTTTTTGAATTTTTGGACTTCCTCCATACAAGGGAGGAAGTCGGAATCAGCATATACACGAGGCATGCCAAGAGCAGTCTGTACAGCGGCATCCTCGGGGTCAAAGGTGGGACTAGGTGTGAATGCATGTGTGGTCCAGGGTTCTAGCAAGTGAACTCTCTCCTCAAAATCTTGATCAACCAAGTGTCTCCCGAAATCTTTTTGGATTTTTACATTTTTCTCATTTTTTTGTATTTTTGGCGATTGCAAGCTCCCATGATCACCTACAAGTAAATCCGAATCCCTGACGGAAGGAGCATTAATCTGATTCTTCCTCAAGAAAGCAATATCATCATTCATCAAATCAATGCGCTTTGTCATCCGATTCAAGATATCACTCATAGAGATCGAGGGAGGTGACTAAATCAGGTCAGACTCGGGTGGATGTGAAGGTGGAGATGGATAATACACAAGTGGGGGTGGATAGAAGTCCGAGCCGTGATACTGTGGCTGAGGCGGATATGTACAAAAATCAGAAAAAATAGGAGGAGGATCCTCCTGATAAAAGGGAGGTGGACCGGCTGGAGCAAGCGAGGGGTCCGCAAAGTCCGGATAAAATGCACTCCAGGGGTCCATCTCGAAAACAAAAGAAAGTGATTCGGGGTAGCACGAAGGTCAAGTCAAGAGAGTGAAGAAAAAGGTGCAAATGCGTAGAGGAGATCTAGGACACACAAAAACAATCACAGACAAAAATGAAACAAGACAAACCCTCAATTCACCTACTCAACTCGGTAGAGACCGTAAAATTGCGGTCTTTTAATCTTGTCTGTTTTAGAGTTAGGTGAGAAGTCAAAGAATTTCACACACACTTAGGGGGCTTGATGGGATTTGGGCACTAACCTTAGTGTGTGCGCGAGCAAGTAAAACGAAGACAATGAGGGGATTACTCGCCCCAATACAAGATTTTTCTTTTTGATCGGTTTTAGGGTCAAGTAAAATTAGCAGTCCCAGTTTTATGGATTATCACTTTTTTTGGATTTTTAATGAAAATGCACGCGCCTAACGAGGAGTCAATTCCTTTAAGATCCTAGGTTGGCAAAATCAGAGGTAGAGTCGGAAAAGCAATGCAAGCGTCAAATCAATGATGCATGCTAAAGAGAAATGCTCACCTTGCCTCCAGCACTCTACATGCAAGGATGCTCAGCAGAATTGAAACCTATCTATATGCAAATGCAAAAGCCGATGAAATCGCCCTAAGTTTCAGAAATTGCTATTATCGTGAAGAACCATAAGCTGACCACCAACCCTCAATCCGAATGTCCGGTCTAGGCTCACCCCTCCTCTGCTCAACACTTTTGAGTTAGGAGAAAGCACTTGTGTGGGAATGAGCTCGCGGCGCGTGGATCGAAAGCTAATGATCAACTGTTTAAGATTTGACTAAGTCCAAACGAGACTATAGGTGCATGCAAAGGTGTTAGATATTTGGCCTTAATCTATCGCGAGCAATCCTAAAAACTAAGGGCTCAATCACACAAAAGAAATAAAATCGGAAAACAAAACAAAATAAAAAGAATGCGACGAAAGCCGATGAAAACCTCGGTGAGCCCCCAAGTGAACAATCACTTGGAAATTAGGTTCAAGAGTCCAAGTCCGGGGGTACCTGTATTATTACAAATTAAGAGTCTCTCACTCACTTAAATTACAAAATAAATACAATGCAAGAAAATGAAATGCTAAGAATTTGTCTTGCAAAAATCCTCCAAGTCCTTCTTCGTGCTAAGTTAGAGCCGCTTCACGTGGGTGCCAAGGTGCTCCAAGAGGGGCTCCTCCCTCGATCCGCGTAGCTCGCACGGAATCCAAACAAGGAGAGTGGTTAGACAATTCAAAAGATATATCAAAATGATGCAAAATAAAACAAACAGAAATAAAAGCTGCAAAGGTAGACAAATGATCACAAGTACAAAGCAAAAACTGAACTACGCGCTGTTGCTCCCCGACAACGGCGCCATTTGATAAACACGGATTTCGATGTGGTCAAAATTGGTGTCTCACACAAGGCGGAGACGACCGTCGCTGTGGCGACTCACAAGTGAATCTCGTATTTAATCAACAATTAACCCACACTAAAGATCAATAAATTAGAAATAATGTGGAGTTAAAATTTATTTTTAACTCTGCACAGATGGTGTATAGTGACAAGTATGCAGAGAGTTCGAACACAGGGAGCAAGAAGGGCAGTTCAAAATAATGTGCACAAGTGAGTGTGTGTGAAGTGTCTACACTAAGCAAGCAAACAAAGATGTTTGTGTGGGTTTTTAATTTTAATAATTTTTTTATTTTTAATTTAATTTTGAATTTTGTATTTTGATTTTTAATTTTCTGATTTTTATAATTTTATATTATATTTTTTTCTTTTTCAATATTGGAATTTTAAAAACAATGTAATGAAAGGCAAGATAAAATATGAATAAAAATATGTAAAAATGACCAAAAATTCAGAAATAAAATGTTTTTGATATTTTTAGGATTTTTTACTGTTTTTGTGATTTTTGGGGATTTTTCTAGGTGTTTTTGGTATTTTTAATTACTGAAATAAAGCAAAACAGTGAAATGAGTGCTGGATGTGAGTAAAATGGAAGTTAAAAATAGCAAACAACAATCAAAATTTTTCACACTATTTTTCAAATAAAGAGAACAAAATAAAGAACACACAGGACCTGAGTTTGTATTTTTTGGAGTTTTCTTTGATTTTATATATTTTTTTGAAGTTTTTGAGTGTTTTAAAATTTTTAGTGTTTTTCTTTTAAGATTTTTAATGATTTTTGGATTGACACTAAAATAGGCTAAAATAGACACTCGGTAATTTTTTTGGGATTTTTGGAGGTATTTTACTATTTTTTTGGTATTTTCTAAGCTAGACAGTGCCTAAAAAGCATGCTTTTGATTTTTACTAAATATAAAAATAAAACAAAATCAAAAACTAAGTTGATAGCGTGGAAGCACAAGTTAACAGGAGCTAAACCCTATTTTTATGGAATTTTTGGACTTAAAACAAGGCCCTAATTAATTCCTGCAAGCACGCAAAAATTAAAGAGCTGGCAGGGGATTTTATGCAAATAGATAAAACTAAGGGGGCACGCTTGCAATTTTGCCACAAATTTTGAACTGAAACAAAACGTTTCTGGGCCAAACAACAAAACCCAAAAGCCGCTAGGGCTTGATTGTAAAAGTCCCCAAGCGCACGTGAGTAACACGCGCGCCTGGGAGGGACTTAATAGCAATATCCCAAAATATACGGGGCTCACACGCAAAAATTCCAAAAAGATTTAACTAAATAGAAATAATCGCGGACTGAATATTAAAAGCAAAATCCATGAGATTATATCCGCAAAATTCCCAAGAAGCACGTGCCTGAGCACGTGCGCCTGGGAGGAAAGTTCTGCAATTATTCAAAATCACGCGGGCTGTTCTATAAATTTTACAAAAAACCTAACACAGCAATGGAAAGTTTATATGTTAAACTCGAAATACTAAAAATGCGCGTGAAAGTCTTGCAAAATACCCAATTAGGCGCGCATCCTACAGCGGGATATACGTTACTTATACACGTGGCGATCCCGGGCGCGCCGATGCCGCTTCGTGCTGTAAGGCTAAGATTATATGCTGCGGTTGGAGATCAACGGTTGCGGGGTTGGCGCAATCCAACGCTGGCTGTACGCCTGGGAGAAGACGGCTCCATCGGATGGCAATCAGGGCATCAGGAAGAACGCCCGAAGAACGACGAACGGGAGAGATCCGAACGGCGTTGCTGCGCAGCTCCGGTCGTCTCAGGTGTTCCTCCGCGTCGCAAAACCTCCCAGGAGATGTTCTTTATCTGCTAGAGCCTTCCAAATGGCGTGAAGAGTGATGAGGATCTGCCCCGAGGTTGGGGCCAGCCTGCAGCTCCAGGTGCTCCTCTTTCAAAAGTTTGACCCCCCAAATCGAGTCCCTTGGCCTCCTGGACCCTGCAAGGATGAAAAGCAAGCACGAGAGATGGTCCCGAGGCAAAAAGAAGGTGGCGGGGGTGGTGTGCGTGGAATGGGGATGACCGCCGGAGCTCGAGGCTCCGGCAAGGTGTTTGATGCGAAATCGGGGTGATAAACTCGACGAATCAACTAGCTAAATGCTTATATCTAAACCTATGACTACCAGCTATTAAACTACAAAAAAATAAACGAAAAGGATGACCTCGAGGGCTGTAGAACCCGAGGAATAAACCTCATGGCCGCAAGGCTGAAGATGGGTTGGAACGCGGCCGGCGAGCCTCGCCGCACCTCGACGAGGGTCCTGGGGTCCTCCTCTGTCACATGGGTGTCCACCTTGCCGCACTCGGAGGTTAACAGCTCTCCAAAACCGGTTCAAAGATCGGAGGAAGATGAGGGTTGGTTTTTGAAACATGGCGGACGCGGCTCGAAAAACGATGCACATCGAGCGACGTGTTGATGCAACGCCCGAGGAAAGATATGGGCGAGCATCCTCGATCATTGACGAACAAAAGTCAAGAAGGCGCTAGCACGAGATGATGTACGTAGAGCCCTCGAAAAAAATCGAGAAAACGGCCCAAAAACGAGCTCTGACAAGGCCACAGGGGGTAGGTCAGACTGTTGACCTTGGTCAATAGTTCTGACCTCCTGGTTGGTCCACGTGGACCAACCAGGAAAAACCCCTAAAAAAGGTTTTATTAATTAATTTAAAAATAGAAATTGGCATTATTAATTTATGATTATAAAATAAGAAATATTCGTTATTTTATGTAGTATTTTATTATGATTTTTAATTTATTTTATGAAGTATACTTTTACAAGTTACCTTTATACCCCTATATAGGTATATTACCTATGTATTTTAATATTTTATTTTTATTGTGTGTATTTTAATTTCATTATTTGTATTTATTATTTTCTAAAATTTTAAAAATACTTTTATCTACACAAGTATATTTTTATTTAATTTTTCTGATATGTTTTGTATATTAAATAAAATATAAATAGGTATTATGTAGGTATGGGTATAGGTAATATACCTATGTATCAAATATGGATGTATTTTATTTTAAGTTTTATTTAGGTTTTTATTCCAATTTTAATGTACATAATTATTATAAGTATTAATTACAACATTATAAAAATATAAAATTATCAAAATAATAAATAAATAATAAATTGAATCTTTTATTCGGTACACTGTACAATGAGGGTCCAAAACTCAACTTTCAAACCGTAGCTCCGCCAAATGCGAAACCACCGCCATTAAATAGCTTATTTTCTTCTATATACAATTAAAGGTGAGTATGCTGCATTTGGAGTTTTCATTTGTGAGATACGGGTCTGGGAAGTTGGGATTCTGGATTTTTATTCAGACCATAACTTTTCATCTGTACATTATTTTTATGTGAAATCAATTTTGTATTTTTTCTTTATAAAATTAGCTACAACTTTCATGTACAAAGTTTCTTCATTTGATGTATAAAAAGTGGAATAAAAAATAGGTCCCAAAATGAATAAGAAATGAATAGAATGTATAGGTATTTGGACTGTGTTTTTGACCTTATCTCTCCCTACTTTATTCCTTGTCGACCTATTCATCAAGATGCCTAGGTCTCGGGGTTTCGGGTCATAAAATATTTACAATATTTTATTCTTTTTCTTTTCTTTATTTATTCTATAATTTTGGCTTTAATTACAGTATTTTATACACTATTTGAATGCACATGCATGGATGCTAATATGATGATTTTAATGCTATTTACATGCATTTGCTAGGGTTTTTGGTGCCAAAATGATAGAATAAAGATGATGAAATGTGGATTCATCAGCGCGCCACGTGGAGATCGGACGGTGGAGAAGGGGCGCGCCTCAACGCAGGGTCCTCGGTCCTGATCGAACGGCTGGGGCCTCGCCACGTGGAAGATCGGTGGCTGGGAAGCGACGTGAGAAGCCCTCACTAATCGGACGGTCACGATCACTCCTCCAAGGATCGAACGGTGATGGCTGCTCCTGGCATGGACGTCTGAGATCTAATCTGGAGCTGGAGGGGGAATCGGACGGCTCTAGAAGGTCCTCGATGAACTGGATGCCGGCGAGGTTCGCCGGACTCGTGTGGGTGCTGGAGGCCTCCTCGCGGGCTGCTACTGATCGAAGAAGAGTCGCCTTGGGCTCCCGCGTCGAATGGAATCCTCTGATGACGCGACGGAGCTCCGGAGAGCTCAGGCGACGTCGGCGGAGGCGTAGGTGCTGTGCCTGAGTGTCGAGCCCTCAGATGGGATCCTCTGGTCCTGCAAAATGACGCAACACACTCCTGGGTCGAGGGCAAAATGCCTCGACCCGGTTAGGGGTTGTGAATGTGATCGGCGCGTCGGGGCGAAGGGTTTCCGGTGAGGTGACGGCGGAGGAACCCCAATCCCAGCTCCTGTGCGAGCTGGGTTGGATGAAGGGGTGGAGAAGGTGCGCGGGGGAACGACGGAGATGATGAGAGATTCCGATGGTCGAACGGATGGCTAAGGTGGTCGGAATCGGCGATGAACGACGACGGGGCGATTTGGGGGAAACTAAAAATTCGGGAAATAGAGAAGGAGAAGGGGCTACCTACTGGGTGTTGTCGACTGTGGAGGAGCTGGGGGTGCACCAGGTCCTTGCCTTGAGGACCGTCGGTGTCCGAGGCTCGAGCGTCACCTCCAGGCGGCGCACGGCAGCGCAACGTCGCCGGATCGATGGTCCTACACTCCTTCCTCGCTGCAACACGGCTTGAAGCGAGCTGTCACTCTCGCGAATGCTATGGAGGTCCTAGGGTGGCGTGAAATGATCCAAAGATGCATGAAATGGGAGGCGGAGCAAGGACTATATACGATGGAAGGTCCGGGAAGAAAGGGTCGGGTCCGACTTGGTGAAGCACGGACCCCTAGGCAAGGTGTCGGGCGAGGTTCCCGGATAACTGGTGGGTAATTAGGACCCGTGATTTGGCGGAATGGTGATCGAGTCAAGGAGGGATAATTGGGAGAAGACAGGTCCGGGAAGAGGATCCGCGGGTCTGTGGTCCAAAGGGGGGAGTTGACCGGAGGGTCAACGTCCCCCGTGGACCAATCAGAGCCTGCCAACTCATAAATATTTACAAATTCAAAATAAAATAATAAAAGGCTGAATTAGGAAAAACATAAAACATAAAAAATGTTTATTTTATTTTTCTCTATTTTTTGGTGATTTTTAATTAATTTTTCAAAATAAAAATAAGGTATTTACACTATATGTTATATATAGGTATTTACACAATGTGGCTTTTTGATTTTTTATTTTTAATTAGTATATTTTATACAATTTTATTCCCATTTTATATTTTATTTATTTATATCATAAAATTAGGAATAAAAGGGTATTTTTATTTTATTTTTCTTATTTATATACAAGGGTGAAATAAATAGATATATACATCTATATACATGGTATATGTACAATTTTCTTTTTAGTTTTTAATTTTGTTCTTTTTATTTGATTTTTGTTTTTATGGTTTTTATTTTATTTAATTATAACATAAAAAGGTAGAATATATATAAATTTTATGGAAATTAATTTATTTATTTACAAGGCTTAATAAATATAGAAGTGGGTGTATATACATGGTGAATATATACAAGAAAAGTTATTTTTGTTTTCTTTTTAATTTTTCTATTTTTATTTTGATTTTGTATTTATAAATATTTACAAATATATACAAGCCCATTTTATTCTATTTTTGGAGGAAAATATTCTTATTTTATTTACAGGTATATTTACACACGTGAGCTCCCTATCTCTCTCTACTTTGGTTTTTATGCGGTCAGGCCCATGCTGAGCCCTCCCTTGGGATTAGGTTGCTCAATATTTATTCTAAATATTTCCCTCCTTTTCTTTTTATGCTTTATTCTTTTATTTTTGCACAAAAACATGCTAATTATTAGTTTTTACACTATGCATGCCTTTTGTTAATTATTTTTATTTACAAACATATACATGCATTTGCAAAGGTTTTTATAGCTAAAATATAAGAATAAAGAATGATGAATGAGTATTCATCACCCCCCTATACTTACTTTTGTTAGTCCCTTAGCAAACACTAATTTGAAAAAGAAGTGAAAAAGAAAAAGAAAAAGAAAAAGATGAGAATGTACATGGATCAAAGTTGAATATTAAACTTGGCTTCATTAAATTGAATTATGGAGCTCGATCAGATCTTTGGATTATTAATGTGTCGGAACCTTATTTGGACTTAAGTTTAAAACTCAACAGCCTCTAAGTTCCACCAATCTATAATCAAGACTCCTCAACAATCCAGATCAGAACAAGTCACCAAACACAAACCCTAAAAACCATGAATCTTTCCTTGTACTGTGAATGTGAAGTATAAGCTCTCCACCTCAGAAATGGCAAGTTGATAACCCTCCCCAACAAGGTAACTCTATGACCCCAATCTGGCCACTCTTTCCTCGAGGAGCGGGGTATTCCCTTCTAAGTTCAAGTGCAACTGGCTCAAGAAGAGGGGGAAGAAGAGAATGGGCCATGGTCAGTGTAGCCATGTATCCTTGGGAGCTCGACCAGTGTAGCCAAGTCTCCCTGCTGCAAGCTACATAAGGTGGGACATGAATCTCAAGCTTGGCTTATTGCACTATATACATACTCCGGTGGGATTATCATTTTCTATCAGACCCACCACTTTTTTGGAGTTATTTTCTTTTTGCATTTTTTTTCAAGTGCATCTATACAACATATACATGTGCAGCATATATACAAGGAGTTTTTCCTCTTGAGCCAGTAGAATATCCCTCTTTTGAAGCTTTATTGCAACCCACAACTCCTGTCGTTAGACCTCATGGCAACCAGACCAAGTTGAGATGCACTTCCTTCACTAAAAGAAGAAGAGAGGTTCCGCCTAGAAGTACTACCCTCATATGCTACCCCAAGTCAAGGAAGACTGCCTCCTCACCACCTCATCCGTAGAGAGCTCGGTGCTAAGTGATGTGTCCAAGTAAAGCCATTGTCTATAGGAGTCATGTGTGTTGTTAAGCGTTCTACTTAGGCTCATTGAGATGACATGTGATCATAGCCTAGTGGACTCAAATAATTAAGTCACCATGGACCTGAAAAGCCTTAACCCTAAGCCCTATAAGGTTCCTCTTAGAAATTAGATGGATTAAGATCTTAATCAAGCTCCATTTCCCAATTTGATTCCAGGCTAGTTTAAATGTCAACTATAATTCGGAAAAACTATATACATATATACAAAGATGCTATTTGCAAAATTTTTGAAAAATGTTTTGAAATCATGAATGGATGAATGCATGAATGCAAGTTTTGCAAAAGTATTTACACACATTTACACAAGATTTTTGCAACCTTTTGATTTTCAAAACATTTTGGAAAAATTTTGTACTATATACATAATTTTGATATGCAAATATTTACACAAACTTTACACAAAAAGATTTTTGAAAACATTTTACAAAAATAATTTGTACACTAGCTATGTATGTGCAGTAAAAGAATGTTTATTTACAGGAAAAAATTTTAATTTTTGCGGTTTTTAAGGTTTTTAGCCAATTTTTATTTATTAACACACTCACACAAAGTACGAGTTATGGCTAAAGTATATATGAAATATATACACACCCCCTATACTTAGCTCGAACGATGTCCTCAGAGTCAAGAGCGATGAAGAAGACATAACTCGTGCTTAGTATAGGGAAGTGAAAAGGAAGGCTATATACAAAGAAGAATGAATGAATAGAAGATCAAGAGAGTCTCGGCTTTTCCCTTATATTTAGGATCAAATAATCCTAAGTATAGCCGGTTGTACACAAAGGGAAAACCGAGTGGAGAATGTACAGGGTCTACCCCCCTATACTTAGGGTAAAATATCCCTAAGTATAGGCAGCAAAAACAGGGGTAGAAAGAAACAAAAGAAATACCCAAAGGTCCTACATCCCCCCTATACTTAGGGTAAAGTACACCCTAAGTATAGCATAATCAAAGATGACAAACGGGATGTGGGACTAAAGAATGTGATGATATGGACATCTGGATCTATACAGGTCGGAAGAACAGTGATAATCAGGCGTGAGATGCAATAGATGTGAGTCAAGAGACCACATCTCACGCAAAATGAATAGGGGCAACATCAACGACCCGCGACTCATGATCTAGAAATGGCTTGAGCCGCTGGCCGTTCACTCGAAAGGTACTCTCAGAAGACAACTCGGATATGTCAATGCTACCGTTGTCGTGTACCTTTCTCACTAGGTAGGGTCCCTTCCATTTGTTCTGTAGCTTCCCTGGGAATAGACGAAGCCTCGCATTAAACAGCCATACTCTCTGTCCAGGCTCAAAATGTTTGTGGCTGATATGAGAATCATGCCACTCCTTCACTCTCTCCTTGTAATGTAGGCTGTTTGAGAAGGCGGTATCTCTAAGCTCCTCCAAGGCTGCTAACTCTGCCCTTCTCTAGTCTCCTACACTATCTGGATCCATAAGAAATATCAGTGACTGCCCAAAGTGACCTGTGTCTCAGCTCAACAGGTAAATGGCACGGCTTGCCATATATGAGGCGAAAGGGAGATGTGCCCAATGGTGTCTTGGAAGACGTCCTATATGCCCACAAGACCGAGTCCAAAAGCTGTGACCAATCCTTTCAGTCAGGGCGAACGACTTTCTGCAAAATAGTCTTGATCTCCCTGTTCGACACCTCAGCTAGACCATTCGTCTGTGGATGGTATGGAGTGGCAACTCGATGGTCTATGCCGAACTCGCTAGCAAGGGCCTTCACCTGGTCGTTGATGAAATGAGACCCCCCATCTGAAATCAATACTCGAGGAACCCCGAACCGCGTGATGATGTGCTTCCTCAAAAATCTGCAAACTGTCCTAGCATCAGCGGCTCGAGCGGGGATGGCCTCAACCCAATGACTCACATAATCAACGACCAACAGAATGTACTCAAATCCCTGACTCTTAGGGAATGGACCCATGAAATTGATGCCCCATGCGTCAAAAACCTCACAGAAGTGAATGGGCTGCATCGACATCATATCACGCTGTCCACAAGTGCCCATCCTCTGACAGTCAGTACACCTCTTCACGAACTCATCTGAGTCCTTGAAGAGAGTAGGCCACCACAAGCCGGATTGGAGCACTTTCTGTGCCGTTCTCCTCCCAGAATGATGTCCTCCTGCCTCAAGCTTGTGGCAGTAAGTGAGGACGCTATGGTGCTCCTCCTGAGGAATGCACCTACGCCAGACGCTATCCCCTCCTTCGTGGTAAAGGATGGGATCCTCCCAGTGGTAGGACTTGGCCTTCGCGAGGAAGGTCTCAAGCCTCTGCTTGGGCCAACATTGTGGGACTTTTTTAGCAACAAGAAAGTTCACAATATCAGCATACCACGAGAGTGAGGCGATAGCAAGGATCGCCTCATCTGGGAAGGTCTCACAAATATGATCAATCTGCTCAGAATCCTCAGGCTGCTCTAATCAAGAGAGATGATCCGCCACCACATTCTTGACTCCAGGCTTATCCTTGATCTCAATGTTGAACTCCTGGAGTAGAAGGATCCATCTAGTCAGTCTGGCCTTGGCATCCTTCTTTGCCATGAGGTATCGGATGGCGGTATGATCAGTAAACAGGGTCACTCTAGATCCAATAATGTATGATCTGAACTTATCTAGGGCGAACACTAAGGCTAGCATCTCCTTCTCGGTGATTGTATAATTCCGCTGCGCGGAATCCAATGTGCGGCTAGCGTAGTGGATAGCAAATGGGACTCCATCCCTCCTCTAACCAGCACGGCCTCCACGGCAAAATCGGAGGCATCCGTCATGATCTCGAATGGGAGAGACCAATTAGGCGGCTGGAGAACAGGAGCCTCTATAACACTCTGTTTGAGAGTCTCGAAGGACGAAAGACACTTGTCATCGACAAGGAACTCAGTGTCTTTCGTCAGTAGGTCAGTCAACGGCGGGCAATCCTACTGAAATCATGAATGAATCGTCGGTAGAAACCGACGTGCCCCAGGAATGACCGTAACTGCTGCAAATTGGACGGTGGTGTGAGTTTTCTAATGACATCTACCTTGGCCGGATCAACCTCCATGCCCCTGTTGGAGATGATATGGCCAAGTACCGTCCCTTGAGTCACCATTAAGTGACTCTTCTCCCAAGATAGCACAAGGTGGACCTCTATACATCGCTGAAGGACTCGGTCTAGGCAGTCAAGACAGGAGTCGAATCCGTCGCCGTAAACCGAGAAATCATCCATGAAGACCTCCAAGCACTCCCCTACCATGTCCGAAAAGATCGACAGCATGCATCTCTGAAAGGTCGCAGGGGCATTGCATAGCCCAAATGGCATGCGTTGGAAGGCATATGTGCCAAAGGGACAGGTAAAGGTGGTCTTGTCCTGGTCCTCGGGAGCGATGGCCACCTGGTTGTAGCCCGAGTACCCATCCAGAAAATAGTAGTGGCTCTTCCCCGCCAGTCTCTCAATGATCTGATCAATAAAGGGCAGGGGGAAATGATCCTTCTTGGTGGCCTGGTTGAGTCTCCTGTAGTCAACGCAGACGCGCCAAGAAGTGGGTACTCGTGTAGCAATCTCCTCTCCAGACTTGCTAATCACTGTAGTGATGCCCGTCTTCTTGGGCACCACATGCAAAGGGCTGACCCACTTGGAGTCGGAGATGGGGTAGATAAAATCGGCGCTCCACCATTTTGATATCTTCTTCATGACAACCTCTCTCAGATTCGGGTTCAGCCGCCGTTGGAACTCACGCGATGGCTTCACCTCATCCTCGAGATAGACATGGTGGGAGCACAAGACCGGACTTATCCCCTGGAGATCTGCTACGCTCCATCCAATCGCCTTGCGGTTCTTTTCAAGAACCCCCATCAGACGGGATTCTTGCTCTCCAGTCAAATCAGCGGAGATAATGACTGGGTACATCTCAGGCTCACTCGCAAGGAATCTGTACTTCAGCGAAGTAGGGAGCGGCTTCGGCTCTGGACAGCTGGGTGCTGGTGGATCTGGTCTCTGAAAAGTCTGCGTAAATGCTGCCAAATCTGCATGGGAGAACTAAAACTCTCTGTCAATCTCAGAAACTGGAGAAGGCTGCCCTGATGGACTGTCTCTCCTCTGCTCGGCATCTGCCTCCTCCTCAGTTGTAGGCTCAGTGGAAATCAGGTCTGGCATGTAATCCTCACAATCTGCCCAATCAGACTCTGACTCCGAGGAATTTGTATCCTCTAAGGTGGCATCAACACCACCATCATCACAAGAATCTGTCTTGCGGTCGAGAACCGACTCTGCTGCCTCTGAAGTATCTTGGACTAGGAATGTGCTCTCCAAGCTCTCCTCTGCTGTCGTCTTTGTATCAGCGGAATCTGAAAATGAGAGGATGACCTGTGTTGCTGGGTCTGCCCAAACTGCCTCATCGTCTGTGATCACAAAGTCACAGTCCTGGTGGATGTCTAGCCCGGCATCTGTCATCTGCTCTGTGTCTGAAGTGGTCTCTGAGCATGCTCTGTCTCTGGCTCGGCTGTCCTTGACCGTCTCTATTTGTACACTTTCGCCCTCGACGTGAAAGTATACCTTCCCGCTATCATGATCAGTCATCGCCTTGGCTGTGGCCAAGAACGGACGATCGAGAATGATGGGGGTATCGGTCACTGAATCAGGGATCTCCATGTCCAACACTACAAAGTCCACGGGGAATTGCAGGCCCTGAATTGTGATGACAACGTCTCGCAACAACCCCTTCGGCCTCTTGACAGATCGATCAGCAAACTGAAGGACTGTCCTGCTCTGTCTAAGAGTGCCCAACTCGAAGCGGTCGAGAAGGGCTGCCGGAAGGAGGTTGATAGACGATACGCTATCCAATATAGTGTGGTCGAACCTCTGCTCTCTGATGTGGCATCTGACATATGGGGCTCCGGAATCTGGCCTCTTGGCCGGCAGACAGTTCTGGATCGCGAAACAAGTGGATTTCGTCAACACATGGATCTCTGAGTGGTGATTCCTCCTCTTCCTCCTGACTGTGGCCCTGTCTCTCAGTGAGCGTTGAAGAAGGGGGATGTGCTGCAAAGCCTCCTGAAGAGTCAGCTGTATGTGAAACCGATCTATCATCTGCTGGCTGAACTCTTCCTGATCTCTCTTTTTTGGATTTTCTTTTTTCTTCCCCTTCCCCATCTGAAGGGCTCTAGGGAAGGGAATCACAGGGTCCTTCTCAGATGAAGGACTAGGAAAGAGTCTAGACGGCTCGACGGCCGGATCCACACATCCATCACGCACCACAGTGGGACCAGAAAAAACCAAACCCTTTCCTTTATTCACAACAGAGTTTCGAGATACATCAGAAGTAGGAAAAACAACAGGTTTCTCAACAAAAGCACGGGTGGCCTTAGCACCACCATCGGCTGGATCGACTGGAAGACTCGCGGCCTCAGTACCGTGCTCTGGCTCGGCATCAGGGGTGGCCTCAGTACCACCTCCTCCAACTGGTGAATTGGCGGCCTCAGCACCGCCGGTGGAATCAGCATCCTTGGTGGCCTCAGTACCACTGTCATCGTCTCTAGCGGCCTCAGTATCGTTCTCCTCCTCCTCGTCGGGCGCTCTAGGTGTGTCCTCATGATGTAGCTCAGACGAGGCGCCGCCTGCTAGCATCCTACCTCTCCTAAGTGTGACAAAATCAGTATCAAAAAGATATCCAGTCATATCACCAAATGCATCACTAGGAGTGGTATACTCAGTACAAGCTACCTGCTCAGATTTCCTCTTCAAGCTGTTGGGGTTCGGCTAGATCTGGGCAGGGATGGCGGCCTTCCCTCTCACGATGTCCCACATCTCCTGGCGGAACTCGTCCATCTCCCGTCGAAAGGTAGCCTGCTGATCAGTGAGAAGGCGGGCTATATCATCCAAGACGGGGCTCTCATGGGAGTCCGACGGGTAGCCTCTCTGGTAGGGAGGCTGCTGGAACTGGTGCTGTGGCTGAGAGGGGTACGGGTGCTGCTGCTGCTGCTGGTGAGGCTGATCTCGCCTCCAAGACTGCCCCTGCTAATAGGGACGAGGACCATACTGTGACTGATGCTGCTGTGGCTGTGGGTACACTAGGGGCTGCTGCTGCTGCGGCTGGTGATCCCTCTGATGGCCGTACTGGCCACCCTGTCCTGATGGCTGCTGCTGGGGCTGGGTACCTCCGGTCCCCCAACGGAATCCGGGATGGTCTCGTCGGATACCGGGATAAGGGCGGTCATACCAAATCCCGTTGACATCCATCAACGGCTCTGCATCGTACTGGGGTGGCGGGAGCACTGCCAGAGGCTGATCCGGCTGGTATACTACCATCTGCAAGTCTGGAGATGGTGGTGACTGGTAGGTGGGCTGCGACTGTTGGTACGGCTCCGCCTATACAAGATGAACCTGTCTAGGCTGCTGGTGAGAGCTGGAGCGCTGGGACGAGTTGTTGCTGCTGCCGTGATCGCCTCATGACTGAAGACAGGGCTGGGAAGCCGTCTGTGCCTCCTGGAGACACATGAGCTGTGTCTTCAAGTCACTCAAAGTCTGTGACATCTGCTCCATCTGAGTGATGCCCTGGCACTGCTTCTTCTCTATCAACTCCATCCGGTCCAGCTTCTCGCTGATAATCCCCATGTCTGCAGCTGTACTCTCTGCCTGTACTGCTGCAGATGAACTAGACGGACCGGCGTCGACCTGTGCTATCCTCTGGTACTGCACGGTCTGTGGCTGATGGGGTCTACCCTGAGTATACAACCGGGTCTGGGACATCACCATGTAGTTCTCGGCCATCTCCTCGTAGATGGCCCAGACCTGGTCGTGATCCTTGGCGAAGTAAGACCCACCTCAAGAAGCGTTCACCAAGCCCTGAAGCTCAGGTGTCAGCCCGCTGAAAAAGCTCTACACGAGGTTCGGCTTGGAAATGTCGTGGTGCGGGCATCTGTCAGTCAGCTCTCTGAACCTCTCCCATACCTCATGGAACTGCTCGTTGGGGAGCATGGAGAAGTTGCTGATCAGGGTTCTCGTGACATTGGTCTGCCCGAGTGGATAATACTTATGCAAGTACTCGGTGCGGAGCTGCTCCCAAGTGTAGACAAACTTCCCCAGATGTTTCAGCCAGGTGGCTGCTCTGTCTGCCAAGGAGAAGGGGAAGGCAATCATCCGTATCGTGTCCTGGTCCACCTGACGGTCGTGGACAGTACTACAAATCATGAGAAACTCCTAGAGGTGGAGATGGGGCTCTTCGGTGGCGAGCCCATGGAAACGGGGGAGGAGCTGCAAGGTGTTCAGGGGGAACTTGAAGTCCCCCACGACGGCTGGAAAAACAACCCAGTGATGCATCAAGGTCGATCCGGGGTTGTGCAACGCATCGGTCTCGGTTGGTCTCCTGCTCCTGTCGCGGCGGCTGCCGCTGTGGCAGCGGCCGCTGCGGCTGCTGCCGTTGCATCATCTGGGACTCTCGACCCGTCTCTGCGCTGCTCTCGCTCAGCTCTCATATGCTCCATATCTCTCCTCATATCCAACATGAAAGCTCCCTGATCCCTCAACTGCTACTGCACTGTCTCGAGGGAGGCGATCTGGGTGGAGTTGATCGCACCCTGGTCCAGAACAAAATGCTCGGGCTGTGGACCCCTAGAGCGATCATAAGAACTGCCGGCCATGGTCTCTGCAGAATCAAATGATCCATACTCAGGTGCCGATAAATCTAAAAGTCTCTCCTCTGGCACTGGCCTCTCAAAACGGAAAGAAAGGGGGTCGAGGGGGAACAGGGTGGAATCATGCTCGGGTTCGGAGAGCTGGTCTCGGCTCTCGCGAACCAACCTAGATGAACGGGTAGATGCGCCCGAAAGCAGTGCAGCCAGAGGCTGCCTAAGAGATCGTATGCCCATCATATTGATGTGGCGAGTAAGGCGGATGAGATCTGGAGAAACTATGATCACAAGCAAACCCCAAGTTCACCAACGCAACGCGAGCTGACGACCGTAAAGGCTCGGTCACTTGTCAATTTTATTTTGGTGAACAATCAAGATATCAGAGCGATTACGTGACCTGTTGGGATACCCGATACTTTCCCAACCGACTGTCCCACACAGAAGTAGTCAGTAATCAGTCAAGAATAGTACCGGAGGGCTCTACCTAGTGTTCGGATCGCTCTCTCGCGCAATCAAACCAAGCAATGAGGGGGTTGCTCTCCCCAAGACAAGTTTTTAAATGAGATGTCTTTTAGGGTCAATAGTTTTAGCAGTCCCAATTTTATTATTTTTCTTTTTAGGTCTTTTTCAGTAAAAACAAAAACGCGTAATTTATTTTTTGGTTCTCCTCGTTATTAAGTCAAAAATAGGGGGAGAAGACGAAAAAGCTGATGCGCGATGAAATCAATGATGCATGCAAAGTAAGAAAGGCGTACCTGACTCCAGCACTCTACATGCAATATGATCCGCGCAGAATTTAAAGATAGAAAGTAAAGTACCTATATGGTGCAGCGGGAAAAGCCGAGTCCCTAAGTGATCGCACGAAAATCAAGAACGACTAAGGTGGAAAATAAATCACAATGTCGTTGTCCTCAGTCACTCAGAACGTGTCAATCCAGAAAAATAACCACTCAAATAAGATAAAATCAAGCAAGCACAAGAAAGAGCGGTCTGCTATAGGTTTAACCTGGTATAGCTCCCAGGGTCGAACACAAGGAGCACAGATTGGCCTTGCGGCCTACGATGTAGTCAAGAGTCCAGAAGAATCTTCTTTTTGGTTTTTATTTGTTTTTGTATTTTTTTTAGATTTTTTAATTAATGAGAAAATGAAAGAACGTGAATGCAAGGCAACTTCAACAATTTATACAACACACAAGAAATGATGCAAAAATTCCACAAAAATGGTTTTTAAGTTTTTTAAGTTTTTTACTGTTTTTGGTGAATTTTTGGAATTTTTCTAATGGATAAAATATTTATTAAAAATCAAACAAGGCAAGAAACAATGGGTACTGTCCAGCAGAGTTAGAAACTCAAAAATAAAATATTTAGGAGCTTCATACAACCCTGTAGGTAATTTTCCTATAATCTATGAAGAATAAGGAAAATTTAGGCACCCTAATTATTGTTTTTGGATTTTTAATTTATTTACTACAATTTTTATGAGTTTTTAAGGGTTTTTCAATTTTTATGGGTTTTAAGTGATGAAAAGTAGCCAAAATTGGCTAGAAAATCAAACAACCAGTAAACAACAAGTCCTAATTTTTTTAGAATTTTTGGTGAAGTTTTTATATTTTTTTTGGTATTTTTAAAGTCAAACAGTAGCAAAAATAGGGGTTTTTGATTTTTTAAAAATAATAAATGAAATCCAAAATGTCCCCAAAAATCATAGAAATTCCTACACCATGGCAGGAGCCATGTGTCAAAATTTCATTGGATTTGGAGGTCGTTTGATATTTTATTCAAAAATAAAGGTGGGGCACTGTGCACAGGGACCTAAGTGCAAATACCCAAAAGTTCTGGGGTCCTGGTGCAAAATACCCAAGAAGTCACGTGCCAAGCACGTGTCTGGGGCACACAGGGACCTAAATGTAATATAAATAAGTTCCAAGGACCTATTGATAACTCGTACCAAAAGTCCAGGGGCTTATATGCAATTTACCCAAAAATAATTCGCACATGCGCATAATCAATGCTCACAGGGGTATATTTGCAAATAAACAAAACATTTCATGCATTCATTAACATTCCAGAACTACAAGGCGAAAGATGCAAATAACCCAACAAAACACGTGCCAAAGCACGTGGGTCTCTACTGGCAGGGGTATAAATGCAATTAAAATAAAGCGCGAGGTCCAGAATGCAAATAACCCAACGTTAAAAAGTTTTTAAAATTATTTACAGGACTAAAAAGGAAATGACAAACTACGAGGGGGCCCTATGATATTTACCCCTTTATTAATGGCCGACGGTCGGATGGGCGCCACGTGGGTGATCTGACGGCTGGGATGGCGGCGCTACTCCTCTCTTCTCTTCTTCGACTCGATCAACGGCTGGGAGAGGTCCACGTGTATGATCGGACGTCTAAAACGCTGGCACCTCTCTCCTCTGCTATCAATGGTCCAGATGCGATCCTCAGATGGATCGACGGCTGCGGCTCCTCGAAGAATGGACGCTCAGGATTAGAACTGGAGCGGGTGCCTCATCGGACGGCTCTGGAAGGTGGAGGAAGAACTCGACGCCGGCGAACTTCGCCGACGTCCTGCGTGAACTCCGGTCCTCCTCAGCTGCGCCTGAAGGTCGGAGAAGCTCCGCTGGACGATCCCGCAGCTACTGGTGGTGGCCAAGGGTCCAACCGAGCCCTGGAGGGGCTCCGGCGAGACCTGGCGGCTCGAAGCTCCTGGCTGAATGAACTGGAGGCTCAGACACCTCCTTTGGACCTGCAAAATGGTCAAGAAGCTTCGCGGGTCGAGGGCAAAGTGCCTCGACCCGGTTAGGTAGCGTGAAGGTGAACGGTGCGGCGTGGCGGAAGAGCTCCGGCGAAGCGACGGCGAGGGAGCTCGATTCCCAGTTCCTGTGCGAACTGGGTTGGATGATCGGGCGTAGAAGGTGCGTGGGGACACGGTGAAGGTGATGGTCGGATCGGATGAGCGATAGGATACGCGAGGTGGTCGAAATCGAAGATGTACGTCGGAGGTCGGAATTGGGGGAAATCGGAAATTACGCTAAATGGGAAAGAACTAAGGTTACCTGATGGATGCTGGAGACTGTGCTGGAGATGGGCTATCTCCGGGTCGTAGCTTCGAAGGGCGTCAAGGCCTGAAGCTCGGTGCTCGACGCTGGCGGCGGAGCAAAGGCGGCGAAGTTCGCCGGATCAGAGGAATCACCTTCTCACCTCACTGCTACAAAGGCAACGGCTTGCTGTCACTCTTGCGAGGCCAATGGAGGTCACGGGGAAGAAGGAGAGGGTCCAAAGATGCGGCGCGGAGGCGGCGGAGGGGAAGGATATATAGGAGTGACCGGGCGATTAGGGTTGCGTGAGGACAGCAAAGGAAGGCGTGGATTTGATGGCGGAGGATCCGGCGAGGGAGAGGGATGTGCGGCGAAGAATTTGGGCGCGGGGGTTGAATGGGAGACAGCTGGAGTCGCGTGGGAAAAATCGGGGAAGAGGGGCGCGGCGCGCGTTGTCCAGAATAGGAAGGAGTCGCGGGGGAGTTGACCGGGGTCAACATTCCCCCGTGGCCCAATCAGGAGCGGCCACGTGTGTGTTATTTTTGTTTTATTTTTTTAGGGTAGAAATAGGCCGAATTAAATAAAACTCAAAACATGAAATATTTTTCTTTTATTTTTTTCTATTTTTTGGTGATTTTTATTTAATTTTTGGAAATAAAAATAGGTTAGCTCTATATATAGGTATATGTACACTATATGGATTTTTATTTTTGATTTTTTATTTGTTATTTTTTTGTATTTTTATGCTCATTTTGTATTTTATTTATTTACAAGATAAAATATGGAATAAAAGAATATTTTTATTTTATTTTTATCACTTATATACAAGGGTTAAATAAATAATTAAATACCTTTATATACATGGTATTAATACAATGTATTTTTTGTATTTTCAATTTTGTGATTTTTATTTGATTTTTGTTTTGTTTCTTGTTATTTATTTTATTTACAATATGTAATATAGAATAATTACAAAAAGTTTAGAAAATAAATGAATTTATTTATAGGGTTAAATAAATACAAGGTGATGGATTATACACATGGTGAGGGAAGGGTATTTTTGACTTTTTGATTTTTATCTTTTTATTTTGTTTTTAATAGAATATATACACAATATGTACAAGTATATTTTTGGGTGAGGAAAATATAAAGTATTTACAAATATATACACATGTGAGCCCCTATCTCCCTCTACTTTGGCTTTTATGCGGTCAGGCCCATGCTGAGCCCTCCCTTGGGTTAGGTTGCTCAATATTTATTCTAAATATTTCCCTTTTTTTTCTTTTTGCTCTTTATTCTTTTATTTTGTGCACAAAAACATGCTAATTATAGGTTTTTACACAATGCATGCTTTTGGTAATTATTTGTATTTACACATATCTACATGTATTTGCAAAGGGTTTTTGTAGCTAAAATAGAAGAATAAAGAGTGATGAATGGGTATTCATCACCCCCCTATGCTTAACTTTGCTAGTCCCTTAGCAAACACTTATTTGAAAAAGAAGTGAAAAAGAAAGAAAAAGAAAAAGAAAAAGAGGATGTACATGGATCAAGGTTGACTTATTAAATTTTCCTTCATTAATTTGAAATATGGAGCTCGATCAGATCTTTGGATTATTAATGTGTCGGAACCTTATTTGGACTTAAGCCTAAAACTCAACAGCCTCCAAGTTCCACCAATCTATGGGCAAGACTCCTCAATAAACCAGATCAGAACAAGTCTACATACACAAACTCTAATGACCATGAATCTTTTCCTTGCGGTGTAAGTGATATGTGGCTCCCCACCTCAGAAGTGACAAAGAAACAACCTCCCTCAACCTGGTAACTCTAATGCCTCAGTCTAGCAACTCTTTCCTCGAGAAGCGGGGTATTCCCTTCTAAGTTCAAGTGCAACCAGCTCAAGAAGAGGGGGTAGAAGTATAGAGTTTTGGAAGCCTAGCCAGTGTAGCTAAGTCTCCCGCTGCAAGCTTCATGAGATCTTTACACTCCGGTGGGGTTATTAAATTTTCAATCCGACCCACCACTTTTTTGGAGTTCTTTTTGCATTTTTGCATTTTTTTTTTTCAACAACTTCTGTACAACATATCTACATGGTGCAGCATATATAAGAAATTTCCCCTTGAGCCAGTAGACTATCCCTCTTTTGAAGCTTTATTGCAACCCACAGCTTCTGTCTTTAGCTTTCAACACCACTAGACCAAGTTGAGGTGCACTTCCTTCACTATAAGAAGAAGAGAGGTTCCGCCTAGAAGTACTACCCTCATATGCTACCCCAAGCCAAAGGAAACTGCCTCCTCACCACCTCATCCATGGAGAGCCATGTGTAAAGTGCAGGTGCAAGTTAAGCCATTGTCTCTGAGAGTCATGCGTGTGTTGTTAAGTGTTCTACTTAAGCTCATCAAGATGACATATGCTCATAGCCTAGTGGACTCAAAGAATTAAGTCCTTATGGACCTGAAAAGCCTTAAACCTAAATCCTACAAGGTTCCTCTTGAAGTTAAGTGAATTAAGATCTTATTCAAGCTCCATTTCTCAATTTAATTCCAGGCTTAATTTAAATGTCAACTCTCATCCAGGAAAAACTATATACATATATGTACACAAGATGCTATTTACAAATATTTTACAATCATGCAAAAAATTTTTGAAAAATGTTTTGAAATCATGAATGAATGATGCATGAAGTGCAAGTTTTGCAAAAAGATATTTACAAACATTTACACAAGATATTTGCAAACTTTTGATTTTCAAAACATTTTGGAAAAATTTTGTACTGTATACATAATTTTGATACAAAAATATTTTACACAAGCTTTACACAAAAGATTTTTGAAATCATTTTTACAAAAAATACTTTATATACTAGCTATGTCTGTGCAAGAATAAGAGATGTTTTTGTACATGAAAAAATTTTTAATTTTTGTGATTTTTAATTTTTGTGATTTTTAGCCATTTTATTTATTAACACACTCACACAAAGTACGAGTTATGGCTAAAGTATATATGAAATATATACACACCCCCCCTATACTTAGCTCGAACGATGTCCTCAGAGTGATCAAGAGCGATGAAGAAGACATAACTCGTGCTTAGTAAAAGGGAAGTGAAAAGCAATGGTATACTACAACGACGAATAAATGAATAGAATGAGAGGAACTCGGTGGTTTCCCCCTATACTTAGGATTAACTAATCCTAAGTATAGAAAGTTGTACATGAAGGGAAAGCCGAGTGAAGAATATACAGAATCTGCCCCCCCTATACTTAGGGTAAAATATCCCTAAGTATAGGCAGCAAAAACAAGAGCAGAACGAATGAAAAGAATGCTCGCAGGTCCGACATCCCCCCTATACTTAGGGTAAAGTACACCCTAAGTATAGCATAATCATAAGATGAGAAATGGGATGTGGGACTAAAGAATAGAATGATATGGACAACTGGATCTATACAGGCGGAGGAACAGTGAAAATCAGGCGTGAGATGCAAATGATGTGAGTCAAGAGACCACATCTCACGCAAAATGAATAGCAGCAATAATAACGTCCCGCGGCTCATGATCTAGAAATGGTTTGAGCCGCTGGCCGTTCACTCGGAAGGTACTCTCAGAAGATAACTCAGATATATCAATGCTACCGTTATCGTGTACCTTTCTGACCAAATAGGGTCCTTTCCATTTGCTCTGTAGCTTCCCTGGAAATAATCTGAGCCTTGCATCAAACAGCCATACTTTCTGTCCAATCTCAAAATGCTTGTGGCTGATATGAGAATCATGCCACTCTTTGACTTTCTCCTTATAATGTAGGCTATTTGAGAAAGCTGCATCTCTAAGCTCTTCCAAGGCGGCTAACTCTGCCCTCCTTTGGTCTCCTATACCATTTGGATCCATAAGAATATCCGTGACTGCCCAGAGTGACTTGTGCCTCAGCTCAACTGGTAGGTGACAAGGTTTGCCATACACGAGGCGAAAGGGAGATGTACCCAATGGAGTCTTGAAAGACGTCCGATATGCCCACAAGACCGAGTCCAAAAGTTGTGACCAATTCTTTCGGTCAGGGCGGACGACTTTCTGCAAAATATTCTTGATCTCCCTATTCGACACTTCGGCTAGACCATTTGTCTGTGGATGATATGGTGTAGCAACACGATGGTCTATGCCGAACTCTCTAGCAAGTGCCTTCACCTGGTCGTTGATGAAATGAGACCCCCCATCAGAAATCAGAACTCGTGGAATCCCGAACCGCGTAATGATGTTCCTCTTCAAAAATTTGCAAACTGTCTTTGCATCTGCGGCTCGGGCGGGGATAGCCTCAACCCAACGACTAACATAATCTACGGCCAACAGAATGTACTCAAATCCCTGACTCTTAGGGAATGGACCCATGAAATCGATGCCCCATGCGTCAAAAACCTCACAGAAGTGAATGGGCTGCATCGGCATCATATCACGTTGTCCACAAGTGCCCATCCTCTGACAGTCAGTACACCTCTTCACGAACTCATCAGAGTCCTTGAAGAGTGTAGGCCACCACAAGCTGGATTGGAGCACTTTCTGTGCCGTTCTCCTCCCAGAATGATGTCCTCCTGCCTCAAGCTTGTGGCAGTAAGTGAGGACACTATGATGCTCCTCCTGAGGAATACACCGACGCCAGATGCTATCCCCTCCTTCGTGGTAAAGGATGGGATCCTCCCAGTGGTAGGACTTTGCCTTCGCAAGGAAGGTCTCAATCTTCTGCTTGGGCCAATCTTGTGGGACTTTCCCAGCAACGAGAAAGTTCACAATATCGGCGTACCATGGGAGTGAGGCGATAGCAAGGATCGCCTCGTCTGGGAAGGTATCACAAATGGGATCAATCTGCTCTGTCTCCTCAGGCTGCTCTAATCGGGATAAATGGTCCGCCACCACATTCTTGACTCCAGGTTTATCTTTGATCTCAATGTCGAACTCCTGGAGTAGAAGGATCCATCTAGTAAGTCTGGCCTTGGCATCCTTCTTTGACATGAGGTACCTGATGGCGGTGTGATCTGTGTACAAGGTCACTCTAGATCCAATGATATATGATCTGAATTTATCTAGGGCAAACACTACTGCTAGCATCTCCTTCTCTGTGACTGTATAATTCCGCTGGGCGGAATCCAATGTGCGGCTAGCATAGTGTATGGCAAATGGTACTCCATCCCTCCTCTGTCCTAGCACGGCCCCTACGGCAAAATCGGAGGCGTCCGTCATGATCTCGAATGGGAGAGACCAATCGGGTGGCTGAAGGACAGGAGCCTCAATCACACACTGTTGGAGAGTCTCAAAGGACGAAAGACACTTGTCATCAACAAGGAACTCGGTGTCTTTCGTCAAGAGATCAGTCAACGGTCGAGCAATCTTGCTGAAATCATGAATGAATCTCCTATAAAAACCAACGTGCCCCAGAAATGACCGTAACTGCTTCAGATTGGACGGCGGTGTGAGTTTCCTAATGACATCGACCTTGGCCGGATCAACCTCCATGCCTCTGTTGGAGATGATGTGGCCAAGCACCGTCCCTTGAGTCACCATGAAGTGACTCTTCTCCCAAGACAGATCCAAGCGGGTATCAATACATCGCTGAAGCACTCGGTCTAGGCATTCAAGACAGGAATCGAAATCGTCGCCGTAAACCGAGAAGTCGTCCATGAAGACCTCCAAACACTCCCCTACCATGTCCGAAAAGATTGACAGCATGCATCTCTGAAAAGTCGCAGGGGCGTTACATAGCCCGAATGGCATGCGTCGAAAGGCGTAAGTACCGAAGGGACAGGTAAAAGTGGTCTTCTCCTGATCCTCAGGAGCGATGGCCACCTGGTTGTAGCCCGAGTACCCATCTAGGAAGCAATAATGGCTCTTCCCTGCCAGTCTCTCTATGATCTGATCAATAAAAGGCAGGGGGAAATGGTCCTTCTTGGTGGCCTGGTTGAGTCTCCTGTAGTCAACACAGACCCGCCAAGAGGTGGGTACTCGTGTAGCAATCTCCTCTCCCGACTCACTGATCACAGTAGTGATGCCCGTCTTCTTAGGCACCACATGCAAGGGGCTAACCCACTTGGAGTCGGAAATGGGATAAATAAAATCTGCACTCCACCATTTTGATATTTCCTTCATGACAACCTCTCGCAGGTTAGGGTTCAGTCGCCGCTGAAACTCACGCGACGGCTTCGCCCCTTCCTCGAGATAGATATGGTGGGAGCATAATGAGGGGCTAATCCCATGGAGATCTGCTACGCTCCATCCAATTGCCTTGCGGTTCCTTTCAAGAACCTCCATCAGACGGGATTCTTGCTCTCCAGTCAGATCTGCAGAGATGATGACTGGGTACATCTCAGACTCTCCCGCAAGGAATCGATACTTCAGCGAAGTAGGGAGCGGCTTTAGCTCTGGACAGCTGGGTGCTGGCAAATCTGGTTTCTGAAGAAGATGTGTGTATGCGGATAATTCTGCCAAATTTGCCTGGGAGACTGATAAAGAACTCTCACAAACTGGATCGGGGGAAGGCGGGTCCTCTACATTGTCTCTGATCTGCTCTGCCTCTACCTCCTCCTCATCTATAGGCTCAGGTGGATCCAGATCTGGCATCTGATCATCACAATCTGCCCAATCAGATTCTGAATCTGAGGGATCTATATCAGACTCGGTGGCATCAGTACCACCGGAAAACAAGGTGGCATCAGCACCACCATAGAGCAAGGTGGCCTCAGTACCACCATCACTGGAAATCGTGTCGCGATCAAGGTTCGACTCTGGCGACTCAATAGTATCCTGAACCAGGGCTGTGCTCTCCAGACTATCCTCTGCTATCATCTCTGCATCAGCTGTGTCTGAATATGAGAGGATGGTCTGTGCTGCAGGATCTGCCCAAGCTGCCTCATCATCTGTGATCACAAAATCACAGTCCTGGTGGATGTCTGGCTCTACGTCTGTCAGCTGCTCTGAATCTGTACTGCCATGTGAGCGGGATCTGGATCTGGCTCTGTGGTCCTTAACCGTCTCTATTTGTATACTCTCGCCCTGGACGCGAAAGTACACCTTCCCGCTGTCATGATCAGTCACCGCCTTGGCTGTGGCCAAGAATGGGCGACCGAGGATGATGGGGGAATCGGTCAACGAGTCAGGGGTCTCCATGTCCAACACTACGAAGTCCACGGGGAATTGCAAACCCTGAATCGTGACGAGAACGTCTCGCAACAACCCCTTTGGCCTCTTGACAGACCGATCAGCAAACTGAAGGTATGTCCTGCTCTGTCTAAGAGTGCCCAACTCTAAATGGTGGAGAAGGGCTGCCGGAAGAAGGTTGATCGACGATCCGCTATCTAATAGAGTGCGGTCGAACCTCTGCTCACCAATCTGACATCTGACATACGGGGCCCCTAAATCTGGCCTCTTAGTCGGCAGATGGTTCTGGATCGCGTAACACGTGGCTTTTGTTAGCACATGAATTTCTGCGGTCTTGTTCCTCTTCGTCCTCCTGACTGTGGTCCTATCTCTCAAGGACCGCTGAAGAAGAGGGATGTGCTGCAAAGCCTCATTGAGGGTCAGCTGTATGTGAAATCGGTCTATCATGCCTTGGCTGAACTCCTCCTGCTCTCTCTTTTTTGGGTCTTTTTCTTTTTTCTTCCCTTTCCCTAACTCAAGGGCTCTAGGAAAGGGGATCACAGGGTCCTTCTCAGATGAAGGACTAGGACTAGGTCTAGATGACTCAATGACTGGATCCTCAAGAACATCATTCACAACAGTGGGATCATAGTAAACTAAACCTTTTCCTTTATTCAAATCAGAATTCTGAGATACATTCATGCGAGGAAAGACAACATTTCTATCAGAATAAATGTTGGTGGCATCAGTACCACCTCTAGCTGGCTCTACAACTAGACGTCTTGCGGCCTCAGTACCGCTGGCTGGCTCGGCTCTCCTGGTGGCGTCAGTACCACCTCCTCTATGTGGTGAAATGGCGGCCTCAGTACCGCCGGTGGAATCAGCATCTCGGGTGGCATCAGTACCACCGTCATCATCATGTGCGGCTTCAGTACCGCTCTCCTCTTCCTCATCTGGCGCTCTAGATGAATCCTCGCATTGTCGCTCAGATGAGGCGCCTCCTGCTGGTCTTCTACCGCTCCTAAGTGTGACAAAATCAGCATCAAATAGATCCGACGAGGTAACATCAAATGAGTCACTAGAAGGGGTAGGGTCAGTGTGAACTACCTGCTCAGATTTCCTCTTCAAATTATTCGGATTCGGCTCGATCTGTGCAGGGATGGCGGCCTTCCCTCTCATCAGGTCCCGCATCTCCTGGCGGAACTCGTCCATCTCTCGTCTAAATGTAGCCTGCTGCTTTGTGAAGAGGCGGGCTATATCATCCATGGCGGGGCTCTCATGGGAGCCCGACGGGTTGCCTCTCTGGTACTGAGGCTGCTGGACCTGCTGCTGCAGGTGAGAGGGGTAAGAGGATGCATGCTGCTGCTGGTGAGCCTGCTGCTCACGTCTCCAATACTGTCCCTGCTGCTGATAGGGACGAGATACGAAGGATGATGGCTGGTATGCTGGGTGCTGCTGGTGATCCCTCTGCTAGGAGTACTGCCCTCCCTGACCGACTGGCTGCTGTTGGGGTTGGTTACCCCCATTCCCCCACCTGAATCCGGGATGGTCTCGTCGGATTCCAGGTTGAGGCCGGTCATACCAAATACCGTTGACATCCATCAACGGTTCCGCATCATAAGGGGCGGGTGGGAGTACATCCAGAGGCTGATCCGGCTGATATACCACCATCTGCAAGTCTGGAGATGGTGGTGCCTGGTAAGAAGGCTGCTGCTGCTGGTACGGCTCCGCCTGTACAAGGTGAACTTGTCTAGGCTGCTGTGAGGAGCTGGAGCGCTGGGACGAGCTGCGGGTGCCACCGGAATCGCCTCGCGACAGAAGACGGGGCTGAGGAGCCGTCTGTGCCTCCTGAAGACACAAGAGCTGGGTCTTCATGTCGCTCAGAGTTTGTGCCATTTGCTCCATCTGAGTTATGCCCTGGCACTGCTTCTTCTCTATGATCTCCATGCGGTCCAACTTCTCGCTGATAATCCCCATGTCCGCAGCGGCCGACTCTGCCTGTGCGGCTGCAACTGTGGACGAACTGGATGGACCTGCATCAACCCGTGCTATCCGCTGATACTGCACGGGTCCTGGCGGCTGAACTCTCTGTGTGTACAACCGAGTCTGGGACATCACCATGTAATTCTCGGACATCTCCTCAAAGATGGCCCAGACTTGGTTGTGGTCCTTGGCAAAGTAGGACCCGCCGCAAGAAGCATTCACCAGTCCCTGAAGTTCTGGCGTCAGCCCACTAAAGAAGCTCTGAACTAGGTTCGGCTTCGAAATGTCGTGGTGGGGGCATCTATCCAGAAGCTCTCTGAACCTCTCCCATGCCTCGTGAAATTGCTCGTTAGGGAGCATGGAGAAGTTGTTGATCAGGGACCTTGCTGCATTCGTCCGCCCGAGTGGATAGTACTTGTTCAAGTACTCGGTGCGGAGTTGATCCCAGGTGTACACAAACTTCCCTAGATGTTTCAGCCAGGCGGCTGCTCTATCTGCCAGTGAAAAAGGGAAGGCCATCATTCGGATCGTATCTTGGTCCACACGACGGTCGTGGACAGTGCTGCAGATCATCAGAAACTCCTGAAGATGGAGGTGGGGTTCCTCAGTGGCGAGTCCGTGAAAATGAGGAAGCATCTGCAGGGTGTTCGGAGGGAACTTGAAATCCCCCACGATAGCAGGAATCACCACCCATTGGTGCATCAGTGTAGATCCAGGGTTGTGAAGCTCCCGCATCGGTCGTGCTGCGGCGGCGGCTGCCGCGGCTGCGGCTGCTGCTGCGGCTGCTGCCTCTGCCTCTGCATCAGCATCAGGAATGTCCTCCGGCTCACTCGGCTCTTCTCGCTCTCTTCGGAGTCTCTCCAACTCCCTCCTCATCTCTATCATGAATGCCCCCTGATCGCGTAACTGGTTCTGAACTGTCTCTAAGGACGCGATCAGGGTGGAGTTAATCGCCCCCTGGTCTAAGACAAAGTGTTCGGGCTGGCGATCGTCTGAACTACCGGCTCCAGCCATAGGTATGTCTGCAAAATCAGAAGAGCCTAACTCAGGTTCAGTCAAATGAATTCGTCTCTCCTCGGGCTCATGTCTCTCAGTAGCAGAAGAAAGGGGATCGAGGGGGAACAGGGTGGGTTCGAACTCGGGCCCGGAGAGCTGGTCTTGACTCTCACGGGCCAACCTAGATGATGGAGTAGACGCGCCTGAAAGCGGTGCAGCCAGAGGCTGCCTAAGAGATCGTCTACCCATCATCTTGATCTTGGCGAGTTGAGCGGATGGGATCTGGAGAAGATATGATAGCAAGCAAACCCCCGGTTCACCAACACAACACAATCTGAAGACCGTGAAAGATCGGTCAATTTATCTTGTCAATTTTATTTGGTGAACATACAAGATATCAGAGCGATTACGTGACCTGCTGGGATACCCGATACTCTCTCAACCGACTGTCCCGCACAGAAGAGTCGGTAATCAGTCGAGATGAGCACCGGAGGGCTCTACCTAGTGTTCGGGTCACTCTCTCGCACAATCAAACCATACAATGAGGGGGTTGCTCTCCCCAAGACAAATTTTTAATGTGAATGTCTTTTAGGGTCAATAATGTTATCCAGTCCCAATTTTTTTTGTTTTTCTTTTAAAAAATTTTTCAAAAATAAATACAAGCGGCCTAACGGTTTTTCCGATTCTCCTGATGATTAAGTCAAATAAAACAGAGGGAGAAGACGAAAAAGCCGATGCGCGAAGAAATCAATGATGCATGCAGAGAAAGAAATGCGTACCTTATCTCCAGCACTCTACATGCAAGTGATCCGCGCAGAATTTAAAGACAGAATTAAACTACCTAAATGATGCAGCGGGAAAAACCGAGTCCTAGATGAGCAATTTCTATTGATCGTGAAGAACAATAGTTAGCTAATCGAATTGAGTCCGGAGTCCGATCTTGGGAGTCACTCGGTGCCCGCCACAACGGGTCCTGCCAGCGCTGTATGTGACTCCTCACGGCACGTGGTCTCAAATTCAATTTCACTAACTTTTTCAATGAATTTTATTAAGGTCCAATTACGTTCTATAGGAACAGATATTCTATTAAGTGTTGGGCCTTAAAAATCTACGTCACAATCAACAAAAATTCCTAAATCTAGGGGCTAAAACCGCGAGAAACACCGGAAAAGGCAGCTAGCTATGAAAACCACGATAAAAGCCGCGAAAATCCGAATGGGTCCCCCGAGCACACCGGTGCTCAGCGAAACAGACCCGCTAAGTTACAAATGTCCACAGTTCAAAGTTCAAGTCCTAAATTATTACACAAAATAATGTTCTCTCTCTCTCTCTAAGTAGAAAATTTCTTCTTCTTCTCTCTCTCTCTTCCTGCTCTTCTTCCCGTGCGGGTCCTCAAAAAGTGTACTCCAAGTTCTCCACGCAGTACCTCGCACAAAAATAGAAAGAGAGAGTGTCAGAAAACAGTTATAATCTAGAGAGACAAAAATAGAAGAATGAAAACTGACTACAAAGCCGTGCTCCCCGGCAACGGCGCCATTCTGATCGCACGAAAATCAAGAACGACTAAGGTGGAAAATAAATCACAATGTCGTTGTCCTCAGTCACTCAGAACGTGTCAATCCAGAAAAATAACCACTCAAATAAGATAAAATCAAGCAAGCACAAGAAAGAGCGGTCTGCTATAGGTTTAACCTGGTATAGCTCCCAGGGTCGAACACAAGGAGCACAGATTGGCCTTGCGGCCTACGATGTAGTCAAGAGTCCAGAAGAATCTTCTTTTTGGTTTTTATTTGTTTTTGTATTTTTTTTAGATTTTTTAATTAATGAGAAAATGAAAGAACGTGAATGCAAGGCAACTTCAACAATTTATACAACACACAAGAAATGATGCAAAAATTCCACAAAAATGGTTTTTAAGTTTTTTAAGTTTTTTACTGTTTTTGGTGAATTTTTGGAATTTTTCTAATGGATAAAATATTTATTAAAAATCAAACAAGGCAAGAAACAATGGGTACTGTCCAGCAGAGTTAGAAACTCAAAAATAAAATATTTAGGAGCTTCATACAACCCTGTAGGTAATTTTCCTATAATCTATGAAGAATAAGGAAAATTTAGGCACCCTAATTATTGTTTTTGGATTTTTAATTTATTTACTACAATTTTTATGAGTTTTTAAGGGTTTTTCAATTTTTATGGGTTTTAAGTGATGAAAAGTAGCCAAAATTGGCTAGAAAATCAAACAACCAGTAAACAACAAGTCCTAATTTTTTTAGAATTTTTGGTGAAGTTTTTATATTTTTTTTGGTATTTTTAAAGTCAAACAGTAGCAAAAATAGGGGTTTTTGATTTTTTAAAAATAATAAATGAAATCCAAAATGTCCCCAAAAATCATAGAAATTCCTACACCATGGCAGGAGCCATGTGTCAAAATTTCATTGGATTTGGAGGTCGTTTGATATTTTATTCAAAAATAAAGGTGGGGCACTGTGCACAGGGACCTAAGTGCAAATACCCAAAAGTTCTGGGGTCCTGGTGCAAAATACCCAAGAAGTCACGTGCCAAGCACGTGTCTGGGGCACACAGGGACCTAAATGTAATATAAATAAGTTCCAAGGACCTATTGATAACTCGTACCAAAAGTCCAGGGGCTTATATGCAATTTACCCAAAAATAATTCGCACATGCGCATAATCAATGCTCACAGGGGTATATTTGCAAATAAACAAAACATTTCATGCATTCATTAACATTCCAGAACTACAAGGCGAAAGATGCAAATAACCCAACAAAACACGTGCCAAAGCACGTGGGTCTCTACTGGCAGGGGTATAAATGCAATTAAAATAAAGCACGAGGTCCAGAATGCAAATAACCCAACGTTAAAAAGTTTTTAAAATTATTTACAGGACTAAAAAGGAAATGACAAACTACGAGGGGGCCCTATGATATTTACCCCTTTATTAATGGCCGACGGTCGGATGGGCGCCACGTGGGTGATCTGACGGCTGGGATGGCGGCGCTACTCCTCTCTTCTCTTCTTCGACTCGATCAACGGCTGGGAGAGGTCCACGTGTATGATCGGACGTCTAAAACGCTGGCACCTCTCTCCTCTGCTATCAATGGTCCAGATGCGATCCTCAGATGGATCGACGGCTGCGGCTCCTCGAAGAATGGACGCTCAGGATTAGAACTGGAGCGGGTGCCTCATCGGACGGCTCTGGAAGGTGGAGGAAGAACTCGACGCCGGCGAACTTCGCCGACGTCCTGCGTGAACTCCGGTCCTCCTCAGCTGCGCCTGAAGGTCGGAGAAGCTCCGCTGGACGATCCCGCAGCTACTGGTGGTGGCCAAGGGTCCAACCGAGCCCTGGAGGGGCTCCGGCGAGACCTGGCGGCTCGAAGCTCCTGGCTGAATGAACTGGAGGCTCAGACACCTCCTTTGGACCTGCAAAATGGTCAAGAAGCTTCGCGGGTCGAGGGCAAAGTGCCTCGACCCGGTTAGGTAGCGTGAAGGTGAACGGTGCGGCGTGGCGGAAGAGCTCCGGCGAAGCGACGGCGAGGGAGCTCGATTCCCAGTTCCTGTGCGAACTGGGTTGGATGATCGGGCGTAGAAGGTGCGTGGGGACACGGTGAAGGTGATGGTCGGATCGGATGAGCGATAGGATACGCGAGGTGGTCGAAATCGAAGATGTACGTCGGAGGTCGGAATTGGGGGAAATCGGAAATTACGCTAAATGGGAAAGAACTAAGGTTACCTGATGGATGCTGGAGACTGTGCTGGAGATGGGCTATCTCCGGGTCGTAGCTTCGAAGGGCGTCAAGGCCTGAAGCTCGGTGCTCGACGCTGGCGGCGGAGCAAAGGCGGCGAAGTTCGCCGGATCAGAGGAATCACCTTCTCACCTCACTGCTACAAAGGCAACGGCTTGCTGTCACTCTTGCGAGGCCAATGGAGGTCACGGGGAAGAAGGAGAGGGTCCAAAGATGCGGCGCGGAGGCGGCGGAGGGGAAGGATATATAGGAGTGACCGGGCGATTAGGGTTGCGTGAGGACAGCAAAGGAAGGCGTGGATTTGATGGCGGAGGATCCGGCGAGGGAGAGGGATGTGCGGCGAAGAATTTGGGCGCGGGGGTTGAATGGGAGACAGCTGGAGTCGCGTGGGAAAAATCGGGGAAGAGGGGCGCGGCGCGCGTTGTCCAGAATAGGAAGGAGTCGCGGGGGAGTTGACCGGGGTCAACATTCCCCCGTGGCCCAATCAGGAGCGGCCACGTGTGTGTTATTTTTGTTTTATTTTTTTAGGGTAGAAATAGGCCGAATTAAATAAAACTCAAAACATGAAATATTTTTCTTTTATTTTTTTCTATTTTTTGGTGATTTTTATTTAATTTTTGGAAATAAAAATAGGTTAGCTCTATATATAGGTATATGTACACTATATGGATTTTTATTTTTGATTTTTTATTTGTTATTTTTTTGTATTTTTATGCTCATTTTGTATTTTATTTATTTACAAGATAAAATATGGAATAAAAGAATATTTTTATTTTATTTTTATCACTTATATACAAGGGTTAAATAAATAATTAAATACCTTTATATACATGGTATTAATACAATGTATTTTTTGTATTTTCAATTTTGTGATTTTTATTTGATTTTTGTTTTGTTTCTTGTTATTTATTTTATTTACAATATGTAATATAGAATAATTACAAAAAGTTTAGAAAATAAATGAATTTATTTATAGGGTTAAATAAATACAAGGTGATGGATTATACACATGGTGAGGGAAGGGTATTTTTGACTTTTTGATTTTTATCTTTTTATTTTGTTTTTAATAGAATATATACACAATATGTACAAGTATATTTTTGGGTGAGGAAAATATAAAGTATTTACAAATATATACACATGTGAGCCCCTATCTCCCTCTACTTTGGCTTTTATGCGGTCAGGCCCATGCTGAGCCCTCCCTTGGGTTAGGTTGCTCAATATTTATTCTAAATATTTCCCTTTTTTTTCTTTTTGCTCTTTATTCTTTTATTTTGTGCACAAAAACATGCTAATTATAGGTTTTTACACAATGCATGCTTTTGGTAATTATTTGTATTTACACATATCTACATGTATTTGCAAAGGGTTTTTGTAGCTAAAATAGAAGAATAAAGAGTGATGAATGGGTATTCATCACTAAGCAGGCAACTTCTACTCGAAAGAACCGTCTAGCTGGTCAACAGCCTTCGATCCAGAGAGTCCGGTCTCGGTCTACTCCTCCTCCTCCCGACAAATCGGGTTCAGGAGCAGTGCTTGGCAGGGCAGGCTGCGGCACGTAGGCTCGAAGGAAGTGAGTCAGCTATTTTTATTAACTTTTTTATTAGTAGGTCCAATTAACGATCTATAGGCACAAGCAGTCTATTAGGTGTTTGGATCCTACTCAGTACGGCACAGTCAAACAGAAAGTCCTACAGCTAGGGGCTCGAGAAAAACTACGTGAAACTGTAAAAGGCAGCGAAAAACAAAAGCCGCGAAAAAGCCACAAAAAACCTAAGGGTCCCCGAGCACACCGGTGCTCGGTGAAACAGACCCGAGAAACTGTCCAAGTCCAAGCTGTCCCTGTGTTATTACAATAATTTAAATGACAGAAATAAAATCTAATCTACTCCTCGCCCGCTCAGCTACTCTCTCGTGCTCTCCTGCGGCTCTGTGTAGAAAGGAGCCGCCTCCGAATCCCACGGTTGCGCCGGCTTCTCGAAAGTCGCCGCCTCGATCCTTGAGCCCTCACAAGAAAGCAACAAAGTGTTATCAACCTGATAAAGTAATCAAATATAGACAAGAAAAACAAACAGGGGTATATGTGCAAAAATGATAATAAAATAAACAAGCAAAATCAAACAAAAACAAAAATAAAAGAAAAGAAAATAAAATAAAATAAAACAAAAATAAGAGAAAAATAAAAAGCCGCAAAAAGCTACGGACTCAGAAAGAGCCGCAGAAAGCCGCGAAAAAGAAAACAAAAAGAAAATGAAAAATAAAGAAAAAGACTACTAAGCCGTGCTCCCTGGCAACGACGCCATTCTGATGACACGCCCGACAACTCGGGTGAAGGTAATCAAGGGTCGTTGCGACCCAAGTCACCAAGCGGTGTCAATCGAGAAAAATCAGACCACCAAAATCAGATAAAAATCAAACAAGCTCAAGTAGCGGTCTTGCTGTTATATTAACCTGGTATAGCGACCAGGGACGAACACAAGGAGCACGTAATGGCCTCGCGGCCTACGAAGTAGTCTAAAAAAGAAATAAAAGAAGAGTCTTTTTTGTGGATTTTTAATCTTTGAATATTTTTTTTATTTTTAATTCAATAAAAGAAATAAGAAAACAAATAAACAAGCCAATACAACCAATTATTTAGCCACTCAAAAATCACTCAAAAATTCAAACAAAAATGTTTTTATGTTTTTTTATATTTTTTACTATTTTTGGTTAATTTTTGGTAATTTTCTGATTTGTATTGAATTTTATAAAAATCGAACAAGGTAGGAAAAGAAGGGTACTGTCCAGTCAGACTTGGAGGGCTAATTTAAAATGCAAAAGGGCCCTATCAAGGTCTGAAGCTAATTTTCCTATATAGTAGAAAACTCAAGGAAAATTTAGGCACTAGAATTATTATTTTTTGATTTTTCTTTTTTTATTAGAAGTTTTATGGGTTTTAGGGGTTTTGTAATTTTTATGGGTTTTATATATCCAAAAATGACCAAAATTGGTCAGAAAATCAAACAAGGCAAAACAAACACTACCTAATTTTTTTTATAATTTTTAGAAGTGTTTTAATATTTTTTGTTATTTTTATAGTTAGACAGTAACAAAAATGCTTGTTTTTGAATTTTTAAAAATAATAAATGAAATAAAAAATGTCTCCAAAAATTTGAGAAAAGTTTACACCATGGCAGGAGCCATGTATCCAATTTTCATCAAATTTGGAGTTAATTTGCTATTTTATTAGAAATAAAAACAATGGTACAATGCATAGGGACCTGTACGCAAATAGTAGAAAGTCCAGGGGGTCTGGTGCAATTTCTCCACGAAATCACACGCGAGGCACGTGACCTGGCACTCAGGGATCTATTTGCAAGGAAACTAAAGTTCCTGGACTATTTAGTAACACGTACTAAAAGTCCAGGGGCTTCAGTATAAATTACCCACTAAATAACGCACATGCACAATAAAACCATTCACAGGGGTATTTATGCAAATACTAAAAAGTTACTTTCATTCAATAACACCCTATAATAATAGGTCTATACATGCAATTAACCCAGATAATCACGTGTCGAAGCACGTGTTCCACTACATGCGGGGGTATAAAAGCAAATACCAAAAACTACAGGGTCCACTATGTAAATTACCAAACAGAAATAAAGTTTCTAAAATATTTACAAGACTACAGTAGAACAACTAAGAAACTAAGGGCCTAAGAAGAAATTTACCCTTTATTAAATCGAGGGCCGGATGCGCGCCACATGGAGATCGGACGGTGGAGAAGGGGCGCGCCTCAACGTAGGGTCCTCGGTCCTGATCGAATCGCTGGGGCCTCGCCATGTGGAAGATCGGCAACTGGGAAGCGACGTGAGAAGCCCTCACTGATCGGACGGTCACGATCACTCCTCCAAGGATCCAACGGTGATGGCTGCTCCTGGCTTGGACGTCTGAGATCTAATCTGGAGCTGGAGGGGGAATCGGATGGCTCTGGAAGGTCCTCGATGAACTGGATGCCGGCGAGGTTCGCCGGACTCGTGTGGGTGCTGGAGGCCTCCTCGCGGGCTGCTACTGATCGAAGAAGAGTCGCCTTGGGCTCCCGCGTCGAATGGAATCCTCCGATGACGCGACGGAGCTCCGGAGAGCTCAGGAAACGTCGGCGGAGGCGGAGGTGCTGTTCCTGAGTGTCGAGCCCTCAGATGGGCTCCTCTGGTCTTGCAAAATGACGCAACACACTCCTGGGTCGAGGGCAAAATGCCTCGACCTGGTTAGGGGTGGTGAATGTGATTGGCGCGTCGGGGCAAAGGGGTTCCGGCGAGGCGACGGCGGAGGAACCCCAATCCCAGCTCCTGTGCGAGCTGGGTTGGATGAAGGGGTGGAGAAGGTGCGCAGGGGAACGACAGAGATGATGAGAGATTCCGATGGTCGAACGAATGGCTATGGTGGTCGGAATCGTTGATGAACGGCGACGGGCGATTTGGGGGAAACTAAAAATTCGGGAAATAGAGAAGGAGAAGGGGCTACCTACTTGGTGCTGTTGACTGTGGAGGAGCTGGGGGTGCTCCAGGTCCTTGCCTCGAGGACCGTCAGTGTCCGAGGCTCGAGCGTCACCTCCAGGCGGCGCACGGAGGCGCAACGTCGCCAAATCGATGGTCCTCCACTCCTTCCTCGCTGCAGCACGGCCTGAAGCGAGTTGTCACTCTCGCGAAGGCTATGGAGGTCCTAGGGTGGCGTGAAATGATCCAAAGATGCATGAAATGGGTGGCGGAGCTCGGACTATATACGATGGAATGTCCGGGAAGAAAGGGTTGGGTCCGGCTTGGTGAAGCACGGACCCCTAGGCAAGGTGTCGGGCGAGGTTCCCGGATAACTGGGGGGTAATTAGGACCGTGATTTGGCGGAATGGTGATCGGGTCAAGGAGGGATAATTGGGAGAAGACGGGTCCGGGAAGAGGATCCGCGGGTCTGTGGTCCAAAGGGGGGAGTTGACCGGGGGGTCAACGTCCCCCGTGGACCAATCAGAGCCCGCCAACTCATAAGTATTTACAAATTCAAAATAAAATAATAAAAGGCTGAATTAGGAAAAACTTAAAACATAAAAAATGTTTATTTTATTTTTCTCTATTTTTTGGTGATTTTTAATTAATTTTTCAAAATAAAAATAAGGTATTTACACTATATGCTATATATAGGTATTTATACAATATGGCTTTTTAATTTTTGATTTTTAATTAGTTATTTTTATACAATTTTATTCCCATTTTATACTTTATTTATTTATATCATGAAATTAGGAATAAAAGGGTATTTTTATTTTATTTTTCTTATTTATATACAAGGGTGAAATAAATAGATATATACATCTATATACATGGTATATGTACAATGTTCTTTTTAGTTTTTAATTTTGTTCTTTTTATTTGATTTTTGTTTTTATGGTTTTTATTTTATTTATTTATAACATAAAAGGTAGAATATATATAAATTTTATGGAAATTAATTTATTTATTTACAAGGCTTAATAAATATAGAAGTGGGTGTATATACATGGTGAATATATACAAGAAAAGTTATTTTTGTTTTCTTTTTAATTTTTCTATTTTTATTTTGATTTTATATTTATAAATATTTACAAATATATACAAGCCCATTTTATTCTATATTTGGAGGAAAATATTCTTATTTTATTTACAGGTATATTTACACACGTGAGCTCCCTATCTCTCTACTTTGGTTTTTATGCGGTCAGGCTCATGCTGAGCCCTCCCTTGGGATTAGGTTGCTCAATATTTATTCTAAATATTTCCCTCTTTTTCTTTGTATGATTTATCCTTATTTTTTTGCACAAAAAACATGCTAATTATTAGTTTTTACACTATGCATGCCTTTTGTTAATTATTTTTATTTACAAACATATACATGCATTTGCAAAGGTTTTTGTAGCTAAAATATAAGAATAAAGAGTGATGAATGAGTATTCATCAGTCGGCTACATGGATTTTTCGCCTCCATTCAGATCTATCTTGGGTCAATCTCGGACTTATATCCAAAAAACTAAGATCCCTTCGTATAGTCTCTTTCCAACACTTCTTGGGCCGTCCTCGCCCTCTCCTAGCCGGATCAACATCCCAACACTCGCATCTCCTAGCTGGTGCATCAGTTGACCTTCTTTGCAAATGACCAAACTATCTTAAGTGGTTTTCTCGCATCTTATCCTCGATCGGAGCTACACCAACTTTCTTTCTGATTGCATCATTCCGAATCCAATCTTTACGTGTATGTACACACATCCATCTTAGCATTTTCATTTCTGCTACAGCCATTCTCTGCACATGTCTATGGTTCACTGGCCAACATTCAGAACCATAAAGCATAGCAGGTCTCACGGCTTCTTTGTAAAACTTTCTGATGAATACCCATTCATCACTCTTTATTCTTATATTTTAGCTACAAAAAACCTTTGCAAATGCATGTAGATAGGTGTAAATAGGAATAATTAGCAAAAGCATGCATTGTGTAAAAACCTAAAATTAGCATGTTTTTGTGCAAAAATAAAAGAATAAAGATTAAAAAGAAAAAGAGAAAAATATTTAGAATAAATATCGAGCAACCTAGCCCAAGGGAGGGCTCAGCATGGGCCTGACCGCATAAAAGCCAAGTAGAGGGAGATAGGGGCTCATGTGTATATGTTTATGTAAATAAAATAAAAATGTTTTCCTCACCCAAAAATATGCTTGTAAATACTTGTATATATTTATAAAATATGAAAACAAAATAAAAAGTTAAAAATCAAAAAGATTAAAAAGACCCCTTCATCATGTACATATATCACATCTATGTATTTATTTGCCCTTGTAAATAAATAAGGTTATTTTCCAAACTTTCTGTAAATAATCTATATTATATATTGTAAATAAATAAAATAAAAAGAATCAAAATAAAAATCAAATAAAAATAACAAAATTAAAAATACAAAAATACTTTGTACATATACCATGTATATAGATATACATAACTATTTATTTTACCTATGTATATAAATAATAAAAATAAAATAAAAACACCCTTTTATTCCTTATTTTATTCTATAAATAAATAAAATATAAAATAGGAATAAAATTATACAAAAATAATAATTAAAAATCAAAAATCAAAAGCCTACATATTGTATATATATACCTATATATAGCTATATATTGTAAATACCTTTTTCTTATTTCCAAAAATTAATTAAAAATCACCAAAAAATAGAAAAAAATAAAATAAAAATAGTTTGTGTTTTGAGTTTTTACAAAATCGGGCCATAACTACCTTAATTTTGAACTTTAAAATCCTGCCACGTGGCCTGACCCCATTGGGTCCTGGGGATGTTGACCACCCGGTCAACTGACCCCCCCAAAACCACTTCTCACGGGTTCGAGCGTCGGACCCCACTTCTCGGATTTATGCCCGCTCGACCCGATCACCAATCCACCAAGCCCCGGGTCCGAATCGTTCCCCTTGCATCCGACATCCTCGCCGGAGCCGCTCCCTCGGGATCCGCGCGCTCCTGAGCTTGGTCGGACCCCCTCTTCTCGGATCTCCTGCCATATATATAGTCGTCTTCGGCGACCTAATTCTTCCATCTTTGGCCATTCGCATATCTTTCCAGTGAGCTCCAGAAAGAGAGCGAGGTGACAGCTCGCCGTCCCACCCTGTTGCAGCGAGGAAGGCCGGCGAATCCACTGATCCGGCGATACCCCCGCCGTAGCTCCGCCACCTGAAGCGAGCACGAGCCTCGGGCCGAGACGACCCTTGAGGCCACGACCGGGAGCTTCCCCAGCTCCAGCACCGTCTCCTCGACCACCTAGGTTGCCCCTTAGCTCCGCCTTTTCATTCGATTTTAGGTTATCCCCAAATCTCGCCTTCGCCGTGTTTCGTCGATTCCGACCACCTTACACCTCCATTCGATCATCGGAATCCATCGTCACCTCCGCCTTCCTCCCGCGCACCTTCTCCATATCCCCATCCAACCCAGCTCGCACAGGAGCTGGGGTTCGAGCTCCTCCGTCCATCCCCTCGCCGGAGCTCGCCCATATCGCCCCACCGGTCACCTCCACGACGCCTAACGGGGTAGAGGCACTTTGCCCTCGACCCGCGAGTCTCCTGGTTTACTTTGCAGGTCATTGCGAGCCCATCTGAGGGCTTGAGTCATCCGGGCCAGGAGCTTCACCTCCGCCGACCTCGCCGGAGCCCTCCAGGGCTCGGCTGGGTCATCGGAGCCTACCATCAGCTGCGGAGCATCATCGCGGAGCTTCTCCGATCTCCAGAAGCAGCAGGGGAGGATACCAGCGTACGCACGAGGCCGACGAAACTCGTCGGCCAACTGTTCTTCCAGCATCTTCCCCGACCGTTCGATCGTCCTCGACCTCCAGTTCTGATCCTGACCGTCCACTTGAGGAGATCCAGCCACCGTCAGATCTTGGAGAGGCGATCTGGACCATCCGTTGCACGAGGTTTAGCCACCGAGAGCCGCACCCGTTCGATCCCCCACGTGGCGTACCCTCGATCGTCCGATCGCTGCGAGGACCTCAGCGTTGGAGCGCCACCCATTTCCAGCCGTCCATCTACCCACATGGCGCGCATCCATCGGGCGACTTAATAAAGGGTAATTTACCCTTAGGCCCTTCCTTATCTTTTATTTCATTTTAGTCCTGTAAATATTTTAGTCAGTTGTTTAGTTTTAGGGTATTTTGCATGTTGGACCTCGTACTTTAGATATTTGCATTTATGCCCCTGCCTGTGTGAGCCACGTGCTTCGTCACGTGTTTTGTTGGTGTATTTGCATTGATGCCCCCGTAGTTCTGGATGTTTATGAATGAATGAAACTTTTTGAGTAATTGCATTTATGCCCCTGTGAATGGTTTAATTTCGCATGTACGTTTATTTGTGGGTAATTTGCAACATAGCCCCCTGGACTTTTGGTACGAGTTACCAACAGGTCCTCGGGACTTGTTTTCTTTACAAATAGGTCCCTGAGTGCCCCAGGCACGTGCTTGGCGCGTGATTGGCTGGGTTAACTGCACCTGGACCCCTAGAACTTTGGGTATTTGCATTCCAGTCCTTGTGCACAGTGCCCTCTTGTCATTTTTGAATAAAATATCAAATCACCTCCAAATTCGACAAAAATTTGACACATGGCTCCTACCATGGTGTAGGATTTTTGTGAATTTTTGAGGACATTTTTGATTTCGTTTGTTATTTTTAAAAATTCAAAAACCTACATTTTTGCTACTGTCTAGATTGAAAATTCACAAAAAAATATAAAAACCCCTCTAAAAATTCTATAAAATTTAGCTACTGTTTGTCTTGTGTTCTTTTATTTTCTAGCCATATTGGCTATTTTTCACCACTGGAAAACCTTAAAAACTTAAAAACCCTTAAAAACCCATAAAAATTCTAATAATTGCATTAAAAATCTAAAAACAATAAATCTGGTACCTAAATTTTCCTCATTTCATCTATTTTCTAGGAAAATTACCTCCAGGCCTTTTTGAAGTCCCTAGGTATTTTATCTAGGGACTTTAGGCTTGGCTGGACAGTATCCCTTATTTTTGTTGCTGTTTGATTTTTAGAAGTTAAAATAAATATCAGAAAAATCCCAAAAATTCACCAAAAATATAAAAAATTATAAAACACATAAAAATATTTTTGTTTTAATTTTTGGTTGATTTTTGTTGCATTAAATAAATTGTTGAAGTGAGCTTATTTGTGTTTCTTTTATTTTCTTCACTTATTAAAAATCCAAAAAAAAAGTTAAAATTAATTAAAAACCACTAAAAACATTTTCCTCTTTTATTTTATTCAATTTTACTACTTCGTAGGCCTTCGACCAATCCGTGCTCCTTGAGTTCGACCCTGGGTGCTATACCAGGTTAAACACATAGCAGGACCGCTTCTTCGTGCTTGATTGATTTTATTTGTTTCGAGTGGTTCATTTTTCTTGATCGACACATCCGAGCGATTGAGGTCGCGACGAACGATTTAGCTACACCTGATTGCCTTAGTTGCTCGGGATTTTGTGTCATCAGAATGGCGCTGTTGCCGGGGAGCACGACTTAGTAGTTTTTCTTTTCTTTTCATTTTGATTTTTCGCGGCTTTTCGCGGCTCTTCCAGAGCTCGCGGCTCTTCGCGGCTTTTGTTTATATTTTCTTTTTATTTCATTTTTCTTTATTTTCTTTTTCTTTTATTTTTATTTTTGTTACCTTTTGAGTGTTTGTTTTATTTTACATTTCTGCATATATACCCTCACTTTTTATTTTCATTTCTTTTTCTTTATTATTTGATTATTTTTGCTGGTCTGACCACTCATATATTTTTCTTGCGAGGGCCCGAGGACCGCGGAGGTGACTTTCGAGGAGCCGGTGCAACCGAGGAACTTGGAGGCGGCTTCCTTCTCTACGAAGCCGCAGGAGAGAGCGAGAGGGAGAGAGTGAGTGGGTGAGGTTAGATTAGGTCTTTTATTTTATTTCATCATTATTGTAATAATACAGGACCTTCTCTGGACTTAGACTTTTCTACCGTAGCGGGTCTGTTTCGCCGAGCACCGGTGTGCTCGGGGGACCCTTAGGACCTTCGCGGCTTTTCACGGCTTTTTCGTGGTTTTCTTTTCCTTTTCTTTCTGCCTTTTCTGGTGTTTACGCGGTTTTTGCTCGAGCCCCTAGACTTAGGAATTTCTGGTGATTGTGCCGTAATTAGTAGGATCCACGCACCTAATTGCTTATCTGTTCCTATAGATTGTTAATTGGACCTACTTAAAAATCATTAATAAAAATAACCGATTCACTTACCTTCGTAGCCTACGTGCCGCAGCCCGTCCTGTAAAGCGCTTACTCCTACCCCCGATTTGTCGGACAGAGGAGGGACGGGCCAAGACCGGACTCTTTGGCTTGGAGGTCGGTGACCGGTTAGACGGTTCATCGCTAGAATTGCTCGTCTAGGACTCGGCTTTCCTCGTTGCATCATATAGGTAGTTTTCTTTCTGTCTTTTCTTTTATGCGCGGATCATATTGCATGTAGAGTGCTGGAGACAGGTACGCATTTCTTACTCAGCATGCATCATTGATTTATCGCGCATCGGCTTTTTCGTCTTCTCCCCCCTGTTTTGGACTTAATAACCAGGAGAATCGAAAAATTCGTTAGGCCATTTGTTTGCTTTGAAAAATACTAAAAAAGTGAAACCATAAAATTGGGACTGCTAATCTTATTGATCTTAAAATCTGCTCACCCTAAAAACTTTGTCTTGGGGAGAGCAACCCCCTCATTGGATGGTTTGGATGCGCGAGAGAGTGACCCGCACCCTAGGTAGAGCCCCCCCGTTGCTAGTCCCGACTGATTACCGACTTCTCCGTGCGGGCCAGTCGGTTGGGTTAGCATCGGATATCCCAACAGGTCACGTAAGCGCTCTGATATTTTGTGTGTTCACCAAAATAAAATAGACAAGATAATTTGACCGAACTTTCACGGTCTTCAGCTCGCGTTGTGTTGGTGAACCGGGGGTTTGTTTTCTGATCATAATTTTTCCAGATCTCATCCGCACTACTCGCCAGATCGAGATGATGGGTAGACGGTCTCTTAGGCAGCCTCTGGCTGCACCGCTTTCGGGCACGTCTACCTCATCATCTAGGTTGGCTCGCGAGAGCTCAGACCCGCTCTCCGAGCCCGAGTACGATTCCACCCTGTTCCCCCTCGACCCCCTTTCTGTTCTACCTGAGAGACACGAGCCCGAGGAGAGACTGATTGATTTGACAGCACCTGAGTTGGGCTCGTTTGATTTTGCAGACGTCGCCATGGCCGGCAGTTCTGAGGATCGTTCCCGTACAGAGTACGTTGTGATGGATTAGGGAGCGATCAACTCCACCTTGATCGCCTCATTAGAGACAGTTCAGCAGCAGTTACGCGATCAAGGAGCATTCATGATTGAGATGAGGAGAGAGTTGGAGCGCCTCCGATTAGAGCGAGATGAGCAGAGCGAGCCTGAGGACGGACCAGATGCAGAGGCACGAGCCGCAGCAGCAGCAGCCGCCGCAGCCGCAGCGGTAGCAGCCGCGGGAGGAGGACCACCTAGACTGATGCGGGAGTTGCACAACCCCGGATCTACACTGATGCACCATTGGGTGGTGGTACCTGCTATCGTGGGGGACTTCAAGTTCCCCCCGAACACCCTGCAGATGCTTCCTCGTTTTCACGGACTCGCCACTGAGGAGCCCCACCTCCACCTCCAGGAGTTCCTGATGATTTGCAGCACTGTCCACGATCGCCACGTGGACCAGGACACGATCCGGATGATAGCCTTCCCGTTTTCACTGGCAGATAGAGCAGCCACCAATTTGAAGCATCTTGGGAGGTTTGTTTATACTTGGGAGCAGCTCCGCACCGAGTACTTGAACAAGTACTATCCACTCGGGCGGACGAATGCAGCGAGGGCCCTGATCCGCAACTTCTCCATGTTCCCCAACGAGCAGTTTCACGAGGCATGGAAGAGGTTCCGAGAGCTCACGGATAGATGCCCGCACCACGACATCACGAAGCCGAACCTTGTGCAGAGCTTCTTCAGCGGGTTGACACCATAGCTTCAGGGCCTGGTGAATGCTTCTTGCGGCGGGTCCTATTTCGCCAAGGACCACGACCAGGTCTGGGCCATCTTCGAGGAGATGGCTGAGAACTATATGGTGATGTCTCAGACCAGGTTGTATACTCAGAGACCCCAGCCACAGCCGCCAGGACCCGTGCAGTACCAGCGGATAGCACGGGTCGATGCAGGTCCATCCAGTTCGTCCGCAGTCGCAGCAGCACAGGCAGAGTCGACAGCTGCGGACATGGGTATCATCAGCGAGAAGTTGGACCGCATGGAGCTGATAGAGAAGAAGCAGTGCCAGAGCATCACTCAGATGGAACAGATGGCACAAGTTCTGAGCGACATGAAGACACAGCTCATGTGTCTCCAGGATGCACAGACGGCTCCTCAGCCCCGTCTTCAGTCGCGAGGCGACTCCGGCAGCAATAGCAGCTCGTCCCAGCGCTCCAGCATCCCTGTGCAGCCTAGACAGGTTCACCTTGTACAGGCGGAGCCGTGCCAGCAACCGCAGCCCACCTACCAGTCCCCACCATCTCCAGAGATGCAGATGGTGGTCTACCAGCCGGACCAGCCTCTGGCAGTACTCCCGCCAGCCCCCTACGATGCCGAGCCGTTGATGGATGTCAACGGGATTTGGTATGACCGTCCCCAGCCTGGGATCCGACGAGACCATCCCGGATTCAGGTGGGGGAATGGTGGTGCCCAGCCCCAGCAGCAGCCGTCAGGACAGGGAGGGCAGTACTCCCAGCAGAGAGATCACCAGCAGCCGCAGCAGCATCCCCCAGCCTACCAGCAGCACCAGTCATCCTTCGTTCCTCGTCCCTATCAGCAGCAGGGACAGTCGTGGAGGCGTGAGCAGCAGGCTCACCCAGTTCAGCAGCAGCACCCTTACTCGTACCCCTCTTACCACCACCAGCAGTTCCAGCAGCCTCATCCCTAGAGAGGCCACCCGTCGGGTTCCCACGAGAGCCCCGCTTTGGATGACATCACCCGCCTCCTCACGGACCAGCAGGCCACATTCAGACGGGAGATGGACGAGTTCCGCCAGGAGATGCGGGACTTGGTGAGAGGGAAGGCCGCCATTCCAGCCCAGATTGAGCCGAATCCGAATAACCTCAAGAGGAAATCTGAGCAGGTATTACACACTGAGTCTGCCACTCCTAGTGACCCATTTGTTGATACATCTTCGGATCTATTTGATGCTGATTTTGTCACACTTAGGAGCGGTAGGACCCCAGCAGGCGGCGGCGCCTCATCTGAGCTTCACCACGAGGATATTTCAGAGGCGCCACATGAGGAGGAGGAGAGCGGTACTGAGGCCGCTCCTGATGATGACGGTGGCACTGAGGCCACCAAGGATGCTGGTCCCACCGGCGGTACTGAGGCCGCCGCTTCACCAGATCGAGGAGATGGTACTGACGCCACCAGTTCAGCCGAGCCAGCCCGCGGTACTGATGCCGCGAGACGTCTACCAGCAGCAGCAGCAGCAGAGCCAGCCCACGGTGGTACTGAGGCCACCAGTGTTTGTCGTGATAGAGATGTTGTCTTTCCTTCAGTTCATGTATCTCAGAACTTTGGTTTGAATAAAGGAAAAGGTTTAGTTTCCTTTGGTCCCACTGTGGTGCATGATGTATGTGTGGATCCGGTCATCGAACCGTCTAGGCCTTTTCCTAGTCCTTCATCTGCGAAGGACCCTGTGATCCCCTTCCCTAAAGCCCTTCAGATGGGGAAGGGGAAGAAAAAAGAAAAAGATCCAAAAAAGAGAGAGCTTGAGGAGTTCAGCCAGAGCATGATCGATCGATTCCACATTCAGCTGACCCTCCAGGAGGCTTTGCAGCACATCCCTCTTCTCCAGCGTTCTTTGAGAGACAGAACTACAGTCAGGAGGAGGAGGAGGAACCACACTTCAGAGATACATGTGTTGACGAAAGCCACGTGTTTTGCGATCCAGAACCGACTGCCAGCCAAGAGGCCAGATTCAGGGGCCCCGTATGTCAGATGCCAGATCAGTGAGCAGAGGTTCGACCGTACTCTTCTAGATAGCGGATCGTCGATCAACCTTCTTCCGGCAGCCCTTCTCGACCGCTTCGAGTTGGGCACTCTTCGACAGAGCAGGACAGTCCTTCAGTTCGCTGATCGATCTGTCAAGAGGCCGAGGGGGTTATTACAAGACGTTATTGTCATGATTCAGGGCCTGAAATTCCCCGTGGACTTCGTAGTGTTGGACATGGAGATCCCTGAGTCAGTGACCGATACCCCCATCATCCTTGGTCGTCCGTTCTTGGCCACAGCCAAGGCGGTGACTAATCATGATAGTGGAAAGGTGTACTTTCGCGTCGAGGGCGAGAGTATACAAATAGAGACGGTCGAGGACTACAGAGCTAGAGAGAGCCTGCTCAGATGCGAGTACAGATTCAGAGCCGCTGACAGACGCAGAGGCAGACATCCACCAGGACTGTGATTTTGTGATCACAGACGATGAGGCAGCTTGGGCAGATCCGGTAGCACAGACCATCCTCTCATATTCAGATGCAGCTGATGCCGAAATGATAGCAGAGGAGAGTCTGGAGAGCACAGCCTTGGTTCAGGATACCATAGAGGCAGCAGAGCCGGTCCTTGATCGCGACACGATTTTCAGTGATGGTGGTGCTGAGGCCACCTTGTTTTCCGGTGGTACTGATGCCACCGCGGTCGATACGGATCCCTCGGATTCAGAGTCTGATTGGGCCGATTGCTATGATCAGATGCCAGACCTGAGTTCACCTGAGCCTATAGATGAGGAGGAGGTAGATTCAGACCCGAGCAGAGACAGTGCAGTTGAGCAGCCTTCTCCCGATCCAGTTTGGAGAGTACGCTTTCACTTTCCCAGGCAGATTTGGCAGACTTAGCAGCCTTCACTCAGTTTCTTCCGCAGCCAGATTTGCCAGCACCCAGCATTTCAGAGCTGAAGCCGCTCCCTACTTCGCTGAAGTATCGATTCCTTGCGGGCGAGCCTGAGATGTACCCAGTCATCATCTCCGCCGAGTTGACTGGAGAGCAGGAATCCCGTTTGATGGGGGTTCTTGAAAAGAACCGCAAGGCGATCGGATGGAGCGTAGCAGATCTCCATGGGATTAGCCCATCAGTGTGCTCCCACCATATCTATCTCTAGGAGGGGGCAAAGCCGTCGCGTGAGTTCCAGCGGCGACTGAACCCCAACCTGAGAGAGGTCGTGATGAAGGAAATATCAAAATGGTGGAGTGCAGATTTTATTTATCCCATTTCCGACTCCAAGTGGGTCAGCCCCTTGCATGTGGTGCCTAAGAAGACGGGCATCACGACTGTGATCAGTGAGTCGGGAGAGGAGATCGCTACACGGGTACCCACCTCTTGGAGGGTTTGTGTTGACTACAGGAGACTCAACCAAGCCACTAAGAAGGACCATTTCCCCCTGCCTTTTATTGACCAGATCATTGAGAGACTGGCAGGGAAGAGCCATTACTGCTTCCTGGATGGGTACTCGGGCTACAACCAAGTGGCCATCGCTCCTGAGGATCAGGAGAAGACCACCTTTACCTGTCCCTTCGGCACATATGCTTTTCGACGCATGCCATTTGGGCTATGCAATGCCCCGGCGACTTTTCAGAGGTGCATGCTGTCGATCTTTTCAGACATGGTAGGGGAGTGTTTGGAGGTCTTCATGGATGATTTCTCGATCTACGGCGACGGATTCGATTCTTGTCTTGACTGCCTAGATCGAGTACTCCAACGATGTATTGAGTATCATTTGGTGCTATCTTGGGAGAAGAGTCACTTCACGGTGACTCAAGAGACGGTGCTTGGCCATATCATCTCCAATAGGGGCATGGAGGTTGTTCCGGCCAAGGTTGATGTCATTAGGAAACTCGCACCGCCGTCCAATCTGAAGCAGCTACGGTCATTCCTGGGGCACGTCGGATTTTATAGGAGATTTATTCATGATTTCAGCAGGATTGCCCGACCGTTGACTGACCTCTTGACGAAAGACACCGAGTTCCTTGTCGATGACAAGTGTCTTTCGTCGTTCACGACTCTCCAGCAGTGTGTCATTGAGGCTCCTGTCCTCCAGCCGCCCGATTGGTCTCTCCCATTCGAGATCATGACAGACGCCTCCAATTTTGCCGTAGGGGCAGTGCTGGGACAGAGGAGGGATGGAGTTCCATTTGCCATACACTATGCTAGCCGCACATTGGATTCCGCCCAGCGGAATTACACAGTCACAGAGAAGGAGATGCTAGCCGTAGTGTTTGCCCTGGATAAGTTCAGATCGTATATCATTGGATCTAGAGTGACTTTGTTTACAGATCACACCGCCATCAGATACCTCATGGCAAAGAAGGATGCCAAGGCCAGACTGACTAGATGGATCCTTCTACTCCAGGAGTTCGACATTGAGATCAAGGATAAGCCTGGAGTCAAGAATGTGGTGGCGGATCATCTCTCCCGACTAGAGCAGCCTGAGGATTCTGAGCAGATTGACCCTATTAGAGATACCTTCCCAGATGAGGCGATCCTTGCTATCGCCTCACTCCCATGGTACGCCGATATTGTGAACTTTCTCGTTGTTGGGAAAGTCCCACAAGATTGGCCCAGGCAGAGACTTGAGACCTTCCTTGCGAAGGCCAAGTCCTACCATTGGGAGGATCCCATCCTTTACCACGAAGGAGGGGATAGCGTCTGGCATCGGTGTATTCCTCAGGAGGAACACCATAGCGTCCTCACTTACTGCCACAAGCTTGAGGCAGGAGGACATCATTCTTGGAGGAGAACGACACAGAAAGTGCTCCAATCCGGCTTGTGGTGGCCTACCCTCTTCAAGGACTCAGATGAGTTCGTGAAGAGGTGTACTGACTGTCAGAGGATGGGCACTTGTGGACAGCGTGATATGATGTCGATGCAGCCCATTCACTTCTGTGAGGTTTTTGACGCATGGGGCATCGATTTCATGGGTCCATTCACTAAGAGTCAGGGATTTGAGTACATTCTGTTGGCCGTTGATTATGTGAGTCATTGGGTGGAGGCTATCCCCGCCCGAGCCGCTGATGCGAGGACAGTTTGCAGATTTTTGAGGAAGCACATCATCACGCGGTTCGGGGTTCCACGAGTTCTGATTTCTGATGGGGGATCTCACTTCATCAACGACCAGGTGAAGGCACTTGCTAGCGAGTTCGGCATAGACCATCGTGTCGCTACACCTTACCATCCACAGACGAATGGTCTAGCCGAAGTGTCGAATAGGGAGATAAAGACTATTCTGCAGAATGTCGTCCGCCCTGACCGAAAGGATTGGTCGCAGCTTTTGGACTCGGTCTTGTGGGCATATAGGACGTCTTTCAAGACACCATTGGGCACATCTCCCTTTCACCTCGTGTATGGCAAGCCATGCCATTTACCTGTTGAGCTGAGGCACAAGTCACTTTGGGCAGTTACAGATATTTTGATGGATCCAGATGGTATGGGAGACCAGAGAAGGGAAGAGCTAGCTGCCCTGGAGGAGCTTAGAGATGCAGCTTTCTCAAGCAGCCTACATTATAAGGAGAAAGTCAAGGAGTGGCATGATTCTCATATCAGCCACAAGCATTTTGAGATTGGACAGAGAGTATGGCTGTTTGATGCGAGGCTACGCCTATTTCCAGGGAAGCTACAGAGCAAATGGAAGGGACCTTATCTGGTTAGAAAGGTACACGACAACGGTAGCATCAACATATCTGAGTTGTCTTCTAAGAGTACATTTCGAGTGAACGGCCAGCAGCTCAAGCCATTTCTAGATCATGAGCCGCGGGTCATTGATCTTGCCCCTATTCATTTTGCGTGAGATGTGGTCTTTGACTCACATCTAATGCATCTCACGCCTGAGTTTCACTGATCTTCCGCCTTGTATAGATCCAGATGTCCATATCACTACATTCTTTAGTCCCACATCCCTTTCTTCATCTTGTGATTATGCTATACTTAGGGTGCACTTTACCCTAAGTATAGGGGGGATGTGAGACCTTTCGGGTATTTCTTTTGTTTCTGTTTACCCCTGTTTTTGTCGCCTATACTTAGGGATATTTCACCCTAAGTATAGGGGGGGTAGACCCTGTACATTCTGCACTCAGGTTTTCCCTTAGTATACAGCCTGCTATACTTAGGATTACTTGATCCTAAGTATAGGGGGGAGACCCGAGTCCCTCTTGACTTTTCATTCTTCTTTTTGTATAGATTTCCTTTTCACTTCCCTATACCTAGCACGAGTTATGTCTTCTTCATCGCTCTTAACTCTGAGGACATCGTTCGAGCTAAGTATAGGGGGGTGTGTATATATTTCATATATACTTTAGCCATAACTCGTACTTTGTGTGAGTGTGTTTATAAATAAAAATGGCTAAAAACCACAAAAATTAAAAATTTTCATGTACATAATCTTCTTTTATTTGCACATACATAGCTAATGTACAAATTATTTTTGTAAAAATGATTTCAAAAATCTTTTGTGCAAAGCTTGTGTAAATATTTTTGTATCAAAATTATGTATATAGTACAAAATTTTTCCAAAATGTTTTGAAAATCAAAAGTTTGCAAAAATCTTGTGTAAATGTGTGTAAATATCTTTTTGCAAAACTTGCACTTCATGCATCATCCATCCATGATTTCAAAACATTTTTCAAAAATTTTGCATGATTGTAAAATTTGTGAAAATAAGCATCTTTTTGTACATATGTATATAGTTTTTCTGGATGATAGTTGACATTTAAACTAGCCTGGAATCAAATTGAGAAATGGAGCTTGATTAAGATCTTAATCCACCTAATTTCTAAGAGGAACCTTATAGGACTTAGGTTTAAGGCGTTTCAGGTCCATGGTGACTTAATTCTTTGAGTTCACTAGGCTATGATCACATGTCATCTCAATGAGCCTAAGTAGAGCACTTAACAACAACACATGACTCATATAGATTATGGCTTTACTTGGACAACCGCACTATGCACCGAGCTCTTCACGGATGAGGTGGTGAGGAGGCAGTCTTCCTTGACTTGGGGTAGCATATGAGGGTAGTACTTCTAGGCGGAACCTCTCTTCTTCTTATAGTGAAGGAAGTGCGTCTCAACTTGGTCTGGTTGCCATGAGGTCTAACGACGGGAGTTGTGGGTTGCAATAAAGCTTCAAAAGAGGGATAGTCTACTGGCTCAAGAGGAAAAACTCCTTGTATATATGCTGCACATGTATATGTTGTACTGATGCACTTGAAAAAAAAATGTGCAAAAAGAAAAGAACTCCAAAAAAGTGGTGGGTCTGATAGAAAATGATAATCCCACCGGAGTATGTATATAGAGTGCAATAAGCAAAGCTTGGTTTCATGATCCTCCTGTTGTAGCTTGCAGCAGGGAGACTTGGCTACACTGGTCAAGCTCCCAAGGGTACTTGGCTACACTGGCCTTGACCCATTCTCTTCTTCCCCCTCTTCTTGAGCCGGTTGTACTTGAACTTAGAAGGGAATACCCCGCTCCTCGAGGAAAGAGTGGCCAGATTGAGGTCATAGAGTTACCTTGTTGGGGAGGGTTGTCAAGTTGCCATTTCTGAGGTGGAGAGCTTAGACTTCACATTCACAGGACAAGAAAAGATTCATGGTCTTCAGGGTTTGTGATTGATGACTTGTTCTGATCTGGAGCATTGAGGAGTCTTGATTATAGATTGGTGGAACTTAGAGGCTGTTAGGTTTTAAGATTAAGTCTAAATAAGGTTCCGACACATTAATAATCCAAAGATCTGATCGAGCTCCATACCCCAATTTAATGAAGGCAAGTTTAATAATCAACCTTGATCCATGTACATTCTCTTTTTCTTTTCTTTTTCTTTCTTTTTCACTTCTTTTCCAAATAAGTATTTGCTAAGGGACTAGCAAAGTTAAGTATAGGGGGGTGATGAATACCCATTCATCACTCTTTATTATTATATTTTAGCTACAAAAAACCTTTGCAAATGCATGTAGATAGGTGTAAATAGGAATAATTAGCAAAAGCATGCATTGTGTAAAAACCTATAATTAGCATGTTTTTGTGCAAAAATAAAAGAATAAAGATTAAAAAGAAAAAGAGGGAAATATTTAGAATAAATATTGAGCAACCTAGCCCAAGGGAGGGCTCAGCATGGGCCTGACCGCATAAAAGCCAAGTAGAGGGAGATAGGGGCTCATGTGTATATGTTTATGTAAATAAAATAAAAATGTTTTCCTCACCCAAAAATATGCTTGTAAATACTTGTATATATTTATAAAAGATAAAAACAAAATAAAAAGTTAAAAATCAAAAAGATTAAAAAGACCCCTTCATCATGTACATATATCACATCTATGTATTTATTTGCCCTTGTAAATAAATAAGGTTATTTTCCAAACTTTCTGTAAATAATCTATATTATATATTGTAAATAAATAAAATAAAAAGAATCAAAACAAAAATCAAATAAAAATAACAAAATTAAAAATACAAAAATACTTTGTACATATACCATGTATATAGATATACATAACTATTTATTTTACCTATGTATATAAATAATAAAAATAAAATAAAAACACCCATTTATTCTTTATTTTATTCTATAAATAAATAAAATATAAAATAGGAATAAAATTATACAAAAATAACAATTAAAAATCAAAAATCAAAAGCCTACATATTGTATATTTATACCTATATATAGCTATATATTGTAAATACCTTTTTCTTATTTCCAAAAATTAATTAAAAATCACCAAAAAATAGAAAAAAATAAAATAAAAATAGTTTGTGTTTTGAGTTTTTACAAAATCGGGCCATAACTACCTTAATTTTGAACTTTAAAATCCTGCCACGTGGCCTGACCCCATTGGGTCCTGGGGATGTTGACCACCCGGTCAACTGACCCCCCCAGGACCACTTCTCACGGGTTCGAGCGTCGGACCCCACTTCTCGGATTTATGCCCGCTCGACCCGATCACCAATCCACCAAGCCCCGGGTCCGAATCGTTCCCCTTGCATCCGGCATCCTCGCCGGAGCCGCTCCCTCGGGATCCGCGCGCTCCTGAGCCTTGCCGGACCCCCTCTTCTCGGATCTCCCACCATATATATAGTCGTCTCCGGCGACCTAATTCTTCCATCTTTGGCCATTCACATAGCTTTCCAGTGAGCTCCAGAAAGAGAGCGAGGTGACAGCTCGCCGTCCCACCCTGTTGCAGCGAGGAAGGCCGGCGAATCCACTGATCCGGCGATACCCCCGCCGTAGCTCCGCCACCTGAAGAGAGCTCGAGCCTCGGGCCGAGACGACCCTTGAGGCCACGACCGGGAGCTTCCCCAGCTCCAGCACAGTCTCCTCGACCACCCAGGTAGCCCCTTAGCTCCGCCTTTTCATTCGATTTTAGGTTATCCCCAAATCTCGCTGTCTCCGTGTTTCGTCGATTCCGACCACCTTACACCTCCATTCGATCATCGGAATCCATCGTCACCTCCGCCTTCCTCCCGCGCACCTTCTCCATATCCCCATCCAACCCAGCTCGCACAGGAGATGGGGTTCGAGCTCCTCCGTCCATCCCCTCGCCGGAGCTCGCCCATATCGCCCCACCGGTCACCTCCACGACGCCTAACGGGGTAGAGGCACTTTGCCCTCGACCCGCGAGTCTCCTGGTTTACTTTGCAGGTCATTGCGAGCCCATCTGAGGGCTTGAGTCATCCGGGCCAGGAGCTTCACCTCCGCCGACCTCGCCGGAGCCCTCCAGGGCTCGGCTGGGTCATCGGAGCCTACCATCAGCTGCGGAGCATCATCGCGGAGCTTCTCCGATCTCCAGAGGCAGCAGGGGAGGATACCAGCGCACGCACGAGGCCGGCGAAACTCGCCGGCCAACTGTTCTTCCAGCATCTTCCCCGACCGTTCGATCGTCCTCGACCTCCAGTTCTGATCCTGACCGTCCATTTGAGGAGATCCAGCCACCGTCAGATCTTGGAGAGGCGATCTGGACCGTCCGTTGCACGAGGTTTAGCCACCGAGAGCCGCACCCGTTCGATCCCCCACGTGGCATACCCTCGACCGTCCGATCGCTGCGAGGACCTCAGCGTTGGAGCGCCACCCATTTCCAACCGTCCATCTACCCACGTGGCGCGCATCCATCGGGCGACTTAATAAAGGGTAATTTACCCTTAGGCCCTTCCTTATCTTCTATTTCGTTTTAGTCCTGTAAATATTTTAGTCAGTTGTTTAGTTTTAGGGTATTTTGCATGTTGGACCTCGTACTTTAGATATTTGCATTTATGCCCCTACCTATGTGAGCCACGTGCTTCGTCACGTGTTTTGTTGGTGTATTTGCATTGATGCCCCTGTAGTTCTGGATGTTTATGAATGAATGAAACTTTTTGAGTAATTGCATTTATGCCCCTGTGAATGGTTTAATTTCGCATGTGCGTTTATTTGTGGGTAATTTGCAACATAGCCCCCTGGACTTTTGGTACGAGTTATCAACAGGTCCTCGGGACTTATTTTCTTTACAAATAGGTCCCTGAGTGCCCCAAGCACGTGCTTGGCGTGTGATTGGCTGGGTTAATTGCACCTGGACCCCCAGAACTTTGGGTATTTGCATTCCAGTCCCTGTGCACAGTGCCCTCTTGTCATTTTTGAATAAAATATCAAATCACCTCCAAATTCGACAAAAATTTGACACATGGCTCCTGCCATGGTGTAGGCTTTTTGTGAATTTTTGAGGACATTTTTGATTTCGTTTGTTATTTTTAAAAATTCAAAAACCTACATTTTTGCTATTGTCTAGATTGAAAATTCACAAAAAAATATAAAAACCCCTCTAAAAATTCTATAAAATTTAGGTACTGTTTGTCTTGTGTTCTTTTATTTTCTAGCCAATTTTGGCTATTTTTGACCACTGGAAAACCTTAAAAACTTAAAAACCCTTAAAAACCCATAAAAATTCTAAAAATTGCATTAAAAATCCAAAAACAATAAATCTGGTACCTAAATTTTCCTCATTTCATCTATTTTCTAGGAAAGTTACCTCCAGGCTTTTTTGAGGTCCCTAGGTATTTTATCTAGGGACTTTAGGCTTGGCTGGACAGTATCCCTTATTTTTGTTGCTGTTTGATTTTTAGAAATTAAAATAAATATCAGAAAAATCCCAAAAATTCACCAAAAATATAAAAAATTATAAAACACATAAAAATATTTTTGTTTTAATTTTTGGTTGATTTTTGTTGCATTAAATAAATTGTTGAAGTGAGCTTATTTGTGTTTCTTTTATTTTCTTCACTTATTAAAAATCCAAAAAAAAATATAAAATTAATTAAAAACCACTAAAAACATTTTCCTCTTTTATTTTATTCATTTTTACTACTTCGTAGGCCTTCGGCCAATCCGTGCTCCTTGAGTTCGACCCTGGGTGCTATACCAGGTTAAACACATAGCAGGACCGCTTCTTCGTGCTTGATTGATTTTATTTGTTTCGAGTGGTTCATTTTTCTTGATCGACACATCCGAGCGATTGAGGTCGCGACGACCGATTTATCTACACCTGACTGCCTTAGTTGCTCGGGATTTTGTGTCATCACTTTCCTTTAATTTTTAAAGGAATTTTCTTATCACAGAGAACAACGGAGGCTCCTCTCCACTTTAGCCAACCTGCATTTAATCTATTAGTAATATCTCCATCAATTTCCCCATCATGTTGCAAAATAAATCCCAGATATCTAAAAGAATCTCTCTTTTGAATGTTATCGTCACCAATCTTCACCTCGATTCCTTCACCATTGCTTCCATCAAAGGTGCATTCCATATATTTCCTCTTAGCCCTACTTATACGAAAACCTTTAGTCTCCAATGCATGTCTCCAAACCTCAAGCTTCTCATTTACTCCATCTCTAGTCTCGTCAATAAGCACAATATCATCAGCAATAACATACACCAAGGTAACTCATCCTGAATGTGACTTGTCAACTCGTCCATAATCAAAGTAAAAAGAAATGGACTCAAAGCTGAACCTTGATGTAAACCAATGTTGATATCAAAATAGTCAGTCTTCCCCGTCGGGGTCCTTACACAAGATAAAGCCCTATCATACATATCCTTTATGAGATTAATGTATAGGACAAGTACTTGTCTCTTCTCCAAAACTCTCCACAGTATCTCTCGTGGGACGGAATCATAAGCCTTCTCCAAATCAATAAAGATCATATGGAGATTCTTCCTTTTAGCTCTATAAATCTCCATTGTTCTCCTCAGCAAATGGATGGCTTCAATAGTTGAGCGGCCTGGCATGAATCCGAATTGATTTTCTTTTACTTGGGAAACTTGCCTCAACCTTCTTTCGATCACACGTTCCCAAATTTTCATAGTGTGACTCATCAGCTTGATACCTCTGTAATTTGAACAATTTTGAATGTCTCCTTTGTTCTTATAAAGAGGCACCACGATACTCCTCCTCCAATCTTCAGGCATTTTCTTTCTTCGCCAAATAACATTGAATAGATTCGTAAGCCAAGTCAACCCACGCTCACCTAAAACTTTCCATACTTCTACAGGGATGTCATCCGGTCCAACACCTTTCCCAGGTCTCATAACCTTCAAAGCCTCCTCTACTTCTTTTCTTTGTATTCGTCTATAGCATGCACGATTCAAGTAACTTTCACTGCTAGCTAGATCACCCTAAGTGATCTCTCTATTTCTTTCTCCAATGAAAAGTTTATGGAAGTACTGCTCCCATCTAGTCTCTATATCCTTCTGAGTAACAAGCACGTGACCTTCCTCGTCCTTAATGCATCTCACTTGAGAAAGGTCTTTGGTCTTTCTTTCTCTTGCTTTGGCCAACCTAAATTCACAATCTTATGACATCAAAAATATATTGTGTGTTACAATCTAAAATCACATAAACTCTACAACTCTAATCATCTTAAAAATATATCATGTTATATCATCAAGAGATTGTGTTATTGGATAATACAACTTTTACCAAATTATGGAATCTACTATTTCATAACAAGCAAGTGTTGTACAAAAAAAGCTCAAACCCTTAAACCACTGACGCACATTATTTCCTAACATTGTTGAAACCTAATGCTACTTCGAAATACCCACATGTAACACTCGTGACAATAGATGATGAGGTGTGCTTGTGTTTTGTATTGCTTGCAGCTAATAAAGTCAATATGGATAAGTTAAAAGGATGAAAATCAATACAAATATATTTGTATCTGTACGTATCCGCATTCATCAAAGAGAGGATATGGATGCCATTTTCTCGTATTTGGTGAATACGAACATGAATACAAATACAAATGTTCAACATTCGCTAAGTACGATTGCAAATATAATATTCTCAATTTTGATGAATATGAATGTGAATATGAATATTCAGAATTTTGGGGATACAAATATGAATTAATTTTTTGAATGATACGAATATGGATACGAATACAATGTGAATATGAATACGAATGTTCAAATTCTGAATCATACCAATACTTTCATGGTACGTGAAGATGTAGGCTTGGTAAGCTTTCCTTTATTATTTAGTTATATATTTCTGTTTATTTTATTATTTAGTTATTGTTTATCCACATATTCATGATTACAATATTTAATATACTTTTATATATTCGAAATTGCTATGAACCTAAAATGCTTATAGCTTTTAAGTAAATTTAGACATGTATAATATTTGTATATTAATTCGTATTTGTTTATCAAATATATGTATCTGAATGATTAATTCATTTTTTATTCGTGTTCGTATTTTGAGGATATGGTTTTACATTTTACATATTTGTATGATATTTGTATTCATATCCTGATTTTAAAAAAGATAAGGATGTGGTAAAACTTATATTCATATCAGTATCCAATCATTTTCATTCATATGGATGATCCAATGCCATAACGAGATTTGAGTTGATCACAAGAAGATGGCAATGATGACTATCGAGCGATCAGAGATGCTTGTAGAATAATGAGTTCGAGGAGATGATCAAAGAGGAAGACGATGATGCACCAATGTGCCCTTGATAAAAGAGTTTTCGTAGGCCTTTCCATGCATTTATCCACACCATCAATCTATTATACAAATGCATTCCTTAACTACAGTTAGACACATGTCATGAGGTTGGGTTATCATAGAAGTGGCTGACTAACAAGAGCATGGATCTCTGCTGTAGAGTCTACTGCATCAGACTCTGCAGTAGGGGTGTGGGCCACTCAATCTTGATCGAGCGGTTCACAAGAATTCACATGGTACAGGCCCACAAAAAGTATGAATTCGTGTGAACCGCTCGATCCCACACCCCTACTGCAGAATCTGCTGCGACAGAGTCTACATCAGACGATCCATGATATCCATGCTCGACTAACAAATGGATGGTCATGCGAAACAGAATTTACAATGATTAAGGTGTGAAAAATACATCTGAATTATTTCAAGATAAAATTTTACCTCTCTCTTTCTACTCCCGGAGGTGATATTTGGCAGCATTTTATTTTCACCAACGTTTGATGAAATTGAAGCGATGGGGGGGTCAAAGGATACAATTTGGATCGTCTGCTGTAGCCCGTGCTGCAGCAGATTCTGTTGTAGGGGCTACAGCTGTCCGATCGTCTCTTCTCAACCTTGAGATGCACGTCCCTAGCCTCGACATACGCGCCCACTATCCCAACTCCCTCTGAGCATCGTCGGATCCACAACCGACGGTTCTCATTCATTGCAGCAGGGCTGTAAAAGCCGATCGGAGCCCCAAAGGATAAGGTCTTGCATGCTGCTGCACAAAGACACTGTTGATTGCGATGGTCAACCATTTGAGAAAACAAAATTACTTAGGAGGGAGCAAACTCTTGTTGGCAGTTTCTCAGAGGCATCTTTATTGTCACCATCTCATATTAATATTAAATAAACAGGATATCAATATCTTAATCAATTAATCACGTGCAGAAACCATATATAATACATTTTTGCAATTTAATAACCTACGCATAGTGTCTATCCTCTTCGATGGACACAAACAACTGTTTATAATATATATAAGATATATCAACTTTGCCCCCACTAAAGTAGATAGCTAGTGCTGTCAAGATTCCACTGTCAAATATTCAGGTTCCTTCCTAACTTGAAATCAACAGGCCATCAAGTGATGACGCTTACGACAATCTATCCGAGTTTTTTCTAGTGCAGATCTTCAACTTGGAACATAAAACTTAAAATCGAAGGTGGTACTGGTCAAATATTTATAAAACAGTTGTTCTTTACAGCGTAATACGATGATATATAATCATCCTGTAGAGATGAACTGCTCCCTAGTAAATTAGTTGGATGAGCCATGGTAAGCAATAGGAAAGTTAGTGATTGAGTTGGAATCAATTCCTGACAAAGTATACGATACTCAAATATAAGTATCTGCATATCCCAATACGCGTGGAAGGCATCACTTCTTGAGAAGATGCCGTTCAGTGTTAGCATGAGCAAACCCTAGCGTTGACTACTTTACACTGTTTTGACCTTCCTCAAATATGTATAATATGACGACCTGTTGACAAGAGGGCATCATCTTCCACCAACGATTCCCTTGACGACCAGTTGACAAGAAGATGGCAATGGTGACTATCGAGCGATCGGAGATGCTTGTAGAAAAGTGAGTTCGAGGAGATGATCAAAGAGGAAGACGGTGATGCACCAATGTTCCCTTGATAAAAGAGTTTTCCTCGACCTTTCCATGCATTAATCCACACCATTGATTTATTATATGAATGCATTACTTAACTACAGTTAGACACATGTCATGAGGTTAGGTTATCATAGAAGTGGCTGATTAACAAGAGCATGTACCGTCTGCCATATAGTCTACTGTAGCAGACTTTGCAGGGATGTGGGCCACTTATTCTTGATCGAGCGGTTCACAAGAATTCGCATGGTACGTGCCCACAAAAAGTACGAATTCATGTGAACCGCTCGATCCCACACTCCTACTGCAGAATCTGCTGCAACAGAGTCTACATGAGACGATCCATGCTATCCATGCTCGACTAACAAATGGATGGTCATGCCAAACAGAATTTAAAATGATTAAGGTGTGAAAAATGCATTTGAATTATTTCAAGATAAAATTTTACCTCTCTCTTTCTACTCCCGGATATGATATTTGGCAGCGTTTTGTTTTCACCAACGTTTGATGAAATTGAAGCGCTGGGGGGTCAAAGGATAAGGTCTCTGCATGCTGCTACACAAAGACACTGTTGATTGCGATGTGCAACCATTTGAGAAAACAAAATTATTTAGAGGGAGCAAACTCTTGTTGGCAGTTTCTCAGAGGCATCTTTATTGTCACCATCTCATATTGCTATTAAATAAACAGGATATCAATATCTTAATCAATTAATCACGTGCAGAAACCATATATATTACATTATTGCAATTTAATAACCTACGCATAGTGTCTATCATCTTCGATGGACACAAACAACTGTTTAAAAAATATATAAGATATAATCAACTTTGCCCCCACTAAAGTAGATAGCCAGTGCTGTCAAGATTCCACTAACTATTCAGGTCCCTTCCCAACTTGAAAGCAACAGGCCGTCAAGTGATGACGCTTACGACAATCTATACGAGTTTTTTTCTAGTGCAGATCTTCAACCTGGAACATAAAAATTAAAATCGAAGGTGACACTAGACAAATTTCTATAAAACAGTTGTTCTTTACAGCGTAATACGATGATATATAATCCTGTAGAGATGAACTGTTCTCTAGTAAATTGGTTGGATGAGCCATGGTAAGCAATAGGAAAGTTAGTGATTGAGTTGGAATTAATTCCTGAAAAAGTATATGACACTCGAATATAAGTATGTGCAGATCCCAACACGCGTGGAATGCATCACTTCTTGAGAAGATGCCGTTCAGAGTTAGCATGAGCAAACCCTAGCGTTGACTACTTTACACTGTTTTGACCTTCCTCAAAGATGTATAATATGACGACCTGTTGACAAGAGGGCGTCATCTTCCACCAACGATTCCTTCGGAGAAATGAGCTTCTTTCATTTTCTTCTGCGGAAGCAGTGTCTGAGTTCAGTTTCGACGATGTTTCACACGCATTTTGTTTCGGGCTAATCTGTAGCCTCACACGCTTTAACTACGTTTTTTAGATATGAAAACGGATATGTGAATGTTTGACAATCCAAAAATTATTGACTGTAGATATCTGTAATCTAATTTCAATCAATGCAAATCTAAATCACAACATATAATGCCTTCAAAATCGTAAAAAATAAATAAATCAAAAATCTATTCTGGTGTGACGAGCAGCAATTTTAAAGGGCATGCCTTCTTTACAACAAAAATACATTGTGACAGCAAACTTTCACGATGGAAATTTAGTCCGCGGTGATGGACAGAATGTTACGATGGCAAAGAGACCTTTGATTGTTAGAGAATTCGGTAGCTATAAGGTAGTTGCCATAAGAGTATTTTGCTGTAGTGATTTTAGGAAATGATGGATTTTAATGAATCAAATAGAAAGTAGTTCTAAATATATCCTAATGGGTTCCACCCTAACTACTTTATTTTTTTCCAACTATTAAAGGTGGCTGGCTACAAATTAGTTTTACTTGCAAAAATCTATTTGGAATGCTACAATAAAATGTATCTATCACCATATGATCCATTTATTTTTAAATATAACAATGCATATTATCCACTATCAATTGATTTTTACATTTGAAAATTAGTGACGCATGATATATTTGTTGATATTTCACTAATGGCAATTCATAAAACAACGACTACTTGTTGTCTTTGCCGTCAAATTATGCACTGAAGTTGCTAAAAGTAATCGCGACTAGTCTAAACGTTGATATTAAAGATAAAAGATAACGATCAATATATGAACATTGCTTCTGATATAGCAACAAAAAATAATTCTTTGCTAAAAAATCATTAGGCAAGGGATACTATTTGTTGCTAATATTTAAAAAGTTAAGACGCAGTGAAGGATTTCAAAATATGTGTTATTGTAGACTTTATTGTAGTGGAAACATAATGATATCTGCCTCGCCAGCTTATTTTCATTGATCACGACGATCCTTGTAAGGTCCAAAGTCTAAGCCTAAGACATATCAAGGAATGCTATTATTGAAAATTTGTTAGGCTCGGGCCCAATTGGATCGATCACAACCACTCAAAATGCTTAGGCCCAAGTTGTCAATAAGTAGTTGATGAATAACCATTCATCTATCTTTATTCTTTTATTTTGCATTTAAATCCCTATCAAAATACATGGAAATATATCTAATTTATACAAATTACCATTCATTATTCACCTATAATTAGTCTGTAACTACTATATAAATACATGTATTTAAATTGAAATAACAGAATAAAGTAAGAAAAATAAAAATAAATGAAGTATCAAAGATTCTGAATAACTGATGAATACTCATTCATCACTCTTTATTCTTATTTTTTAGCTACAAAAACCTTTGCAAATGCATGTATATATTTGTAAATATAAATAATTACCAAAAGCATGCATGATGTAAAAAGTAATAATTAGCATGTTTTTGTGCAAAAATAAAAGAATAAAGATCAAAAAGAAAAAGAGGGAAATATTTAGAATAAATATTGAGCAACCTAACCCAAGGGAGGGCTCAACATGGGCCTGACCGCATAAAAGCCAAAGTAGAGGGAGATAGGGGCTCATGTGTGTAAATATATTTGTAAATATAATAAAAATATTTTCCTCCAAAAAGAGACTGAAATGGGCTTGTAAATACTTGTATATATTTATAAATATAAAAATAAAAATAAAAATAGAAAAATCAAAAAGAAAACAAAAATAGATCACTTGTATATATCCACCTTGTACATACAACCACACTTAGATTTATTTCACCTTATAAATAAATAAAATTAATTTTTATAAAATTTGAATATATTCTACTTTTTATGTTGTAAATAAATAAAATAAAAACCATTAAAACAAAAACAAAATAAAAAGCACAAAATTAAAAACCAAAAATAATATTGTAAATATACCATGTCTATAGATATATATATTTATTTATTTCACCTTTGTATATAAATAATAAAAATAAAATAAAAATATCTTTTTATTCCTAATTTTATGATATAAATAAATAAAATATAAAATGGGGATAAAAATGTATAAAAATAACTAATTAAAAATCAAAATTAAAAATCCTATATTGTACATATACCTATATATAGCTCTATTATGTAAATACCTTATTTTTATTTTAAAAAATTAATTAAAAATCACAAAAAAATAAATATTTTTCATGTTTTGAGTTTTTCGAAATTCGTGCATTTTCTATTTATTACCTAATTTACAGAATTCCAATAATTGACGGGCTCTGATTGGTCCACGGGGGATGTTGACCCCCGGTCAACTCTCCTCCCAGGACCACCAGAGTCGGGTTTGTCCTGACCGACGCGATCGCCAAATACCTTAACCCCGGGCCCCGATTATTCCTTGATCATTCCAGATCTTCGCCCGGGGTGGATCTTAGGGATCCGAGGCACGAGCGACGCACCCGACCCATCTCTTCCCGGATCCCTGAGCATATAAAATCTTAACTCCGGCGAGCTTTTCATGCATCTTTGGACCTCCCCCTCATCGACTGTGACCTCCTCTAGTGAGCCTGAGTGACAGCCGTGCCTGCCGGAGTAGCAGCGAGGCCCGGGAAGCCGGGAGCCACTGATCCGGTGGTTTTCACCGCCGTGCGCCGCCGCGAGCGCGCTCAGCCTCGGGGAGACGACGCCCCCTTGCAGGCAATGACCCAGGAGCTCGCCGAGCTTCAGCCTAATCGACCGCCTCCATCAGGTAGCCTTTTTAGCCCGTAGAGTAGCTTAGTTTAGGATTTTTCGTTTCCGGTAGCCGTAGCTCCGCCAGCTCCGCCCTTCGTCTCCGTCCATCCACTTGGCCATCCGACACCGCCACCACGCCCACCAGACTCCTCTCCACCTTCTCCGACCTTCCATTCCCCCTGACTCGCCCCGGAGCAGGGATATCGGCTCTCACCCTCTGCCGCTCGCCGGAGAGCCTCCATATCGACGCATCGTTCATCCTTCGCGTGTTCTGACGGGTCGAGGCAGTTTGCCCTCGACCCTTCTTTCTTCCTGTGCAGGTATCAAGCCTATTTGACCTCATCTGGAGGTCGAGACTTCAGAGCACAGGAGCTCCAGTTCCTCCACGTCGCCGGAGCTCTCCAGAGCTCCTCGCCTCCATCGGAGACCGCCATCAGCTGCGGAGCTTCACGGCGGAGCTTTTCCTCTCTTCGGGAGCAGCAGGGGAGGACCGTAGCGCGTGCATCGGGCCGACGAAGCTCGCCGGCCAACTGTTCTTCCACCATCTTCCCCGACCGTCAGATCAGCCTCGACGCTCCAGATTAAATCTCGTCCGTTCATTCACGGAGCAGCACTGACCGCCAGATCCTTGAGGTTTGATCGCGACCGTCTGATGGTTGAGGTTTAGCCACGACGTCTTCCCACCGTCAGATCCAGCACGTGGCTTATCCTCATCCGTCCGATCCGAGCGAGGCCTACCTTTGCAGACCCACGACACCTTGCAGCCGTCTGATCTTCCACGTGGGAGCATTCCAGCCATCGGATCGCGCCGAGGGCTCCTTTACTGATCGTCGCGCTATTCCAGCCGTCCGATCTGCCACGCGTCGCGCATCCAGCCCTCAAGATTTTAATAAGGGGTATTTGCTCGTAGGCCCCTCTACTTTTCGCATTTAGTTTTTAGTCCTGTAAATACATAGTTTAGTTCATTTATTTTTGTAGAAATTGCACTAAGGACCCTACTGTTTATCAGATTTGCATTTATACCCTTGTTTGTTGTGTACACGTGCATCGACACATGGTTTTTGGTGTATTTGCATTATTTGCCCTGCGTTTTTGGCTTGTTACTTTTTATACTTTTATAAATAGGAATGACAATCAGGTCCCCCCAGGCCTGAGTCACGTGAATCGTGCGTGGCCCGGGGGGGATTTTGCATTCCTTACCCTATAGTTTCCAAGATTGTTCTCCAGGGGGCCCAAAACTTTATTATATTTGCAGTTAGGTCCCTATGCACAATAGCTTGATTTTCATTTTTAATAAAATAGCAAATTTACTCCAAATTCCCTGAAAATTGGATACATGGCTCCTGCCATAGTGTAAAATTTTCTAGAAATTTTGGAGACATTTTTGTTTTTATTTGATATTTTTAAAAAATCAAAAACAACCATTTTCGTTACTGTTTGACTTTAAAATTCACAAAAAAATATTAAAACCAATCTAAAAATTACAAAAAAATTAGCTACTATTTAGATTGTTGTGTTTGATGTTCTGGCCAATTTTGGCCATTTTTCATTATATAAAACTCATAAAAATTACAAAACACTAAAAATCTTATAAAAATTCTAATAAATAATCTAAAAATCCAAAAATAATAATTAAGGTGCCTAAATTTTCCTTATTCATTTCTCTTTACAGGAAAATTACCTCCAGGCTTATTGGGGGCTTTTAGATATTTTATCTAAGCCCCTCAAGCTCGGCTGGACAATACCTTTACTTTCTTACATTGTTTTATTTTTAGAAAATTAAATAAAAATCAGAAAAATCTCAAAAATTGAGCAAAAACAGTAAAAATTATAAAACACATAAAAAAATTTTATTTGAATTTTTGCTTGATTTTTCATGCATTAAATAAATTGTTGAATTGCCTTGTTTCCTTGCTTTCCTTGTTTTCTCAATTAATTAAAAAATCTAAAAAAATTTATAAAAAGACTAAAAATCCACCAAAAATACCTTTTATTTTATTTTAGTTTATTTTTGACTACTTTCGTAGGCCGCGAGGCCATCACGTGCTCCATGAGTCCGACCCTGGTCGCTATACCAGACTAATCCAATAGCCAGGACCGCTATCGTGTTTTGATTGACTTTCTTTGATTTTGGTGGTCTGAACTTTCTTTTCTTGATCGACCGATTGATTTCCGAGATCCGGGTCGCAACGACCCTTGATCCATTTAATTTCACCTGAGTCTTGGGGATTTTTCGTGTCATCAGAATGGTATCGTTGCCGGGGAGCACGGCTTAATAGTTTTCTTTTTATTTTCATTTTCTTTTTCGCGGCTTTCCGCGGCTCTTTCGGAGTCCGCGGCTTTTCGCGGCTTTTTGTTTTTATTTTATTTTTGCTTTATTTTGTTTTATTTTATTTTTTTTATTTTTGTTTTTGTTTGATTTTTGTTTATTTATTTTATTTGTCATTTTTGCACATATACCCTTGTCTTTTATTTCTTGTCCATATTTGATTATATTATTGGTTTGACACTTGTCTTCTTTCTTGCGAGGGCCCGAGGACCGAGGCGGCAGCTTTCGAGAAGCCGGCGCAACCGCGGGACTTGGAGGCGGCTCCCTTCTGCACGGAGCCGTAGGAGAGCGTGAGAGAGTAGACGAGCGGGTGAGGATTAGTTTAGCTTTTTATTTTCATTTCTTTTGATTATTGTAATAATACAGGGACAGACTCAGACTGTGGACTTGGCTTGATTAGCCGGTCTGTTTTACCGAGCACCGGTGTGCTCGGGGGACCCTTAGGTTTTCACGGCTTTTTTGCGGCTTTTGATTTTTCGCTGCCTTTTACGGTTTTGCGTGCTTTTTATCGAGCCCCTAGACTTAGGATTTTCTACTTGCCTGTGCCGTAATTAGTAAGATCCCCACACCTAATTATCTGCATGTTCCCATAGTGCGATTAATTGGACCTACTAATAATTCATTAATAAAAATAACTAACTCACTCCCTTCGTAGCCTACGTGCCATAGCCTTCCCTACCAAGCGCTGCTCTTAAACCCGATGTGTCGGGAGGAGGAGGGGTAGACCAAGACCGGACCTTTGGCTGAAAGGATCAGTGACCAGTTAGACGGTTCTTCGAGTAGAATTATGTGTATAGGACTCGGTTTTCATCACTGCACCATATAGGTAGTTTTATTTCAGTCTTTACATTTCTGCGCGGATCACTTGCATTTAGAGTGCTGGAGACAGGTACGCATTTCTATCTCTGCATGCATCATTGATTTCATCGCGCATTAGCTTTTTTGTCTTCTCCCCCTGTTTTTGACTTAATAACCAGGTGAACCGAAAAATTCGTTAGGCGTTTCTTTTATTTGAAAAATACCTAAAAACAAAAAAAACAATAAAATCGGGACTGCTAATTATACTTGACCTAAAAGACACTTCACTAAAAATCTGTCTTGGGGAGAGTAACCCCCTCCTTGTTTGGTTTGGATGAGCGAGAGAGTGACCCGCACATTAGGATAGAGCCTCCGATCTTTCTCGACTGATTACCGGCTTTCAGTACGGGACAGTCGGTTGAGAAATATCTGGATACCTATTTACCTCACGTAATTGCTCTGATAGACTGAATGATCACCTAAAATAAAATCGACAAGATAATTGACCGATCCCTTTCGATTTTCAGCTTTGTGTGCGTAGGTGAATTGGGTGTTTGCTTGTTCATCTTGTGTGATTTCCAGATCCCTTTTGCTTTCCCCCATCTTCTTCTCTTCTTCTGTCTCCCACCCACCCTCCCTTCAGTCTACTTCTTCTCCTTCACCCCTGGATGATGGATCCCCCTCACTTTGAGCCGACTCTTATGGCTTCTTCTCCATCTTCTGACCATCACTCCAATTCACCTTCTAGGGAGGTCGGATCTCCGACCAACCTCCCTCTCCCTCCCTCCCTTTCATCTCATCACTCTGGGAATGCTATGCGAGACGTCCGAGGATACCAGATAGAGCAGATGCGATACCCGGACGATGCTGCTGCTGAGTTGAGAGCGCATTCCGTGGGTGATCAGAAAGAGCAGTGGAGATCAGCAGACATATCCTTTTCCGGAAGGATGAGGAGCAGATAGCACATGGAGCTCAGTCAGCTTCTACACTTGGTCCATTCGTCTTGGACTTGGATTACATTCAGCGACTGCCGACATTTTCAGGAGAGGCGCACGAGGAGCCTTATCTTCACCTGTCTGCATACGAGGAGTTTTACAGAGCACAGAGATATTTCGATATCACTGCAGAGGAGCTGATGAGGAGGACCTTCCCATTCACGCTTCAGGACAGAGCCATGAGATGGCACCGACGATTGGGGAGGACATTCGAGACGTGGGGAGAGCTACGCCGAGAGTTTCTACAGAGATACTTCCCTCCACGTAGAGCAGATTTCATGCGGTCTTTGATCACTGATTTCTCAGTAGACCCCCAGGAGCCATTGCACGAGGCATGGCCGAGGTTTCTTGACCTTTTGAGGAGATTTCCTGAGCACGGACTTCCACTTACAGACTTGATAGAGATCTCCATGCGGGGGATGACCGCAGAGCAGATAGCACTGGTGATTACCATATATGGCAGTTCACACTGCAGTTCCGACATTCACTTCCTGGACACCATCTCGAGTTTACTTTCACAGAGATCTTCTTCACGAGATGCCGTAGTCGGAACAACACATGCGGACGATGCAGTACCAGTGCGGTGTGTCACTTTACATGATGAGTCAGCCTCTACACACCAGCCCGAGGATTTGGATGAGACAGCACCACTGACAGAGGAGATGACTGCCATAGCAGAGGTTCGGACCCAGAGTCTACTTGAGTTCCCGTTGGTTTTCCAGCTGGAGTTCGAGTCAGCCCCAGAGTTCCCAGTTGACGAGTCTTGGATATCAGATCTTCTGATACTCCAGGAGCCGGAGGAGCCCCCGCTTTTGCAGGCATTGATTCAGACACTTCAGATTCCAGTCTCGGAGGAGTCAGTTTCCTTCATGCAGAGACACTTCTTGGATGCAGATAGCTACCAGGACTCAGCCCAGCAGCCACAACTCGATGTGGGACACCCCTTTGAGAGTACAGACACAGAGAGTCTCGTCTAGATCCTGATCCTCCTCTTGTCACTTCTGATCTTGCATCTATCCCCGAGGGTTATCTGCGGGAGGATGCCGCACTCGATGAGTACTCGGTTTCACTTGCTGACAGTGTTTCCGATCTGGCGGAACACGAAACCGTGTCTTTTGATCATTCTGATTCTGAGTCTTCTCACCTGGACGACCCTCGCGAGGATGAGCCCATTCTGGAGATATTCGATGATCTGCCTGATTTGCTTCTATTTCATGCATCGGATATCAGTCTTCTTACGGAGTCTCCTGATCATGATTGTCCACACCTATTTGAGACAATGATTGACGTGGAGGATTCTATTACTGATCCATCTTTCTCCACGTTCGATTTCTTCGGCTCCACACTCTCACTCCAGTGTGATCTAGAGCCGATGATTTCTTTTGTGCTATCGGATCCCGATCACTTATTTCTATATCATTGGCCGGTAGCAGACACCCGCCTGATTGCATACCTGGGTGTCTTACTTTACATTGTTGAGTTCGTCGCTATTCTCATACCGAGGCTGCGATGACAGTACGGCATTCGACTTACCGATGCCGTCCTGAACCTTGATACTGCATTGCCCTAGCCTTTGCGCCCAGCTAGGGTCGTAAAATCTAGCGCTAGTTGGGAGGCACCTCAACATTGTACTCTTTTGTATTTACGTGTTTCGTCTTGCTTTAATCTTTCTTTCTTCCGTTCTTGCTTTCACCCCAGGTCTCGCTTAGGATTATCTTTGCTATACTTAGGATATTGCTCATCCTAAGTATAGGGGGGTGAAAACACCGGGTTGTTCGTCGTTCTGTTCCATCACTTCTGTTGTGTTGCCTATACTTAAGGTTCTTCACCTTAACTATAGGGGGAGTGATGTCCCTCCACCTTGTATATATTTGTTGATTTTCTTCGTGTCTTGCTACCCATGTTTTGTTGCCTATACTTAGGGATATTTTACCCTAAGTATAGGTGGGTAGACCCTGTACATTCTCCACTCGGTTTTCCCTTAGTATACAACCTGCTATACTTACGATTACTTGATCCTAAGTATAGCGGGAAAAGCCGAGAGTCTCTTGATATTCATTCGTCTTTGTATATAGCCTTCCTTTCACTTCCCTATACCTAGCACGAGTTATGTCTTCTTCATCGCTCTTGACTCTGAGGACATCGTTCGAGCTAAGTATAGGGGGGTGTGTATATATTCCATATATACTTTAGCCATAACTCTCACTTTGTGTGAGTGTGTTAATAAATAAAATGGCTAAAAACCTTAAAAATCACAAAAATTAAAAAAATTTCATGTACATAAACATTCTTTTATTTGCACATAAATAGCTAGTGTACAAATTATTTTTGTAAAATGATTTCAAAAACCTTTTGTGTAAAGCTTGTGTAAATATTTTCTTATCAAAATTATGTATATAGTACAAAATTTTTCCAAAATGTTTTGAAAATCAAAAGTTTACAAAAATCTTATGTAAATGTGTGTAAATATCTTTTGCAAAACTTGCACTTCATGCATCATCCATTCATGATTTCAAAACATTTTTCAAAAATTTTGCATGTTTGTAAAATTTGTGTAAATAGCATCTTTTGTACATATGTATATAGTTTTTCTGGATTATAGTTGACATTTAAACTAGCCTAGAATTAAATTGAGAAATGGAGCTTGATTAAGATCTTAATCCACTTAATTTATAAGAGGAACCTTATAGGGCTTAGGTTTAAGGCTTTTCAGGTCCATGGTGACTTAATTCTTTGAGTCCACTAGGCTATGATCACATGTCATCTCGATGAGCCTAAGTAGAGCATTTAACAACAACACATGACTCATATAAACAATGTCTTTACTTGGACACCAGCACTTACCACCGAGCTCTCTACAGATGAGGTGGTGAGGAGGCAGTCTTCCTTGACTTGGGGTAGCATATGAGGGTAGTACATCTAGGCGGAACCTCTCTTCTTCTTTTAGTGAAGGAAGTGCGTCTCAACTTGGTTTGGTTGCCATGAAGTCTAACGACGGGAGTTGTGGGTTGCAATAAAGCTTCAAAAGAGGGATAGTCTACTGGCTCAAGAGGAAAAACTCCTTGTACATATGCTGCACATGTATATGTTGTATAGATGCACTTGAAAAAAAATGCAAAAAAGAAAATAACTCTAAAAAAGTGGTGGGTTGATGAGCACAAAATCGATCACTCGGATAAAGGTACTAATCGGTCGTTGTGACCCAAGCAATCAAATGCACTCAATCAAGAAAAATGAACCACTCAGAATAGATAAAATCGGTCAAAACTCAAAACAGCGGTCCTGCTATTGGATTAACCTGGTATAGCACCCAGGGTCGAACTCAGGGAGCACGGATTGGCCTTACGGCCTACGAAGTAGTGAAAAGGAGTAAAATAAAACAAGAAAATATTTTATGTGGTTTTTAATTTATTTTATATTTATTTTTTTTGGATTTTTAATGTATAAAGAAAATAAGAAAAACAAGTAAACACTCACTTCAACAATTTATTTAAAGTACTAAAAATCAACCAAAAATTCAAACAAAAAAATTTTTATGTATTTTATACTTTTTTATGTTTTTGGTGAATTTTTGAGAATTTTCTGATGTTTATTTAATTTTCTAAAAATCAAACAGTGACTAAAAGAAGGGGTACTGTCCAGCCGAGCCAAAAAGGCCTAGATAAAATATCTGAGGGCCCCAAAATGGCAGGGAGGTAATTTTCCTGTAAAGAAGATAAAATGAGGAAAATTTAGGTACCAATTTTATTATTTTTGGATTTTTAATTTAATTATTAGAATTTTTATAATTTTTTGAGTGTTTTTAAGTTTTTAGTGGTTTTTAGTAATGAAAAATAGCCAAAATTGGCTAGAAAATCAAACTAAGTAAAATAGACAACTGACAATTTTTTTGTAATTTTTGGACACTATTTAATATTTTTTTTGATTTTTAACGTTAGACAGTAATAAAAATAAAGGTTTTTGATTTTTTAAAAATATCAAATGAAATCAAAAATGTCCTCAAAAATCCACGAAAATTTTACACCATGGCAGGAGCCATGTTTCCAATTTTCGTTAGATTTGGAGGTGTTTTGCTATTTTATTCAAAAATAAAGAAGGGGCACTGTGCACAGGGACCGAAGTGTAAATACCCAAGAGTCTGGGGGGTCTGGTGCAATTTTCCCAGCAAAACACGCGCCACGCGCATGCCTGGGGCACTCAGGGACCCAAATGTAATAAAAATAAGTCCCGAGGACTTATTGGTAACAGGTACCAAAAGTCCAGGGGCCTATCTGCAAAATACCCAAAATATAACGCACATGCTAAAATAAACCATGCACAAGGGTATAAATGCAAATAGATAAAAACTTTCATTCATTCAAGAACAACCAGAACTACAAGGGTCTCTATCGCAAATAAACCAGATAAACACGTGACGAAGCACGTGGCATACAATGCACAGGGGTATAAATGCAAATAGCTAAAATATGAGGTCCTCTATGCAAATAACCCTAAAACTAAACAACTAAGTTCAACATTTACAGGACTAAAATGAAATAACAGACAAGACAGGGCCTAAGGGTAAATTACCCTTTATTATGCGGACTGCTGGATGCGCGCCACGTGGAGTATCGGATGGTGACTAACGGTGGGCGCTCCAGATGTTGCCTCCTCAGATCGGAAGATGAAGGTTGCTTCGGAGATGGACGGCTCGGATTGAAACTGGAGAGGGAGGTGGCGATCGAACGGTAGCTGGAGGTCGTGGATGAACAGGCGGCCGGCGAACTTCACCGGCCTCGTGGAAGCGCTCCTGACCTCCCCTGCTGCGCCTGAGGATCGGAGAAGCTCCGGCGTGGCGATGCGCAGCTACTGGTATCCCCTGATGACCCAGCCGAGCACTGTAGGACTCCGACGAGGTCAGCGGAGGCGGCGCTCCTGACTTGATATCGAAAGGCCTCAGATGGCCTTCCTTCAACCTGCGAAACAGCTCAGGAGACTCGCGGGTCGAGGGCAAACTGCCTCGACCCGGTTAGGCGAAGTGGGGATGAACGGTGGGTCGAAATGGCGAACTCCGGCGAAGGGGGCAGGCGGAGGAGCTTGACTCCCAGCTCCTGTGCGAGCTGGGTTGGATGGAGGGGTGAAAAATGTGCGTCGGAAGGAGGCGAAGGTGTCTGTAGGGTCCGATGATCGAATCTATCTACTGGACGGTCGGAATCAATGAAATGCGGCGGCGGAGCGATTTGGGGGTAAATGGAAATTAGCGAAAACGGGAAGCCTAAGGGGATACCTGGGTGGTCGAAGAGACTGGGGAGGAGCTGCTGAAGCTCATGGTCGTCGCCTCAAGGATTGTCTCCCTCCGAGGCTCGGTGCTCACGCAGGTGGCGGAGCAGCGGCGGCGTAGCTCGCCGGATCGATGGCCAAGCTCCCTCTCCTCGCTTCGACAGGTCGAGACGCAAGCTGTCACTCTAGCGGACTCTCTGGAGCTCACTGGGGGTGGAGACAAGTGACCAAAGATAGAGAAATGAGGTGGCGGAGCTCGCTTATGTACGCTGGAGGGGTTCGAGAAAGATGGCTCGGGTAGGGCGTGGAGGCGTGCGGATCCCGTGGTGGATGCCCGGCGAGGATGTCGGATGTGGTCGGATCAAAACGGACCCGGGGTTTGGTGGAATGGCGATCGGGTCGAGCGGGCAAAATTTCGAGAAGTCGCGTCTACGACCCAGATCCGCGGGAGGTGGTCCTGGGGGGGTAGTTGACCGGGCGGTCAACATCCCCAGGACCCAATAGAGACAGGCCACGTGGCTGGATCTTCAAGTGCAAATTAAGGGTAGCTAGGGGCCGAATCTGCAAAAAGTTAAAACATGAAAGATTTTTATTTTATTTTTTTTCTATTTTTTGGTGATTTTTAATAATTTTTTCAAAATAAAAATAAGCTATATACAATATAGTACTATACATAGGTATATATACAATATATAGGGTTTTGATTTTTGATTTTTTTTAATTGTTATTTTTGTGCAATTTTATTCTTATTTTATATTTTATTTATTTTCATTATAAAATAAGGAATAAAAAGGGTATTTTTATTTTATTTTTATTACTTATTTACATAGGTAAAATAAATACATATATACATCTATATACATGGTATATGTGCAATATATTTTTGTATTTTTAATTTTGCTATTTTTATTTTGCTTTTGTTTTAATTGTTTTTATTTTATTTATTTACAATATATAACATAGAATATTTAAAAAAAGTTTGGAAATTAATTTTATTTATTTACAAGGTTAAATAAATACATAGAAGTGGTTTATGTACATGATGAAAGGGGTGTTTTAATTCTTTTTGATTTTTAACTTTTTTCTTTTGTTTTTATATTTTATAAATATATACAAGTATTTACAAGCATATTTTTGGTGAGGAAAATATCTTTATTTTATTTACATAAATACTTACACATGAGCCCCTATCTCCCTCTACTTTGGCTTTTATGCGGTCAGGCCCATGCTGAGCCCTCCCTTGGGTTAGGTTGCTCAATATTTATTCTAAATATTCCCCTCCTTTTCTTTTTAATCTTTATTCTTTTATTTTTGCACAAAAACATGCTAATTATAGGTTTTTACACAATGCATGCTTTTGGTAATTATTTGTATTTACATATATCTACATGCATTTGCAAAGGTTTTTGTAGCTAAAATATAAGAATAAAGAGTGATGAATGAGTATTCATCACCCCCCCTATACTTAACTTTGCTAGTCCCTTAGCAAACACTTATTTGAAAAAGAAGTGAAAAAGTAATAAAGAAAAAGAAAAAGAGGATGTACATGGATCAAGGTTGATTATTAAACTTGCCTTCATTAAATTGGGGTATGGAGCTCGATCAGATCTTTGGATTATTAATGTGTCGGAACCTTATTTAGACTTAAGCTTAAAACTCAACAGGCTCCAAGTTCCACTAATCTATAACCAAGACTCCTCAATGCTCCAGATCAGAACAAGTCATCAATCACAAACCCTGAAGACCATGAATCTTTTCTTGTCCTGTGAATGTGAGGTCTAAGCTCTCCACCTCAGAAATGGCGACTTGACAACCCTCCCCAACAAGGTAACTCTATGACCTCAATCTGGCCACTCTTTCCTCGAGTGGGGTATTCCCTTCTAAGTTCAAGTTCAACCGGCTCAAGAAGAGGAGGAAGAAGAGAATGGGTCAAGGCCAGTGTAGCCAAGTACCCTTGGGAGCTTGACCAGTGTAGCCAAGTCTCCCTGCTGCAAGCTACATCAGGTGGATCATGAAACCAAGCTTTGCTTATTGCACTCTATATACATACTCCGGTGGGATTATCATTTTCTATCAGACCCACCACTTTTTTTGGAGTTCTTTTCTTTTTGCACATTTTTTTTCAAGTGCATCTGTACAACATCTACTTGTGCAGCATATTGATGAATCCACGTTTCATCATCTTTATTCTATCATTTTGGCCTTAAAAACCCTAGTAAATGCGTGTAAATAGGCTTAATATAGGCATTTTAGCATTCATGCATATGTGTGTAAATATTGTATAAAATGCGGTTTTTAAAGCCAAAATAATAGAATAAAGAAAAGAAAAGAAAAAGAATAAAATATTGTAAATATTTTATGACCCGAAACCCCGAGACCTAGGCATCTTGATGAATAGGTCGACAAGGAATAAAGCAGGGGGAGATAAGGTCAGAAATACAGTCCAAACACCTATACATTCTATTCATTCTTTATTCATTTTGAGACCTATTTTTGGTTCCACTTTTTGTACATCAAATAAAGAAACTTTGTACATGAAAGTTGTAGATAATTTCATAAAGAAAAATACAAAATTGATTTCACAGAAAAATACTGTACAGATAAAAAGTTATGGTCTGAATAAAATTCCAGAATCTCAACTTCCCAGACCCGTATCTCACAAATAAAAACTCCAAATGCAGCGTACTCACCTTTAATTGTATATAGAAGAAAATAAGCTAATTAATGGCGGTGGTTTCGCATTTGGCGGAGCTACGGTTTGAAAGTTGACTTTTGGACCCCTATTGTATACTTGTACATATTAAAATATTCAATTTATTATTTATTTATTATTTTTATAATTTTATATTTTTATAATGTTGTCAATAATACTTATAATAATTATGAATATTAAAATCAGAATAAAAACATCATTAAAACTCAAATAAAAATACTTGTATATATATCTAATATATAGGTATAATACATGAAGCTATACCTATACAAATAACACTTTCATTTTATTAAGTGTATAAAATATATCAGAAAATCAAAATAAAAATATATTTGTGTCTATAAAAGTATTTTATAATTTTAGAAAATAAAAACCAAAATAAAATAAATTAAAAATACCTAAATAAAAATAGAATACTTAAATACATAGATATAGATACCTATAAGGGTATAAATGCAAACTTGTAAAAATATACTCCATAAAAATAAATAAAAATCACCATAAATTAATTCATAAAATAATAAACATTTTTTATTTTATAATTAAAAATCAATAAAATCATTTCCTATTTTTAAACGAATTAATAAAATCTTTTTTGCAGGTTTTTCCTGGTTGGTCCACGTGGACCAACCAGGAGGCTCTGACAGTTGACCTCGGGTCAACTGTCTGAGCCAGCTCCTGTTCATGTCAGAAGTGGTTGTTGACCCACTTTCTCATTTTTTTGGAGGTCGCCCCTTTCACCGAATGGGGTCGGCCTCTTCACGAAATTTGTAGCCCTACCATAGGTCTATCACGCCGAGCCTTCATCTCGGGGATTGGATCATCATGCCGCCCGTGATCTTCCCTCGAACATCGCGCCAGAACCTTGTTTCAAAAACGACCCAAACACATCCTCCAACTTTTGGTCCCTCTTCCACCACCAAAATCCTAACCTAAGACCTTGCAAACACTCCTGGTGACAACAGGAGTTCGGCAGGCTTCTCCTTGGACCGAGGTGGCGTCGAATTGAGGTAGATCCCCTTGCCGAAGCGGTCGCCGGAGCTCCTTGCCCGCACGCGTTGGTGAGGCCTTTCTTTCCCTTTCCACACCTCTTTTCTTCTTGTTCTTTGAAACTTTAGTGATAGGTAGCCACAGGAATCTTTCCCCTTTCAAGATCTGTGATTAGCGACCCTCCTCGCATCTCGATTCACCGCGGCCGGCAGCGAGTTCGCCGGCCATTTCCACCTTTCCATCTAGCGGTCCCTTGTGTGAAACACTCCGCGAAGTTGGGGCATTTTGCCCCCAACTTCTTCATCCATTTTTTTTGCAGGTCCCAGGCGTGCTGGAGGCCCATCTGGGCCGATTTTTGGGAACGCCGAGGCTCTTGAGAGCAGCTCCAGGCCGTCACGCCGCTGTGGCCTCCCCGTGCCCCTCGCGCGGTTTTGAGGCCACCAATCCGTAGAGAGGGCTCCCAGGAGTCGCGGAACCTTTTTGGAGAGCCAACGGCCGCTGGAGAAGAGAGCATCATCGAGTAGAAACGCGCCAAGGCCGTGTTCGTCGAGAGTTCATCCAAGCCGCTCCGCAACCGTCCGATCGGGGCTGTTCTTGGCGCACAGCAGCAGGCGTCGGATCTCGGGCCACAGCAACCGTTGATCGGCCTTAGCCGATCTAATCAAGGCCGTCAAGATGAAGGGGCATCGGGCCCTGCCGAAGCGCCACGTGGCGTAAGTGGATGCCGAATCGCCGTTGGATCGCGCTACTGATTGGGTAACTTGCAAATAAACCCCGACGATTTTTGGATTTGGTGATTTAGATTAAAACTTTTGTCCTCTGTGTAAAAATATCTGAATCATTTGCGTAATGTCCCCCTAGATTTTGTTATATTACGTAGAGACCCCCGCCAGGACGCGTGCGCGTCACGAGAGCCTAGGAAATTTTGCATTGAAGCCCCTGCGGCTCTGGTTTTTGTTGTTTGGCCCCGAAACTTTTTGTCTCAGTTCAAATTTTGTGGGAAAATTGCTAGCTTGTCCTCATAGTTTCGCATATTTACGCAAAGGTCCCTGCCAGTCCTTGAAATTTTGTATGCTTGTTATATTTATTTGGAGGTTCATCTTAACTCCAAAAATCCTCAAATTTTGAGCTTAATTTCCTGGACACTTGCTACTCCACGCCACAATTTTAGTTTTTGTTTTTATTTTATTTTTATATTTATTAAAAATCAAAAACATCTATTTTTAGCACTGTTTGCATTAGAAAATCACTAAAAAATATAAAAACACCCCAGAAAAATCCCAAAAAAATATATTTTGTGCCTTGTGGTTTGTTTTAACTCCCAGCCAAAAATCATTAAAAAATATAAAACCCAACTCCAAAAAAATTGCAAAACTCTAAAAACCTTCATAAAAATTTATAAAATCCATAAAAAATCCAAAAATCGTGTTTTCTTTTCCTGAATTTTCTTTGTTTGATTATCTTTAAGTGAAAATTAAGTTGGAGAATTTTTGTTACTGTTTGCTATTTTATTTCTCCATTTTAAGTTTCAGCCTTGCATTTTTGCCACTGTTTGCTTTATTTTGATAATTAAAAATACCAAAAACATTCTAAAAATTACCCAAAAATCACAAAAACAGTAAAAAAGTATAAAAAGACCAAAAAGACTTTATTTCCTTATTTTTGAATATTTTTATCTATTTTTATACATACCTCTTTGTCTCTTTTATTACATTGCCCTTATTTTCCAATATTGAAAAAGATAAAAAAAATATAAAATATAAAATATAAAAATCAGAAAATTAAAAACCAAAATACAAAAATATAAAATTAAAATTAAATAGAAAATATAAAAATCCAAAAACCCACAAAAATTTTAGATTGGCTAAGTAGCTTGTTAGATCTAGATTTGGATTTTTATCCGTGCTTTACACCTTTGCTTCTTGTGTTCGACCCCTACTTGCTTGCCACTGTACATCTTTAGTAGGGTATAATAAATTTTAATCCTTGCTATCTATTCTCTGATTGATTGTGTGGGTTAATTGTTGAAGACCGAGGAAGTTTGAGCAGTCGCACCAGCGACAGTGAGTCTGACTTGTCAGACCGCTATTTAGCGGCTCTCGCTTTCTCGCTTTTCAAATGGCGCCGTTGCCGGGGAGCATCGGCTTGTAGAGCACCTTTGGGTCTTTCTAGTCACTTAGCCATTTTTTTGCTTACTTGTATTTTGTGTATTAATTATTTTGAACTGTCTGACATCTCTTTTGTTTTCTTGCGAGGGACCACCGACCGAGGAGGATCGCCTAGGGGATCCTGAGCAGCCTTGGGAGGAGGAGTCGGCTATTCTACCCTAGCCGACAGGAGAGAGCAGGAGGACTAGAGAGAGAGAGAGAGTTGCTTTATTTTTTGTGAGAGAGAGTAGTTGATTAATTTGTAATAATACAGGACTCAGACACTTGTACACTTCGGGCCTAACTTCCGGGTGTTTGTTCACCCGGGGGCTCACCGCGGCTTTTTCGCGTTTTCTCGACCGTTATTTTCCGGTTTTGTTTTCTTTTTCCTTTCTTTTGTGGATTGAGCTTCTAGAATTAGGTCCTGCTTGATTCGAATAACCTAGGTCCAAACACCCTAATAACTCTTGCATGCTCCTATAGTTCGTATTTGGACTTAGATTAATTAAGTAGTTAATCATTAGCTCTCGATCCGCGCGCCGCGAGCTCACTCCACACAAGCGCTTTCTCCTAACTCAAATGTGTTGAGCAGAGGAGGGGTGAGCCTAGACCGGACACTAGGATTGGGAGTTAGCAGTTAACTCGTGGTTCTTCACGCTAGCAGTTGCCTATTTTAGGACGATTTCCGCATTGCATACCGGCATATAGATTAGGTTTATAAATTTCTGCCTTGCATCCTGCATGGAGAGAGCTGGGATTCACTGTAAGTCCTCTTACTTTGCATTCATCATATAGGCACAAAGGTGAGATTTCCATCTTGGTGCCGACTTGCATTGGCTTTTCCCGACTCTGTTCTCCCTCTGATTTTGGATACCTTAGGATAAAGAAAATACAAAATCGTTAGACGCTTGTTTGAAACTACTCAAAAGAAGCGATAACACAAAAAAATTAAAAAAGGGACTGCTAAGAAAACTTTGACCTAAATAAAAATTGGTAATTAGACTCATTGATTGGGGAGAGTAACACCCTCATTTGTTTTCAGGTTACATGGGAAGGTCTCCTTCCAAGTGAGTTGAGCGTTCGTAAGGATTAGCGCCCCAAACCCAACTTGTGGCTGCCTTGTGTATCGCCTGGATTTCCGAAGTATTGGCGCTACTATCGTACGTAGTCGAGTAGGGCTTGGTCGCCAGTGGTGACTCACTATTGTGTGAGCGCCGACCTTGTCCGAAGTACCGAGCATAGGCCACGCCTTCACGGGGGTGTCTGTCTCACCGGCTGCGTCCGAGTAGGATCTTGCACGCTCACGGGTGATTCCGTTGCGAGCGAGATCCGAAGTATCGGTTTCGCCTATCGGCTTCCTCCGTCTATTTCTTTGGCTGAGTAGGGATCCAGGAAGGGTTACAAGGACCTTAAAAAGCGCAAGTTACAGGTTACACAGGAGGAGGACAAGTACGGGAATACTTTTCCGGCAGTACTCTCGCTCCTATAGGCTTAGCGCTCTAAGGACTCGTTGAAAGATAAATTCCTGAAAACAAGATAAAAATTACAAAGATAAAAGCCGAACCTTCACGGCTTCACGCGTTGAGTTGGTGAACTCCCTTGTCTTGTGTTTGATTGCTAATCGTATTTAGGTCAAGATCAAAAACCTCGCGCTGTTGCGCAATTTTGTTTCCACTCCAGTTGACCCTCGCTCATCGTGAGCCTTCTACTGTTTTACATTCCTTTTGTTCCTTGTTGACCCCCGTATCTTTCATCCACATCGATCTTCCTCTTGATCTTCGAGATGGCGACGAATGGACAGTTTAGTCGAGGCTCTGTCGGCACCCACATCGGCTCCATTCGTTCGCCCTCTTTAATAATTCAGGACGATTCCCGAGACACCGGTTCAAACCCTATGAACCGACCTCCAGACTCCCTGCCTTCTTCAATAAACCGGGACCACTCTCGTCCCGAACTCTGTCCGTTCTGGATGGCCATTGATTTCACTCCTTACACATCGCCATCCTTAACCAAGTTCTGTGTCGACCTTGACACAGACCACATCTCTCTATCTGGTGCTGCAATTCAGACTGATCGAGGCATTCTACCATGTGCAGACTCAGAGCTCGAGCCAGTCAACCCAGCAGAAATAGAAATGGCAGGAGGAAGGGGAAAAGGACCACAGCCCCAGCAGGAGCCTGAAGATAACGGAGCGGAAGGACAATATACCACGCAGGGCGAGGTTAACTGTCAACTGCTGGCTTCCATTCAAGCCATTCAGCAGCAGTTGACTAATCAGGCCCTGGCTCAAACAGCCTTCCAAGACATGATGAATGATCTAAGGAGGAGGGCCGATGCGAGGGATGGCCGACGAGAGGAGGAGCCGAACTTTGAAATCAATGATGAGTTTTCAGTGGGACCCGACTTTGAAGCAGCAGAAGAGGATCCACCGCAGCCCAAGCCCACACTCAAGCAGACATACAACCCAGGAGCAGGGCGCATTACTGAGTGGATTCAGATTCCACGAATGCATGCTCACTTCGAGCTGAAGCCACAGTTTCTGTCACTGCTTCCCACTTTTCATGGGAACACCACTGAGGAGCCATATATTTTCCTCAAGAAGTTCAACCGCATCTGCTCCACTGCTCACTACCGCGGAGTTCCCCTGTATGTGATCAAGATGACCGCATTCTCTTTCAGCCTCCAAGACAAGGCCCTTTACTGGGTCGATCATCTCGGGAAGGTCGTCACCACCTGGGAGGAACTGAAATCTGCTTTCCTCCATAAATTTTATCCTCTGGGGAGATTAAACCAGATGCGTGCCCGGATCTCCAGTTTCTGCCAGCAGCCCCACGAGACGATCCATGAAGCGTGGGAGAGATTCAAGGATCTCCAGGAGAAGTGCCCCCACCATGAAATACCCAAGACCAGTCTCGTGCAACACTTCTTTGGGGGGCTATCATTTGAGAGCCAAAAGCTCGTGGATGCAGCTTGCGGCGGTTCACATTTTAACAAGGACGAGGATGTCGTGTGGAATGTCTTTGAAGAAATGGCTGAGGGAGAAGCAGCCCAATCCTCGTCCCGGGTCTACATGAAGCCACCGACCGCCATCAGCAAGCCAGTTAACATGGCTTCTCACACTGAGGACAAAGATGAAAGCTCCAACCTGAGTATCATCGGGAGCCACTTGTCCAAAGTGGACATCATCGAGAAGAGGTCGCAGGACCTCGAAAAACTGGCAGTTATAGAGAAGAGGACCCAAGGTCTAGAGAAGCTCGACCAGATTTCCCAGCAGCTGGAGCAGCTCGTCCGAGCACTGAATGCCAACATGTGCAACGCTGTGTCCACCTCTGCCGAGCCGAACGCTGAGAAGAAGGAGCCTACAATGCAGCAAAATCCTCAGCCGACTCCACCGCAGCCCCAGCCAGTCCAGCACGTATACTACGTGCAGGTCCCAGAGCAGCAACCGCAGCCTCCGACACAGATGGTTGTATATCAACCCGAGCACCAGCCCGCTTACTCCGAGCAGTTCTCTCCACCCCCGCCGCTGATCCAGGAGATCAATGGCGTCTGGAACAACGAAGCGCAGCTGACCCGTCCTCAGGGACACTCTCAGGGTCAGAACATGGGCAACAGACCCTTCCAGCAGCAACACCAGGGTGGAAGACCATTCCAGCAGCCCTACCAGTACCAGCCTCCCTCACATGGAAACATGTGGAGGCAGAATTATCAACATGGTCCTCAGCAGTCTGGATATCGTGGACAAGGCTATCATCAGCAACCGGCTGCACAATACAACCAACACCCGTCGCAGTACTCCTCAAACCCCCCTCCTCAACAATTCGCACAAGGATACCAGTCACAATCTCAACCGCCATATCAGCAGTCTAGACCCCAGCAGGGGGAATCTTCTGAGATTGTACCGGTCAATCCGGCCCTGGCCTGTTTGGAACAGTTGATGAAGAACATGGCTGAGATAAACCAGAAGATCGACGACCTGACGGCAGCCAAAACTGTCATACCAGCCCAGGTCGAAGCTAATCCTAACAATTTCCGACGCAAGGAGCAGGTAGCTGGCAGTGTCCAACCCGAATCAGGTGAGCTTAATTGTTTTTTATCTAACGCTGTTACTCTCAGGAGCGGTAGGACACTCCGGCCATCGGCGACGGCGAAAGGGAAGCACATTGCATCTGACGGGGAATCGTCAGTCCAGCCAACACCAGGGTCAGCAAGCATTTTGGGAGCAGCACCAGGATCCAGAAAATCACAAAAAATGAAGAAAACAGAAAAATACAAAAAGATAGCAGTAACATCGGTGGAGACCGGCCAACATTGGAGACGCCTGCACCCGCATCACAGTCAGCTCCTGACAGGAGGAACACCGCACCTGCAGCGAGTCCAACGCCTGCACCCGAAGCCGAGCCTGTTGTTTTTGGTCCACAAATTGTAGATGAATCCATTCCTTTTTGTCATCTACCTGTAAACAACAACACGGACACTATTTTGAATGAAATTGGAGAAGAGTTTGTAGATATTCCTTTTCCCGAAGCAATGAAAAAACACAAAAAAATGAAAAATTTGAAAAGTGCTTTGTCTGATCCTGCTATTATAGAAATCATTCAGAATTTGGTGTTAAATATGCCATTAATGAAAGCTCTTGAGTACATGCCAGCTGTGAAGAAAGGACTTAAAGAAGCATGTACAACCAAGCGCAGGCCAACCCCCCATAACTCCCGAAGCAAAGGTGGTAAATCTGAAAAGCACATCCTCACTATGGCCACCGTCAATGCCATCAGCAACCTCCCGGACAAAAAGCCAGATATGGGAGCACCTCTTGTACGTTGTCAGATGTTCGATCAAGAGTTCGAACGAACACTCCTCGACAGCGGGTCTTATGTCAACTTGATGCCAGCGTCACTACTCACAGAGTTCAAGCTAGGACCGCTCAAGCCCACGAAGATGATTCTGCAGTTCGCAGACAAGTCAGTAAAGCGGCCTAGGGGCCTGCTGGAGGACGTAATTGTCACGGTTCAGGGAAAGGCATTCCCAGCCGATTTTGTGGTGTTAGACATGGACGTCCCTTCTCCATTACTCCTCACCCCGATCATACTGGGAAGACCATTTCTGCGTACATCAAACGCAGTAGTGAATTATGGGACAGGAGAAATTACGTTCGGCGCTGGAAATGAAACTATCAGAGTAGAGACCCTGTCTGAGGGAATGCCAGTGGAACCGACATCTGTGTCATGTGCAAGGGTGATCGAAAATGATGAAGATTGCGATTTTCTAGCAGAGATTCAAGATACCAACTTATTCCTGGATGATAATGAGATCCACGGACTCCTCCGATCCGAGGAGGAAGTGGGGACCGCAGTCGAATTCCCCTGTATCAATCAAGATGAGGAACTTGCTGATACACTACAAGACACTGATGTGGGGTTGATATGCCTTCAGAACCGAGAGCCGAGTTTGGAAGCATCTTCGGACGAAGATCAAATCATTGAAGAATTCTGTCAGGATCTGAGAAAGGAAACAGAGCAGATTGTGGTGGATACTGCACAGTTGAAAGAACCACCACCTGTATTAATCGCTGAGGTCACCGCTGAAGCAGTTCAGACCCCGCCAGAGACTGAAACCTCTGCCCTCCAATATGAAGTATGCCTTCCTTGCAGGAGAACCGAATATGTACCCGGTCATTATCAATGCGCATCTGACCGAAGATCAAGAATCTCATCTAATGGAGGTTCTTGAACGTAACCGCAAGGCGATAGGCTGGCGAACCTCTGATCTCCACGGGATCAATCCGTCACTCTGTTCGCATCGCATCTTTCTGGAGGAAAACAGCAGACCCTCTCGTGAACTGCAAAGAAGATTAAATCCGAACCTGCGAGAGGTGGTTATGAAAGAAATCCAGAAATGGTGTGATGCGGGATTCATTTATCCCATCTCCGACAGCAAATGGGTGAGCCCTCTGCATGTTGTGCCCAAGAAATCCGGGATCACCATTGTGAAAAATGACAAAGGAGAGGAGATCGCAACCAGAGTACCGACTTCTTGGCGAGTGTGCGTAAACTACAGAAGACTCAATCTCGCCACCAAGAAGGATCATTTTCCGCTACCCTTCATCGACCAGATCTTGGAGAGATTGGCCGCGAAGGAATATTTCTGTTTCTTGGACGGTTACTCTGGGTATAATCAAGTTGCTATTGCTCCTGAAGACCAAGAGAAGACCACGTTCACCTGTCCTTTTGGCACATACGCCTTCAGACGGATGCCGTTCGGGCTTTGCAACGCCCCAGCCACATTTCAGAGGTGTATGCTTGCAGTTTTTGCTGATATGGTGGGTAGCTTTCTCGAGGTCTTTATGGACGATTTTTCGGTCTATGGGGATTCATTTGATCAATGTCTGGATTATCTAGACCGAGTCTTACGGAGGTGCTGCGAAGTGAATCTTGTGCTCTCCTGGGAGAAGAGCAATTTCATGGTGACCGAAGGAATAGTGCTGGGTCACGTTGTTTCTAAACGTGGCATGGAGGTTGACCCAGCCAAGGTGGATGTAATATCTAAGCTGGAGCCACCTACAAATATCAAGCAAGTCCGGTCATTCTTGGGCCATGTCGGTTTTTACCGACGATTTATTAAAGATTTCAGCAAACTGGCCAGACCGCTGACTGAGTTGCTCGGCAAGGACAATGAGTTCATTGTAGACGATCGTGTGCTCCTTGCCTTTAATCAGTTGAAAGAACTCATCACGCAGGCCCCTGTCCTACAGCCACCGATTTGGACTCAGCCTTTCGAGATTATGACCGATGCGTCGGATTATGCCATCGGAGCTGTACTGGGACAGAGAAAAGACAATGTACCGTTTGCAATTCACTATAGCTAGCCGAACGCTCGATGAAGCTCAGCGAAACTATACTATTACTGAAAAGGAGCTGCTAGCGGTAGTCTTTGCTTTGGAGAAGTTCAGATCTTACCTTCTTGGGTCCAAAGTTATCATCTACACTGATCATTCGGCCATTAGGTATTTACAGCAGAAGAAGGATGCCAAACCACGTCTTATCCGGTGGATCCTTCTCCTCCAGGAGTTTGACATGGAGATCAGAGATAAACCTGGGGTAAAGAATGTAGTGGCCGATCATCTGTCAAGACTTCCTGAACCGGAGTCTCCTGAGCTAAGCTTGCAGCCTATCACAGAGACCTTTCCAGATGAATCGATTCTGTCTGTCGCCCCACTTCCTTGGTATGCGGACATTGTGAATTATCTAGTTGCCAAGAAAATCCCACAGGACTGGCCTAAGTTGAAAGTAGACAGATTTTTGTCTAAAATCCATTTCTACCAGTGGGAAGACCCGTATCTGTTTCGTGAGGGAGCCGATTGCATCTGGAGAAGGTGTATACCTCAGGAGGAGGTTCCAAGTGTCCTCGCTTTATGTCATGATCAAGATTCTGGAGGACATCATTCAGGAAAACGGACGGCAGCAAAAGTTCTTCAAAGTGGCCTCTGGTGGCCTTCATTGTTCAAAGATGCAGATGAATACGTCAAAGGTTGCACTGACTGTCAGAAGATGGGTGGAACCATAGGAATGAGAGATACGATGCCTCTAAAGTACATTCAGATCTCAGATGTCTTTGACGCATGGGGGATCGACTTTATGGGCCCGTTTCCTAACAGTCAGGGTTATGAGTATATTCTGCTTGCTGTCGATTATGTCAGTCGTTGGGTGGAGGCTATCCCCGCCCGAGCCGCCGACAGTCGGACTGTCTGTCGATTCTTACGAGATCACATCATAGCACGGTTCGGGATTCCCAAGATCCTCATATCTGACGGGGGCAGCCATTTCATAAACAGAGAGGTGAAGAAGCTGACCCAAGAATTCGGCATCGAGCATCGTGTTGCTTCACCCTATCACCCGCAGTCCAATGGCTTAGCTGAATGTTCAAACAGGGAGATCAAGACAATTTTACAGAAACTTGTGCGTCCGGATCGCAAGAACTGGTCTCAGCTGCTTGATTCCGTTCTTTGGGCTTACCGAACAGCGTACAAGTCACCCTTGGGAATGTCTCCCTACCGCCTGGTGTATGGCAAGCCATGCCACTTGCCCGTGGAACTTATTCATAAATCTTTATGGGCTATTAACATCTGTAATTTGGACTCCAAGCAAGCAGGACAGAACCGGAAATTGGATCTGAACAGATTACTGGAATTCAGAGATTATGCATATGACAACAGCCTGATGTACAAGGAAAAGGTCAAAACATGGCATGACAAGCACATCCGCCACAAGTCCTTTGATCCAGGTCAGAAGGTATGGTTGTTCGATGCGAAATTAAAAATCTTTCCAGGCAAATTGAAGAGCAAATGGACTGGGCCGTTTGTAGTGAGGCAGGTGCGTGACAACGGAAGTGTATTGATATCCAATCTGTCAGCTGACGCACAGCCTTTTGTAGTCAATGGACAGCTTCTGAAGCCATACCTCGAACATGACACATTCATGGCCGTCGTTGACTCGATTCAAGTAATCTATGAGGATGAGTTGAATATCTTGAAGGAGACAGAGGAAGGCAAAGCACATCAAAACATTTTTGAATGATTTTTCCTTTCCGTCTTTTCTCCTTTTCTTCTTTTCTTCTTCTTTTATCTTATTCTACCGAATTGATGCCATCCCTTTCATCACTGCTACACTTAGGATGTACTCTATCCTAAGTATAGGGGGGATGTGCATCCCGAGTTGTTCATACCCAATCTCATCTCTTTTCTTCTTTTCTTCTTTTCTTCTTTTCCTCTTCTATCCCCTTTATCTACCGAAAAGGTGCCGCCCTTGTAGACAGTTTTCCATACTTAGGACGTACTTTGTCCTAAGTATAGGGGGGTTGGCACCCCGAGTTGTTCTATCCTTTTCGATCCTCTCCATTGTCTCCTCTTCTTGTCTATACTTAGGGATATCTTACCCTAAGTATAGGGGGAGACAATCTGAGTACGATCTGTTCATTCCCACCCTTGACCCTCCCTGCTTTGTGTACAGTCTGCTATACTTAGGATTATTTGATCCTAAGTATAGGGGGGACGGTCAACTTCTCATTCGTTGATTCCTTCATTAGTTTGTATTCTTTAGACTTGTCTATACTTAGTACGAGTTATGTCTTCTCTTTTCTCTCCGATCTATGAGGACATAGCTCAAGCTAAGTATAGGGGGGTCGTATATACTACGTATATACTTTAGCCATAACTCGTACTTTCGTATTTTCCTAATAATATGGCTAATAATTCTTTAAAATTTATTAAAAACCCCTAATAAAAAGATGTGGTTATTCCTCAAATTCTTTTTGTATTTACTGATTAATAAATCAGGTGAAAATGTTTTTTTTGCAAAATGTTTGAAAAATAGTTTGAAAATCTTTGTGAACATCTATTGAAAACTATTTTGAAAATATTTTGTTACATGTTTTCAACCTGTGTGAAATTGTGTGGATTGTAAAGCTTCTTTTCTTTGTGTGAAATAAAATGTTTGAAAAATGATTTGCAAAATGGTTTGAAAAATGGTTGCAAAAATGATTTGAAAAACCTATATATACTGTTTTGAAAACCTTTGCAAAATGATTTTCAAATGTGTGTAAAATGTTTGTAAAAACTATTTTGGACTATAGTTTTCAAAAATTGTGTGTAAATTGTTTTCAATAAGTTTGAGGAATATACACATCACACCAAAATTCACTATATATGTATACATATGTATAAAATTGACCACTTACCCTGTAAATTCTTAAAATCCATTTCTTGTAATTATAAGAAACATTCCCGTGTACATATTTTCACCTAGTTTTTAGCCAAAACTTTTTGTTTTCAAAAATTCCCAAAAACATTTGCAAAATTAAAATCCAAAAACATTTGAAAAATCTTTTTGAAAAATACAAAAAAAAATTGCATCTGCACATGCATGCATCATATTTTCAAAAACCCATAAAAAGTTCAAAATCTTGAAAATTGCATCACAAAAATATTTTCTGCATTGCATTGCATAGCATTCACATTTTTCGGATTGAGTTTGATAGTTGAACAAGTCTAAGTAAAATCCGAAGATTGGAGCTTGATTGGACCTTAAAATCTACCTAACAACAGGAACCTTATAGGAACTGGGTTTGAGGTACTTCAGGTCTAGGTGACTTAATTCTTTGAGGATCACGGGACTTGGTTCAATGGATTCTTGATTGCCTAAGTAGAGTATTTCGGAGCACACGCACGACTCTTGTTGATAATGACCTAACTTGGACACCTGCACCTTTCACATGGCTCAACTCAGTTGGAGTGGTGAGGGGATTGGATTTGCCGGTATGAGACGCACACAAGTGGAAACATTTGTCCTCCTCTAGGGAGGGAAGTGCACCCCAACCCGTCCAGTGATAAGGAAGTCTAAAGACAGGAGGCTGTGGGTTGCGATAAAGCTTCAAAAGAGGGATAGTCTACTGGCTCAAGAGGAAAAACTCCTTATGTAAATGCTGCTGTGAATAGTATTTCAAAAAAAAAAAGAGTTCAGGCATGTACAAAAATAAAAAGCCTGCAAAGTATGTACATATGTTGTAAAGTCAATAAGCAAGCTTGAGTTCCAAAGTCATATCATGTGAGCCTGCAGCAGGATGACTTGACTACACTGGTCTTGCATCCAAGGATAGGTAGCTACACTGGCTGCCGTCCATTCTTCTCTTCACCCCCTCCTCTTGAGCTGGTTGCCACTTGAACTTAGAAGGGAATACCCCGCTCCTCGAGGATGGAGTCATTGGATTGGGGAATCATTGGGTTGTCATACTGGAGAAGTCAGTCTCTTTGTCATTCTAGCTGAGGAGAGCCACAATCACTTACACTGTACGAGTCAGATTCATAGTCGTAAGGGTTTGCGTATGAGTTGAGATATTTCTGACCTGGCTATTGAGGAGACTTGGACAGAGTTTTGGGATTCTCAAGGACTGTTGGATTTCAAACACGGTTCTCACTAAGGTTCCGCCCGCACTAAAATTCCAAAGGTCCGACTTAAGCTCCAAACTTTGATTTTGCGAAGACAAGTTTGATAGTTAAACTTAATCCATCTTTCTTCTTTTTCTTTTCTTTATTTTTCTTTTTCTGCACTTATTGCATAAGTGTTTGCTAGGGACTAGCAAAGGCAAGTACAGGAGATGATGAATCCACGTTTCATCATCTTTATTCTATCATTTTGGCCTTAAAAACCCTAGTAAATGCATGTAAATAGGCTTAATATAGGCATTTTAGCATTCATGCATATGTGTGTAAATATTGTATAAAATGCGGTTTTTAAAGCCAAAATAATAGAATAAAGAAAAGAAAAGAAAAAGAATAAAATATTGTAAATATTTTATGACCCGAAACCCCGAGACCTAGGCATCTTGATGAATAGGTCGACAAGGAATAAAGCAGGGGGAGATAAGGTCAGAAATACAGTCCAAACACCTATACATTCTATTCATTCTTTATTCATTTTGGGACCTATTTTTGGTTCCACTTTTTGTACATCAAATAAAGAAACTTTGTACATGAAAGTTGTAGATAATTTCATAAAGAAAAATACAAAATTGATTTCACAGAAAAATAATGTACAGATAAAAAGTTATGGTCTGAATAAAATTCCAGAATCTCAACTTCCCAGACCCGTATCTCACAAATAAAAACTCCAAATGCAGCGTACTCACCTTTAATTGTATATAGAATAAAATAAGCTAATTAATGGCGGTGGTTTCGCATTTGGCGGAGCTACGGTTTGAAAGTTGACTTTTGGACCCCTATTGTATACTTGTACATATTAAAATATTCAATTTATTATTTATTTATTATTTTTATAATTTTATATTTTTATAATGTTGTCAATAATACTTATAATAATTATGAATATTAAAATCAGAATAAAAACATCATTAAAACTCAAATAAAAATACTTGTATATATCTAATATATAGGTATAATACATGAAGCTATACCTATACAAATAACACTTTCATTTTATTAAGTGTATAAAATATATCAGAAAATCAAAATAAAAATATATTTGTGTCTATAAAAGTATTTTATAATTTTAGAAAATAAAAACCAAAATAAAATAAATTAAAAATACCTAAATAAAAATAGAATACTTAAATACATAGATATAGATACCTATAAGGGTATAAATGCAAACTTGTAAAAATATACTCCATAAAAATAAATAAAAATCACCATAAATTAATTCATAAAATAATAAACATTTTTTATTTCATAATTAAAAATCAATAAAATCATTTCCTATTTTTAAACAAATTAATAAAATCTTTTTTGCAGGTTTTTCCTGGTTGGTCCACGTGGACCAACCAGGAGGCTCTGACAGTTGACCTCGGGTCAACTGTCTGAGCCAGCTCCTGTTCATGTCAGAAGTGGTTGTTGACCCACTTTCTCATTTTTTTGGAGGTCGCCCCTTTCACCGAATGGGGTCGGCCTCTTCACGAAATTTGTAGCCCTACCATAGGTCTATCACGCCGAGCCTTCATCTCGGGGATTGGATCATCATGCCGCCCGTGATCTTCCCTCGAACATCGCGCCAGAACCTTGTTTCAAAAACGACCCAAACACATCCTCCAACTTTTGGTCCCTCTTCCACCACCAAAATCCTAACCTAAGACCTTGCAAACACTCCTGGTGACAGCAGGAGTTCGGCAGGCTTCTCCTTGGACCGAGGTGGCGTCGAATTGAGGTAGATCCCCTTGCCGAAGCGGTCGCCGGAGCTCCTTGCCTGCACGTGTTGGTGAGGCCTTTCTTTCCCTTTCCACACCTCTTTTCTTCTTGTTCTTTGAAACTTTAGTGATAGGTAGCCACAGGAATCTTTCCCCTTTCAAGATCTGTGATTAGCGACCCTCCTCGCATCTCGATTCACCGCGGCCGGCAGCGAGTTCGCCGACCATTTCCACCTTTCCATCTAGCGGTCCCTTGTGTGAAACACTCCGCGAAGTTGGGGCATTTCGCCCCCAACTTCTTCATCCATTTTTTTTGCAGGTCCCAGGCGTGCTGGAGGCCCATCTGGGCCGATTTTTGGGAACGCCGAGGCTCTTGAGAGCAGCTCCAGGCCGTCACGCCGCTGTGGCCTCCCCGTGCCCCTCGCGCGGTTTTGAGGCCACCAATCCGTAGAGAGGGCTCCCAGGAGTCGCGGAACCTTTTTGGAGAGCCAACGACCGCTGGAGAAGAGAGCATCATCGAGTAGAAACGCGCCAAGGCCGTGTTCGTCGAGAGTTCATCCAAGCCGCTCCGCAACCGTCCGATCGGGGCTGTTCTTGGCGCACAGCAGCAGGCGTCGGATCTCGGGCCACAGCAACCGTTGATCGGCCTTAGCCGATCTAATCAAGGCCGTCAAGATGAAGGGGCATCGGGCCCTGCCGAAGCGCCACGTGGCGTAAGTGGATGCCGAATCGCCGTTGGATCGCGCTACTGATTGGGTAACTTGCAAATAAACCCCGGCGATTTTTGGATTTGGTGATTTATATTAAAACTTTTGTCCTCTGTGTAAAAATATCTGAATCATTTGCGTAATGTCCCCCTAGATTTTGTTATATTACGTAGAGACCCCCGCCAGGACGCGTGCGCGTCACGAGAGCCTAGGAAATTTTGCATTGAAGCCCCTGCGGCTCTGGTTTTTGTTGTTTGGCCCCGAAACTTTTTGTCCCAGTTCAAATTTTGTGGGAAAATTGCTAGCTTGTCCTCATAGTTTCGCATATTTACGCAAAGGTCCCTGCCAGTCCTTGAAATTTTGTATGCTTGTTATATTTATTTGGAGGTTCATCTTAACTCCAAAAATCCTCAAATTTTGAGCTTAAGTTCCTGGACACTTGCTACTCCACGCCACAATTTTAGTTTTTGTTTTTATTTTATTTTTATATTTATTAAAAATCAAAAACATCTATTTTTAGCACTGTTTGCATTAGAAAATCACTAAAAAATATAAAAACACCCCAGAAAAATCCCAAAAAAATATATTTTGTGCCTTGTGGTTTGTTTTAACTCCCAGCCAAAAATCATTAAAAAATATAAAACCCAACTCCAAAAAAATTGCAAAACTCTAAAAACCTTAATAAAAATTTATAAAATCCATAAAAAATCCAAAAATCGTGTTTTCTTTTCCTGAATTTTCTTTGTTTGATTATCTTTAAGTGAAAATTAAGTTGGAGAATTTTTGTTACTGTTTGCTATTTTATTTCTCCATTTTAAGTTTCAGCCTTGCATTTTTGCCACTGTTTGCTTTATTTTGATAATTAAAAATACCAAAAACATTCTAAAAATTACCCAAAAATCACAAAAACAGTAAAAAAGTATAAAAAGACCAAAAAGACTTTATTTCCTTATTTTTGAATATTTTTATCTATTTTTATACATACCTCTTTGTCTCTTTTATTACATTGCCCTTATTTTCCAATATTGAAAAAGATAAAAAAAATATAAAATATAAAATATAAAAATCAGAAAATTAAAAACCAAAATACAAAAATATAAAATTAAAATTAAATAGAAAATATAAAAATCCAAAAACCCACAAAAATTTTAGATTGGCTAAGTAGCTTGTTAGATCTAGATTTGGATTTTTATCCGTGCTTTACACCTTTGCTTCTTGTGTTCGACCCCTACTTGCTTGCCACTGTACATCTTTAGTAGGGTATAATAAATTTTAATCCTTGCTATCTATTCTCTGATTGATTGTGTGGGTTAATTGTTGAAGACCGAGGAAGTTTGAGCAGTCGCACCAGCGACAGTGAGTCTGACTTGTCAGACCGCTATTTAGCGGCTCTCGCTTTCTCACTTTTCACATATATACAAGGAGTTTTTCCTCTTGAGCCAGTAGACTATCCCTCTTTTGAAGCTTTATTGCAACCCACAACTCCCGTCGTTAGACCTCATGGCAACCAGACCAAGTTGAGACGCACTTCCTTCACTAAAAGAAGAAGAGAGGTTCCGCCTAGAAGTACTACCCCCATATGCTACCCCAAGTCAAGGAAGACTGCCTCCTCACCACCTCATCCGTAGAGAGCTCGGTGCATAGTGCTGGTGTCCAAGTAAAGCCATTGTCTATATGAGTCATGTGTTGTTGTTAAGTGCTCTACTTAAGCTCATTGAGATGACATGTGATCATAGCCTAGTGGACTCAAAGAATTAAGTCATCATGGACCTGAAAAGCCTTAAACCTAAGCCCTATAAGGTTCCCCTTAGAAGTTAGGTGGATTAAGATCTTAATCAAGCTCCATTTCTCAATTTGATTCCAGGCTAGTTTAAATGTCAACTATCATCCAGAAAAACTATATACATATGTACAAAAGATGCTTATTTACACAAATTTTACAATCATGCAAAATTTTTGAAAAATGTTTTGAAATCATGAATGGATGATGCATGAAGTGCAAGTTTTGCAAAAAGATATTTACACACATTTACACAAGATTTTTGCAAACTTTTGATTTTCAAAACATTTTGGAAAAATTTTGTACTATATACATAATTTTGATACAAAAATATTTACACAAGCTTTACACAAAAGATTTTTGAAATCATTTTTACAAAAATAATTTGTACACTAGCTATTTATGTGCAAATAAAAGAAGTTTATGAAAAAATTTTATTTTTTGTGATTTTTAACCATTTTATTTATTAACACACTCACACAAAGTACGAGTTATGGCTAAAGTATATATGAAATATATACACCCCCCCTATACTTAGCTCGAACGATGTCCTCAGAGTCAAGAGCGATGAAGACGACATAACTCGTGCTAGGTATAGGCAAGTGAAAAGAAGGGCTATATACAAAGAAGAAATGAATGAAAAGTCAAGAAGGTCTCGGGTCTTCCCCCTATACTTAGGATTAAATAATCCTAAGTATAGTAGGCTGTACACTAAGGGAAAACCGAGTGGAGAATGTACAGGGTCTACCCCCCCTATACTTAGGGTGAAATATCCCTAAGTATAGGCAGCAAAACAGGGGTAGGCAGAAATAAAAGGAATACTCAAACGGTCTCACATCTCCCCTATACTTAGTGTAAAGTGCACCCTAAGTATAGCATAATCACAAGATGAAGAAAGGGATGTGGGACTAAAGAATGTAGCGATATGGACAGCTGGATCTATACAAGGCGGAAGATCAGAGAAACTCAGGCGTGAGATGCATTAGATGTGAGTCAAAGACCACATCTCATGCAAAATGAATAGGGGCAAGATCAGCGACCCGCGGCTCATGATCTAGAAATGGTTTGAGCCGCTGGCCGTTCACTCGAAAGGTACTCTCAGAAGACAACTCAGATATATCAATGCTACCGTTCTCGTGTACCTTTCTGACCAAGTAGGGTCCCTTCCATTTGCTCAGTAGCTTCCCTGGAAATAGACGTAGCCTCGCATCAAACAACCATACTCTCTGTCCAATCTCAAAATGCTTGTGGCTGATATGAGAATCATGCCACTCCTTCACTTTCTCCTTATACTGTAGGCTGTTTGAGAAAGCTGTATCTCTAAGCTCCTCTAGGGCGGCTAACTCTGCCCTCCTCTGGTCTCCCATACCATCTGGATCCATAAGAATATCTGTAACTGCCCAAAGTGACTTGTGCCTCAGCTCAACAGGTAAATGGCACGGCTTGCCATATACAAGGCGAAAGGGAGATGTACCCAATGGTGTCTTAAAAGACGTCCTATATGCCCACAAGACCGAGTCCAAAAGCTGTGACCAATCCTTTCGGTCAGGGCGGACGACTTTCTGCAATATAGTCTTGATCTCCCTATTCGACACCTCGGCTAGACCATTCGTCTGTGGATGGTAAGGTGTGGCAACACGATGGTCTATACCGAACTCGCTAGCAAGGGCCTTCACCTGGTCGTTGATGAAATGAGACCCCCCATCAGAAATCAAAACTCGTGGAACCCCAAACCGCGTGATGATATGCTTCCTCAGAAATCTGCAAACTGTCCTCCCATCAGCGGCTTGGGCGGGAATAGCCTCAACCCAACGACTAACATAATCTACGGCCAACAGAATGTACTCAAATCCCTGACTCTTAGGGAATGGACCCATGAAATCGATGCCCCATGCGTCAACAACCTCACAGAAGTGAATGGGCTGCATCGGCATCATATCACACTGTCCACAAGTGCCCATCCTCTGACAGTCAGTACACCTCTTCACGAACTCATCTGAGTCCTTGAAGAGGGTAGGCCACCACAAGCTGGATTGGAGCACTTTCTGTGCCGTTCTCCTCCCAGAATGATGTCCTCCTGCCTCAAGCTTGTGGCAGTAAGTGAGGACGCTATGGTGTTCCTCCTGAGGAATACACCGACGCCAGACGCTATCCCCTCCTTCGTGGTAAAGGATGGGATCCTCCCAGTGGTAGGACTTGGCCTTCGCAAGGAAGGTCTCAAGCCTCTGTCTGGGCCAATCTTGTGGGACCTTCCCAACAACGAGAAAGTTCACAATATCGGCGTACCACGGGAGTGAGGCGATAGCAAGGATCGCCTCATCTGGGAAGGTATCTCGAATGGGGTCAATCTGCTCAGACTCCTCAGGCTGCTCTAAACGGGAGAGATGATCCGCCACCACATTCTTGACTCCAGGCTTATCCTTGATCTCAATGTCGAACTCCTGGAGTAGAAGGATCCATCTAGTCAATCTGGCCTTGGCATCCTTCTTTGCCATGAGGTACCTGATGGCGGTGTGATCTGTGTACAAAGTCACTCTAGATCCAATGATATACGATCGAAACTTATCTAGGGTGAACACTATGGCTAGCATCTCCTTCTCTGTGACCGTGTAATTCCGCTGGGCGGAATCCAATGTGCGGCTAGCGTAGTGAATGGCAAATGGAACTCCATCCCTCCTCTGTCCCAGCACTGCCCCTATGGCAAAATCGGAGGCATCCGTCATGATCTCGAATGGGAGAGACCAATCAGGCAGCTGGAGGACAGGAGCCTCAATAACACACTGCTGGAGAGTCGCAAAGGACGAAAGACACTTGTCATCGACAAGGAACTCGGTGTCTTTCGTCAAGAGGTCAGTCAACGACCGGGCAATCCTGCTGAAATCCTGAATAAATCTCCTGTAAAATCCAACGTGCCCCAGAAATGACCGTAGCTGCCTCAGATTGGACGGCGGTGCGAGTTTCCTAATGACATCAACCTTGGCCAGATCAACCTCCATTCCCCTGTTGGAGATGATATGGCCAAGCACCGTCCCTTGAGTCACCATGAAGTGACTCTTCTCCCAAGATAGAACCAAATGGTAATCAATACATCGCTGGAGTACTCGGTCTAGGCAGTCAAGACAGGAGTCGAATCCGTCGCCGTAGACCGAGAAATCGTCCATGAAGACCTCCAAACACTCCGCTACCATGTCCGAAAAGATCGACAACATGCACCTCTGAAAAGTCGCAGGGGCATTGCATAACCCAAATGGCATGCGTCGAAAAGCATATGTGCCGAAGGGACAGGTAAAGGTGGTCTTCTCTTGATCCTCAGGAGCGATGGCCACCTGGTTGTAGCCCGAGTACCCATCCAGGAAGCAATAATGGCTCTTCCCTACCAGTCTCTCAATGATCTGGTCAATAAAAGGCAGGGGGAAATGGTCCTTCTTGGTGGCCTGGTTGAGTCTCCTGTAGTCAACACAGACCCTCCAAGAGGTGGGTACTCGTGTAGCAATCTCCTCTCCTGACTCACTGATCACAGTCGTGATGCCCATCTTCTTGGGCACCACATGCAAGGGGCTAACCCACTTGGAGTCGGAAATGGGATAAATAAAATCTGCACTCCACCATTTCGATATTTCCTTCATCACGACCTCTCTCAGGTTGGGGTTCAGACGCCGCTGGAACTCACGCGACGGCTTCGCCCCCTCCTCGAGATAAATATGGTGGGAGCACACTGATGGACTAATCCCATGGAGATCTGCTACGCTCCATCCGATTGCCTTGCGGTTCTTTTCAAGAACCCCCATCAAACGGGATTCCTGCTCTCCAGTCAGATCGGCGGAGATGATGACTGGGTACATCTCTGGCTCGCCCGCAAGGAACCGATACTTCAGCGAAGTAGGAAGCGGCTTCAGCTCTGGAAGGCTGGGTGCTGGCAAATCTGGCTGCGGAAGGAAATGAGTGAATGCTGCTAAGTCTGCCAAATCTGCCTGGGAGAAAGAAAGTGAACTCTCGCAAACTGGATCTGGAGAAGGCTGCTCAACTGCACTGTCTCTGATCTGCTCTGCATCTACCTCCTCCTCATCTGTAGGCTCAGATGGAATCAAGTCTGGCATCTGATCATCGCAATCTGCCCAGTCAGACTCTAAATCCGAGGGATCTGTATCAACCGCGGTGGCATCAGTACCACCGTAAAGTAAGGTGGCCTCAACACCACCATCACTGAAAATCGTGTCGCGACCAAGGACCGGCTCTGCTGCCTCTATGGTATCCGGGACCAGGGCTGTGCTCTCCAGACTCTCCCCTGCTATCATCTCGGCATCAGCTGTATCTGAAAATGAGAGGATGGTCTGTGCTACAGGATCTGCCCAGGCTGCCTCGTCGTCTGTGATCACAAAATCACAGTCCTGGTGGATGTCTGGCTCGGCGTCTGTCAGCTGCTCTGAATCTGTGCTAGCCTCTGAGCGTGCTCTCTCTCTGGCTCTGTAGTCCTCGACCGTCTCTATTTGTATACTCTCGCCCTCGACGCGAAAGTATACCTTCCCGCTATCATGATCAGTCACCGCCTCGGCTGTGGCCAAGAACGGACGACCAAGGATGATGGGGGTATCGGTCACTGAATCAGGGATCTCCATGTCCAACACTACGAAGTCCACGGGGAATTTCTGGCCCTGAATCGTGACGATAACGTTTCGCAACAACCCCTTCGGCCTCTTGACAGATCGATCAGCGAACTGAAGGACTGTCTTGCTCTATCGAAGAGTGCCCAACTCGAAGCGGTCGAGAAGGGCTGCTGGAAGAAGGTTGATCGACGATCCGCTATCTAATAGAGTCCGGTCGAACCTCTGCTCACTAATCTGGCATCTGACATACGGGGCCCCTGAATCTGGCCTCTTGGCTGGCAGACGGTTCTGGATCGCAAAACACGTGGCTTTCGTCAGCACATGAATCTCTGAAGTGTGGTTCCTCCTCCTCCTTCTGACTGTGGTTCTGTCTCTCAAAGATCGCTGAAGAAGGGGGATGTGCTGCAAAGCCTCCTGGAGGGTCAGCTGGATGTGAAATCTGTCGATCATGCTCTGGCTGAACTCCTCCTGCTCTCTCTTTTTTGGATCCTTTTCTTTTTTCTTCTCCTTCCCCATCTGAAGGGCTCTAGGGAAGGGGATCACAGGCTCCTTCGCAGATGAAGGACTAGGAAAAGGCCTAGACGGCTCGACGGCCGGATCCGCACATACATCAAGAACCACATTGGGACCAGAAGAAACTAAACCTTTTCCTTTATTCAAAACATTGTTCTGAGATACATTAACTCGAGGAAAAACAACATCTCTATCAAAATGAACACTGGTGGCCTCAGTACCACCTCTGGCTGGCTCTGTAACTGGACGTCTCACGGCCTCAGTACCGCGGGCTGGCTCGGCTATGCTGGTGGCGTCAGTACCACCTCCTCGAACTGGTGAAGAGGCGGCCTCAGTACCGCCGGTGGAATCAGCATCCTTGGTGGCATCAGTGCCACCCTCATCATCTAAAGCGGCCTCAGTACCGCTCTCCTCCTCCTCCTCATGTGGCGCCCCGGAAGTATCCTCATGGTGTAGCTCAGATGAGGCGCCGCCGCCTGCTGGTGTCCTACCGCACCTAAGTGTAACAAAATCAACATCAAATAGATCCGAAGACATATCATCAAATGGGTCACTAGGAGTGGCATGCTCAGTGGAAACTACCTGCTCAGATTTCCTCTTGAGGTTATTCGGATTCGGCTCGATCTGTGCAGGGATGGCGGCCTTCCCTCTCACCAGGTCCCGCATCTCCTGGTAGAACTCGTCCATCTCCCGTCTGAAGGTAGCCTGCTGGTCCGTGAGGAGGCGGGCTATGTCATCCAAGGCGGGGCTCTCATGGGAGCCCGACGGGTAGCCTCTCTGATGCTGAGGCTGCTAGAACTGCTGCTGCTGCTGAGAGGGGTAGGAGGAAGGATGCTGCTGGTATGCTGGGTGAGCCTGCTGCTCACGTCTCCAAGACTGTCCCTGCTGCTGATAGGGACGAGGATCGAAGGACGAAGGCTGGGGTGACTGGTATGCTGGGGGCTGCTGCTGCGGCTGGTGATCTCTCTGCTGGGCGTACTGCCCTCCCTGTCCGGATGGCTGCTGCTGGGGCTGGGCACCTCCACTCCCCCACCTGAATCCGGGATGGTCTCGTCGGATCCCAGGCTGGGGGCGGTCATACCAAATCCTGTTGACATCCATCAACGGCTCTGCATCATAGGGGGTTGGCGGGAGTACTGCCAGGGGCTGGTCCGGCTGGTATACCACCATCTGCATGTCTAGAGATGGTGGGGACTGGTAGGTGGGCTGCGGCTGCTGGTACGGCTCCGCCTGTACAAGATGTACCTGTCTAGGCTGCTGAAAAGAGCTGGAGCGCTGGGACGAGCTGCTGCTGCTGCCGGAGTCGCCTCGCGACTGAATACGGGGCTGTGAAGCCGTCTGTGCCTCCTGGAGACACATGAGCTGGGTCTTCATGTCGCTCAGAGTCTGTGCCATCTGTTCCATCTGCGTGATTCCCTGGCACTGCTTCTTCTCAATCAGCTCCATGCGGTCCAACTTCTCGCTGATGATGCCCATGACCGCAGTGGATGACTCTGCCTGTGCTGCTGCGACTGCGGACGAACTAGATGGACCCGGCATCGACCCGTGCTATCCGCTGGTACTGCACGGGTCCTGGGTGCTGCTGGGGTCTCTGTGTGTACAACCGGGTCTGGGACATCACCATGTAATTCTCGGCCATCTCCTCGTAGATGGCCCAGACCTGGTCGTGGTCCTTGGCAAAGTAGGACCCGCCGCAAGAAGCATTCACCAGGCCCTGGAGCTCTGGTGTAAGCCCGCTGAAGAAGCTCTGAACTAGGTTCGGCTTCGAGATGTCATGGTGCGGGCATCTGTCGGTGATCTCTCGGAACCTCTCCCATCGTGAAATTGCTCGTTGGGGAGCATGGAGAAGTTGCTGATCAGGGCCCTTGCTGCATTGGTCCGCCCGAGTGGATAGTACTTGTTCAAGTACTCGGTGCGGAGCTGCTCCCAGGTGTAGACAAACTTCCCCAAGTGTTTCAGCCAGGTGGCTGCTCTGTCAGCTAAGGAGAAGGGGAAGGCGATCATCCTGATCGTGTCCTGGTCCACCTGACGGTCGTGGACAGTGCTGCATATCATCAAGAACTCCTGGAGGTGGAGATGGGGCTCCTCTGTAGCGAGTCCGTGGAAGCGGGGGAGTAGCTGCAAAGTGTTCGGGGGGAACTTGAAGTCCCCCACGATCGCTGGAAGTACTACCCAGTGGTGCGTCAGCGTCGATCCAGGGTTGTGTAACTCCCGCATCCGGTCTCGGTGGTCCTCCGGCCGCGGCTGCAGCGGCTGCCGCTGCGGCTGCTGCATCTGCATCATCTGGGATCCTCGGTCCCTCTCTCCTCTGCTCTCGCTCTGCTCTCATCTGCTCCATCTCTCTCCTCATCTCAATCATAAAAGCTCCCTGATCCCGTAACTGCTGCTGAACTATCTCTAAATGAGGCGATCAGAGTGGAGTTGATCGCTCCCTGGTCTAATACGAAGTGCTCGGGCTGACGGGAACGATCCTCAGAACTGCCGGCCATGACGTCTGCAAAATCAAATGAGCCCAACTCAGGTGCTGTCAAATCTATCAATCTCTCCTCGGGCTCATGTCGCTCAGATCCGAAAGAAAGGGGGTCGAGGGGGAACAGGGCGGAGTCGTGCTCGGCTCGGAGAGCTGGTCTCGGCTCTCGCGGGCCAACCTAGATGATTGGATAGACGTGCCTGAAAGCGGTGCAGCCAGAGGCTGCCTAAGAGAGCGTCTACCCATCATCTCGATCTGGCGAGTAGGGCGGATGAGATCTGGAGAAACTATGATCGCAATGCAAACCCCCGGTTCACCAACGCGACGCGAGCTGAAGACCGTGAAAGTTCGGTCAAATTATCTTGTCAATTTTTATTAGGTGAACACACAAGATATCAGAGCGCTTACATGACCTGTTAGGATACCCGATGCTACCCCAACCGACTGGCCCGCACGGAAGAGTCGGTAATCAGTCGGGACTAGCACCGGAGGGCTCTACCTAGGGTGCGGGTCACTCTCTCGCGCATCCAAACCATACAATGAGGGGGTTGCTCTCCCCAAGACAAATTTTTATGGTGAATGTCTTTTAGGATCAATAGTGTTAACCCGTCCCAATTTTATGGTTTTTCTTTTTAATATTTTTCAAATAAAAACAAACGGCCTAACGAATTTTTCGGTTCTCCTGATTATTTAAATCCAAAACGGGGGGGGGGGGGGGGGAAGACGAAAAAGCCGATGCGCGATGAAATCAATGATGCATGCTGAGTAAGAAATGCGTACCTTGGCTCCAGCACTCTACATGCAAGTGATCCGCGCATAATTTAAAGACTGAAAGTAAACTACCTAAATGATGCAACGGGAAAAGCCGAGTCCGACGAGCAATTTCTACACGCAGAACCGTCTAACCGGTCACCGACCTCTAAGCCAAAGGGTCCGGTCTTGGCCCATCCCTCCTCTGTCCGACAAATCGGGGGTAGGAGAAAGCGCTTTACAGGATGGGTTGCGGCACGTAGGCTACGAAGGAGATGAGTCGGTTATTTTTTATTAATTGATTATTAGTAGGTCCAATTAGCGTTCTATAGGAACAGGCAATCAATTAGGTGTGGGGACCCTACTAATTACGGCACAAGCAAGAGAAATTCCTAAGTCTAGGGGCTCAATCAAAAACCGCGTAAACACTGGAAAAGGCAGTAAGAAAAATAAATAAAACAAAGCCGCGAAAGTCCTAAGGGTCCCCCGAGCACACCGGTGCTCGGCAAAACAGACTCGCTAAGAGTTCAAGCAATGTCCAAGTCCAGTCTGAGAGTTTCCTGTATTATTACAATAATAATGAAATAAAAAGAAAAATCCTCTCCCACTCAACTCTCTCTCACTCCCTCCTGTGGCTCCGCAAAGAAAGAGCCGCCTCCAAATCTTGCGGTTGCATCGGCTTCTCGAGATCAGCCGCCTCGGTCCTCAGGCCCTCGCAAGAAAGAGCAGAGTGGTCAGATCAATAAAAATAACCAGATAATAAGAAGAAAAAAATAAATGAAAGAAAAAGAGGGTATATATGCAAAAATGCAAAATAAAATAAACACTCAAAATAAAACGAAAACAAAAATAAAAGAAAAAAGAAAATAAAACAAAAATAAAATATGAACAAAAGCCGCGAAAAAGCCGCGAGCTCTGAAAGAGCCGCGAAAAGCCGCGAAAACAAAAAACGAAAATAAAATAAAAACTACTAAGCCGTGCTCCTCGGCAACGGCGCCATTCTGATGAGCACAAAGTCGCTCACTCGGATAAAGGTACTAATCGGTCATTGTGACCCAAGCAATCAAATGCACTCAATCAAGAAAAATGAACCACTCAGAATAGATAAAATCGGTCAAAACTCAAAACAGCGGTCCTGCTATTGGATTAATCTGGTATAGCACCCAGGGTCGAACTCAGGGAGCACGGATTGGTCTCACGGCCTACGAAGTAGTAAAAAGGAATAAAATAAAACAAGAAAATATTTTATGTGGTTTTTAATTTATTTTATATTTATTTTTTTTGGATTTTTAATGTATAAAGAAAATAAGAAAAACAAGTAAACACTCACTTCAACAATTTATTTAAAGTACTAAAAATCAACCAAAAATTCAAACAAAAATATTTTTATGTATTTTATACTTTTTATGTTTTTGGTGAATTTTTGAGAATTTGCTGATGTTTATTTAATTTCTAAAAATCAAACAGTGATTGAAAGAAGGGGTACTGTCCAGCAGAGACAAAAAGGCCTAGATAAAATATCTGAGGGCCCCAAAATGGCAGGGAGGTAATTTTCCTGTAAAGAAGATAAAATGAGGAAATTTAGGTACCAATTTCATTGTTTTTGGATTTTTAAATTAATTATTAGAATTTTTATAAGTTTTTAGTGTTTTTAAGTTTTTAGTGGTTTTCAGTAATGAAAAATAGCCAAAATTGGCTAGAAAATCAAACTAAGTAAAATAGGCAAATGACAATTTTTTTGTAATTTTTGGACACTATTTAATATTTTTTTGTGATTTTTTAAAGTTAGACAGTAACAAAAACAAAGGTTTTGATTTTTTAAAAATATCAAATGAAATAAAAAATGTCCTCAAAAATCCACGAAAATTTTACACCATGACAGGAGCCATGTGTCAAATTTTCGTTAGATTTGGAGGTGTTTTGCTATTTTATTCAAAAATAAAGAAGGGGCACTGTGCACAGGGACCGAAGTGCAAATACCCAAGAGTCTGGGGGGTCTGGTGCAATTTTTCCCAGCAAAACACGCGCCACGCACGTGCCTGGGGCACTCAGGGACCCAAATGTAATAAAAATAAGTCCCGAGGACTTATTGGTAACAGGTACCAAAAGTCCAGGGGCCTATCTGCAAAATACCCAAAATATACGCACATGCTCAAATAAACCACGCACAGGGGTATAAATGTAAATAGATAAAAACTTTCATTCATTCAAGAACTACCAGAACTACAGGGGTCTCTATCGCAAATAAACGAGATAAACACGTGACGAAGCACGTGGCATACAACGCACAGGGGTATAAATGCAAATAGCTAAAATACGAGGTCCTCTATGCAAATAACCCTAAAACTAAACAACTAAGTTCAACATTTATAGGACTAAAACGAAATAAAAGACAAGACAGGGCTTAGGGTAAATTACCCTTTATTATGCGGACTGCTGGATGCGCGCCACGTGGAGTATCGGATGGTGGCTAACGGTGAGCGCTCCAGATGTCGCCTCCTCAGATCGGACGATGAAGGTTGCTCCGGAGATGGACGGCTCGGATCGAAACTGGAGCGGGAGGTGGCGATCGAACGGTAGCTGGAGGTCGTGGATGAACAGGCGGCCGGCGAACTTCGCCGGCCTCGTGGAAGCGCTCCTGACCTCCCTACTGCGCCTGAGGATCGGAGAAGCTCCGACGTGGCGATGCGCAGCTACTGGTATCCTCCGATGACCCAGCCGAGCACTGTAGGACTCCGGCGAGGTCGGCAGAGGCGGCGCTCCTGACTTGATATCGAAAGGCCTCAGATGGCCTTCCTTCAACCTGCAAAATAGCTTAGGAGACTCGCGGGTCGAGGGCAAACTGCCTCGACCCGGTTAGGCGAAGTGGGGATGAACGGTGGGTCGAAATGGCGAACTCCGGCGAAGGGGGCAGGCGGAGGAGCTCGACTCCCAGCTCCTGTGCGAGCTGGGTTGGATGGAGGGGTGAAGAATGTGCGTCGGAAGGAGGCGAAGGTGTCTGTAGGGTCCGATGATCGAATCTATCTACTGGACGGTCGGAATCGATGAAATGCGGCGGCGAAGCGATTTGGGGGTAAATGGAAATTAGCGAAAACGGGAAGCCTAAGGGGATACCTGGGTGGTCGAAAGAGACTGGGGAGGAGCTGCTGAAGCTCCTAGTCGTCGCCTCAAGGATCGTCTCCCTCCGAGGCTCGGTGCTCACGCAGGTGGCGGGAGCAGCGGCGGCGTAGCTCGCCGGATCGATGGCCAAGCTCCCTCTCCTCGCTTCGACAGGTCGAGACGCAAACTGTCACTCTAGCGGCTCTCTGGAGCTCACTGGGGGTGGAGACAAGTGACAAAAGATAGAGAAATGAGGTGGCGGAGCTCGCTATGTACGCTGGAGGGGTCCGAGAAAGATGGCTCGGGTAGGGCATGGAGGCGCGCGGATCCCGAGGTGGATGCCCGGCGAGGATGTCGGATGTGGTCGGATCAAAACGGACCCGGGGTTTGGTGGAATGGCGATCGGGTCGAGCGAGCAAAATTTCGAGAAGTCGGGTCCACGACCCAGATCCGCGGGAGGTGGTCCTGGGGGGGGGGGGTAGTTGACCGGGCGGTCAACATCCCCAGGACCCAATAGAGACAAGCCACGTGGCTGGATCTTCAAGTGCAAATTAAGGATAGCTAGGGGCCGAATCTGCAAAAAAGTTAAAACATGAAAGATTTTTATTTTATTTTTTTCTATTTTTTTGGTGATTTTTAATAATTTTTTCGAAATAAAAATAAGCTATATACAATATAGTACTATACATAGGTATATATACAATATATAGGGTTTTGATTTTTGATTTTTTAATTGTTATTTTTGTGCAATTTTATTCTTATTTTATATTTTATTTATTTTCATTATAAAATAAGGAATAAAAAGGGTATTTTTATTTTATTTTTATTATTTATTTACATAGGTAAAATAAATACATATATACATCTATATACATGGTATATGTGCAATATATTTTTGTATTTTTAATTTTGCTATTTTTATTTTGCTTTTGTTTTAATTGTTTTTATTTTATTTATTTAAAATATATAACATAGAATATTTACAAAAAGTTTGGAAATTAATTTTATTTATTTACAAGGTTAAATAAATACATAGAAATGGTTTATGTACATGATGAAAGGGGTGTTTTAATTCTTTTTGATTTTTAACTTTTTTCTTTTGTTTTTATATTTTAAAAATATATACAAGTATTTACAAGCATATTTTTGGTGAGGAAAATATCTTTATTTTATTTACATAAATACTTACACATGAGCCCCTATCTCCCTCTACTTTGGCTTTTATGCGGTCAGGCCCATGCTGAACCCTCCCTTGGGTTAGGTTGCTCAATATTTATTCTAAATATTCCCCTCTTTTTCTTTTTAATCTTTATTCTTTTATTTTTGCACAAAAACATGCTAATAATAGGTTTTTACACAATGCATGCTTTTGGTAATTATTTGTATTTACATATATCTACATGCATTTGCAAAGGTTTTTGTAGCTAAAATATAAGAATAAAGAGTGATGAATGAGTATTCATCATGGGTCTGAGAGAAAATGATAATCCCACCGGAGTATGTATACAGAGTGCAATAAGCAAAGCTTGAGTTTCATGTTCCACCTTATGTAGCTTGCAGCAGGGAGACTTGGCTACACTGGTCAAGCTCCCAAGGATACATGGCTACACTGGCCATGGTCCATTCTCTTCTTCCTCCTCTTCTTGAGCCGGTTGAACTTGAACTTAGAAGGGAATACCCCGCTCCTCAAGGAAAGAGTGGCCAGATTGAGGTCATAGAGTTACCTTGTTAGGGAGGGTTGTCAAGTTGCCATTTCTGAGGTGGAGAGCTTATACCTCACATTCACAGGACAAGGAAAGATTCATGGTCTTCAGGGTTTGTGATTGATGACTTGTTCTGATTTGGAGCATTGAGGAGTCTTGATAAGAGATTAGTGGAACTTAGAGGCTGTTGAGTTTTAGGCTTAAGTCCAAATAAGGTTCCGACACATTAATAATCCAAAGATCTGATCGAGCTCCATACCTCAATTTAATGAAGGCAAGTTTTATTAATCAACCTTGATCCATGTACATTCTTCTCTTTTTCTTTTTCTTTCTTTCTTTTTCACTTCTTTTTCAAATAAGTGTTTGCTAAGGGACTAGCAAAGTTAAGGATAGGGGGTGATGAATACTCATTCATCACTCTTTATTCTTATATTTTAGCTACAAAAACCTTTGCAAATGCATGTATATATTTGTAAATATAAATAATTACCAAAAGCATGCATGGTGTAAAAAGTAATAATTAGCATGTTTTTGTGCAAAAATAAAAGAATAAAGATCAAAAAGAAAAAGAGGGAAATATTTAGAATAAATATTGAGCAACCTAACCCAAGGGAGGGCTCAACATGGGCCTGACCGCATAAAAGCCAAAGTAGAAGGAGATAGGGGCTCATGTGTGTAAATATATATTTGTAAATATAATAAAAATATTTTCCTCCAAAAAGAGACTAAAATGGGCTTGTAAATACTTGTTTATATTTATAAATGTAAAATCAAAATAAAAATAGAAAAATCAAAAGAAAACAAAAATAGATCACTTGTATATATCCACCTTGTACACACAACCACACTTAGATTTATTTCACCTTATAAATAAATAAAATTAATTTTTATAAAATTTGTATATATTCTACTTTTTATGTTGTAAATAAATAAAATAAAAACCATTAAAACAAAAACAAAATAAAAATCACAAAATTAAAAACCAAAAATAATATTGTAAATATACCATGTCTATAGATATATATATATATATATATATATATATTTATTTCACCTTTGTATATAAATAATAAAAATAAAATAAAAATATCTTTTTATTCCTAATTTTATGATATAAATAAATAAAATATAAAATGGGGATAAAAATGTATAAAAATAACTAATTAAAAATCAAAATTAAAAATCCTATATTGTACATATACCTATATATAGCTCTATTATGTAAATACCTTATTTTTATTTTAAAAAATCAATTAAAAATCACAAAAAAATAGAAAAAAAATAAAATAAATATTTTTCATGTTTGAGTTTTTCGAAATTCGTGCATTTTCTATTTATTACCTAATTTACAAAATTCCAATAATTGGCGGGCTCTGATTGGTCCACGGGGATGTTGACCCCGGTCAACTCTTCCCCTAGGACCACCAGAGCCGGGTTTGTCCTGACCGACCCGATCGCCAAATACCTTAACCCCGGGCCCCGATTATTCCTTGATCATTCCAGATCTTCGCCCGGGGTGGATCTTAGGATCCGAGGCACGAGCGACGCACCCGACCCATCTCTTCCCGGATCCCTGAGCATATAAAATCTTAACTCCGGCGAGCTTTTCATGCATCTTTGGACCTCCCCCTCGTCTCCTGTGACCTCGTCTGGTGAGCCTGAGTGACAGCCGTGCCTGCCGGAGTAGCAGCGAGGTCCGGGAAGCCGGGAGCCACTGATCCGGTGGTTTTCACCGCCGTGCGCCGCCGCGAGCGTGCTCAGCCTCGGGGAGACGACGCTCCCTTGCAGGCAGTGACCCAGGAGCTCGCTGAGCTTCAACCTAGTCGACCGCCTCCATCAGGTAGCCTTTTTAGCCCGTAGAGTAGCTTAGTTTAGGATTTTTCGTTTCCGGTAGCCGTAGCTCCGCCAGCTCCGCCCTTCGTCTCCGTCCATCCACTTGGCCATCCGACACCGCCACCACGTCCACCAGACTCCTCTCCACTTATCCGAACTTCCATTCCCCTGACTCGCCCCGGAGCAGGGATATCGGCTCTCACCCTCCGCCGCTCGCCGGAGAGCCTCCATATCGACGCATCGTTCATCCTTCGCGTGCTCTGATGGGTCGAGGCAGTTTTCCCTCGACCCTTCTTTCTTCCTGTGTAGGTATCAAGCCTATTTGACCTCATCTGGAGGTCGAGACTTCAGAGCACATGAGCTCCAGGTCCTCCACGTTGCCGGAGCTCTCCAAAGCTCCTCGCCTTCATCGGAGACCGCCATCAGCTGCGGAGCTTCACGGCGGAGCTTTTCCGCTCTTCAGGAGCAGCAGGGGAGGACCGTAGCGCATGCATCGGGCCGGCGAAGCTCACCGGCCAACTGTTCTTCCACCATCTTCCCCAACCGTCAGATCAGCCTTGACGCTCCAGACTAAATCTCGTCCGTTCATTCACGGAGCAACACTGACCGCCAGATCCTTGAGGTTTGATCGTGACTGTCCGATGGCTGAGGTTTAGCCACGACATCTTCCCACGTCAGATCCAGCACGTGGCTTAACCTCATCCGTCCGATCCGAGCGAGGCCTACCTTTGCAGACCACGACGCCTTGCAACCGTCTGATCTTCCACGTAGGAGCATTCCAGCCATCGGATCACGCCGAGGGCTCCTTTAGTGTGCGTCGCGCTATTCCAGCCGTCAGATCTGCCACGCGTCGCGCATCCAGCCCTCGAGATTTTAATAAGGGGTATTTGCTCGTAGGCCCCTCTACTTTTCGCATTTAGTTTTTTAGTCCTGTAAATACATAGTTTAGTTCTTTTATTTTTGTAGAAATTGCACTAAGGACTCTACTATTTATCATATTTGCATTTATACCCCTGTTTGCTGTATACACGTGCATCGACACGCGGTTTTTGGTGTATTTGCATAATTTGCCCCGCGTTTTTGGCTTGTTACTTTTTATACTTTTATAAATAGGAATGACAATCAGGTCCCCCCAGGCCTGAGTCATGTGCATCGTGCGTGGCCCGTGGGGTATTTTGCATTCCTTACCCTATAGTTTCCATGCTTGTTCTCCAGGGGCCCAAAACTTTATTATATTTGCAGTTAGGTCCCTATGCACAGTAGCTTGATTTTTATTTTTAATAAAATAGCAAATTTACTCCAAATTCTCTGAAAATTGGACACATGGCTCCTGCCAAGTGTAAAATTTTCTAGAATTTTTGGAGACATTTTTGTTTTGATTTGATATTTTTAAAAAATAAAAAACAGCCATTTTCGTTACTGTTTGACTGTAAAAATCACAAAAAATATTAAAACCTATCTAAAAATTACAAAAAAATTAGCTACTGTTTAGATTGTTGTGTTTGATTTTCTGGCCAATTTTTGCCATTTTACATTATATAAAACTCATATCAATTACAAAACACTAAAAATCTTATAAAAATTCTAATAAAATAATCTAAAAATCCAAAAATAATAATTAAGGTGGCTAAATTTTCCTTATTTCTTTTCTTTTACAGGAAAATTACCTCCAGGCTTATTTGGGGCTTTTAGATATTTTATCTAAGCCCCTCAAGCTCGGATGGACAGTACCTTTACTTTCTTACATTGTTTTATTTTTAGAAAATTAAATAAAAATCAGAAAAATCTCAAAAATTGAACAAAAAAAGTAAAAATTATAAAACACATAAAATCCTTTTTATTTGAATTTTTGCTTGATTTTTGATGCATTAAATAAATTGTTGAATTGCCTTGTTTCCTTACTTTCCTTGTTTTCTCAATTAATTAAAAAATATAAAAAAAATTATAAAAAGACTAAAAATCCACCAAAAACACCTTTTATTTTATTTTAGTTTATTTTTGACTACTTCGTAGGCCGCGAGGCCATCACGTGCTCCCTGAGTCTGACCCTGGTCTCTATACCTGGCTAATCCAATAGCCAGGACCGCTATCGTGTTTTGATTGACTTTCTTTGATTTTGGTGGTCTGAACTTTATTTTCTTGATCGACCGATTGATTTCCGAGATCCGGGTCACAACGACCCTTGATCCATTTTATTTCACCCGAGTCTTGAGGATTTTTCGTGTCATCAATAACCCTAAATCCCGAGACCAAGTCAATATTGACTTGGTCGACAAGGAATAAAGTAGAGAGATATAAGAGTCTATACTATATAGAAACACTAGTTTTACTCTTCGAAATGGACATTTTTACTCCATTTTGTTTTTCATTTTATACACCTCAAATAGTAAAGTTTTCAACATGAAACTTGTACATAAAAATATTCAAGAAATTACAAAAAATGACCAATAAAATTAATACAATGTGCAACTGGGACAGACATATGAAAAAGCTGCAAATCGAACTTCACAGATCAATATCTTATCCATATAAACTCAAAATTCACCAAACTCACATTCATTGTATTTAAAATCAAATTATATATCTAATGAATGTGGTTTCATTAAAAATAGACTTAAGATACTAAAGTCGGCTTTCCGGGGTCCCATTATACTATGTATGTGTATATTTTATTCACATATTTTATTATTTATATTTTCACTCTTCTTATATTTTTAAATAATTGTGTATATTTTTTTTAAATGTATTAGAAATATAAATACAAAGAAAACAATTAAATATTCATTCGAACAAATAATAAGTCAAAACATATAGGTATATTATACTTATAATGTACATACATATAATTATATATATAATAATAGTAAAAATAAAATTACATAATTTTTTATTTAATTATACTATTAATATTAAAAATATTTACATATGATAATAAAAATAAAAAATATAAAATAAAAATAAAATACCCAATATACATGTAGATATACATATAATTATTCATGTAAATAAAAACATTCTACCGATTTGGTTGTAAAAATAAATAAAAATCACAGAAAAATAGTTTATTGTATTATAAATATTTTTCATGTTTTAAATTTAACTAATAAAGCCATCTAGTACATTTTGTAGGATTAATTAGGATTTAAATTATGTTTTGTCTTTACTCGATCCACGTAGACCCATGGTGTATGAGAGAGTGTTAACCTCGGGTTAACACCCCCTCTTCCACGAACCTAGGATGACTTTTGTCAGACACCACCAACCCTCCTTCTTCTCCAATTTCTTACACTTCCTCCATGTTTCCCTTCTCCCTCGAGTTCCTCCCTCTCTGCAGACAGCATAATCCTCATCCACGCCTACCTTCTAGCTTATACCAACTCCCCTTCCATTTCACGTAATCCTTATGTCATGTGGCTCCCTTCACATGTCTATAAATAATCACCCCTCCGCCATTTTTGCAATTTTGATCAATCTTCTTCCAATGTACCCCCAAAAGGACCCATCTGTGATTGAATCCTTGGTGACAACAAGCGATTCCCATCCCTAACGGCGCGGATAAGGCGGAGGAAGAGTGTGATCTAGCCGTTGCAAGAGCTTCACTCAGGCGAGGTTCTTCTACTCTAAGTAACCCTTGTTGAGCTGCTAGAATAGCTTAATTAGGATGCCTTTTCATTCCCCACTTTAATTTTGCCTGTAATTCCATGTCAGTTCCTTTGATTTAGCCTATATTTTACAGAATCATAGTTCATTGGAGCACTAAGTAATTAATCAGATGATTGTCTAGGGATCCTAACATTCGGTCTTGGAGGGTCTGTGGTGCTCGATAAGATGAGTCTAGCAATCATTATGTCGACCGCTCTCTTGGCACTCGGATGTCAACAATCAAATTAATCGATGATGAACATGTTTTTCAAGGTTTTAGTTATTGAAAATCATAGTCATTGTAACCCAAAAAACAATTCAATTAAACAAATTATTTATCCAAATAAAAAAAAAGTGGACGTACTTTTTTATTAACCCGTATAGCTCCCAGGGTCAAACTCAAGGAGGCAACTATTTTTACGAGGGGTATTAATTTTCAAGAAAAATCAAAGAGAGGTTTTTTTTCTTTTCTCTTTTTTTGTTTTTATGAATTTATATGATTTTTATATTTTTTGGAATTTTTAATATACATATATTATGTTTTCTAATCTTGATTTTTTAAATGATATTAAAATTTTTAAAATTTAATTTTTTAAAATTCTAAATTTTTAAAGTTTTTAAATTTTGAAACAAAAAAATAAAGAAAATATAAAGGAAAGTAAACCAAACGCTATTTTTGTATTTTTTTAAATATAATAAAAACATGTAGAAAATTCAAAAAAAATGTTTTGTGTTCTTAATAAATTTTTACTGTTCCTATGTTTTTTCAAGAATTTTTAGATTTTGTTAAAATTTTTAAAATAATTAAAACAAAAATTAAACAAAACAAAAAATAAAGACATTATTTTTGGGTTTTCTAAAATTGAAAATGAAATAAAAATTCTTAAAATATGCACAAATAGAAAGAGAATTTGTCAAGATTTAAATCAAGCTATATTATGTATTTCTAGATTGTTTTTATATCATTTTTTTATGTTTTATGTATTGAATCTTTTTTTTGGTTTTTATGAAGAATTTTAAAATGTAATTTATATATAAAATAAAATAAATGAAAACAAACACTAAGTTTTTTTGTAATTTTTCAAACTATTTTTATTGAATTAATACTATAAATAGGGAAATTTTTAAAGGTTTTTGAGTTATTAAAAATAATAAAAAAATTATTTTGCAAAATAAAAATTAGGGTGATGATATTATTAACATGTGGTTACATGAATTTTTAGGGAATTTTGAGGGTGATTATCTATTTATTAAATGGGATTAAGAAACAACTAACTAAAGAAGATAAATAGAGACTACTTTGCAAAAAAATGCTACTTGCATAACTAAATCGAGAGCACAATATAAAAATACTGGATAAACTTGCAAATATTCTCTAGCACAGACTAATTTGTGATTTTTTTAAGTAAGGGCTGAAAAGTAACAAAAACACTTGAGGGCCTTATTGCGATAACCAGAAATACATGTGTTATGCACGTGTTACCGTTCAATCAGGACACAAATGCAAATAACAAAAATAGTAGGGGCTCACATGCAAATTTTCAAACAACAAAAAATAACAACTCATGTCTTCAGAAGGTCTTATTTATGAATTAAAATAAAAGGGCTAAAGGGTAAATGTTTCACCGACGTACGTAGGAAGCTTGAGACTGATCAGATGGGTCTAATACTACAACTCAGATTTAGATAAATGGCTGCACTTTGGTCCTCGATCAACCGTATGGATGCAATCCGAAGATCGTCGTTCTTGATCCAACGACAACTGGCAGCTGTGGAAGAACAATGAAGAAGGGGCTCACCGACGAGTCTCGATCGAGCGGATCTCGATCTCTCTCCTCCCGATTCACCTCATGAATGATGCTACATAATACTGCTGCACTCCCACATTGTCTAGATGAGATCTGAAGTCCGATGAATGGCCAAACAAGGATATGGAAACTGAGGTGGTCGGTGACTTAAATAGAGCTCCGTGTCTCGATCCTTCGCTCTAGTATATTGGCTCGGAGCAGCTTCTCCAGTCGGCTTATTAGGTGCAAAAAGAGAGGAACTAAGGGGGGATTGACAACTCCATCGTTGATGAATCTCCATTTCATTACCTTTATTATTTAATTTTGGCCTTTAAATCCTAGCTAAATGGAGTAATATAACATTAATATGCATCAAATAACATCTATTATTTATACTGTAAATATTGTATACAGTGATGTATTTAAAAGCAAAAATAAAATAATAAAGAAAATAAAAGAAAAAGAAATGAAATACCATATGTATTGAATGACCCTAAACCCTGAGACCTATGCATCATGATGATTTGGTTGACAAGGAATAAAGTAGGGAGAGATAAGGGTCAAAAATCATTCAAAACCCTAATTCTTAATTCCCCAATAAATTAATTTGGGGACCTATTTTATTCTTTCTTATTTGTACTCAAATCAATAAACTTTGAACATGAAATTTGTAATAAAAATATAAAAAATACAAAATTTATTTCATCCAAAAAAAATGTACAGTGTGCCTTAGACACTCAAAAGAAAAAGCCAAAATCAAAACTTCCCAGACCTTCATCTTCTCCATGTGGACTCAAAAATTCACCAAACTATCCGCTATTGTTGCTAAAATTAATTTATCTATTTAATGAAGGTACTTTCATTCAAATTGGAGTTACGATGCAAAAATTAGATTCTGGGCCCCTGTTGTGCAATTTACCTGAATAAAATAATCGATTTATTTATGATTTATATTTTCCATTCATATTTTTATAATTTTGAAAATATTATTTATAACACATGTACATAATTAAAATAAAATAAAACAATTAAAAATATAATAGAAAGAATAAGTATACTAAAATATATAATTGAATTATAAATACACATTTCTATATAATAAATACACATATTTATTTAAGGGTACACTTGACTTCAAAAAAATACAATAAAAATACATTTATGTATATTTAAATAATTTTTAAATATATAAAATAAGTGTATAATATAATAAAATTCAAAATACAAAATCAAAATAAAATACATATTATATAGGTAAATATACATATATTTGTACCTATTAAAAGTAACATAGAACAGGGAAATTGGAAAAAATAAATAAAAATCATATTAAAATATTAAATAAAATAATATTTTTTATTCTTTATAGAAAAATTAATAAAATCACCTACTATTTCGTTTTCATTTATTTTTACATTTTATTTTGGTTTTGTCTCTTAGCGGCTTACATGACCCGATGAGGTGCCAGCCTTGGTTGACTGATGAATCACTGATTCTCACTCTTTATTCTTTTATTATAGTTATTAATATTGGAAAAGCAGTATGTAAATACTTGTAAAAATAATAACTTAGCATTCAGCATGCATTTGTTAATATTGCATAATTAGCATGTTTTTGTGCAAAAATAAAAGAATAAAGGAAAAGACAAAGGAAGGAGGTATTTAGAATAAATACATAGTGACCCGAACCCTAAGAGAAGGTCAAGCCTTGACCTGATTGTAAAATAAACTAAGTAGAGAGAGCTAGGATCTACTTTGTGTTGTACATACTACCTATATTTGTATATAATTATTTTTAACAAAATAAAACTAAATTATTATTTTTATTCCATTGTATATATCTCCAGAAATAGCAATAAAAAGAAAATAAAAATCATTACATAAAAATAAAAATTGAAAATAAAATCCTCCCTTTATTGTACAAAACACATGTATATGTATTGCATCCTCTATTTATTATATACATGTAATTAATTCACAAAAATAAAACAAAATTTATTTTGTACTCCTAAAAATATGTTAAAATATAAAATATAAAATAAGGGTTTTTTTGTAAAAATAACATAACAAAAATACTTGAGCATAATACATATGTGTATTATACCTGTATATAATACTATATATTATATATACACTAATTTATTTTTCATAAAAATAACTAAAAATCACAAAAATATCTTTGAAAAATAATAATCATTTTTATTTTATACATTTATAATTTAAATTTATTTATTATTTTTAATTCATTTATCTTTATTTTTCTACTAGTTTTTGTCCTATAGCCTATTTTGGTCATTTCCTAGACCGCCTCTGATTGGGAATGATAAGCGCACGAGCTATCGAGGCTTAGTGATATCAAAGTTCGTTGCGACCTCAACCACCCGAGCCGAGCTCAACAAGAAAAATAAGACCACGAAAAAAAACAATCAAAGCACGAAAATCTAAAGAAGCGGTCTCCGCTATTTATTTAACCTGGTATATCAACCAGGGTCGAACACAAGGAGCATGAGCTAAGCCTACGAAGTAGTCGATAAATCATAAAAGAAATGGGAAGATTTTTGTGATTTTTAATTTACAATTTTTTTATTTTCTAATAAGAAAATAAATAAAAAGGTAAAAGGAATCACACTTCAATAATTTTTATTAGAAGCAAAAATGCTCAAAAATTAAAAATAAAAATATCTTTTTTATTTTTAAAATATGAAATGTTTTGGTGAATTTATGAGATTTTTCAGATTTTTATATAATTTTCTAAAAATGAAAGAAAGATAAAATATCAAAAACCTGGATGAAAAGGCAATTTTAAAATACCTAAAGTGCCCTAAATGTCCTGATTGTAATTTTATATCAAAATAGATAAAATATTTAACTACAGAAAGTGAAAACACATTATTTTTATTTTTATAGAATTTTTAATGATTTTTATAATATTTTGATCTTTTTTCTATTTTTAGTGGTTTTATAAAAGATAACGAAACAAAAATGTTGTAGAAACTAAAGGGAGTCAAAACAAGCACACATGAATTTTTATTGAATTTTTATGGTAGTTCTTAAAATTTTTTGGTATTTTCTAAAATATACAGATACTTTTTTATGGGTTTTTGATTTTTTTTCAAAAATATTAAATAAAATTAAATCAAGTCACAAAAATTACTATAAATACTTAACAGTAACAAGAGCTATGTATAATTTTTGTAGAATTTTCAGAGATAATTTAATAATTATTTGATTTAATACAAAGCACACAGGTTACAGTGACCTACTTGCAATTTCTGAAAAGTTACAAGTCGATCCGTAACACAAATTTTTTAAAAATCCCAAGGAAACACGCATAAAACACGTGACACAGGCTTGGAGGGGCATAAGTGAAATTCTAACAAATATTTCATTCAAAACATAACACTTTTAAACTTCAGGGGTATAACATGCAAATTCCCAAAATATCACCTGTCAGGCCACATGCTACACCATAGGAAGGATTGAAAATGTAATTACAAAAAAAGTGCAAGGTTCTTATGCAAAATATCCAAAATAAAAAGAACTACGAAAAATATTTACAAGACTAACAAGTAAATACAAAATAGGAAAGGGCGTAAGTGCAATTTACCCTTCTTATTAACGATCCAACGATCGAAAGAGATCCACTTAACGGATGGACAGTTGACATCTAACGGTACCGCTTCGATGATGGACAACTGTGATACGATCCTCAGATGGATCCAACGATCGAGGCTCCCCTGATGATGAACGACTACGATTAGAACTGGAGGGGACCTCAATCCGACAGTGGAGGCGACACCTGGAAGAACGCCGAAGAACTAGCCTCTGGCAAGTTTCGATCGGCCAATACGCGCAACAGGAGTGTCCTCACGAGCTGCTTCGGTGGGGGAAAGGTCGACGGCGATGGTTTGCAGCTATGGAGATGCTCAGAAGATCCAAGAACCTCAGGAGCAGTCCCGGTGAGAGGTAAAGCCTGGAGCTACTGTGCCTTGGTGTTTTGACCTCCAGATGAGGTTCTTTGGGCGCTCTAACATGCACAGATGAACCACGGGGTCAAGGGAAAAGTGCCTCGACCCGTTAAAACACAAAATGGATGACTGATGGGGTGACGTGTGGCTCTCCGGCGAAGCGATGGTGGAGGAGAGCTGAGAGCTCGTTTCGTGAAAGAATGAGGTGAATGGATGGGCGGAGAAGGTGGGTGGGAATCTCATGAAGGTGGTCGGGTTCTCAGCTAGCAAAGGGTTGCTCCGACCAAGGTGACTGAAGCTCTACGATGAAATCTCTGCTATTTCTTCTAAAATGTGAATCAACTATGAAGAAGAACTAAACCTAACCTACATGATGGATGCGGTCGTCTGTGCTGGAGGTCAGGTACCTCTGGGGGTTATGGCCTCGATGGGTCGACGGGCCCAGAGGCTTGGCTCACCTCGCAGCGGAGCACGGCGGAGTATACACCAGATCAGAGGCACACAGCTCGAAACCTCGCTGCATGTTCCGCACTCACACGCTTTCACTCATGGGAGGTGGATGGATCTCCTCGTACAAAGAGTGGCATCCAAAGATGTGGATGAAGAAGGAGCTCCAGGAGGTTTTATATGCATCATGGTCCGAGAAAGATGAAACGAGGGCACGCGAACAGAGGATCGGATCCCTAATGATATCATCGGGCGTGGGTCATGGATCTATCCTCTCTAATCGGGGTCGCTAATCGATGGAAGACTCGCTTGGATCGATTCTGGAAAATTCGGCAAAAAGTGAAGCAAAGCGGGTCCGAGCGAAAAAGGTGGTAGAGGGGTCAGTTAAGCTCAGTCAACAAATCCGACGTGGCCCAATCAGAAGGGGTCGAGGAAGAAGACAGAATAGGCTACAAGACAAAATAGCAAGGAAAAGTAAAATAAATAAATTAAACATAATAAATGAATTTAAATTAAAAAATGAATAAAATGAAAAATGTTTATTAATTTCCAAGAAATTTTTTTGTGATTTTTAATTATTTTTATGAAAAATAAATTAGTCTTTATATAGTATAATGTATTATATATCGGTATAATATACCTATGTATTTTGTACAATTATTTTTATTGTATTATTTTTACACAAATAACTCAATTTCATATTTTGTGTATTTACAATATAATTTTTGGAGTACACAATGATTTTTACTTTATTTTTATTATTTATTTACAAGTATATAATAAATAGAGAAGAAATAATACGTACATGTATTTTGTACAAGAGAGATAAAGGATTTTATTTTTATTTTTATTTTATTTTTCTCATTTTTATTTTATTTTTAGGAATATGTACAAGAAGGTAAAAAGAATATTTTATTTTAATTTTGTCAAAAATATTTATTTATTTACACAACTGATATGTACAATATATAGTAGTCCCTATCTCTCTCTACTTGTTTTATTTGACGATCAGGCTAATGCTTGGCCTTCTCTTGGGGTTCAGGTCACTTTGTATTTGTTCTAAATACCTCCTTCCTTTTTCTTTTCCTTATTATTTTATTTTTTTTGTACAAATACATGCTAATTATTTAATGTTAACAAATACATGCATAATGCTAACTTATTATTTTTACATCTATTTACATGATGCATTGCCAAGATAAATATCTAAAATAAAAGAATAAAGAGTGATGATAAGGGATTCATCACCCCCTATACTTTACCTTTGCTAGCCCCTTAGCAAACACTTGTTTGAAAAAGAAGTGAAAAGAGAAAGAAAAGAAAAATAAGGAATCAAATTTGATTATTAAACTTGTCTTCATTAAATTGTAGTATGGAGCTCAGTCAAACCTTTGGATTATTAGTTTGTCGCAACCTTATTTGGACCTAGGTTTAAGACTCAACAACCTCTAAGTTCCACTAGTCTATAATCAAGACTCCTCAATAATCCAGATCAGAACAAGTCTACAAACACAAACTCTAATGACCATGAATCTTTCCTTGTACTGTGTAAGTGATAAGTAGCTCTTCACCTCAAAAATGGTAAAGTCACAGCCTCCCTCAACAAGGTAACTCTAATGCCCTAGTCTGGCAGCTCTTTCCTGGAGGAGCAGGGTATTCCCTTCTAGGTTCAAGTTCAACCGGCTCAAGAAGAGGGGGAATGAAGAGAATGGACCATGACCAGTGTAGCCACGTATCCCTGGGAGCCCAACCAGTGTAGCTAAGTCTCCCTGCTGCAAGCTTCATGAGATGAGATGGGTAACATAAGTTTTGCTTTATTTGGCTATATACACTACGGTTGGTATTTGATTTTCTATCAGACTCACCACTTTTTTGGAGTTTTTCTTTCTTTTGCACATTTTTTTGATGTGCATATGTACAATATATCTACATGGTACAACATATATACATAAGGACTTTGTCCTCTTGAGCCAGTAGACTATCCCTCTTTTGAAACATTATTGCAACCCATAACTCATGTCTTTAGACCTCAACACCGCCAAACCAAGTTGAGGCGCACCTCCTTCACTAAAAGAAGATGAGAGGTTCTGCCTAGAAGTAATACCCTCGTATGCTACCCCAAGCCAAAGGAAACTGCCTCCTCACCACCTCATCCGTAGAGAGCTATGTGCATGGTGTTGGTGCAAGTAAATCCATTGTCTGTGAGAGTCATGTGTGTGTTGTTAAGTGTTCTACTTAGGCTCATCAAGATGACATGTGATCATAGCCTAGTGGACTTAAAGAATTAAGTCACCAATGGACATGAAAAGTCTCAATCCTACGTCCTATAAGGTTCCTCTTAGAATTAAGTGGATTAAGGTCTTAACCAAGCTCCATTTTCCAATTTAATTCTAGGCTAGTTTAAATGTCAACGATGATTCAGAAAAAACTGTACAAGTATATACAAAAATCTTTTTCTGCAAAGTTTTTGAAAATATGCAAATTTTTTGAAAAATGTTTGAATGTATGCATGGATGTAGAAGTTTTGCAAACTATTTACAAATATTTACAAAGGGTTTTTGCAAACTTTCATTTTTCAAACAATTTTACAAAAATTTTGTACTATATACATAATTTTAATATCAAAATATTTACAAACATTTTACAAACAAAACATTTTTACAAGAATTTGTGCAAAAGTAATTTTTATATACAGTTATGTATATGCAAGAAAGAGATTTATGTACAAGAAAAATTTTAAAATTTTTACGGTTTTTAAATATAGGATTTTAGCTATTTTATTTATTTATCACACTCACAAAAAGTATGAGTTATGGCTAAAGTATATATGCAATATATACGACACCCCCATACTTAGCTCGAACGATGTCCTCAGAGTGAACCAAGAGCGATGAAGAAGACATAACTCGTGCTTATTATAGGGCAGTGAAAAGGAATGCTATACTACAACGATGAATCAAAGAATAGAAGGAAGAGGGCTCGGTGTTTCCCCCTATAATTAGTATCAAGTAATCCTATGTATAGGAGACTGTACATAAAGGGAAAACCGAGTGATAGAATGTACAGAGTGTAGCAATAACTCATCTTGTTCCCCCTTATACTTAGGGTAGAAGATCCGTAAGTATAAAAGAAATATGAACAGTTTGGAGGACAAGCACGGAAATAGCGGAAACAAAGACAAATATATACAAGATGAAAGGAACGACATCACTCCCCCTATACTTAAGGTGAAGAATCCTTAAGTATAGGCAAAGGCAAGAGTAATGAAATAGAACAAGAATGAACAACACGATGTCTACACCCCCCCATACTTAGGATAAGGTACATCCTAAGTATAGCAAAAATAATCCTAAATGAGACATGGGGTGTAAAACAAAAACAGAAGAAACAAGGAACAAATCAAGACAAAATACGTATATACAAAGTGGACAATGTCGAGGTGCCTCTCAACAAGCGCTAGATTTTACGCCCCTAGCTGAGCGCAAAGGTAAGGATAATGTAGTATCAAGGTTTAGGACGACATCTGTATGGCGAATGTTGTACTGTCGTCGTAGTCTTGGTAGAAGAACAACGTCGAGGTCAACGGTGTAGAGGATGACACCCAAATAAACAATCATGTGGGTGTCTGCTACTGGTGAAGATATGGGAAGATGAAATCGTACTCCGGTAGCACAAAAGAACTCATTGGCTCAAGATCAAGATGGAGTGGAAGGGCAGAGCTGAGGAAGTCAAACGTGGAGAAAGAAGGATCAATCATGGAATCCTCCACGTTAATCACCATCTCAAAAAGGTATGGAAGATTAAAATCAGGAGACTCACTAAGAGATGTAATATCCAATGCATATAATGAAGAAATATCAGCAACATCATCGAATATCTTGAAGATCGACTCATCCTTGCGAGGGTCGTCGAGGTGAGAGAACTCAGACTCAATATGATTAGATTTTCAGAAGACTCAGTCTCGTGATCCGACAGATCGGATACACTCTCAGAAAATGAAATCGAGTATGCATCATAAGCAGCGTCCTCCTGCAGATAACCCTCGGGGAGTAATGCTAAATCATTAGTGAGGAAGGGAAGATCAGAATCTAACTACAACTCTGTGCCAATGTCAAGTACCCACTCGTCGCACGCAAATGTCTCATCGGCCGAGAATAACCTCTGAATAATCTGGAAACAAGACAGGATACTGGTCAACAATGAGGATGCTGTAGAAGTGTTTGAAACTGATCCTCGAATTGTGGCAATGCTGGCTAACATCTGGTCCTCAAAGAATGCATCAATCTCGTCAAACCGGAGGACACAAGGCTCAATTATAGGACAATTTGTATCTATCAGGTCAAAATGGTGTCCCTCATCGAGCTCTGGTTGATGGAATGGATCATGATGTCCATCTGAGTCAGAGAAGTACCTCTACAGAGTAGAAGCTGAAGAAGTTGGGACCGGAAACTGAAATGAATGGACTGATGACTGTAGCAGCATGGGCTCCTTCCTATCTTGGAATATCAGATGATCTGATATCAAGGACTCCTCAACTGAAAAGTACGGGACTGACTCAAACTCTGGTTGTAAGACCAACAGGAATTCAATCAATCTCTGGGTCTGAAAACACACGGTGCTAGGCATCTCTCCATCGTCTATACTGTAGCGGAATCCATGTCCTCAATCTGGTGTGTAGTAGCTGAGTCCTCGTGATATGTAGCACAACTAACTGGCACCGCATCACCCTCGTGTGCTGTCCCGACTAAAGCATCTCGTGAAGATGGGATTTCTGAAAGTGCTCTCGAGATGGTTGCAAGTAAATTGATGTTGGAACTGTGGTGTGAACCACCACACGAGGTAACTACTAGTGCAATCTGCTTAGCGGTCATCCCCCTCATGGAGAGCTCAATAAGGTCGGTTATCGAGAGTCCATGATCTGGAAATCTCCTCAAGAGGTCAAGAAACCTTAGCCACACATTTTGCAATGGCTCCTGGGGGTCTACTGAAAAATACATGATAAAAGACTGCATCATATCTTCTCTATGCTGGAGGTAAAATCTCTGTTGAAACTACAAGCGTAAGCCTCCCCACGTAGTGAACTTCCTTCCCAATCGTCTGTGCCATCTCATGGCTCTACCCTGGAGAAAAATGGGAAGGTCTTCAACATCAGCTCTTCGGAAGTGATATCCGCATATACATGGGTCACACAAAACTCCTCAAACTCAGAAAGATGAATGTATGTCTCCTCGTGCACTTCCCCTAAAAACTTCGGCAGTCTCTGAATGAACTCCAAATCTAGAATGAAGGGATTCAATGTCGAAGCTGATTGGGCTTCCTGATTGGTATGCTCATCCATCATCCTAGCGTAAGAGCTATCTGAAAATCGCATCAGCTCCATGTGATCGCTTATTAAGTGCACTCTTTGAAGGATATGGGAAAAATACTCAAGCACATCACAGAAGCATGTGGATCACATCAAATGCGATTGGGAGCGACTAGTCGCACTAGTTGCTCGATGCCACGGAAATTAAAAAAATTTTATGTGACGAAACCACATGATCCAAGAACACTTCTCGGATCGTTTCGTCTAAACCACAAACAAGTAATAGGATTACCTCTTGAAGCGTGGTTGCGATCGAGTCTCTAAACAAAGAGACCTCCCGTCTCAAGTCCGATCCGACGGAGGAGATGCTTGCGAGCGTGTAGATGAGGTGCATGCTTCTCGCAATCCATGTTGATGATCCAAGCCACGAATCTCCTGATCTCGACAAACGAGATACAACGCCTTCTTCACGAGAAAGTCACATCGAAGTAGATAAAGATCCACGAGCAAACGATCGGGCAACATAACGACGACGCTGCGGCGATGGAGGATCTCTCTTGGGCATCCATGGTGGATGTCCACATGAGAGATAGAGAGAGTGGGCATGCATAAATAGAGAGAGAGAGAGAGAATTCATCAATCATGTGTCTTGTATGAAGAGCAATGGATGCCTCTTCTTATATAGGGTTTTGGGAGTCCATTGATCACAATCCATGGGATATACATAATCAATGGATGAGGTTGATTTGTGTTTCTTTCAATGGCTAAGATATTGTTGTAAAACACAACAACTAGTGATTTAATTTAAATTAATTTCCATTGATAAATCAACAAAACTAATTTGAAATTAAATCATCTTTGATAAGAGAAAAGACAATGAAGAGAGTAAACCAATCTCCTCATAAGAGGGGACGGCTACTCTTCTCCTCATGGAGAGTTGTAGCCGTCCACTCCTCTTTGGTGGACTTGGTCTATCTCTTCAAATTATCATGAGATCTCATTATCTCATGATATATATCATCATCTCTTGTTGGCAATATTTTCACAAAAAATTATTCCAAATTATCTTATGGAAAATATCAATCATGCCATTGAAATTATGTGAATCTTATTCACAACCCAAAACTAAATGTAAATTATATTTTAATAAATCATCAAATGTGAATCCAATTCACATCAATAATTAGTGAACAAATATAAATAACAATATGCTCTCTCTAATATATTATAAATCACATTTATAATTTATATGATTAATATGGATAGTGCTATCCACATTATTCATATCCATGATAATTAAATCATATTTAATCATCTTGGATCTCTTTTCTCATGTGCCCAAATAACATGAATCGCATTCACATTATTCATATCTTTGATAATTAAATCACATTTAATTATCTCAGATAACTCTCCTTATAATATGAATCAAATTCATATTATCCATGATAATTAAATCTCATTTAATTATTAATTTTCTCGATGCTTGGATACATATATCAATAATGAAATTATCAATGAACTCTTTCAAGGATAATGCACTTTCTCCGTGGATACTTGGAGATAAGGACAGGGCGATTGTATTGTTCCATGTATAGTGACTTGGATGTTTAGATCACATCTCAAATCCAGATCTCGGGCCTCCCATAGATGCTTGATTAAATCAAGACCGCAAATCAAATCTTCTCATTGCATCTAAATCACATTCAGATCAATGTCCAACATTTGGACCAAGATCAGATTACTTCTCTACTGAGAGGAGTCACTAAAATCCAGACCCGTTTCATCACTCCCTAGTAATGGAAGGGTCATGGTTATACTATCGTTTATGATCACATTACCCTCAGGTATTCCCAACACCTGTACATCCTGCATACTGGAAGACCCAGAATAAACCCGAAGTATTAGATCAACTTTTTACTGCCTACTTCAGGGTTTTTATCAGTAAGTTTCTCATTTGATCATTGGTATCGATCATATACGTTCCAAAAGCATATATCATACCTAGGTCTTGATCATATACTTTCCAAAAGTATATATCAAACCTACAAATTCAGTCAAGCTTCCAAAACGAGATGACCGTGCACATAATTTGATTCTTCCCAATATCTCATGAGTGAGCTCATGTCTTCCGGTTCAGTAATGAACCTGTATGATCCCTTCGAGAGATCGTATTACTCATATGCCCTTGCATGCACACCAGCGCGCCGGTGTATAGACCTTGATTAGGTCATCAACCTATTTGTCTGCCAAATGTACATACTTAGACATATAGTAACACATCTGTCTCCGGTCAGAGGATGTGTGCTTATATCGTGACAACATACGATATATGACTTTGGTTATCTCGATCTCGTTAAGTCAACTCTTTGACCTAACTAATCTGACACCTCCATATCTCTATTCCTATGCAGAGGACCTACATCAAGAGGTCGGTCAGATATCAGAGTATGTGAGAAAAGACTGCCATCTCCTACTCAGGCTGGAGATCATCTCTTAACAATCATTTGACGGTGCTTGATGAGTCCTCAATCTAACCCTTTAGATATTCATCCAAGCACCAACCTCTATGATTCAATAGTTGAATCAATAGCTGTATGATTATTAAGATGTCCATGGTACATAACCCTAATTGTACTAAGGGACCTATTATGCAAATTATTTGTTCTTCATTTCAGATCAGGGAATGATGTTCGCAATAACATTTATTGCATAATGGCTCGCCATGGGCTCGCATGTCCAACACTCTCATCCCAGCAATGAAATCGCTCAGGTCTCGCATCTGGTCAGTCTGATCTCTAAGGGCGTACAACACAGCATGCACAGAAGAAAGAGGGGATTGAGAAGGAGAAGATGGAAGGTCGGTCGGAGTTCTGACTTCCCACGAGAGTGGACGAGAATGATGGGAATAAGATTAAGAAGCCACGAGATCCAGCAAGAAAGGAGGGAGACCCATCATCTTGGGATAGAAAAGGAGAAGGAGAATGAAGGGATGGATGGATAAAGGTATATGGAGGGGAGACAAGAAAGGGGAAAAAGAGCAGATGGGACTTGAAAACAAACAAGATCAACAACCAAACCCCCAATTCACCTACTCAATACTGAGAGCTGATGACCATAAAGGTTTGGTCTTTATCTTGTCGATTTTATTTAGGTGAGAATTCAGTCTAGCAGGGTGATTAAGCAAGCTGGTAGGAACCTGATGCTCTCAGGAGACTGGCCTAATCCCAAAGCTAGATCTTTCCCAACCAATGCAAGTTGCGGACCATTTACCGGGTACCCAATCAACTCGCTCTATTATGGATATTGCGGCCCGCTTACCGGAGATCAGAGAGATCCTCACTAGAGAACGACTAACCCCAAGACCAGTAGTCTGATGAAAGTTCAGGTATGGCTCTAGCCTAGTGTGTGGGTCACTCTCTCGCGCAAGCAAACCAAACAAGGAGAGGATTGCTCTCCCAAGACCGATTTTTAAGTAAGGTATTTTTTAGGGTCAAGTTTGTTTAGCAGTCCCAATTTTATGATTATCACTTTTTTATGTATTTTTCAATAAACAAACGCCTAACAAATTTTTCGATCTCTTGATTATTTAAAGTCCAAAAATAGGAAGAGAAGTCGAAAAATCCGATGCGCGATCAAACACAATGATGCATGCAAAGTAAGAGATGTGTACCTGTCACCAGCACTCTACTTGCAGAGTGATCCACACATAAATTAAAAGACAGAAAAAAAACTATCATATATGATGCAAGAAGAAAACAACCTTAGATGAGAAATTTCTACACGTGAAGAACTGTAGCTAACTGGTCAGAGAAAGTGGTCAGAGTCCGGTCTTTGATGTTGATCGGTGTCTGCCACAACAAATCCTGCACGCGCTATATACAGCCTCTAGCGACACATGACCTCTCAAGCGATCAAGTTAACTTTTTCTTGTGATTTAATTAATTAGATCTAATTACGATCTATAGGTGCATGCAGATAATTAGGGATTGGACCTTAATTAATTACGTCAAAAACAATGAAATTCCTAAATCTAGGGGTCAAATTCTTTGAGAATCAAAAATAAAAGAAAAGTGGAAACAAAACAAAACCGTCAAAAACTGCGAGGTCCCCCGAGCACACCGGTGCTCGACGAAACAGACCCCAATATGCCAAGTCCAAACTGTCCAAGGTCCTATATTATTACAATTATAATAATACAAATAGTTGAAAATAGACTAGATACTCTATCCTATATAACTGCGCTCCTCATATCCTCCTGCTCCTCCGCAGGCGCGAGTCCTCCAACTAAAAGCCGTAAAACTCCTCAGGCGGTCTCTCGTACAGAAAAAAGAAACATACATAAGTCAGAAATCAGTTATAAAAGATAGAGGATAAAAATGAACAAAAATAAAGCAAAAAGAAAAAGAAAGAAAAAGCTGAAAACCGACTACTAAGCCGTGCTCCCCGACAATTGCGCCATTCTGATGAGCGCACGTGCGATTGAGGCTAAGTGATATCAAATGTCGCTGTAACCTCAACCACCCGAGCCGAGCTCAACAAGAAAAATAAGACCACGAATAAAAATAATCAAAGCACAAAAATCTAAAGAAGAGGTCTCTGCTATTTATTTAACCTGGTATATCGACCAGGGTCGAACACAAGGAGCACAAGCTAAGCCTACGAAGTAGTCTAGAAATCAGAAAAGAAAAGGGGAATATTTTTGTGATTTTAATTTGCAATTTTTTTTATTTTCTAATAAGAAAATAAATAAAAAAGGTAAAAGGAATCGCACTTCAACATTTTTATTAGGATAAAAATGCTCAAAAATAATTTTTATAATTCAGGATTATATACAGTCCATGATAACTTCATAGTTAATCCTAGTCAAGCAAAAGGAATTAACAAATGTTATATTAATGCAATCCAATCACTTGGGGATCCTCTTTCTCAAGTTCATCATTTTCTTTTCAATAACATTATTATTCATTCTAGACATTGTTCATAACAACTATTCTCATCAGAAATTTATCCTTTGAGGACTTCACTTCTTAGCAAGGAAACACCTCTGAAGACTTTAAATTCTAATGAATTTAAAAATTAAAAATATTTTTTTATTTTTAAAATATGCAAACATTTTTGGTGAATTTATGGGATTTTTAAGATTTGTATATAATTTTCTAAAAAAGAAAAAAATATAAAATATTAAAACAACGTACAACTTGGATGAAAAGGCAACTTTAAAACATCAAAATTGTCCTAAATGTCGTAGTTATAATTTATATCAAAATATATGAAAATATCTAACTAAAAAAGTAAAAATATAATTTTCAAATTTTTATAGAATTTTTAATGATTTTTATAACATTTTTAATCTTTTTCTATTTTTAGGGATTTATAAAAGACAATGAAATAAAAACGCTACAGAAAATGAAGGGAACCAAAACAAGCGCACAAGAATTTCTATAGAATTTTTAAGGTAGTTATTATATTTTTTGGTATTTTCTAAAATAGACAAACATTTTTTTATGGTTTTTTCATTTGTAGAAAATATCAAATAAAATTAAATAAAGTCACAAAAATTAATATAAATACTAAAAAGTAATAAGAGCTATGTGTAATTTTTGTAGAATTTTCTGAGCTAATTTAATAATTATTTGATTTAAAACAAAGCACACAGGTTTTAGGGACCTACTTTTAATTATTGAAAAGTTACAAGTCGATCCATAACATAATAAAAACCCATGGCTAATATTACGAAATTCCCAGGGAAACATGCACGTAACACGTAACGCGGGCTTGGAGGGGCATAAGTGAAATTCTCAAAAATATTTCATTCAAAGCATAACACCCATAAACATCAGGGGTATAACATGCAAATTCCCAAAATATCACGTGTCAGGCCACGTGCTACACCATAGGAAGGACTGAAATGTAATTACCGAAAAGTGCTAGGGTCCTTATGCAAAATATCCAAAATAAAAAGAACTACGAAAAATATTTACAGGACTAGCAAGTAAATGCAAAATATGGAATGGCCTAAGTGCAATTTACCCTTTCTTATTAGCGATCCAACGGTCGAAAGCGATCCACTTAACGGATTGACGGTTGAGATCTAACGGTACCGCTTCGAGGATGGACGGTTGCGATACGATCCACATATGGATCCAACGATCGAGGCTCCCCTGATGATGAACGACGATGATTAGAACTGGAGGGGACCTCAATCCAACAGTGGAGGCAACGCATGGAATAACATTGAAGAACTCGCCTCTGGCGAGTTTCGATTGGCCAATACGCGTAGTAGGAGTGTCCTCACGAGCTGCTCTGGTAGAGGAAAGGTCGACGGTGATAGTCTGCAGCTATGGAGATGCTCAGAAGATCCCAGAATCTTAGGAGCGGTCCCGATGAGAGGTGAAGCCTTGAGATACTGTGCCTTGGTGTTTTGACCTCCAGATAAGGTCCTTTGGGCACTCTAACCTGCACAGATGAACCACGAGGTCGAGGTCAAAGTGCCTCGACCCGTTAAAACATGAAATGGATGACTGATGGGCGATGTGTGGCTCTCCGATGAAGCGACGACAGAGGAGAGCCGAGAGCTAGTTCCGAGAAAGAACAAGGTGAATGAATGGGCGAAGAAGGTGGGTAGGTGTCTCGTGAAGGTGGTCGGGTTCTCAGAAAACAAAGGGCTGCTCGGCCAAGGTGATCGGAGCTCGACGATGAAAGCTCTTCTATTTCTCCTAAAATGCGAATCAACAACGAAAGAAGAACTAAACCTAAGCTACCTGATGGATGCGGTCATCTGTACTAGAGGTCAGGGACCTCCGAGGGTCATGGCCTCGATGGCTCTACGAGCCTAGAGGCTTGGCTCATCTCGCGGCGAAGCATGAAGGAGTATACACCGGATCAGAGGCACACGACTCCAAACCTCGCTGCACGTTGCTCACTCACGTGCTGTCACTCACGGGAGGTGGACGGAGCTCCTCGGACACAGAGTGGTGGCCAAATATGCGGACGAAGAAGGAGATCCATGAGGTTTTATATGCGACATGGTCCGAGAAAGATGGAACGAGGGCGTGCGAACCGAGGGTCGAATCCCTAAAGATATCATCAGGCGTGGGTAAATGGATCTATCCTCTCTAATCGAAGTCGCGAATCGACAGAAGATTCGCTTGGATCGGGTCTGGAAAATTCAGCAAAAAGTGAAGCAAATCGAGTCCGAGCAAAAAAGGTGACAGAGGGGTCAGTTGACCTCAGTCAACAAATCCGACGTGATCCAATCAGAAGGGGTCGAAGAAGAAGACAGAATAGGCTACATGACAAAATAGCAGGGAAAATTAAAGATAAATAAATTAAAAATAATAAATGAATTTAAATTAAAAAATGAATAAAATGAAAAATGTTTAATAATTTTCAAGGAATTTTTTTTTGCGATTTTTAATTATTTTTATGAAAAATAAATTAGTCTTTATACAGTATAATGTATTATATACAAGTATAATATACCTATGTATTTTGTACAATTATTTTTATTTTTTATTTTTACACAAATACCCCAATTTTATATTTTTATGTATTTACAACATAATTTTTAGAGTACAAATGATTTTTACTTTATTTTTATTATTTATTTACAAGTATATAGTAAATAGAGAAAAAAGAAGATGTACATGTATTTTGTACAAGAGAGAGAGGATTTTATCTTTAATTTTATTTTATTTTTCTGATTTTTGTTTTTTCGGAATATGTACAAGGAGGTAAAAAGAATATTTTATTTTAATTTTGTCAAAAATATATTTTTACATAACTGATATGTATAATATAGAGTAGGTCCTATCTCTCTCTACTTGTTTTATTTGGCGACCAGGCCAATGCTTGGGCTTCTCTTGGGGTTCGGGTCACTCTGTATTTATTCTAAATACCTCCTTCCTTTTTCCTTTTCTTTATTCTTTTATTTTTTGCACAAATACATGCTAATTATTAATGTTAACAAATGCATGCATAATGCTAACTTATTATATTTACATCTATTTACGTGATGCATTGCCAAGATAAATAGCTAAAATAAAAGAATAAAGAGTGATGATCAGGGATTCATCAGGGCCAACGCGGATTCGTTGACCTCAGTTAACTAGTCCCCGCTAGCCCTCTTTTGCCCGAGTCGGGTTTGGCCTGATTTTCACCAATCTTTCGTGACCCGACCGTGGCACCTTCTCCTCCGATTCCAAGATCTGATTGTAAGGTGCTGATCCCTAATCCACGCCCGATCTTCTCCTGCTCGATCCATGGCTCGGTTCACGGTGACACCCCCATCTTCTCAGACATGGACACTTATATAGACAACACCCTTTCCTCCTTTTTCTCAACCTTTGGCTGCGCCACCACCTCCTGTGTACCCGTACTGCCTTTTCTAGAGTGACAGGATGAGAGGGCTGGGGCGAGGATACCTTTTGGAGCGTGGAAGCCCCCAGGTCCGACGAGGTTTCCTCAGCTCCACCGTGAGGAGCATAGCCTCTGGCTGCACCGACCATCGTGGCCATTACCCTCGTGGACCACTGTCCGCACCCCCCAGGAGCACTTCGACCATCCTTAGGTACTCCATTTCCCCTTCATTTTCTATTTGAATCGATCTGTCTACCACCGAACAGAGCATCTCCGACCACCGGTCGATTCCCCATCTCCATCGTACTCCGACCTTCACACATCTCACTCCAACTTCACTCCGCTTCTATGCGTGCTCCCTAATCCTTCCATTGACTCTAATCGCCAGATTGGAGTCTCTTAGCATGTCGATTCTCCCATTCCAGGCAAGACTTGACCCATTCACTGTCTCTATTGTTTTTGATACCTTCGATGCTCTAACCCTGGCCAGAGCGTACTCTCTGAGCATACATATTCTCCTGCAGGATTTGCGCACCAACATGCCTTATCTGGAGGCCTCGGACATACCCGAGAAGCTCCAAGAATGCCATGCCTCCCCAGGACCCTCTCTTTGGTCCTGGGCCCTTCTGAGCCATCCAGTAGCTGTGGACCACCTTCACCGACGATTCCCTCATCTCAGCAGCTCCTGACGATGCCAGACCAACGCCCCATCACCGATTGAAACTTGCTGGAGGCAAGTTCAACCCTGTTCGTCCAGATAGCCTTGTAGTTGTCAGATCGAGGTCTCCCCAGTTCTGATCCTCACTGTCGACTATCGGGAGGCCCCTGACCGTATGATCCATCCGAGGATCTCTTCTCCGTCGGCCATCACCGAAGGGGTACACGCGCATCTCAGCCGTCCATCATAACTGAACCGCCTTCAGTCGTTGGATCGCTCCTAATAAAGGGTAATTTGCACTTAGGCCATTTCCTGTTTTGTTTTTATTTCTAAGTCATGTAAGTATTTATCGCAATTATTTTAGATTGGATATTTTGCAGCTAGACCTAGTTATTTTCAGTATCTGCATTTTAGTCTAGCTTGTGTGAACGCATGTGTAGTCTCACGTGCTTTTCTAGTATATTTGCATTTTACGCCCTGGACTCTATGTATGTTATGATTTGACTGGAAAGATTCTTAGATTTGCATTTATACCCCTGTTGTCCTGACTCACGTGTTGTGCGTGCGGTTTCTTGGATAATTAGTAAGTTAAGCCCTAAGCTTCCTGTATATGTTATGATTTGGCTCTTAACTCTTTTTTAATTGCAACTGGGTCCCTATGAACTGTCTGGCTTGTTTCTAATTAAATAAATGCTAAATTGATTCCAAAAATTCTATAAAATTATTAATAGCTCCTTCTAATACGTAATATTTATGGTAATGTTTGTGGATTAATTTAGTATCATTTGATATTTTCTAAAAATAAAAAACCCTCAAAAAGTGTTTTGTCTATTTTAGAAAATACACAAAAATTTGTAAAATCCCTTTAAAAATTCTATAAAAATTTCGGGATTGTGTATTTTTGTTTGCATTACCTTAAGTACCAGTTTTGGTTTGAAAACCTCTTAAAAACCCTAAAAATTACAAAAAGACCTAAAAACTTATAAAAATTATATAAAATTCCAAAAAAATCATCGTTTCAGTTCCTGTTTGTAGCTCTTTTTATTTAGTTTTTCATAAAATTCATGACAAGGACTTTATGGCATTTTAACTAATTTTAACTTGTAATATAGTCCTGATTGTGCACTGTTCTTATTTTTGGCTCTTGTTTGATTTTTATAAAATCAAAAAACATCAGAAAATTCCCAGTAAATTACCAAAAACAATTGAAAATATTAAAAACCCAAAAATTTTTTATCTCAATTTTGAGCATTTTTAGGTTTAAATAAAAATTCACAAAGTTTGTTGTTGGTCTTGTTTACTTAGTTGCTTGATTATATTCCTTTATTAAAAACTATAAAAATTTTCAAAAATAAAATCGATAAAAATATGCATTTCATTTTCTGAATTTTGACTACATTGTAGGATTTCTCGTGCTCCTTGTGTTTAACCCTAGTTGCTATACCAGATTAAAATAAATAGTAGAGACCGCTGACAACATGGTTCTCTCTATTTTTCTTGTTGATTGTGCCTTGTGATCTGGGTTGCAACGACCTTTCATTATTGATTTCCTCTCCCGTATCGCTCGGACACATCATCAGAATGGCTCCGTTGCCGGGGAGCACGACTTAATAGTCACTTTTTCAGCCTTTTGCTTATTTTTATATCTATTTGATATAACTGCTTTCTAACCTATCTCCATTTCACTTTTTGTGCGAGGAACCGCCCGAGGACACTTTGGAGGAGACCCGCACCTAAGGAAGAACAATAGAAGAGACAAAAATTAGTTATATTAGATAGAGTAGAGTAGTTAGTTTACTTTTCATTAGAACATTTGTTATAGTAATAGTTCTGGACTATTTGGACTCTCTTGGTGGACTTGACTTATCGAGGCATGTTTCACCGAGCACCGTTGTGCTCAGGGGACCTTACCGAGTTTTTCGTGGTTTTGTTTTTATCGCATTTTTCTTTTTATTTGATTCTCGAAGTTTTGGCCCCTAGACATAGGATTTCTGATTGATTGTGACGTAATTAGCTACAACCCAATCCCTAATTGCTTTCCTGTACCTATAGATCGTAATTGGACCTAGCTATAAATAATTAATAAAAAGCTAATATGATCAATTGAGAGGTTACGTGCCCTAGAGGTCGTATACAACGCGTACATGATCCGTTGTGGCGGACACCGATCGACCTCCGAGATCGGAATTAGATCTCTTAGATCATTTAGCCATTATTCTTCACAATTATTAGAAATTGCTCATCTAAGGCTGATTTCTTCGTGCATCATATAGTTAGTTTATTTTCAGTCTTTTAATTTATGCACAGATCACCCTGCATGTAGAGTGTTGGCGACAGGTAAACACCTCTATCATCACATGCATCATCGTGTTTGATCGTGCATCAGATTTTTGACTTATCCCCCTGTTTTTGGACTTAAAATAACCCAGGAGATCGAAAAATTCGTTAGGTGTTGCTTTCATTTGAAAAATACCTAAAAAAGTAGAAAACCATAAAATTGGGATTGTTCATGCAAACTTGACCCTAAATTTCATCTTATTTAAAACCTTTATTTTGAGGAGAGTCACCCTCTCATTAGTTGGTTTGTATGTAGCAAGAGAGTGACCTGTACCCTAGGCTAGAGCCATAACTAAACTTCTTTCAGACTACTGGTCTTGTGGTTAGTCGTTCTCCAGTGAGGATTTCCCCGTGTAGCCGGTAATCGGTCCAGAACTTCCTTAGCAGATTGGGTAGATCGAGTAGCCGGTAAACAATTCGTACCCATACTTGCTAGGAAAGATCTAAATGTGGGATTGGGCCAGTCTCCTGGGAGCATCGGGTTCCCAACAGCTCGCTGATGCTCTTATAGACTGATTGATCACCTAAAATAAAATCGACAAGATTAATGACCGAACCCTTACGACCATCAGCTCTGTTTTGTGTAGGTAAAATAGGAGTTTGACTTCTGATCTTGTTTACATTCCAGATCTCATCTGCATTCATCCCTATATCACGATGATGGGAAGGAGGTCCCTTAGGCTGCCTTTGGCAGCACCACTCTTGAGCACTCCTTTCCACTCATCTAGGACAGTTTCGGAGACCCCAGACCCGCTCTCCGAACCTGAGTTCGCTACCACCCTGTTCCCCTCGACCACACTTCTCCCACCAGTCTTGAGATGCCCTAGCAGAGACCAGCACAACTATTTGTACATTTGATGGCACTTGAGTTAGGGTCTTTTGCTTTTGCAGAAACTCGCAAGATGGCCAACAGCGACGGACGCACTGATGAGAAGCCCCATGGTTCCTACTTATGTTCTTGATTAGGGCACCATCAACAACACACTCCTAGCCTCCTTGGAGATAATGCATAGATTGATTAGAGATCAGGGAGCATTTATGGTAGAGGTGTGTTGTGAGTTAGCGTAGATGCAAGCTGATAGAGGAGAGTCGTAGCAACCAGGCGGTGGAGAGATACAAGCAGCTGGAGGAGGAGTAGACGGACAACCAGAAGAACTACAAGAGCCAGCCAGACCTGCATGGATGATGAGATAGTTGCACATCCCTGGTGCAACCCTCACCCATTGTTAGATCCAGCTTCCAGAGATTTTGGGTGACTTCAAGCTCGGCCCCCAGATGATCCAGTTACTACCCAAGATCCATGGGCTAGCCACCGAGGAGCCATATCTGTACATGCAAGAATTTAAGATGATCTGCAGTACTGTCCACGACTGATACGTGGACGAGGACACCATCAAGATGATGACATTCCCTTTCTCCCTTGTCGATAAATCAGCCTACTGGATGAAGCATTTGGGGAAATATGTTACTATTTGGGAGTAGCTCCGGACCGAGTACTTGAACAAGTAAAATCCACTCGGACGAACTAACACAGCTAGAGTTCTGATCAACAACTTCGCCATGATCCCCAACGAGCAGTTTTATGAGGCGTGGGATCGATTTCGTGAGCTCATTGACCGGTATCCACACCATGAGATTTCCAAGCCCAACTTAGTACAGAGTTTTTTTTGTGGGCTGACACCGGAGCTACAGGGGCTTGTCAATGCCTTATGTGGAGAGGGGGGTCCTATTTCTCCAAGGATGAGGACCAGGTCTGTGCCATCTATGAGGAGATGGCAGAAAACTACACGGTGATGTCCCTGACCCATGCCTACACATAGGGGAAGCCCCTTCCACTGGTCGTGTCCTATCAGAGGATAGTGCGGGTTGATGCAGGTCCATCTACCTCGTCAGCAGCATCACATGCAGAGTCATCAGCAGCTGACATGGGGATTATTAGTGAGAAGCTGGACCACATTGAGATCATAGAGAAGAAGCAGTGCTAGGGCATGACATAGATAGACTAGTTGGTGCACACTCTCAGTGTCCTGAAGACCTAGATCATGTGTCTACAGGAGGCACAGATGGCTTCTCAGCCCCATCTCAGGTCATGGGCTGATCACAGCAGCAACAGCTCTTCCCAGCCACCTGCCTAGTACCGTCAGGTTTACCACATCCAGGTAGAGCCAGTTCAGCAGTTGCAGCATTACAATCAGCCATCACCATCTCAGGACACTCAGATGGTGGTGTATCAGTCTGATCAGCCCCTAGCAGTTCTTTCCCCTTCCCCGTACAAGCAAGAGCTGTTGATGGAAGTCAACGGGATTTGGTATGACCGGTAGTAGCCCAGGATCCATCGTGATAATCTTGGATTCAGGTGGTCTACCGGAGGCACCTCATTCCAGCAACAACCTCTAGCTCATGGCGGACCGAGCAGCCAGCAACGGCAGCAACCCCAGTACTCGTAGCCATCACACCAATACTAGCATGGTCCTCGTCCCTACCATTACAAGTGGAGGAAACAGTAGCCACAGTAGTACACTCACTCTCCTCCACATCAGTACCAGCAAAGCTAGCCTCATTTCCAGCAAGGAAACTCATTTGGTTCTCATGGACCCATCTTTGAGAACCCAACCCTTGATGATCTCGCTCGCCTACTCTCAGACCAGCAGGCATCCTTCCAGCAGGAGATGGATGAGTTCCGGCAGGAGATGAGGGATATCATAAAGGGCAAGGCCTCCATACAAGCTCAGATCGAGCCCAATCCGAATAACATAAAGAGAAGTCTGAGAATGTACAGTTCACTGAGACCACCACTCCTAATGACTCCTTGGGTGATATTTCTTCCTTTATATTTGATGCTGATTTTGTTACACTTAGAAGCGGTAGGATGCCAGCCAGCGGCGCCTCGTCTGAGCGACGATCACATGAGGATCCAGGAGCGCCAGATGAGGATGACACTAGTGCTGATGCTGCTGATGATGTTGATGACATTGGTGCTAAAGCCACCAAGTATGATGAGACAGTCAACGATACTGAGGCCGTCGCATCTCTAGATGCAGCTGGTGGTACTAACGCCACCATTTCACTTGATGCTGAGCCAGAGCGCGGTACTGATGTCGCGAAGCTCGATGCCATGGGTGGTGCTTACGCCACCATTTCTACTTAGGTTGTGTTTCCATCTGTTATTGTATCTCAGGACAATTTTGAAAATACCAAAAAAATGAATAAAGGAAAGGTTTCTTTATCTTATTCGAGCCCATTTGCACTACATGATGATTTTGTATGGACTCCATTCTCTCACTGGCACAAAAACCTCTTCCTAAACCTCTATCTAAGAGGGCCCATCCATCCCCTTCCCTCAGGTACTCCGCTTTATGAAGGGGAATAAAAAAGAAAATAAAAAAAGACCCAGCAGTTAGAGTTCAACTAGCAGATGATAGAAAAATTCCATATCCAGCTGACTTTACAAGAGGCACTTGAGTACATACCTCTCTTCCAGAAGAACTTGAGAGAGAGAACTACCATCCGTAGGAAGAGAAGGAACCACAATGCAGAGATCCATGTGCTCACTCGGGCTACATGCTTCGTGATTCAGAACCAATTGCCAACGAAGCGGCTAGATGCAGGAGCTCCGTATGTCAGATGCCATATTCATGAGCAACAGTTTGATCAGACTCTATAGACAGTGGCTCTTCTATCAACCTCCTTCCAGTATCCTTACTCGACCGATTCAAGTTTGTCCCTCTTCGATAGAGCAGGACCATCCTTCAGTTTGCTGATAGATATGTCAAGAGGCCAAAGGGGTTGTTGAAGGACGTGGTCGTCACAATTCAAGGTTTGAAATTCCCCATGGACTTTGTTGTTATGGACATGAGATCCCTGAATCTGTGACAGATACCCCCATCATACTTGGACGTCCATTCTTCGCCACAACCAAGGCGGTATCTGTCCATGATAGTGGGAAGGTATACTTTTCTGTCAAGGGAAAAATGTACAAATAGAGACGATCGACGAGACCAGATCATGAGATTTAGCTTGCTCAGAGCAGTTCAGTGATACAGAGAAAATGATAGACACAGAGCGAGACGTCTACCAGGAGTGCGATTTTGTGATCACAGATGATGAAGCAGTTTCGTTTGACCCAGTTTTACGATCTCTTATCTCACCTTCAGACGCTATAGAGTCACAACTTCCAACAGATGAGTGTTCGGAGAGCACAGTCTTGGTCGAGGACACATTTGAGGCTGACGATCGTGCTATGGAGAGCAAAGTAGAGTATATTTCCTGTGATTCCAATTCAGATCCCTCGGATTTAGACATAGATTGGGATGATTTTGATGAGCTTCTACCTTGTCTGATTCCCACAGAGCCTATAGCTAGGATGGAGATTGGGCCATCACAGATTACAGACACACCAGCAAGCCTGTCTTCACCAGTTTCACATGATCAGCGAGAGTTCTCACATTCAGATCTGATTTCTTTCATGCAGACATTCCAGAAGCCAAATTTGCCAGCTTCTAGTAGCCCAGAGCTTGACACAGTCGATGAAGGACAGATTCCTTACAGGTGAGCATGAGATGTACCAAGTCATTATCTCAGCAGATTTGAATGGAGAGCAATAATCTCATCTGATGGAGGTTCTTGAAAAAAACCACAAGGCAATTGGATGGAGCGTAGCTGATCTCCAGGGGATAAGTCCGGCCTTGTCTTCCCACAATATTTATCTCAAAGAGGATGTTAAGCCCTCACGTGAGTTCCATCGACGGCTGAACCCGAATCTTCGAGAAGTGGTCATAAAAGAGATCCAAATGGTGGAGCATCGATTTTATCTAACCCATCTCCGAATCCAAGTGGGTTAGTCCATTGCATGTGGTGCCTAAGAAGACGGACATCACTACAGTTGTGAGTGAGTCAGGAAAGGCGATCGCTACCCGATGATGAATCCCTGATCACCACTCTTTATTCTTTTATTTTAGCTATTTATCTTGGCAAAGCATCATGTACATAAATGTAAATACAATAAGTTAGCAATATGCATGCATGTGTTAATATTACATAATTAGCATGTATTTGTGCAAAAATAAAAGAATAAAGGAGAAGAAAAATGAAGGAGGTATTTAGAATAAATACAGAGTGACCCAAACCCCAAGAGAAGACCAAACATTGGCCTGATCGCCAAATAAAACAAGTAGAGAGAGATAGGGTCTACTCTAGATTGTACATATCAGGTGCGTAAATAAATAATTATTTTTGTAAAAATAAAAATAAAAATATGCTTTTACCTCGTATATATTTCCAAAAATAAAACAAAAATTAGAAAAAAATAAAAAATTCTCTTTCCCTTGTACATAATATATGTATATATGATTCCTTCTCTATTTATTATATACTTGTAAATAAATAAAAAAAATTTAATAAAAAAATAGTTTGTACTCTAAAAATTATGTTGTAAATAAATAAAACGTAAAATTGGTTTATTTATGTAAAATAACAAAATAAAAATAATTGTACAAAATACATAGGTATATTATACTTGTATATAATACACTATACTATATATAGACTAATTTATTTTTACAAAAACAATAAATAAAAATCATAGAAAATAGTTTGAAAAATATTAAATATTTTTCATTTTATACACTTTTTGATTGAAAGTCATTTACTTTTTTATTTAATTTGTAAGTATTTTGTAAATCCTATTTCCTGATTGGTCCACGTCAGGTCGTTGACCCCGGTCAACCCCCTCTTCCCGGGCTTGACCCGATTGACCACTTCACCGGACCGTTTTCTTCGATTTTTCCCGAGGGAACCCCTCGCCCCAATTCTCCTCCCTTGGACTCTCCTAGAATCCAGGACCCTCACGAATCCCTAGGAAGGCGTGGATCCCCTTCGGTTCACGTGCCCTTGCCCGATTTCTCCAGCCTCCTGGGAACACTATAAATCTTCTCATCCGCCTTCCAGGAGAATCAGCTCACGCCTCACTCCCTTCTCGAACCCTAGCCACCTCCAGTTGAGTGACAACTGCTCGGAGCATCGCTCGACGCTCAATTTTGTGCAGTAGAGTCGATGCTCAACCTTCGTGGTCGGACCTCCACTGTGAGTAGCCTCCCCTGACTTCTACATCGAGGTCGAGGCCATCACCCCGACGTTCATCCTCGCCTGGAGCTCAGGAGCACATCCCGATCTTCAGGTACCCTTTATCTCCTTCACATTTTTCGTTTTGTTTCGATCCATCCGTTTATCGCCGCCGTGTGTTCACCTGCTCCGACCAGCCGGTCGGAGCCCCGCTATCCACCGTTCAACCTACGATAATTACGGTCTTTTTTGGGGCATGTAGGTTTCTACCGATAATTCATTCATCATATCAACAGGATTACCCGACCATTGACTGATTTGCTGACCATAGACACTGAGTTCATTGTAGATGATAAGCGTCTTGCGTCATTTGAGACTCTCAAGTGTCTAGTTGTTGAGGCACCTGTCCTTCAGCTGCCTGATTAGTCTCTCCCATTCGAGATCATGACGGATGCCTCTGATTTTCCATAGTGGTCGTGCTAGGACAGAGGAGGGATGGAGTACCCTTTGCCATTCACTACGCTAGCCGTACATTGGATGCCGCGCAACAGAACTACACTGTCACATAGAAAGAGATGCTAGCCGTAGTTTTTGCCTTGGACAAGTTCATATCGTATATCATTGGATCCAAATTGACTATCTTAACTGATCATTCCGCCATCAGGTACCTCATGGCAAAGAAGAATGCCAAAGCGAGACTGACTAGATGGATCCTTCTAGTCTAGGAGTTTGATATTGAGATTAAGGATAAACCTGGAGTAAAGAATGTGGTGGCAGATCATCTCTTCCGATTAGAGAATCTTGAGGAATCTGAGCAGACTGACCCCATTTCTGAGACCTTCCCAAATGAGGCGATCCTTGCTATCGCCTCACTCCCGTGGTACACTGACATTGTGAATATCTTGTTTCCAAGAAAGTTCCACAAGGTTGGCCCAAGCAGCGACTTGAGACTTTCCTTGCGAAGGCCAAGTTCTACCAAGGGAAGGAACACATACTTTATCATGAAGGAGGGGATAGCTTCTGGCATCGGTGCATTCCTCGGGAGGAGCACCATAGCGTCCTCACATACTGCCACAAGCTTGAGGTAGGGGGACATCACTCTGGTAGGAGAACGACATAGAAAGTGCTCCAATCCAGCCTATGGTGAGCTACCCTCTTCAAGGATTCTGATGAATTCATGAAGAGGTGTACTAACTGTCAGAGGATTGGCACTTGTGGACAGCGTGATATGATGCCGATGTAGCTCATTCACTTCTGTCAGGTTTTCGATGCATGGAGCATCGATTTCATGGGTCCATTCCCTAAGAGTCCGAGATTCGAGTACATTTTGTTGGCCGTGGATTATGTCAGTCGTTAGGTTGATGCCATTCCTGCCCGAACCGCAGATGCTAAGATCATTTGCAGATTTTTGAGGAAGAATATCATTTCATGATTCAGGATGCCTAGAGTATTGATATCTGATGGGGGGTCTCATTTCGTCAACGACAAGGTTAAGACCCTTGCTAGCGAGTTCAACATAGACCATCGAGTTTCCACTCCATATCACCCTCAGACTAATGGTCTTGCTAAAGTATCAAACAGAGAGATCAAGACAATGTTGCAGAAGGTAGTCCGCCCATACCGAAAAGATTGGTCACAACTTTTTGACTCTGTCTTGTGGGCATATCTGACTTCCTTCAAGATTCCTCTAAGTACATCTCCCTTTCGTCTTGTTTATGACATGCCCTGCCATTTATCTGTTGAGATTAGGCACAAGTCACATTGGGCTGTCACAAATATCTTATTGGATCCAGTGAGTATAGGTGATCAAAGGAAGAAAGAATTGGCAACCTTGGAGGAGCTTAAGACACAGCCTTTTCGAGCAGCCTACAGTATGAGGAGCGAATGAAGATATGGCATGATTCTCATATCAGCCATAAGCAGTTTGGAACAGATCAGAGAGTATGGTTGTTTGATGCCAGGCTTAGATTATTTTCAGAGAATTTACAGAGCAAGTGGAAGGGACCATACCTAGTCCGAAAGGTACATGACAATGGGAATATAAACATATCTGAGATGTCATCTGAGTCCACTTTTCATGTTAATGGTCAACATCTCAAACCATATCTAGATCATGAGTCGCTGGTTGTTGACATCGCTTTGATTCATTTTGCATGAGATGTTGTCTTTGACTCACATCAGTTGCATCTCATGCCTGATTATTACTATCTTCTACCTTGTATAGATCCAGATGACCATATCATCTCATTCTTTAGTCCAACACCCCATCTGCATCTTGGATTTAGCTATACTTAGGGTGCACTTTACCCTAAGTATGGGGGGTTGTTTGACTCTTGATTATTCTTTTGATTCTTTTTATCTCCGTTTTGCTGCCTATACTTAGGGAAATTTCTCCGTAAGTATAGAAGAGGTAGACCCTGTACATTCTATCACTCAGTTTTCCCTTCATGAATAGTCTGATATACTAAGGATTTCTTGATCCTAAGTATAGGGGGAAATACCAAGCCCTCTTCATTCTATTCTTTGATTCGTCATTGTAGTATAGCATTCCTTTTCACGTCCCTATACTAAGCACGAGTTATGTCTTCTTCATCGCTCTTGATCCACTCTGAGGACATCGTTCGAGCTAAGTATAGGGGAGTGTTGTATATATTACATATATACTTTAGCCATAACTCGTACTTTGTGTGAGTGTGTTAATAAATAAAATATCTAAAATCCTTCACCTAAAAACCGTAAAAAATTTTAAATTTTTCTTGTACATAAAATTCTTTCTTGCACATACAAACTATGTATAAAAATTACTTTTGTAAAAATATTTGTCAAATTATTTTGCTTGTAAAATTTTGTAAATATTTTTGGTAATAAACTATGTATAAAGTACAAAATTTTTGTCAAATGTTTGAAAACAAAGTTTGCAAAAACCCTTGTGTAAATATTTGTAAATAGCTTGCAAAAACACCTGCATTCACGCATACATTCAAAAAATTTTCAATAATTTTACATATTTTCAAAATTTTTTGCATAAAAGATTACTTTTATATACTTGTACAACTTTTCTAAATCATAGTTGACATTTAAAATAGCCTGGAATTAAATTGGAAAATGAAGCTTCATTAAGACCTTAATCCACCTAATTATAAGAGGAACCTTATAGGACTTAGGGTTGAGACTCTTCAGGTCCATTGGTGACTTAATTCTTTGAGTCCACTAGGTTATGATCACATGTCATCTTTATGAGCCTAAGTAGAACATTTAACAATGCATACATGAATCTCACAGACAATGGCTTTACTTCCACCAGCAACTTACACATAGCTCTCTACCGATGAGGTGGTGAGGAGGCAGTTTCCTTTGGCTTGGGGTAGCATACGAGGGCTGTACTTCTAGGCGGAACCTCTCGTCTTCTTTTAGTGAAGGAAGTACTCCTCAACTTGGTCTGGCGGTGTTGTGGTCTAAAGACAGGAGTTGTGGGTTGCAATAATGCTTCAAAAGAGGGATAGTCTACTGGCTCAAGAGGAAAAAGTCCTTATGTATATATGTTGCACCATGTAGATATGTTGTACATATGCACATCAAAAAAATGTGCTAAAGAAAGAAAAACTACAAAAAGTTGGTGGGTCTAATAGAAAATGAAATACCCACCAGAGTGTACATAGCCAAATAAAGCAAAGCTTATGTTACCCATTCTCATCTCATGAAGCTTGCAGCAGGGAGACTAAGCTACACTGGTTGGGCTCCCAAGGATACATGGCTACACTAGTCATGGTCCATTCTCTTCTTCCTCCTCTTCTTGAGCCAGTTGTACTTGAACTTAGAAGGGAATACCCCGCTCCTCGAGGAAAGAGCTGTCGGGCTAGAGCATTAGAGTTACCTTTTTGAGGGGGGTTGTTACTTTGCCATTTCTGAGGTGGGGAGCTACATATCATTTACACAGTACAAGAAAAGATTCATGGTCATTAGAGTTTGTGTATGTAGACTTGTTCTGATATGGATTATTGAGGAGTCTTGACCATAGATTAGTGGAACATAGAGGCTGTTGAGTTTTAAACCTTGGTCCAAATAAGGTTCCGACAAATTAATAATCCAAAGGTCCGACTGAACTCCATACTCCAATTTAATAAAGACAAGTTTAATAATTAGCTTTGATTCTCCTTCTTTTTCTTTTTATTTTCTTTTTTTCACTTCTTTTTCAAATAAGTGTTTGCTAAGGGACTAGCAAAGGTAAAGTATAGGGGGGTGATGAATCCTTGATCATCACTCTTTATTCTTTTATTTTAGCTATTTATCTTGGCAAAGCATCATGTAAATAAATGTAAATACAATAAGTTAGCAATATGCATGCATGTGTTAATATTACATAATTAGCATGTATTTATGCAAAAAATAAAAGAATAACGGAGAAGAAAAAGGAAGAAGGTATTTAGAATAAATACAAAGTGACCCGAACCCCAAGAGAAGGCCAAACATTGGCTTGATCGCCAAATAAAACAAGTAGAGAAAGATAGGGCCTACTCTAGATTGTACATATCAGGTGTGTAAATAAATCATTATTTCTGTAAAAATAAAAATATGCTTTTACCTCATTGTATATATTTCTAAAATAAAACAAAAATTAGAAAAATAAAATAAAATAAAATTATCTCTTCCTTGTACATAATACACGTATATATGATTCCTTCTCTATTTATTATATGCCTGTAAATAAATAACAAAATTTAATAAAAAATTATTTTGTACTCCAAAAATTATGTTGTAAATAAATAAAATGTAAAATTGGGTTATTTATATAAAAATATCAAAATAAAAATAATTATACAAAATACATAGGTATATTATACCTGTATATAATACACTATACTATATATAGACTAATTTATTTTTTCAAAAAAAATCACAGAAAAATAGTTTGAAAAAAAATATATTTTTCATTTTATACACTTTTTGATTTAAAGTCATTTACTATTTTTTATTTAATTTGTAAGTATCTTTGTAAATCTAATTTCCTGATTGGTCCACGTCAGGTCGTTGACCCAAGTCAACCCCCTCTTCCCGGGATGACCCTACCTGACCTCTTCACCTGACCATTTTCTTCGATTTTTCCCGAGCGGATCACGCAACCCATCGCCCCGATTCTCCTCCCTTGGACTCTCCTAGGATCCAGAACCCTCGCGGATCGCTAGGAAGGCACGGATTCCCTTCAGTTCACATGCCTTTACCCGATTTCTCCAGCCTCCTGGGAACTCTATAAAGCTTCTCATCCGCCTCCCAAGAGAATGCGCCCGCGCCTCACTCCCTTCTCGAACCCTAGCCACCTCCAGCTGAGTGACAACTGCTCGGAGCTTCGCTCGGTGCTCGATTTGGTGCAGTAGAGCCGACGCTCAACCTTCATGGCCGGACCTCTGATGAACCTCAGTTTCATCATCTTTATTTTCTATAATTAACTCCCTTGCTTAAAGTTTTGTCAATAAAACCCAGTTAATGTCCTGTAATTAACAAAGTCCTAAATAAATTAAAAATCACAAAAAATGGCAAAATCAAAATTCGTGGTATTTTTAGACTTAAAAATACCCTTAAAAATATTTTGGGTCTTTATTTATCTCTTCTCCAGTTTTGGTCAACATGAAACTTGTAGATCTCGTCAAGATCTACAACTTTCATGTTTTGAGTTTTCTCAAATTCGGCCTTTATAACCTTCAAAAAACAAAAAAACCCAAGAAATAATCTGATTGGGCCACGTGGCCCAATCTGGGGGTGCCACGTGGCCCGCTTCTTCTTGTCTTATCCGCCTGTGATCTGGACCGTCAGATCTCCTCCTGTGATCCAAAGGTCCAAAACGCTCCACGCACGCCCCTTTACCTCGGCCATTCGATCGTTCCCGCCCTTAATCTCCGCCGTTCGTTGCCGCCTCTCTTCCCTTATGCCACGTGTCATCTTCCTCGCCATTAGATCAGTGTTTGAAGGAGCGATCTCCACCTCACATTCCCGCTGCGTCCGGGACCTTTCGATCAGAGCTTTCTTCGCATCACGACCATCAACCCGCGCCTTGATCTCATTAGGACACGTGGTACGATCCCGACGTTCAGATCACGTGGCCTAGATCTCATCTTGATCTTCCTTCAGCGCCTAAACATACGCCGTTGGATCTCTTGATCCAACGGCCGGTCTCCGTCGTCTACCTCCAGCCGCCCTCTCTCACACATTCTCCACTGCACGAAACCCTCTCCCCTTTCCCATTATCGCCGACTCCTCCTACCACATCTCCCTTCGCTAACCACCTCACGACTTTCCCAAGTCTTCCCTCTACCTCGCGAATCATTCCACGATCTCCGTCGTAAGTCCTCTCAATCCAGAACACCCTCGCAAACCACGCCCATCACCTTCTCAACCGTCGAATTCGTCCTTTAAATACACCGTTCCCTCCTCCGAGTTCCGGAGTCCACCTTTACGTGGGAGGAGGCCCAGCCCTCCTCCGCCTCTCTGTGACAGAGAGGGGCAAGGGGATCGAGCAATGACGACTTTTCTCCCCTGTGAGACCCTCCGCCGTTCATGGCGGAGTTGCGGCGCCCCAGGCCCGCCCGAGCTCGCTGGAACGGCCGTCCAGCATGTTGCGAAGACCCCGAGCTCCTCTCGGAGCTCAAGCACATGCCATCTCACCCGCCCGACGTCAGGTAAGTTCCCTCTTCTCCGTGTGTCTTTTTCTTCAATTTCTCTGGTTTAATTAGGCATCTCCGACTACCTTCACCTGCCATTAACCCCCCCTCAAGCTTCGCTACGCTTTCCTCTTTCACGCGCTACCACCGACCACCTTCTTTCTCCATCGCAACCCCAGACCTCTGTCTCCCATCTCCTCCGCCACTCACGGTGGAGGAGCTTCGAGCTCCCCATGTTCTTCATCCCCGATGAGCTCCCACTTCACTCCACGTCGCACGCACAACACCCTGGTTCGCTTCGGCAATGTGTCTAATGCTGCAGGTCTTCGTGAGCGTCAATGGTCGGAGCCCAGTCAGAGCAGAATTCATGGACCTCGCAGTTCCCATCCGAACTCCGACGAGCGACACCATTTGCTTCTGGACCTTCCCCGAGCTCCGGGCTTCCTCGACGATCACTTAGGGAGCATTGGGAAGGTCCACCGTGGCCGAGAGTGGCAGGCGGAGGAAGAGCTCCCTCGCGGAGCTCGATATTCGCCGCTAGCCGAAGGTGGAGGACGAGCAGCAGTTGCCGTTGGATGGTCCCCTTCCAGCGACCATCCAACGACCCAGAAGAGGCCACGTCACCGACTCCAGGAGCCATTTGATCACCACGATCGGATGGCCCATGCCTAGCCATGTGGCGTCACCAGAACCTCCCCGAGCCTTCGTCTCCGACCCTCTAGGCTTGGGACTTCCGAGCCTATTCCGAGCCTGCACCCATCCAAAGCTAACGCCCGAGCCAGCCGAAGCAAATCCGAGCCTCTGCCGAACCCGATCCTACGTCCGAACCTGGGGAGGCACGTGCCTGGCATGTGAATCCCTGGGTTATTTGCAGGGACCCCCCGCCATCTTCTCCATTTTGCATCCAGGTCCAGAGCATGTGCAATCCACGTGCATTTGGGCATTTTGCATTTTTGCCCTCGCGACTTTCAGCATTTGCAAAAATGCCCCTATGCTTATGGATAATTTACAGGGAAGGACTCGTCTTTATTTTTATTGCATCTTAGTCCCTCCCAGGGACCTGTTTGTAGGTATCTTTTCATGTTTTCTTTCATTTATGCCCTTATCTTTGATCTTGCATATCTTGAGCATAGAGTATCCGATTCAGTTGATTTCAGTTCCGTTTCGAAGCTTGTTTGATGCACTTTTTAATGGCATGTTTAATTTTCAGTTTTGGGTACATGAATTCTGATGTGTTATTGTATTCACCATGTATCCCTTATTATTAACTTATGCCTTGTTCACTTCATCAATCGAGCTTAATATTTTAAACAAATCTGAAATTGATTCCTATTTTATTTGCTCATCATATTTGCTCTGACTTAGGGTATATTGGAGTGCATTTCACGGCATCTATTTGCATGATAAAAATGGATAAAAAAATTCATGTTTATTTTAATGCATTGTTGTCTCCTTGCATAATTCGACCTATATGCCTCTAACTCAACACTTAGCTAAATAGACTTAAATCCGATTAATACGAGCGAGGCTCGTGTCCCTGAGTTCGACCTTGGTATCTTACCAAGCAAAATAAATTACGACCATCGCATTCTTGTTTGACATATATCAATGAGATGGTCTTTTTGATGACCAAAATCGGCCCGACTGCTACGACATGTTGAAGTGCTAATTTAGCACTCTTAAAGGGCCGATTTTGCGGCTTACCAAATGGCGCCGTTGCCGGGGACACGGCTCATTTCTTATATTTTTTGGATTTTTGTTTATTTAATTTAGTGTTCCTTTTTATAGGTCAAATGATCACATATTTTGCATATAAATTTTTTCTTTCTTATTTGATATCTAACCATTGTTTTTGTGGCAGGGCCCTTGATGGATCAAGGAGGCGAGGAGCAGGACGCTCCCCGCTGCGAGGAGCCGCAGGAGCATGCTTGGAGCCCATAAGAAAGAAAAGAAAAAAAATGTCGCATTTTATTTTTGCTTGTAATAATTCGTCTTTTACAGCGGTTTTCGATTGAAGACTCGCGAGTGTAATCGAACGAATGTGGTTGTGTGGGGATCGTCCCCACTTGAGTGTCGACCTAGGACTAGGCACGCGGCTCTCCGAGCTCATTTTATTTTTCATATTTTTACGTGCTTGATCGTAGGTAGGACACACTAAATTCTATACGCACATAATCTCGCATCACTTAGCTAAAATTAATGAAAATCAACCACCACTAATAGAAGCATGATTAGGTGCGGCTTTTTCGACTTGCATACATGTTGAATTTGGATTTCAAACGGCCCTAGTTTTTCACAGATTTATCGTCAAATCACTGCATGATTTCTTGCTTAGCCTAGATCGTGGTTTTTATCGAATACATGTTTTTCTCGGTTTCGTTTTCCTAGCTTGATCACCTAGGTTAAATGGAAAAAGGGAATGAACGGTAGACGATGACTTCTTGATTTTGTTCTAACCATAATTCAGCGATAACCTAGAAATAAAATTGGGACTGTTAATTGCAAGTCAACCAAAAATGGAGTAAAATTCGGTTTTGGGAGAGAAATACCCTCGTTTACGCAATAATTTTTACTTCACATCTTCTCTTTGCGTAAAAACCTAATGTTTTATCACCAATAAAATCGACAAGATAATAAACCAACCTTGGTTGGTTTCATGTGTGAGTTGGTGAAATTGAGAGTATTGCTTGTTTGATTGAGCCATGTTTGTTGCGACACACTTCCCCAAGCCTTAGTCACTCCATTTCATCTCCGAAGATTCAACCACTCATTTGTAGATCCATTCCTCTTCTTCGTTCACCTTGGGTCCCTCCCAACATCAATTCCCATCTTTATACTTAAGCTAATCTCAGCCTAAGTATAGGGGGGACCCGAGTCCCTGTGATTTTTCTCTACTCATCTTTCCTTGCCTTTATACTTAGGTTATTTCTAACCTAAGTATAGGGGGAGCCCCTCTTAGCTCCCGTATATTCCTATATACTTAAATGGACCTATGTACTTGTAACATCTAGTGCTATGAGGACATAGCAAAGTTTAAGTATAGGGAGGTATACCGTATATACCGTATACTTACTTTAGCTATAATCTGAAAAATTTGAAAAATTTAAAACTTTTTGGCTAAGGTAAAAATCGTTGGACCAAGAGAACTCAAATGATTTCGCGACTTTTCGATATTATGTTACGCTATTTTTATAAAAATATTTTCGAAAATGATTTTTGAAAATGTTTTGAAAACTTTTTATTTTGTGTGACATGGTTTTGAAAAATCACCTTCTCTTTTCAAGGAAAGTTGAGTTTAACTCGTGTTTTAACGTTTATTAAAATCCATAAAAATGAGAAAAACCGCAAAACCCTTTAGGAGCCGTTAGTGACTACTAAGCCCAATTGAGTAAGCCGCATTCAGTGAGGGTTCGCCCTTAGCAGATTGGATGGTTTAGAGGACATCGCGTAAGGCCCCGTCCTCAAGCAACGAGCTTCGGCCTGTACTTACATCCATACTGGCTGATATGCAGATGCTCAATTGAGTTTAGGTAGTTCTAATATCTCTTGAAGTTCAAAAAAAAAATCTCTTGTTTTTGAATGAAGAAGTTGGATTAGTCCTCTACACTTACACTTTCACCCAGGATCTGAGTTGGTCAAGGAGACTTAGCTTTTTGAGGTCTTTGAGATTTTTAAGTTAACCAGCCTTAGCCATCAGGGTCTTAGACTTAATTGTCCATATTTCTCTAGGTTTCTAGATTTGCATGCTATATTCCATGCTTAGTCTCAGACAAAAGAATATGATCAGCACATCACATGCATGACTGCGGTTTTTGATGAGATGAGTTGATTTTTCACCTGAGGGATTGGGATGAGGAAGTCAAGTTTGGATTTGATCTAATGATGCTCAAGGATGGGATAAAGTCTTTGGAGGCTTCATGAAACCTGAGTGTCAGCAATATTAGCCAGTATGAGAACTTGGTTCTTATACTAATCTCTTGACATTTACCTAAGTGCCAGGGTGTAAAATAAATAAAAAATGTTGATCAGTGTGCGCCAACTTTTGGTAAAAGCAGTGGAGCTAGCCACAAATTATACAAGTCAATGAAATTTCAAAGAAAAACTCTCATTCCACCAAAGTCAAATATCAAAGAGCTTCCACCAAAGGTGAGCGCTCCCAAACTTTTCAAAGTGTCCACTTGGACCACCGCTATTAGGACCAGGAGTCGGGCTTGCACCAAAAAAGGGCTCTGCATCGTAAATGCTACAAGTCTGGGTGTCGAAGGTACGATAGGTACTCAAAAGAGACACACCCCTGTGTACTCCTAGGAAAACAAGTGCAGACGGCTCCAACTTCTCTTGATGGGCGCACTGATCAACACCAAAAAAAATTGTGTTGCGTAAAAGGCACTAGAGAGAATCCTTGTTCCAATGAGAGGGAGAGAAGAATTGACACAATCCCATACCCTCCATTTCTGGCCTGCCATCTACATTTTCTAAGTCTGACAACTAAGGAGACGGTGGACTGAATGCAAGATTGGATTTATTCCCTAGTGTTGAGGATTGGGTCCTTAGGAGATTTTCTCGGACTAAGACTTTGGGTGAAGACTTGACTCTACTCTCGAAGTTGCAGTCAACACTAAACGTCATATCCTTTAGTTTATATGTACATCAGAGAGAGTCTAGAGAAGTAGAGGAATTGGAAGCTTCCTGATTAAGGCTGGGTTGAACTCTAGAATTTTGGATCTCTAAAGTCGAGTCGACTTGATCAGATTGGATCCTGTATTCACATGCACAAGGGGGTTAATCCAACTTAGTCATTCTTTTTGATGCTCGAGGACGAGCATAGTTTAAGTATAGGGGGGTGATGAACCTCAGTTTCATCATCTTTATTTTCTATAATTAACCCCCTTGCTTAAAGTTTTGTCAATAAAACCCAATTAATGTCCTGTAATTAACATAGTCCTAAATAAATTAAAAATCACAAAAAATGGCAAAATCAAAATTCGTGGTATTTTTAGACTTAAATATACTCTTAAAAATATTTTGGGTCTTCATTTGATCTCTTCTCCAGTTTTGGTCAACATGAAACTTGTAGATCTCGTCAAGATCTACAACTTTCATGTTTTGAGTTTTCTCAAATTGGCCTTTATAACCTTCAAAAAAACAAAAAAAACCCAAGAAATAATCTGATTGGGCCACGTGGCCCAATCTGGGGGCGCCACGTGGCCCGCTTCTTCTTGTCTAATCCTCCTGTGATCTGGACCGTCAGATCTCCTCCTGAGATCCAACGGTCCAAAACGCTCCACGCACGCCCCTTTACCTCGGCCATTCGATCATTCCCGCCCTTAATCTCCGCCGTTCGTTGCCGCCTATCTTCCCTTACGCCACGTGTCATCTTCCCCGCCATTAGATCAGTGTTTGAAGGAGCGATCTCCACCTCACATTCCCGATGCGTCCTAGACCTTTCGATCAGAGCTTTCTTCTCATCACGACCGTCCACCCGTGCCTTGATCTCATTAGGACACGTGGTACGATCCCGACATTCAGATCACGCGGCCTAGATCTAATCTTGATCGTCCTTCATCGCCTAAACATACACCGTTGGATCTCTTGATCCAACGGTCGGGCTCCGTCGTCTACCTCCAGCCGCCCTCTCTCACACGTTCTCCACTGCACGAAACCCTCTCCCCTTTCCCATTATCGCCGACTCCTCCTACCACCTCTCCCTTCGCTAACCACCTCATGACTTTCCCAAGTCTTCCCTCTACCTCGCGAATCATTCCACGATCTCCGTCGTAAGTCCTCTCGCTCCAGAACACCCTCGCAAACCACGCCCATCACCTTCTCAACTGCCAAATTCGTCCTTTAAATACACCGATCCCTCCTCCGAGTTCCGGGGTCCACCTTTATGTGGGAGGAGGCCCAACCCTCCTCCGCCTCTCTGTGACAGAGAGGGGCAAGGGGATCGAGCAATGACGACTTTTCTCCCCGGTGAGACCCTCCGCCATTCATGGCGGAGCTGCGGCGCCCCAGGCCCGCCCGAGCTCGCTGGAATGGTCGTCCAGCATGTTGCGAAGACCCCGAGCTCCTCTCGGAGCTCAAGCACAGGCCATCTCGCCCGCCCGACGTCAGGTAAGTTCCCTCTTCTCCGTGTGTCTTTTTCTTTAATTTCTCTGGTTTAATTAGGCATCTCCGACCACCTTGACCTGCCATTAACCCCCCCTCAAGCTTCGCTACGCTTTCCTCTTTCACGCGCTACCCCCGACCACCTTCTTTCTCCATCGCAACCCCAGACCTCCGTCACCCATCTCCTCCGCCACTCACGGCGGAGGAGCTTCGAGCTCCCCATGTTCTTCATCCCCGATGAGCTCCCACTTCACTCCACGTCGCACGCACAACACCCTGGTTCGCTTCGGCTATGTGTCTAACGCTGCAGGTCTTCGTGAGCGTCAATGGCCAGAGCCCAGTCGGAGCAGAATTCATGGACCTCGCAGTTCCCATCCGAACTCCGACGAGCGACACCAGTTGCTTCTGGACCTTCCCCGAGCTCCGGGCTTCCTCGACGATCACTTAGGGAGCTTTGGGAAGGTCCACCGTGGCCGAGAGTGGCAGGCGGAGGAAGAGCTCCCTCGCGGAGCTCGATATTCGCCGCTAGCCGAAGGTGGAGGACGAGCAGCAGTTGCCGTTGGATGGTCCCCTTCCTGCGACCATCCAACGAACCAGAAGAGGCCACGTCACCGACTCCAGGAGCCATTTGATCACCACGATCGGATGGCCCATGCCTAGCCATGTGGCGTCACCAGAACCTCCCCGAGCCTTCGTCTCCGACCCTCTAGGCTTGGGACTTCCGAGCCTATTCCGAGCCTGCACCCATCCAAAGCTAACGCCCGAGCCAGCCGAAGCAAATCCGAGCCTCTGCCGAACCCGATCCTACGTCCGAACCTGGGGAGGCACGTGCCTGGCATGTGAATCCCTGGGTTATTTGCAGGGACCCCCCGCCATCTTCTCCATTTTGCATCCAGGTCCAGAGCATGTGCAATCCACGTGCATTTGGGCATTTTGCATTTTTGCCCTCGCGACTTTCAGCATTTGCAAAAATGCCCCTGTGCTTATGGATAATTTACAGGGAAGGACTCGTCTTTATTTTTATTGCATCTTAGTCCCTCCCAGGGACCTGTTTGTAGGTATCTTTTCATGTTTTCTTTCATTTATGCCCTTATCTTTGATCTTGCATATCTTGAGCATAGAGTATCCGATTCAGTTGATTTCAGTTCCGTTTCGAAGCTTGTTTGATGCACTTTTTAATGGCATGTTTAATTTTCAGTTTTGGGTACATGAATTCTGATGTGTTATTGTATTCACCATGTATCCCTTATTATTAACTTATGCCTTGTTCACTTCATCAATCGAGCTTAATATTTTAAACAAATCTGAAATTGATTCCTATTTTATTTGCTCATCATATTTGCTCTGACTTAGGGTATATTGGAGTGCATTTCACGGCATCTATTTGCATGATAAAAATGGATAAAAAAATGCATGTTTATTTTAATTCATTGTTGTCTCCTTGCATAATTCGACCTATATGCCTCTAACTCAACACTTAGCTAAATAGACTTAAATCCGATTAATACGAGCGAGGCTCGTGTCCCTGAGTTCGACCTTGGTATCTTACCAAGCAAAATAAATTACGACCATCGCATTCTTGTTTGACATATATCAATGAGATGGTCTTTTTGATGACCAAAATCGGCCCGACTGCTACGACATGTTGAAGTGCTAATTTAGCACTCTTAAAGGGCCGATTTTGCGGCTTACCAAATGGCGCCGTTGCCGGGGACACGGCTCATTTCTTATATTTTTTGGATTTTTGTTTATTTAATTTAGTGTTCCTTTTTATAGGTCAAATGATCACATATTTTGCATATAAATTTTTTCTTTCTTATTTGATATCTAACCATTGTTTTTGTGGCAGGGCCCTTGATGGATCAAGGAGGCGAGGAGTAGGACGCTCCCCGCTGCGAGGAGTCGCAGGAGCATGCTTGGAGCCCATAAGAAAGAAAAGAAAAAAAATGTCGCATTTTATTTTTGCTTGTAATAATTCGTCTTTTACAGCGGTTTTCGATTGAAGACTCGCGAGTGTAATCGAACGAATGTGGTTGTGTGGGGATCGTCCCCACTTGAGTGTCGACCTAGGACTAGGCACGCGGCTCTCCGAGCTCATTTTATTTTTCATATTTTTACGTGCTTGATCGTAGGTAGGACACACTAAATTCTATACGCACATAATCTCGCATCACTTAGCTAAAATTAATGAAAATCAATCACCACTAATAGAAGCATGATTAGGTGCGGCTTTTTCGACTTGCATACATGTTGAATTTGGATTTCAAACGGCCCTAGTTTTTCACAGATTTATCGTCAAATCACTGCATGATTTCTTGCTTAGCCTAGATCGTGGTTTTTATCGAATACATGTTTTTCTCGGTTTCGTTTTCCTAGCTTGATCACCTAGGTTAAATGGAAAAAGGGAATGAACGGTAGACGATGACTTCTTGATTTTGTTCTAACCATAATTCAGCGATAACCTAGAAATAAAATTGGGACTGTTAATTGCAAGTCAACAAAAAATGGAGTAAAATTCGGTTTTGGGAGAGAAATACCCTCGTTTACGCAATAATTTTTACTTCACATCTTCTCTTTGCGTAAAAACCTAATGTTTTATCACCAATAAAATCGACAAGATAGTAAACCAACCTTGGTTGGTTTCATGTGTGAGTTGGTGAAATTGACAGTATTGCTTGTTTGATTGAGCCATGTTTGTTGCGACACTTCCCCAAGCCTTAGTCACTCCATTTCATCTCCGAAGATTCAACCACTCATTTGTAGATCCATTCCTCTTCTTCGTTCACCTTGGGTCCCTCCCAACATCAATTCCCATCTTTATACTTAAGCTAATCTCAGCCTAAGTATAGGGGGGACCCGAGTCCCTGTGATTTTTCTCTACTCATCTTTCCTTGCCTTTATACTTAGGTTATTTCTAACCTAAGTATAGGGGGAGCCCCTCTTAGCTCCCGTATATTCCTATATACTTAAATGGACCTATGTACTTGTAACATCTAGTGCTATGAGGACATAGCAAAGTTTAAGTATAGGGAGGTATACCGTATATACCGTATACTTACTTTAGCTATAATCTGAAAAATTTGAAAAATTTAAAACTTTTTGGCTAAGGTAAAAATCGTTGGACTAAGAGAACTCAAATGATTTCGCGACTTTTCGATATTATGTTACACTATTTTTATAAAAATATTTTCGAAAATGATTTTTGAAAATGTTTTGAAAACTTTTTATTTTGTGTGACATGGTTTTGAAAAATCACCTTCTCTTTTCAAGGAAAGTTGAGTTTAACTCGTGTTTTAACGTTTATTAAAATCCATAAAAATGAGAAAAACCGCAAAACCCTTTAGGAGCCGTTAGTGACTACTAAGCCCAATTGAGTAAGCCGCATTCAGTGAGGGTTCGCCCTTAGCAGATTGGATGGTTTAGAGGACATCGCGTAAGGCCCCGTCCTCAAGCAACGGGCTTCGGCCTGTACTTACATCCATACTGGCTAATATGCAGATGCTCAATTGAGTTTAGGTAGTTCTAATATCTCTTGAAGTTCAAAAAAAAAATCTCTTGTTTTTGAATGAAGAAGTTGGATTAGTCCTCTACACTTACACTTTCACCCAGGATCTGAGTTGGTCAAGGAGACTTAGCTTTTTGAGGTCTTTAAGATTTTTAAGTTAACCAGCCTTAGCCATCAGGGTCTTAGACTTAATTGTCCATATTTCTCTAGGTTTCTAGATTTGCATGCTATATTCCATGCTTAGTCTCAGACAAAAGAATATGATCAGCACATCACATGCACGACTGCGGTTTTTGATGAGATGAGTTGATTTTTCACCTGAGGGATTGGGATGAGGAAGTCAAGTTTGGATTTGATCTAATGATGCTCAAGGATGGGATAAAGTCTTTGGAGGCTTCATGAAACCTGAGTGTCAGCAATATTAGCCAGTATGAGAACTTGGTTCTTATACTAATCTCTTGACATTTACCTAAGTGCCAGGGTGTGAAATAAATAAAAAATGTTGATCAGTGTGCGCCAACTTTTGGTAAAAGCAGTGGAGCTAGCCACAAATTATACAAGTCAATGAAATTTCAAAGAAAAACTCTCATTCCACCAAAGTCAAATATCAAAGAGCTTCCACCAAAGGCGAGCGCTCCCAAACTTTTCAAAGTGTCCACTTGGACCACCGCTATTAGGACCAGGAGTCGGGCTTGCACCAAAAAAGGGCTCTGCATCGTAAATGCTACAAGTCTGGGTGTCGAAGGTACGATAGGTACTCAAAAGAGACACACCCCTGTGTACTCCTAGGAAAACAAGTGCAGACGGCTCCAACTTCTCTTGACGGGCGCACTGATCAACACCAAAAAAAATTGTGTTGCGTAAAAGGCACTAGAGAGAATCCTTGTTCCAATGAGAGGGAGAGAAGAATTGACACAATCCCATACCCTCCATTTCTGGCCTGCCATCTACATTTTCTAAGTCTGACAACTAAGGAGACGGTGGACTGAATGCAAGATTGGATTTATTCCCTAGTGTTGAGGATTGGGTCCTTAGGAGATTTTCTCGGACTAAGACTTTGGGTGAAGACTTGACTCTACTCTCGAAGTTGCAGTCAACACTAAACGTCATATCCTTTAGTTTATATGTACATCAGAGAGAGTCTAGAGAAGTAGAGGAATTGGAAGCCTCCTGATTAAGGCTGGGTTGAACTCTAGAATTTTGGATCTCTAAAGTCGAGTCGACTTGATCAGATTGGATCCTGTATTCACATGCACAAGGGGGTTAATCCAACTTAGTCATTCTTTTTGATGCTCGAGGACGAGCATAGTTTAAGTATAGGGGGGTGATGAACCTCAGTTTCATCATCTTTATTTTCTATAATTAACCCCCTTGCTTAAAGTTTTGTCAATAAAACCCAATTAATGTCCTGTAATTAACATAGTCCTAAATAAATTAAAAATCACAAAAAATGGCAAAATCAAAATTCGTGGTATTTTTAGACTTAAATATACTCTTAAAAATATTTTGGGTCTTCATTTGATCTCTTCTCCAGTTTTGGTCAACATGAAACTTGTAGATCTCGTCAAGATCTACAACTTTCATGTTTTGAGTTTTCTCAAATTGGCCTTTATAACCTTCAAAAAAACAAAAAAACCCAAGAAATAATCTGATTGGGCCACGTGGCCCAATCTGGGGGCGCCACGTGGCCCGCTTCTTCTTGTCTAATCCTCCTGTGATCTGGACCGTCAGATCTCCTCCTGAGATCCAACGGTCCAAAACGCTCCACGCACGCCCCTTTACCTCGGCCATTCGATCATTCCCGCCCTTAATCTCCACCGTTCGTTGCCGCCTATCTTCCCTTACGCCACGTGTCATCTTCCCCGCCATTAGATCAGTGTTTGAAGGAGCGATCTCCACCTCACATTCCCGATGCGTCCTGGACCTTTCGATCAGAGCTTTCTTCTCATCACGACCGTCCACCCGTGCCTTGATCTCATTAGGACACGTGGTACGATCCCGACATTCAGATCACGCGGCCTAGATCTAATCTTGATCGTCCTTCATCGCCTAAACATACACCGTTGGATCTCTTGATCCAACGGTCGGGCTCCGTCGTCTACCTCCAGCCGCCCTCTCTCACACGTTCTCCACTGCACGAAACCCTCTCCCCTTTCCCATTATCGCCGACTCCTCCTACCACCTCTCCCTTCGCTAACCACCTCATGACTTTCCCAAGTCTTCCCTCTACCTCGCGAATCATTCCACGATCTCCGTCGTAAGTCCTCTCGCTCCAGAACACCCTCGCAAACCACGCCCATCACCTTCTCAACTGCCAAATTCATCCTTTAAATACACCGATCCCTCCTCCGAGTTCCGGGGTCCACCTTTATGTGGGAGGAGGCCCAACCCTCCTCCGCCTCTCTGTGACAGAGAGGGGCAAGGGGATCGAGCAATGACGACTTTTCTCCCCGGTGAGACCCTCCGCCATTCATGGCGGAGCTGCGGCGCCCCAGGCCCGCCCGAGCTCGCTGGAATGGTCGTCCAGCATGTTGCGAAGACCCCGAGCTCCTCTCGGAGCTCAAGCACAGGCCATCTCGCCCGCCCGACGTCAGGTAAGTTCCCTCTTCTCCGTGTGTCTTTTTCTTTAATTTCTCTGGTTTAATTAGGCATCTCCGACCACCTTGACCTGCCATTAACCCCCCCTCAAGCTTCGCTACGCTTTCCTCTTTCACGCGCTACCCCCGACCACCTTCTTTCTCCATCGCAACCCCAGACCTCCGTCACCCATCTCCTCCGCCACTCACAGCGGAGGAGCTTCGAGCTCCCCATGTTCTTCATCCCCGATGAGCTCCCACTTCACTCCACGTCGCACGCACAACACCCTGGTTCGCTTCGGCTATGTGTCTAACGCTGCAGGTCTTCGTGAGCGTCAATGGCCGGAGCCCAGTCGGAGCAGAATTCATGGACCTCGCAGTTCCCATCCGAACTCCGACGAGCGACACCAGTTGCTTCTGGACCTTCCCCGAGCTCCGGGCTTCCTCGACGATCACTTAGGGAGCTTTGGGAAGGTCCACCGTGGCCGAGAGTGGCAGGCGGAGGAAGAGCTCCCTCGCCGGAGCTCGATATTCGCCGCCAGCCGAAGGTGGAGGACGAGCAGCAGTTGCCGTTGGATGGTCCCCTTCCAGCGACCATCCAACGGCCCAGAAGAGGCCACGTCACCGACTCCAGGAGCCATTCGATCACCACGATCGGATGGCCCATGCCTAGCCACGTGGCGTCACCAGAACCTCCTCGAGCCTTCGTCTCCGATCCTCTAGGCTTGGGACTTCCGAGCCTATTCCGAGCCTGCACCGAGCCAAAGCAAACGTCTGAGCCAGCCGAAGCAAATCCGAGCCTCTGCCGAACCCGATGCTACGTCCGAACCTGGGGAGGCACGTGCCTGGCACGTGAATCCCTGGGTTATTTGCAGAGACCCCCCGCCATCTTCTCCATTTTGCATCCAGGTCCAGAGCACGTGCAGTCCACGTGCATTTGGGCATTTTGCATTTTTGCCCTCGTGACTTTCAGCATTTGCAAAAATGCCCCTGTGCTTGTGGATAATTTACAGGGAAGGACTCGTCTTTATTTTTATTGCATTTTAGTCCCTCCCAGGGACCTGTTTGTAGGTATCTTTTCATGTTTTCTTTCATTTATGCCCTTATCTTTGATCTTGCATATCTTGAGCATAGAGTATCCGATTCAGTAGATTTCAATTCCGTTTCGAAGCTTGTTTGATGCACTTTTTAATGGCATGTTTAATTTTCAGTTGTAGGTACATGAATTTTGATGTGTTATTGTATTCACCATGTATCCCTTATTATTAACTTATGCCTTGTTCACTTCATCAATCGAGCTTAATATTTTAAGCAAATCTGAAATTGATTCCTATTTTATTTGCTCATCATATTTGCTCTGAGTTAGGGTATATTGGAGTGCATTTCATGGCATCTATTTGCATGATAAAAATGGATAAAAAATGCATGTTTATTTTAATGCATTGTTGTCTCGCATAATTCGACCTATATGCCTCTAACTCAACACTTAGCTAAATAGACTTAAATCCGATTAATACGAGAGAGGCTCGTGTCCCTGAGTTCGACCTTGGTATCTTACCAAGCAAAATAAATTACGACCATCGCATTCTTATTTGACATATATCAATGAGATGGTCTTTTTGATGACCAAAATCGGCCCGACTGCTACGACATGTTGAAGTGCTAATTTAGCACTCTTAAAGGGCCGATTTTGCGGCTTATCAACCTCCGCGATGAGTAGCCTCCCCCGACTTCCACATCAAGGTCGAGGCCATCACCCCTACGTTCATCCTCGCCTGGACCTCAGGAGCACATCCCGATCTTCAGGTACCCTCTATCTCCTTCACATTTTTCATTTTGTTTCGATTCATCTGTTTATCATCGTCGTGTGTTCACCTGCTCCAACCAGCCGATTAGAGCCCCATTACCCACATTCAGCCGCTTCGATCAACCCGCACGCTCACCCCCCATCTTGCTCTGCAACCTGATCACCCTTAGCCTCGACCATCAGGTCGAGATTAGAATCTAGATCTCCCCTACCACTTTCACCGGAGATCGATTCCCGCCTCCCTTCGCTTCTTTGGCTTTGAGTTCTAATAACTCGGACTAGAGCATAGCCCCGAGTCCCAACTTCCCCTTGCAGGCATTTGCGCGCACCTGGACCCCCTATAGCACCATCTGAGGTTCGCCGGAGCAGCTCCAGGCCCCTTCATCGCCACGCTCATCCGACCGACGGAGTCTCCATCTGATCCGCTCAGTCGATGCGGAAGCCTCCTACGACTACTCCTGTGCATCTTGATTGACCATCGGAGCCAAGGATTACTTCCTTGGCTTCGGTGAAGTTCATCTACGTGTTGTTCGTCCAGGCTACTCCAACACCATTGGATCAGCCTCATCCCTCCAGATCGCATCCAGACCAGCGACACAACAGATCTGTCAGACCGTTGGATGTCAGCTCTGGCGCATCTGCGCCCCACGTCTACGACCAGTTCTGGAGCGTCAGATCTAACACCTACAACGCTTAGAGCTGCACATATGCGCCTTCATCAGCAGCCTCCACGTGTCCTCACGCGCCTCTCACATGCTGTAAGGGTATATTGCTCTTTTTACCATGTATATGTTTATGCTTTGTGTTTTAGTCAGTAAATAAAAGTTGTAGTTGGATTTATTTCTTTTGTAGTCCCTAGAGTTTCTGATATTTGCGTTTTAGTCCTTCCTGTCCGGAGACACACGCTTGATTACGTGAACAGTGGTGTTTTTGCATGTTTGGCCCTGAATATTTGTTATGTTAATGTTTGAATGAGATGTTTTCTGAATTTGCATTTATACCCTTGTGAACGTTGTATTACACATGTGCTGGAATTATTTGGAAAATTTACAGAGATGCCCCTATACTTTTAGAGCATGTTATTATTTAATCCTGAAACCTCAACTATTTGCATTTACGTCCCTACAACCTGTGTGCTTGGTTTTTAATTAAATAAATATCAAATCTACTTCAAAAATTCCCAAAAAATACTAGTAGCTCCTGCTATTGTGTAATATTTTTGGTAGTTTTTGTGATTCAATTGGAGTTTATTTGTTATTTTCTAAAAATCAAAAACCCTAAAAATTGAGTTTGTCTAATTTAGAAAATCCATAAAAAATATAAAAATCATTTTAAAAATTCTAAAAAAAATCCTGAATGTGTGTTTCGATTTGTTTTTCTGTAGTATTTTTATTTCATTCTCTTTTGTAAAACCCATAAAAATCTCAAAAGCCGTAAAATCTTATAAAAATCATGAAAAATTCTATAAAAAATAAAAAAAAAGTGTTTTCAATTTCTATATTTAGCTCTTTTTATCTATTTTCAATAAAATTAAAGCAGGAATTTAGAAGCACTTTAAAGTTGCCTTTTTATCCAGGGTGTACATTGTTTGCATATTTTGCCTTTCTTTTATTTTTAGAAAATTATATAAAAATCTTAAAATCCCACAAAACACCTAAAACTACCTGCATATTTTAAAAATATAAAAATATTTTTATTTTGAATTTTTGAGTATTTTTTACTTTAATAAAAATTATTGTAGTGAGATTGCTTTATTTTCTTACTATTTTCTTATTAGAAATATATATATATATATAATTGCAAATTAAAAACCACCAAAAATACTTCTTTTCTTCTTTATTTTCTCGACTACTTTGTAGGCTTAGCCTGTGCTCCTCGTGTTCGACCCCGGTGGCTATACCAGGTTAAATAAATACCGAGACCGCTTATTTTGATTTTCGTGTTGATTGCTTTTATTAGTGGTCTGATTTTTCTTGATTGATCGTGCCCTGCGATTTGGGTCGCAACGACCTTAGATATTACTTAACCTGAGTAGCATGGTGCCGTCATCACCCGGGTACCCACTTCTTGGAGGGTCTATGTGGACTACATACGATTGAATCAGGCCACCAAGAAGGATCATTTCCCGCTGCCTTTTATTGATCAGATTATTGAGAGGCTAACTGGGAAGAGTCACTATTGCTTTCTTGATGGGTACTCCGTCTACAACCAGGAGGTCAAAACGCTCGAAGACCATGACAAAACGACATGCACCTGTCCATTTGGAACTTATGCTTTCAGACGGATGCACTTTGGTTTATGTAACACCCAGACGACATTCCAAAGGTGTTGTCCATCTTCTCGGACGGTCTATGATGATGGGTTTGATGCTTGTCTTGACTCCCTAGACTGTGTGCTTCATCATTGTATCAAGGTCCATCTTGTTATATCTTGGGAGAAGAGTCAATTCATGGTGACTCAGGGGACGGTGCTTGGACATATCATCTCCAACAGGGGCATGGAGGTTGATCCGACCAAGGTGGATATCATTAGGAAACTCAATCCACCATCCAACTTCTGCATGTTGCGGTTTTTTTCGGGGCATGTCATTTCTACCGACGTTTTATTCAGGACTTCAATAGGATTGCCCGACCGCTCATTGATTTGCTGACGAAAGATACCGATTTCATTGTAGATGATAAGTGTCTTGTGTCCTTCGAGATTCTCAAGGGATTAGTTGTTGAGGCTCCTGTCCTTCAGCCGTCAGATTGATCTCTCCCATTCTAGATTATGACGGATGCTTCTGACTTTGCCATAGGGGCTGTGCTAGGACAAAGGAAGGATGGATTACTTTATGCCATTTACTACGCTAGCCGTATATTGGATGCCGCCTAGTAGAACTATACTGTCATAGAGAAGGAGATACTGGCCATAGTGTTTGCCTTGGACAAATTCAGATCTTATATTCTTGGATCCAGAGTGACTATTTACACTGATCATACCGCCATCAGGTACCACATGGCAAAGAAGGATGCCAAAGCGATATTGACTAGATGGATCCTTCTACTCCAGGACTTTGATATTGAGATTAAGGATAAACCTGGAGTTAAGAATGTGGTGGCAGATCATCTCTCTCGATTGGAAAATCTTGAGGATTCAGAGCATACAACACCTATTATAGAGAACTTCCCAGATGAGGCGATCCTTGCTATCGTCTCGCTTCCATGGTATGCCGACATTGTGAACTATCTTATCGCTAAGAATGTTCAACAAGGTTGCCCCAGACAGTGACTTCAAACCTTCATTGCGAAGGCCTAGTTGTACCATTGGGAGGATCCCATCCTTTATCATTAAGGAGGGGATAACGTCTGCCATTGGTGCATTCCTTAGGAAGAGCACCATAGCGTCCTCACATACTACCACAAGCTTGAGGCAGGAGGACATCATTCTGGGAGGAGAACAACATATAAAGTGCTCCAATTCATCCTATGGCGGCCTACTCTCTTCAAGGATTCTGATGAATTCATGAATAGGTGTACTGACTGTCAGAGGATGGACACCTGTGGACAGCGTGATATGATGCCAACGCAACCCATTCACTTATGTGAGGTTTTTGCCGCATGGGACATCGATTTCATGGGTACATTCTGTTGGATGTTGATTATGTGAGTCGTTGGGTTAAGGCCATTCCCGCCCGAACCGCAGATGCTAAAACCGTTTACAGATTTTGAGGAAAAATATCATTTCATGGTTCGGAGTGCCTAGAGTTTCCATATCTGACGGGAGGTCTCATTTTACCAATGATAAGGTAAAGGCCCTTACTAACGAGTTCAGCATAGACCATCGAGTTGCCACTCCATATCACCCTCAGACCAATGGTCTTGCTGAAGTATCAAATTGTGAGATCAAGACGATACTGCAGAAGGTCGTCTGCCCAAACCGAAAGGATTGGTCATAGCTTTTGGACTAGGTCTTGTGGGCATATCAGACTTCCTTCAAGACACCTTTGGGTATGTCTCCCTTTCATCTCGTTTATGGCGAGCTATGCCATTTACCTGTGGAGATAAAGCACAAGTCATTATGGGCTGTCACTGAGTTATTATTGGATCTATATAGTATAGGATATCATAGGAAGGCAGAATTGTCAGTCTTGGAGGATCTTAGAGATACAACCTTCTCAAGTAGCCTACAGTATAAGGAGCAAGTGAAGATATGGCATGATTCTCATATCAACCATAAGCAGTTTGAGCTGAACCAACGAGTATGGCTATTTGATGCCAGGTTGAGATTATTTCTAGGGAAGTTGCAAAGCAAGTGGAATGGACCATACTTGGTCCGAAAGGTGCACGATAATGGCAGCATTGACATATTTGAGATATCGTCGGATTCCATCTTTTGAGTTAATGGTCAACACATGAAGCCAAATCTAGATCACGATCTGCTGATCGTTGACATCACCCCTATTTATTTTGCATGAGGTATGGTCTTTGACTCACATCAGTTGCATCTCATGCCTGATTATAACTTTCTCCCGCAACTTTATAGATCCAGTTGTCCATATCACACATTCTTTAGTCTAACACCTCATCTTCATCCTTTGATTATGCTATACTTAGGGTGTACTTTACCCTAAGTATAGGGGGTGCCAGATTTTTTATTATTCTTTTGATTCTTTTTACCTATGTTTTTGCTGCATATACTTAGGGATATTTTACCCTAAGTTTAGGTGAGGTAAACCCTGTACATTCTAACCCTCGGTTTTCCCCTTGTGTATAGACTTCTATACTTAGGATTACTTGATCCTAAGTATAGAGGGATCAACGACTTTTATTGATTTTATTCTTTTATTTGTCGTTGTAGTATAGCCTTTATTTTCACCTCCCAATACTCAGTATCAGTTATATCTTCTTCATCTCTCTTTGATCACTCTAACGACATCGTTCGAGCTAAGTATAGGGGGGTGTCGTATATATTGTATATATTCTTTAGCCATAACTCATACTTTATGTGAGTGTGTTAATAAATAAAGTGGCTAAAAACCAAAAGCTAAAAATCACAAAAATTTTAAAATTTTTATTGCCCATAAAATTCTTTCTTGCACATACATGTTTGTAAGTACCTATTTGTAAAAAACTTATTTCTCTACAAATGTTTGTAAAAAGGTTTTGCTGATAAAAAGTTTATAAATACTTTTGTATATGGTACAAAATTTTTGAAAATATTTGAAAAATAAAAGTTTGCAAAAATCTTCTTGTAAATGTTTGTAAATAGTTTGCAAAACGTCCCCATTCTAGCATTCAAACATTTTCAAAAATTTTGCATAGTTTGAAAATTGTATAAAGAGTTTTGTACATATTTTTGTATACTCTTCTGAATCAAAGTTGACATTTAAACTAATGTGGAATTAAATTGGAAAATGGAGCTTGGTTAAGACCGTAATCCACCTAATTCTTAGAGGAACCTTAATTCTTTGAGTCCACTAGGCTATGTTCACATGGCTATGTTAAGACCGTAATCCACCTAATTTGGGGTTGAGACTTTTTAGGTTCATTAGGGACTTAATTCTTTGAGTTCACTAGGCTATGTTCACATGTCATCTTGATGAGACTAAGTATAACACCTAACAACGCATGCATGACTCTCACAGACAATGGCTATACTTGGACCAGCACCTTAGACATAGCTCTCCACGGATGAGGTGATGAGGAGGCCATTTTCTTTTGCTTGGAGTAGCATACGAGGGTAGTACTTTCAGGTGAAACCTCTCGTCTTCCTTTAGGAAGGGATGTTCATCTCAACTTGGTCTAGTAGCATTGAGGTCTAAAGACAAGAGTTGTGGGTTGCAATAATGCTTCAAAAGAGTAATAGTCTACTGGCTCAGGAAGAAAAAGTCCTTATGTATATGCTGCACCATGTAGATATGTTGTACATATGCACATAAAAAAAGTGCAAAATCAATAAAACTCCAAAAAAGTGGATAGGTATGATTGAAATAAAAATGCATGCTGGAGTGTGTATAGTCAAATAAAGCAAAGCTTATGTATTACACCTTCTCATCTCATGAAGCTTGCAGCGGGAGACTTAGCTAAACTAGTTGAGCACCCAGGGATACATGGCTACACTGGCCACGGTCCATTCTCTTCTTTCCCCATCTTCTTGAGCCGTCTGCACTTGAACTTAGAAGGGAATACCCCGCTCCTCGAGGAAAGAGCTTCTAGACTGAGGAATTAGAGTTACCTTATTGAGGGAGGTTGTTTCTTTGTCATTTCTGAGGTGGGGAGCTACATATCACTAACACAGTACAAGGAAAGATGCATAGTCATTAGATTTTGCGTATGTAGACTTATTCTGATCTGGATTATTGAGGAGTCTTGTCCAAAGAATGGTGGGACATAGAGACTGTTGAGTCTTAGACCTAGATCCCAATAATGTTTCGACAAACTAATAATCCAAAGGTCTAACTGCACTCCATACTTCAATTTAATGAAAATAAGATTAATAATCAACCTTGATTTTCCTTCTTTTTCTTTTCTTTTTCACTTCTTTTTCAAATATTTTTTTGCTAAGGGACTAGCAAAGGTAAAGTATAGGGGGGTGATGAGTCCATGATTCTCACTGTTTATTCTTTTATTTTAGTTATTTATCTTTGCAGTATGTAAATACTTATAAAATAATAACTTAGCATTCAACATGCATCTGTTAATATTGCATAATTAGCATGTTTTTGTGCAAAAATAAATGAATAATGGAAAAGAATAAGGAAGGAGGTATTTAGAAAAAATACAAAGTGACCTGAACCCCAAGAGAAGGTCAAGCCTTGACCTGATCGCAAAATAAAATAAGTAGAGAGAGATAGGGTCTACTTTGTATTGTGCATACTACCTATATTTGTATATAGGTATTTTTGACAAAATAAAACTAAATTATTATTTTTATTCCATTGTATATATCTCTAGAAATAACAATAAAAAGAAAAAAAATCATTAAATAAAAATAAAAATTGAAAATAAAATCCTCCCTTTATTGTACAAAACACATGTATATGTATTACATCCTCTATTTATTATATAGCTGTAATTAATTCACAAAAATAAAAAAAAATTATTTTGTACTCCTAAAAATATGTTGAAAATAATAAAATATAAAATTAGGGAATTTATGTAAACATAACAAAACAAAAATACTTGTGCATAATTCATAGGTATATTATTTCTGTATATAATACTATATATTGTATATACACTAATTTATTTTTCATAAAAATAGTTAAAAATCACAGAAAAATTCTTTGAAAAGTAATAAACATTTTTTATTTTATAGACTTTTTAATTCCAATTTATTTATTACTTTTAATTCATTTATCTTTTTTTTTAACAGTTGTTGTCATGTAGCCTATTTTGGTCGTTTCCTAGACCGCCTCTGATTGGACCAGCGTGGATTCGTTGACCTCGGTAAATTGGTCCCCGTCAACCCTCTTTCGCCTGAGTCGGGTTTGGCCTGATTTTGATTAATTTTTCGTGACACGACTGTGGCACCTTATTCTCCGATTCCAAGCTCCGATTGCGAGGCATGGATCCCTAATCCTCGCTCGATCTTCTCCTGCTCGATCCGCACCTCGATTTGCTGGTGGCGCCCCCATCTTCTCGAACCTGGATACCTATATATCCAGCACCCCTTCCTCCTTTTTCTCCACCTTTGGCTGCGCCACCACCTCCTGCATACCCATCCTTCCTTTTTTAGAGTCACAACACGAGAGGGCGAGGGCAAGGACACCTTTTGGAGCATGGAAGCCCCCAGGTTCGACGAGGTTTCCTCTGCTCCGTCATGAGGAGCATAGCCTTGGGCAGCGTCGGCAATCGAGGCCATTACCCCCATGGACCGTCATCCGCAGCCCCCCAGGCACAGTTCAACCATCCTTAGGTACTCCATTTCCCCTTCATTTTCCATTTGAATTGATTTGTCCACCGCCTAATAGAGCATCTCCGACCACCTGTCGATTCCACATCTCAGTCGTACTCCGACCTTTACACACCTCACTCCGACTTCACTCTTCTTCCATACGTGCTCCACAATCCTTCCATCGACTCCAATCACCGGGTTGGAGTCCCCTAGCTGGTCGATTCTCCCATTCCATGCAAGATATGTCCCGTCCACTGTCCCTCGTGGTTTTTGATTCCTTCGATGCTCTAACCCTTGTTGGAGCATCCTCTCTGAGCATACATCATCTCCTACAAGGTTTGCGCACTATCATGCCTTATCTGGAGGCCTCGGACACAACCGAGAAGCTCCAGGAACGCCATGCCTCCCCAGGACCATCTCTTTGGTCCTAGGCCCTTATGAGCCATCCAGCAGCTGTGGACCACCTTTGCTGACGATTCCCTCATCTCAGCAGCTCCTGATAATGACTAACCCACGCCCCATCGTCAATTGAAACTCGTCGGAGGTGAGTTCAACCCTATTCGTCCAGATAGCCTTGCAGTCATCAGATCTAGGTCTCCCCCAGTTGTGATCCTCACCGTCGACCATTGGGAGTCCCCCGACCATCAGATCCATATGAGGATCTCTTCTCCGCCATCCATCGCCGAAGTAGTACCTGTGCATCTCAACCGTCCATCATAGTGGACCGCCTTCAGCCGTTGGATCTCTCCTTAATAAAGGGTAATTTGCACTTAGGCCCTTTCATGTTTGGATTTTATTTCCATGTCCTGTAAATATTTGTTGCAGTTATTTTAGTTTGGACATTTTGCTGTTAGACCCTTATTATTTTCATTATTTGCATTTTAGTCTAGTCTGTGTGAACTCATGCGTAGTCTCACGTGCTTTTCTGGTATATTTGCGTTTTATGCCCTAGACTCTATGTATGTTATGATTTGACTGGAATGATTCTTAGATTTGCATTTATACCCCTGCTGACCCAACTCACGTGTTATGTGCGTGGTTTCCTAGATAATTTGCAAGTTTAGCCCTAAGCGTCTATGTGTGTTATGTTTTGGCTCTGGACTTTACATTTATTGTGAACTGTCTAGCTTGTTTCTAATTATATAAATGTCAAATTGATTCCACAAATTCTATAAAAATTAGTGTTAGCTCCTGCTAACATATAATATTTATGATAGTTTTGTTGGAATAACTTAGTATCATTTGATATTTTCTAAAAAAAACCCTTAAAAATTGTTTTGTCTATTTTAGAAAATACATAAAAATTTAAAAAATCCCTTTAAAAATTCTATAAAAATATTATATTGTGTATTTTTGTGTGATTTACCTTCAGTACAAGTTTCATTTTAAAACCCCTCTTAAAAACACTAAAAATTATAAAAGACCTAAAAACTTAAAAAAATAATATAAAATTCTAAAAAAATCAAAAAAATACATTTCATTTCCTTTTTGTAGCTCTTTTTATTTAGTTTTTCATAAAATTCGTAACTCGGACTTTAGGGTATTTTACTATTTTTAACTTGCAATATAGTCCTGGTTGTGCACTGTTCTTATTTTTAGCCCTCATTTGATTTTTCAAAAAACGTAAAAACACCATAAAATTCCCAGAAAATTACCAAAAATAATTGAAAATATCAAAAACCTAAAAAAAATTTATCTCAATTTTTGAGCATTTCTCGGTTTAAATAAAAATTCACAAAGTTTGTTTTTGAGCCTTGTTTACTTTGTTGCTTAATTTTATTCCTTTATTAAAAACTAAAAAATTTGCAAAACTAAAACCGATAAAAATATGCATTTCATTTTCTGAATTTCGACTACTTCGTATGACTTCTCGTGCTCCTTGTGTTCGACCCTGGTTGCTATACCATGTTAAAATAAATAGCGGAGACCACTGACATTGTTTTGTATGCTTGATTGATTTACCCTTTAAGTTCATGGTTCTCTCTCTCTTTCTTGTTGATTGTGCCTTGTGATTTGGGTCGCAATGACATTTGATTATTGATTTACTAACCCGTATCTCTTGGACATGTCATCATTGACCCGTCGGTCAACTAGCTCCTCTGACACCCTAATCTGCTAGCCTCGCTTACAATCCACGTTCCTCGATTTTCCACTCAAATTCTTTCACCAAATTCGCTCGAGCTCTTCTGGACTTTTATCCATCGATTAATGTTCTTTCATACGCCATCATTTCCTCGATAAATGGATCGATGCCTTGAGCAAAAACCCTAGCCAAAGGTCCCCATGTTTAAAACTTATCCCCCGACCTCCATTTGAATTTGATCACCTTTCACCCTCAAAATCCCCGACATCTTGCGCCCTTTAAACATGAGACTCGTCAGACCTGTTGGCATAGAGGAAGAGGTGTGGAGGTGGTGATCCAAGCATCATCGGTCACTACCAGGTGGATATCCGATCAGCACCTTCGTTCTTGAGGTTGAGCCCTAGATTTTGCCTTCTTCTAATTCCTAGGATTAATATTAGTCAGTTTAGCATTTTGTTTCAATTATTTTCGCTTTATTTTAATTAAATCACCGATTAGAAGTTTTCCATAGCTCTGTTCTAGCCAATTGTTCCGCCATCTACTGTTGTCTCTAAACTGCCGTTCACCCTCATTTCCTTCCATGTCGATTCTTTTACGCCCAAGGCACTCTCATTCCCTCTGATTGGTTACTAGTCAGTGAATCCAAGTTTCCAACTCCACAGCTCGACGGAGAATATCCGCTAGACTCCATCCTCATCCATTTTCACCCAAACCGAGCCCCAGACCTTCACCTTATTGTTCACGTGCTAACCATGCAGGTTAGAGCGCTCCAGCACCCCTTAAAGGTCGGTTTTTGTCCAGGAACAGGTTCCTGGACCCTCGATCTTCTTCGACCTTGGAGCTTCATGGAGGACTTCCTAACCTTACCTAAGCCTACTAGAAGCTCTCGAACGCATGTACTAGAGCCGCTAATAATGGTTTGACAAAATCAGACTCACTGTCGCTGAGGCGACTACTCAATACTCATGATCAAAGAACAATTAACCCACACAATAATAAAGCAATTAATCAGATTGGCTAAAATTTATTATACCCTACTAAAGATGTATAGTGCCCAATATATATGGGTCGAACACATGAAAGAAGGGTGTATAGCATAAGGTATAGAAAATCAACACATGAATTTATCTTTCAAACACTTAACCAATTTGTGATTTTTATGGGTTTTTAATTTTATATTTTCTATGGATTTTAATTTTTATTTAATTTTAAAATTTCAATTTTATATATTTTTTCTTTATATATTTTTTTGATTTTTAATTCCATTTTCCTTTTAGATAACTAATGTAGGAATATATAATACTATATATACAAGGCAAGGTAATATAATTGTAAATACTACTATAAATAAATAAAAATTACAAAACAAATATTTTTAGGTTTTAAATATTTTTTACTATTTTTGTGATTTTTAGGTAATTTTATTAATTTATATATATTTTTAAAGTAAAAAATATCCCAAATCAGGGATTAGATAAATAGGTCGAATTATTTTCAGAATTAAAAATAGTAAAAAGTGTTTAAAATATTCCAAATAACTTTAATGTATAATAAATAATATAAAGAAGATTATAAAATAGATATGAATATTTTTAATGTTTTTGGGGTTTTTTATATTTTTTATAAACGATTTTGGATCTTTTTAATTTTTATGAGTTTTCTTGTTCTACTTCAAGGGATTTTTGGTCAGGTGTTAGAAAATACAATAATAAACAAAATACCTTTGTGGAGACTTTTTAAAATCTTTTTATATTTTTTGATATTTTATAAGTCAAACAAGACTAAAATCATGCTCTTTTTTTAATTTTAATAAAAATGAAAGTATCTAAAATTGAAATAAAAATATGGCGTGAATCTAGATGCTATCATGCACGTAATCCTAATATTTGGAGCATAGATGATATTTATAATAAATAGAAAATAACTACAAAAATTAATGAACTGGTAGGGGTACAATTGCAAATAAAAATAAAGGAAGGGAATAAAATGTAATTTACCAAAAAATATATAAATAATATAAAATGTTCTAGGACCAAAATGTAATACAAATACACACAAGGGTATCTTTACAAAATGGCCATCTCACGTGGGACAACATGTGAGGTGACCTAATATGGACCAAATAGTAAATAGAGGAAAGCTTAGGGCCTGACTTGCAAATTTTACAAACAATATTAAACTACGAAAACAAATTACATTACTAAATAATAAATCTACAAAAGTCGGGGGTGTGGGATGCAGTTTACAACCTAAGACGTGCAATCTGACAGCGAGAGATCTTAACTTATCCATATGGCATTAATTGAGCGGTTGGTACCCCTTCGATGATGGAGCGTTGAGATTAGACCTCAGCGCTGATCTGACAATGCTGGAGCGGAAGGATCGGATGACAGCTGCTACATCTTGTGTGGATGCTCGATCGGACGGTGATGGACGCCTCTAGAAAAACTCGGAAGAACAGATTGTTCTTCGATATTTGATCATTGTTCCTATGCGCAATAAGGCTCCGATCTCCAAGTGGACAGGGGCTTTAGATTCCTACTGGGATTCCGCGCCCTGGAGGTCCATTCAAAATGGCCAAAGGTGTTCATGAAAAGCTTAGGCGAGCCCTTTGACCTGGGGGCCTTCTTCTATCTTCGAGCACCCCTGCAAATTTGTGTTTTCTATCTGTTTCTTGCAGTGAAATGGTGAGCGACAAAAAGCAGAGCTCTGGGGAGCTCCTAGCAGTGAAATGAGGCGAAAATGTGTCGATGTGGGGGTCTTTGGTGATGTGGTGGAGAAGGAGTCACGGATGCTCGATCCATTCATGATCGAGATGAGTGGAGATGCAGGGAATTTTCATAAGCATAAGGAGAAAAAGGTGAGGGCGGAAGGCAAGGTGGAGCGAGTCTGGAGTGGTCTGAAATATGTGGCGAAGATGGAGCTCCGCCGATCGATGATTTGATTTTTACGAAAAATAAAACATAATTGAACGAAACAATGACTCAACCTATACTATTGCTACTGTTATGAATCAAAAGATGGAAAAAAAGGGAAGACGCTTACTGGGGACACACCTGAAGCAAACTTCAGGCGAAGGACCCCAGCGAGCTAGACCACCTCGACTCGACACACAAAACACCTCGCTAAATGGTTGAGCATACTCCTTCTGTCACCAAGAAGGTTGCTCGATGCATATGTTTAGGTATGAAAGGCAGAAGAGGGATCAAGGAGTCAAGGTAGCTCAGAGGAGATGCTTTATATTTGGGTGACTACGTCAGGGAATGGCGCTCGAGGTAGAGGTGCATCATCTAAGGAATGCTAGTGGCATGAATGGTGGATGAATGAGGAGGAAAAGTCAAGAAGATCTCAACTCAAAATAATGAAATGATCCTTTGCGAAAATCGAGGAAGATAGGTCAAAGGCAAGGTTCTGACGAATCCAAGCCTAGGTCAGGGGAGTTGACCCAGGTCAACGGATGGCATGGCCTGATTGGGCCAACTCATCAACAAAAAGACAAAACTGAAGTAAAAAAATAAAAATAATTTAAAATAAATTAGTAAATGATTTTATTATATTTTGGTTAAAACATAAAATTTTTTATAATTTTCTGTAGTATTTTTATATGATTTTTATTTATATTTAAGGGCTTATTTATTACAATTTAATTTTTAGGATTTTATTTATAGGTATATTTACCTATTTTATGTGTATTTTATTTTTATTTTGTATTCTTGATTTCATTATTTTATTTTCTTAATTTATATATTTATAAATTATTTAATTATACATAAATATATTTTTATTGTATTTTTCTGAGATAAAATGCACACTTAAATAAATAAAGGTATTAATTATATAGGTATAAGTATATGTATTTCATCTATGTATTTAGGTATATTATTTTATTTTTGTCTTTTCTTTATGATTTTATTATTTTATATATATGTAGATATACTATAAATATTATTCAAAAAAATTTAAAAATATAATTATTAAAATAATAAATAATAAATAAAATGAATATTTTATTCTAGTATACTATACTATAGGGATCGAAAACCTAACTTTTGCATCTTAACTCCAAATTGGATGAAACTATCTTAACTCAGATTTTGATACATTTTGAGTACATATGGAGAAGATATGTGACTGGGAAGTTTGGGTTTTGCCTTTTTATTCTGAGTATAAAAAGTACAGTGTATATTATTTTTGTGTAAACTCAATTTTAGATTTTTCTATATATTATTATCTACAACTTTCAAGCATAGAGTTTCTTTATTTTGAGGTTAAATAATAGAATATAAAATAGATCCCCAAAAGGACTTATTGATGAATAAAAGAATATCATTTTTATTGTCTTTTTTGGCCCTTATATCCCCCTACTTTATTCCCTATCGACCTAGACATCAAGATGCCTAGGTCTCAAAATTTAGGGTGATAAAATAGCTTTGGCATTTTATTGTTTTTTTATTTATTCTATAATTTTGGCATTAAAACACTATTTTATATGCAATAAATTGAATAAATAGTGATTGCTAATTTGTACAAAATAATGCTATTTACATGCATTAGCTAGGATTTTTAAGGCCAAAAATGATAGAACAAAGATGATGAAATAGAGATTCATCACCCCCTATACTTGCCTTTACTAGTCCCTAGCAAACACTTATGCAAGAATTACAGAAAATAAAAAGAAAGAAAAGAAAAGGAAAGAAAGTGGATTGATTTTTATTTTCAAATTATTCTTAATAAAATCAATGTTTGGAGCTTTGATCAGACCTTTGGATTTTAGGTGCGGTCGGAACCTTATTTGGAAGTGGATTTGAAACACAACAACCTTCGAGTATCCCAAGACTTTGCTCCAGTCTCCTCAATAGCGAGGTCAGAATGCTACAACTCATACACAAACCCTTATGACTATGAATCTATCATGGACAATGTGTGAGATATGTAGCTCTCCTTGGTTGAAGTAGTAAAAGTCAGTCTTCTCCACCATAGTGACCCTAATTCCCCAATCCAACAACTCTTTCCTCGAGAAGCGGGGTATTTTCTTCTAAGTTCAATTGACAACCATCTTGAGAAGAGGAGGTGGAGAGAAGAATGGATGTTAGTCAGTGTATCTACCTATCCGAGGATAAGTGACCAGTGTAGCTATGTCATCCCGCTACAGGCTCACAAGAGTATGAACTATGAAGCTCAAGCTTGCTTATTGACTATACAAATATATACACTCTGGAAGGTATTTTATTTTCAACATGGTCTGTCCCTTTTTTGGAATTTTTTATTTTTTCCATTTTTTATTACTATATACAAAAGCATTTGCATATGGACTTTTTCTTCTCGAGCCAGTTGGCTATCCCTCTTTTGAAGCATTATTGCAACCCCATTACTTCTGTCTTTAGACCTCGTCGCCATTGGATCAGGTTGGGGTACAATGCCACAAAAGTGTGACTTCTGATGTTTCCATAGGCTTGTGTCTCATGCCAGCAAATCCAACCCTCTACCACATCAACTGAGGTGAGTAAAGTGCAAAGTGCAGGTGTGCAAGCTAGGTCATTATCAACAAGAGTCATACATGTTCTCCGAAATACTCTACTTAGGCAATCAAGATGAAACTGAACTAAGTCTCATGATTTTAAAGAATTAAGTGAACTAGACCAGAAGTACCTCAATTCCAATTCCTATAAGGTTCCTGTGATTAACTATTTTTAAGGTCCAACCAAGTTTCAATATTCGGATTTTTCTTAGACTTGTTCAATTATCAAACTCAATCTGAAAAATGCAAATGCTAATGAACAATGTAGACAATATTTTTATGATGTAATTTTCAAATTTCGAACTTTTTATGGGTTTTTGAAAAGATTTTGCAAATTTTTATGCACTTTTTGAAAAGATTTTTACAAATGCTTTTGGGAATTTTTTATTTCTCAAAATTTTAGGGCTTTTACAAAAAATTTTGGAAAAGAACTCGGTACAAATATTTACACAGGGATGCATCTCATATTTACAAGAGCTTGGTTTTTAGGAATTTACAGGTTTGTATATGCATGATTTTGTAAAAGAGTTTTTATTTGCTTGAGTTATATACAAAGTTCTCAAAGTAATTTGAAAAGATTTTTGCAATCATTTTGAAAATGTTATTTTACATACTAATTTGATAAATAACTTTTACAAACATTTCACAAAATCTGATAATCATTTTGCAAATATTTTTCAAACCGTATAGTTAAATTTTCCAAATTATTTTCGCAACTATTTTTCAAAATCATTTGAAAATTGGTTTTCAAAAGTTTTTATTTCAAACAAAGAGAGAAAAATTTCAAACAATATATTTTTACAAAGGTTGAAAATATTTACCAAAACATTTTCCATATAGTTTTAAAAATATTTATCAAAAGATTTTTCAAATTATTTTTCAAACATTTTGGAAAAAAGTAACATGATTTTATATCAGTAAATACATAGAATTGGGTATGTGTGTACTAATTTTTATTAATTAGCCATATTATAAAAAAATAAAAAAGTATGAATTATTGCTAAATATATACGAAGTAAATAGGACCCTGCTAAATTTAGCTTGAGCTATTTCCTCATAGATCAGAGAGAAAAAGAGAAGACATAACTCATAATGAGCATAAAAAAGCCTAAATAATAATGAATAAGGAATGAACAAGAAGTTGACCATCCGCCCTATACCTAGGATCAACTAATCCTAAGTATAGTAGACTGTACACAAAGCAGGGAGGGTCAAGGGTGGGAATGTATGCAATCATCGACTCAGCCTGTCCCCCACTATACTTAGGGTAAAATATCCCTAAGTATAAACAAAGTATCAAAAGTTGAGGGGACAGGTGAGGGATCAGAAAATGAACAACTCAGGGTATACACTCCCCCCTATACTTAGGACAAGGTACATCCTAAGTATATCAAGGATGAAAGGGATGACACCTTTTCGGAAGAAAAAGAAAATAAAGAGCGGAAAGCAGAAAAAGAAAGATCATTCAAAAATATTTTGATCGGCTCTATCTGAAACGACGAAAGAGGTTACTTTCTGCTCTTCTTCATATATAACTTGAATGGAGTCAATGACAGACAGGAAAGTATCATGCTCTAAGTAAGGCTTTAGTGGAAGTCCATTGACTACAAAGGGTTGTGTGCCAGCTGATAATTCAGATTTTATCATGTTATCATTGCCATGCATGTGTTTCACTGTGGATGACCTAGTCCATTTGCTTTTCAATTTCCTTGGAAAGATTTTTAATTTGACATCAAACAACCAAACCTTCTGACTCAGCTCGAAATTATTTCAGTGGATGTGCTTGTCATGCCATTTCTTGACCTTCTCCTTGTACATCAGGCTGTTGTCATATACATAATATCTAAATTCGACCAATCTATTCAGATCCACTTTTCGATTCTTCCAAACTTTCTTGGAGTCCAAATTACAAATATTGATTGCCCATAAGGATTTATGGATCAGATCAACGAGAAAGTGGCAAAACTTGCCATAGACAAGGCCATAGGGAGACATTACTAATGGTGACATGTAATGGTGACCTGTACATAGTCATGTAAGCCCAAAGAACTGCATCAAGTAATTGAGACCAGTTCTTGTGATCTGGACATACAAGCTTCTGTAGAATTGTCTTTATCTCGCTGTTGGAGCATTCAACCAAAACATTAGATTGCCGGTGGTAGGGAGAAGCGACATGATGTTAAATGCAAAATTGAGTCAGCTTCTTCACCTCTCTTTTGAAAAAGTGGCTACCACCATCTAATATAAGGATTTTTGGTATCTTGGACCATGAGATGATGTGATCTTTCAAAAATTTACAGACAGTACGACTGTCTGCGGTTCGGGCTGGGATAGCCTCCACACAACGACTTACATAGTCAATAGCAAGCAAAACGAATTCATAAACCTGAATGTTTGGAAACGGGCACATGAAATCAATGCCCCAAGCATCGAAGATGATTGAAATATGAATGAACTTCAGAGGTATTGTGTCTCTCATTCCTATGGTACTGCATCGAAGATGTTTGAAATATGAATGAACTTCAGAGGTATTGTGTCTCTCATTCCTATGGTACTGCCCATTTTCTGGTAGTCTGTGCAATGCTTGACGTAATCTTCTACATCTTTAAACAATGTTCGCCACCATAGGCCACTTTGAAGTATTTTTGTTGTCATTCTTCTGCCTGAATGGTGCCCTCCATATTCAAGGTCATGTCAATGCACGAGGACACTTGGAACTTCCTCCTAAGGGATACAACTCCGCCATGTGCAATCTGCCCCCTCAAGAAAGATATATGGGTCCTCCCATTTGTATAAATGGATATCATGCAAAAACTTGTCCACTTTCAGCTTGGATCAATCTTGTGGAGTTTTCTTGGACACAAGATAGTTCACAACATATGCATATTGGGGGAGCAACATAATTGACAGGATCACGGCATCTGGAAAGGTCTCTGTGATCGGTTGCAAGTTCAACTCAGGAGATTTAGCCTCGGGAAGTCATGATAAGTGATCGACCAATACATTCTTTACTCCAAGTTTATCTCGTATTTCTAGGTCAAACTCCTAGATGAAAAGGATCCACCTGATGAGATGTGGTTTAGCATCCTTCTTCTGCTGGAGGTATCGGCTGGTCGAATGATCTGTATAAACAATGACCTTGGATCAAAGGAGATGGGATCTTAAATTTTCCAAGGCAAAAACTACAACTAGCAGCTCCTTCTCAGTAACTGTGTAATTCCTTTGAGCTTCATCGAGCATTCGACTAGCATAGTGCATAGAAAATAGGACGTTATCTTTCCCCTATCCCAGTACTCATGGCATAATCTGATGCATCCGTCATGATTTCGAAGGGTAACGCCCAATCGGATGGCTACAAGATAGCGTCCTGAGTGATGAGTTCTTTCAGCTGATTGAAGGTAAGGAGTACAAGGTCATCAACAATAAAATCATTCTTCTTGACCAAAATTTTAGTCAACGGGTGGGCTAACTTGCTAAAATCTTTGTTGAACCCTAGGTAGAAACCGACATGACCCAAAAATGACCGGACTTATTTCATTGTTGTTGGTGGCTCGAGTTTAGAAATCACCTCCACCTTGGCTGGGTCAACTTCCATGCCATGTTTGGATACAAAGTGACCTGACACACTTCGTTTAATCACCATGAAGTTGCTCGTCTCCCACGAGAGCACTAGATTGACTTCGCAGGACCTCCGTAGAACTCGATTTAGATAGTCAAGGCATTGATCAAATGAATCCTTATAGACCAAAAAATCATCCATGAAGACCTCCAGAAAACTACCCACCATGTCAGCGAACACTACAAGCATACACCTCTGAAATGTGGTTGGGGCATTTCATAGTTCAAATGGCATCCGTATAAAGGTGTATGTCCTAAATGGATTGGTGAACGTGGTCTTCTCTTGGTCTTCAAGATCTGTAGAAACGTGATTGCATCCGAAGTACCCATCCAAGAAGCATAAATATTCCTTCGTTTCCAGTCTCTCAAGAATCCGATCAATGAAGGACAATAGGAAGTGGTACTTCTTGGTGGCGAGGTTCAATCTTCTGTAATCAATGTACACTCACTAAGAAGTGCGTACTCTGGTCGAGATCTCGTCTCCTTTATCATTGTTCACAATAGTGATCCCTGATTTCTTAGGCATGACGTGCAACGGGGAAATGGGATAGATGAATCCTGCTAATATATCTCTATTTTATCACCCTTATTCTTTCATTTTGGCCTTTAAACCCTAGCTAAATACATGTATATATCATTAATTTATCAAAATAAGCATTCATTAATTTGTACAAAATACAATATAAAATATTGTACATTTAATGTATTTAATGCAAAAATAAAAGAATAGAGAAAAGAAAAGAAAAAGGGTGAAGTGTCAAAGATACTGAAGTGACCCTAGCCCTTGAGACTCAATCATCATGATGACTTAGTTGACAAGGAATAAAGTAGGGGATATAGGGCAGCAAATTGTTAAGAAAACACAATCAGATAACACGACAAAATAGGACAATAATTACTTTTTGGGATATATTTTATTTTTTATTATTTATTCATCAAATCAATAAACTTTGTACATGAAAGTTGTAGATGAAAATACAAATAAAAATAAAAAATTTATTTCATAGAAAAACAATATGCAGTGTACTTTTTATACTCTAAATAAAAAGACAATATCCCAATTTCCCAGACCCGTATCTCCCAAATAAAAACTCAAAATATATCAAAATCATATTTAATTGTATATAACTTTTATTAAGTTATTTTATGAGGTGATTTCATATTTTTCGGAGTTAAGGTATGAAAGTTAGCTTTTGGACCCCAATTGTATAGTATACCTGTATAAATTATTCATTTTATTTATTCTTTATTATCTCTATATATCTATATTTTTATAATTTTGTAAATATTATTTATAACACTTGTACATATTTAGAACACAATAAAACCATAAAGAAAACATAAAATGAAAATAATATACTAAAATAAATAGATAAATACTCATTGTATATACATCTATAATATACACCTATATTTAATTAAATGTAAATATTATATCGCAAAAATACAATAAAAATATATTTACGTACATAAAAATAAGTTATAATTTTATAAATTAATAAAACTAAAAAATACAAAATAAAAATAAAATACTTAAAACATAGATGAATATCTCTATAAAATAACCATAAAAATAAACTTGTAATAAATAATCTCTAAAAAATAAATAAAAATCATAATAAATTACTATATAAAATAATAAACATTTTTTTCATTTAATAATCGAAAAATAATAAATTCATTTATTATTTCTTTTATATTTTGAAAGTCTTTTCTACCTTGGAATTTCCTAGTTGGTCCACGCAGACCAACCAGCTGCACGTATTCATTAACTTAGGTCAATTGTACCCCACATGCTTAACCTGTGTCAGAATCACGTGTCATCCCATCTTCGACCAATTTCTACACCTCCCCCATGACCCTTCTGACCTCGAGATTTCCACTATTGTGTAGCCCCATAGTCCTTCATCCACATCCTTCCTAGAATCCCCACTAAACCTCGATCGATTGCACGTAATTGATCCTCGAAACTCAACAAAAATCCCCTTAGAAATAATTCCCCATCACCCATTTTGTCGTTTCGCTCTTCTTTGATCTTTAACCCCTCAGATCATGTCCAGGAGCAACGCCATGGCGACAATCGATGATTTCCCTTGAACTACAATGAGGAGAGCGCGAGAGGAGGCGCATCCAGCCACCGATGGTAGAGCTCCATCATGAGGTTCTATCTCTTTGGACCTGGGCTAAATCGAGGTCATTTCTGTTGTTTCTAGGTAAATTGTGGTCTTAGTTTTCACTTCTGACAACTAGATTTCGCTTTTTATAAGTATCTTAGGACGAATCCTAATTTGTGTGAAAGTTGGAGCTTGGGCTCCAGGTCGGTTTCATCGTTTACCCGACCATTAATCGATCCATTTCCATGCCCATCTCATTTCTTGTCATCTTCTCAGCATGAACCGCCCATTTGCCCCTTGATTCCAGCAATGAATCAAGGTTCCGAGATCCATCTTTCTCCTCCCACTGGTGTTGTGCCCATTCACCCATTCCTTTGTTGCTCAGCTTCATCCTAGGGCCGAGACAATTCGTATCGAGTAGCTCGATCTTTTGGTGCAAGTCCATACTCCTGAGAAGCCCCTGGAGCGAGGATTCGAGGTCAACATTGAGCTCCGGGATGCTAGAACTAGAAGCCCTTCTAGATCACCATCGCTGGGATCTGGAGTTCATTTGAAGCAACCTGCCGACGTAAATGAGCACCACAAACATTTTGCCCCTTACGGCGAGGAGATTGGTGCATGGAGTCAACTTGAATCGACGATTGAAGTTAACCTTTGCAGGTGTTCTTCGTGTTCTTTGAAGACCTCTAAGAGCTGTTGGATTGAAGCTCCCTGCTAGGTTCAATCTCGACCCTTGGATCAGATGAAGCATTACCCAACCACGACTGCAAGATCAAACACGTGGTGCACGTCCAACGGTTGGATCCGAAGCATTAGTGTGTAATTTACACAGAACCCCCTTTACATATTTTGTAATTTCTATATGGTCTTGTAAATATTTTATGCAATTTAAAATTCTTTGATAATTTTCATGCGCACCCTTGAACTTTTCTTATATTGCATATTAGTCCCTACCAGGTTCACGCGCACTAGCACGTGTATTATTGTAAAAATTGTATGCATGCATGTGTAGTTATTTTAATCTTTGTTTAATATATTAAGTGTGGATACTAGTTATAAATTTTGCTTGTAATAGCATTTGACCTCTTGAACTTTTTTTTAAGTTGCAAGTATGCCACTACTAGTTATGTGATTTTTGTGTAGGTTTTCTATCTATTAAAAATACGTTTCATGCTCTAAAAATTGTATAAAAATAAGGTAAAGTTCATGTTTGCTTGTGGAATCATCTTATATTTTTAGATCAATATTTTAGGACTTTCTTTTATTTTATAAAAATAAAAAACTGCACGGATAGCCCATGTTTGTCTTAAAAAAGTAAAAAATATAGAAAATTATGTTTAAAATCTCCAAGAAAATAGTGTGTATTTATTATAGTGTTTAGTACCCCCAAACTAAAAATCCCTAAAAAATATAAAAAGAAAATATATAAAAATTAAAAAGCTCCAAAATCTTGTAAAAAATATAAAAACTCTTCTAAAAATCCAAAAATATTTATTTATATCCTATATTTTCATTTATATATAATATATATATTTGTTTTGAGAATTTTTTGACATTACTTCATATTTTAAAATTTCAAAACAATTCATCCTACTTAAAAAGTCTCTGATTTTGTGTATTTTTTACTTTAAAAATGTAGAAAAATAGCAAAAATATCTAAAAAATCATAAAAAAATTAAAAAATATAAAAACCGAAAAAGTTTATTTTTTGTATTTTGTTTATTTTTAGTTTTATTTATATATATTATCATATATTGTATATATAGCCTTATATATATATATATACTTTTCATAAAAAAAGAAATTAAAGATGCAATATATATATGTGTATATATAATTAAAATATATAAATATTCAAACATTTATTTTATTGAATTAAAACCCACATATTTTGAGAAACAAATGTGCGCATATATATACATACACACCTATATTATTTATCCAATATTTATTTATAAATAATATTAAGTGCTACATGTTTGGATTCCTATGTTCGATACCCCACTCTACTTGTCTCTATACACATTTATTTGTAGGGTTTATAATAAATTTTATTCACACCTGCTTATTCATCGATTTATATATATGCATGGGTTGATTGTTGAAGAGGACAATTTGGGCTTTGTGAGAGGTCATTTCAGTGACTTCGCTCTTGCCTTGTGTGGAGTGTACGACTCTCTCCTCTGTACGAGCGGTCCATTTTCAAATGGCATCATTGCCCGGGAGCAACGGATTGTAGCACATTTTTGTATATACATAGTTTCATATTATTGTCTCTTTGTTCTCTACTTATTTTATTTTGATAATTGTTTAATTGTTCTAATCCATATTTCTTGTTGATCTTTCTTATGAGGGACTGCTTAGAGATAACTTTCTCTTAGGAAGTAGGCGCACCTGAGACGAGCGGAGGTCGACCTTCTCTTTGTGAGCCTAGAAATGGATATTTACATAATCGGAAGCAACAGTAGAAATAGTGTTCTCATTTACATCAAAATCCATGCCCACCTCAGACTGTACAAATGGATGACTAAAATGAGCAGGTCATCCAAGAAAAGCGAGCATCCAAAATCTACAGGCGGGACTCCATCAGCTAGCATCGGGATGGTTGCAGGTGCGGTCTCCACGGTGGCTGGCGTGGTGGTGCTCCAGCTACTGCTTTCTTTTTGTAATTTTTGCTTCTTTTGCTTTTTTGGTGTTTTATTTCTAGTACTTCTCCTTCATCTTCATCTTCCTCTTCCTCACCCAACCCAGATACTAGATCGGCTGATGTAGAAGATGACGATGACTCTCCCGGTGAATCTTTATTCTTCCCATTCACCGTGGCAGTCCGTTGCAGGGTCCTACCACTCCTTCGATTGATAGTATTAGATAAAAACAAATCATGCATATCTGACTCTGTTAGACCGAAGAGAACATCATAGACTAAATGCTCTTTCTTCATGAAGTTGTTGGGGTTTGCTTCGACCTATTCCAGAATGGGAGTTTTGGTGACGGTGAGGTCATCGAGTTCCTGGCTCATCTCTGCTAGGCTTTTCACTAGCTGAGCTAGGCAATCCAAGGTGGGGTTCACAGGAGCAGCCTCAAATAGTTCAATGTGATGTCCACACTGATACTGCGAATGGTGTGGAGGTTGTGAGTGGTAATATTGATTTTGGTAGTGAGGAGGAGTATGGTATTGTTGTTGGTGCTGAGGAGGTTGGTGCTCATATGGGACAATTGAGTATTGTTGATTCTGTTGGTATGGATGGTACTGCAGTTGTTGGTAATGATTATGTCTCCAATTGCCCTGGTATGGCAGAGACTGTTGTTGGTGGTGTTGAGGAGGTTGGTTCTGGACATATCTCCCTCCTTGTTGAGGGTGGCGATTTTCTGACCGATGGCCTTGTTGTTGTCCACCAGGATGAGCTAGTTGTGTATCATTGTTCACACACCATTCACCTCTTGAATGATAGGGGGTGGAGGAGAGAATTGATCCAGTAATGTCTAGATCTCAAGCTGGTAGACTACCAGCTATCACTGTGGCTGATGTGGAGATGTTGATTCTGGGGCTTGCACGTAATAAACGTGTTGGACCGCTGGCTGGGTTTGACTCTGCTGAGGAGGTTGTGGCGAAGCTTGCTCCTTCGACTGAGCGGGAGTGGTAGCTGATGCAGACACAGAATTGTAGGAGCTGATCGTACTGACCAACAACTCTAGGTGCTTGGTTATATGATAAAACTTGTCTAGATTTTATGTCCTCTATTCGACCACGACGAGTTTCTCAAGGTCATGTGATCGTTTCTCAATAACATCCACCTTAGATAGGTGGCCCCTTATGATGCTCAAATTGGAGCTCTCGTCCAAGTCTGGCTCGTGAGAAGATGCCATATGAACTGGCTTCCGGAGGTTGTGGGGTAGGCACTGATATGCACAGAAATGACAACAAGGCAACCTCTCCTTCAGTCATCTCCATGAAGATCTACCATACGACATCCTCATCCTTGTTGAAATGCGAATTGCCACAAGCAACATCCATGAGCTTCTGACTTTCAATTGTCAGTTCCCCAAAGATATGATGGACCAGGCTAGTCTGAGGAATGTCATGATGGGGACATCTCTCCTACAACTCTATAAACCTCTCCCAAGCCTCATGAATGGATTCATGGATAGCTTGGGTGTAGTTGTCTATATGGGCACACATATGGTTAAGTCGCCTAAAAGAATAACATTTACGCAAAAAGGCAGACTTAAGCTCTTCCCATGTTGTGACGACCTTCCCCAAGTGGTTGATCAAATGAAGGGATTTGTCCAAATCCTGGAGACTAAATGGGAATGTTCATCTTGACTACTACTAATGGTATGTTAAGGTAGTGAGTTGTACCACAAATGCACCCAAATTGTTGCAGGTGGATATAAGGCTCTTCGTTTGCATTACCGTAGAAGCTGAGCAAGAGTGCCAAGAGCTGAGTCTACAGTTCGAAATGTTCATGGATCGTTGGGATTTGGATCCACTCAGTGACATGTCCAGCTCCAGGGTTGTAGGTTTCCTTGAGGGTCTACTTGGGCCTCTCTGCTCGAGCTTCTTCTGTAGGGACTGCACGCCCTCCACATGCTCATCCTTCTTGTTCTCCTCCTCCTGGGTTATCTCTCCTTCTCCTCAAGTCATTAAGCATGTCTTGGAAGGCGACCTGGGACAATGACCTGTCGTTGAGCAGCAATTGTATCTCCTGAATGGAGGTGCGAAACTGGGCATTCACGGCGTTCTGGTCTGGCTGGCCCTGCTCCTGCTGTGTAGGATACTCGTGTCCATTCACTTTCCCTATGGGAGCAATATCTGAATCTTTTTCTAAATCAGAATCTGATAGAAGTTCAGGCTCTAGACCGGGCTCATGATCTGCACATGGAATGATGCCCCGATTAGTCTAAATAGACGCACCAGATGGAATAAATAGTTATGTGTCAAGGACAACACCGAATTTCATTAAGGATAGTGAAGTGTGAGGAGTGAAATAAATTTCCATCCAAAATGGGCAGAGTTCGGGATAAGAGTGATCCTAGACTATTGAAGAAATTGTGGAGTCTAGAAATCGGCTTGCGGAGTCCAAACTAGGTTCTCGAGAATCGCCCGAATTATTTGAGAAGGCAAGTATTTGGAATCAATGTTAGTGTCGGCAGAGTCTCGACTAAGCCATCCATGAGTCATCATCTTGAAGGTGAAGAGGAAGTTCGAGTTTGGAGGAAAGATACTGTGGTCAACGAGAATAAAAAGGGGTGCAAGACAGTAGAAGGCTAAAATGAGCGGGTTAAATGAGGAGTAGATCAAAGGAAAGTAAAAAGACACACAATGTATAGGATTGATATTTGAGCTTAACTAAAATCAAACAAACACCAAACAATTGTAGGTTGACCAACTCAACACAGATGAAGCCCTAAGAGTTAATCTGTTTTTTATCTTTTCAATTTTATATCTATTTTTGCAGGAAAGATCTTATGCCAAGTCCTTATGAACGATATCCCTATAGGAGCGTGTGTATTCCCAGGCAAGGACCTCATACTTCTTCGACCTACTTTGAAACCTATGATCTAGGCATTGAAATATCTTTGATCTCGTGCCTAGGGGGCTACTCAACCAAAGAATAAGAAAGGAAGCCGGAAACCACTACTTCGGACCTCGCTCGCAATGGAATCACCCGTGAGCGTGCAAGGACCTACTCGGACGCAAACCAACGAGACATACACACCCGTGAGAGCATGGCCTACGCTTAACACTTCAGACCAAGTCAGATGCTCCACACAAGGTGGGAACACCGTGCTCGACAATGCCCTACTTGGTCACATACGATAGAAGTTCCAATACTTCACCCTCCAAAGTGATAATAAAAGCGCCACAGATCATGATTTGGAATCTATTCCTTATGGGTTGTGCCTCACTTGATATGGAATGTATCAAAAAATATTGAGGGCTTTATGAACCCAAACAATGATCTCCATTACCAATTTCAATTAATGTCAAAGTTTTATTAGCAGTCCCCTTATTTTAATTTTTTGGTTTTCAAATTTTTTGAGTATTTTTTAGAGCAAGCCAACTAAGGATTTTTTTATATTTTCCCTTTAATCCTAACATGTGGAAAAAAAGAGAGAGAAGGTAGAAAAGCAATGCAAGTTGTCACTAAGATGGAAATCTTTCCTTAGTGACTAATGATGCATGTGGAGTTAGAATTACTTGTAGTGATTCCCAGCTCTCTCCATGCAGGATGCAAACAAACTATATAAATCTATGCTATATGTACAATATGAAAATGGTAGAAATCACTCTAAACAAGAATTCTTATTTATCGTGAAGAACTAGATGCTAATTATTCAGAACTGAGATCCAAAAATCTGGTCTTGGATGCTCATTGGTGCCCGCCACAACGAGTCCTACAAGCGATTTATGAGCTTCTCTCGGCACTCGATCTCAAGCCCATATAATCAACAACTGACTAAGTCCAAATGTAAAAAAACTATAAGAACATGCTTCTATTAGGTGTTTGGACCTACTTTATTGTGCAAGCAATCCTAATGCCTAAGGGATCATTCCAAAAAATAAATGAAACAAAGGAGAAAGCTCAAAACATGTGAAATAAAATAAAAAAACAAAGAAAACATGAAAAATCATGACGAGACCCTTAGGTGAACAGACACCTCGGCACTGGACCTCTCTAAGTGTGGAAATGTCTAAATTATTAAAAATTAATTATAGAAAGAAAATAAAACACTCTCTCACAAAAATAAAATAAATACTATAGCCAGGCTGCTCTTCTCCTTCTTCCCTACTCTTCTCTCCTACTCTCTCCCGGTTGGCTCACAAGTAGAAGGCCAACCTCTATTCGGCTCGGGTGCGTCCACCTCCTAAGAGATAGTCTATGTCAAGCGGTCCCTCGCAAGAAAGATCAATAAGAAAACATGAATTAGAATAGTCAAATAATTATCAAAATAAAGTAATCAGAAAACAAAGGGAAAAAATGATGTGCAACTATACACAGAATGTGCTACGATCCATTGCTCCCTGGCAACAATGCCATTTGTTTAACCAACTCGATAAGAGGAGAGAGACGTACACTCCACATAAGGCGGGAGCGATGCCATTGAACTAACTTCTCACAAAAACCAAGCGGCTAAGATAATAATTAACCCATGCAATAATATCATGCAATGAATATGCAGGTGTGAATCAAAATTTATTATACCCTACAAACAAGTGTATAGTGGACAAGCAGGTAGGAGTCGAACTCAGGGACACATGTGGTAACACAATATTATTTATAAATAACTAATAAATAATGATTATAGGTATATGCACACTATTTACTTTGATTTTTGTGGGTTTTTAAATATTTATATTTTTTATTAATACATTTTTAATAATATATATTAAAATAGTTATAAAATATTTATAATAATGATTAAAAGTATACTTATATATAACCTTATATGATTATATAACACACTCTCGTGTAATATAACTATAAATATAGGTAAAAATAATAAAAAATCACAGAATAAAATGTTTTTTTACATGTTTCTACTTTGTTGTGATTTTTCAAGTATTTTTACTAATTTTTAGGTATTTTCAAAGTCCAAAATATCCCAAAACAGGGATAAAATAAAATATGCCAAATTAATTTGGGGTTTAAAAATAACAAAAAGCCTAAAAAAATTTCCAAATTAATTGTAATACATACTAATTTATAGAAATAAAAATACATAACATAAAGATATATTTTTTCGGGTATTTGATGATTTTTTATATTTTTTATAGGATTTTAGTGCTTTTTAATTTTAAATTTTTTCTTTTTCCATTTTTAGGGATTTTTGGTCTGAGGCTACTAGATACTATAATAAACTAGATACTATAATAAACACATACCATTTTTGGGAATTTTTAAAGATGATTTTATTTTTTTTTGGATTTTTTAAAACAAACAAGAAATATCCATGCAATATCTTATATTAAAAAATAAGAAAAGGCCATAAAACGTAAAACTAATTACATGGCATGACAAAGCATCATCCAAGTACCTCATCCTATTTTTTGACAATTTTTATAACACAGATAATATTATAAAAATTAGACAACCATACACAAAACTTCTTGAACGGGAAGGGGTATATTTACAATTAAAAAATAAATACAAGGAGCACATTGCAAAATACCCAAAACTTTTGAATGAATATTAAAACTTTTAATATTAAAACACGGTTTCAAAAGCCGTGGGGGTATGCATGCAAATCGCCCATGCACGTGGGCAGCCATGTGAGCTAATGTGATAGAGGATGAAACTACAATATTTAAAGTATCTGAGGGCTTACATGCAGACGTTATCTCTATAATAAAAATGCGGAGGGGAACTTTGAAATTTACACACTAAAACATTAAGGGTGGGGTTATTTGCTCCTCAACACATGGGCGATCTAGTGGTTGGTAATGCGCACTGCTTCGATTAAAACTGAGGGTCATGATTAGACATGGGCCCTTATTCATGATCCAACGGTGATGTGGGTGTTGATGAATACCCATTCATCACTCTTTATTCTTGTATTTTAGCTACAAACACCTTTGCAAATACATGTATATCTTTATAAATACAAATAATTACCAAAATGCATGCATTGTGTAAAAGTTAATAATTAGCATGTTTTTGTGCATAAATAAAAGAATAAAGAATTAAAAGAAAAAGAGGGAGATATTTAGAATAAATATTGAGCGACCTAATCCCAAGGGAGGGCTCAGCATGGGCCTGACCGCATAAAAGCCAAAGTAGAGAGAGATAAGGAAGCTCATGTCTGTAAATATACATGAAAATAGAATAATAATATTTTCCTATAAAAATAAAACAAAATGGATTTGTAAATATTTGTATATATTTGTAAATACAAAATCAAAATAAAAATGAGAAAATTAAAAAGAAAAATAAAAATGCTTCCACCTTGTATATATTCACCATGTACATAAAACCACATAGCTATTTATTTATCCCTATAAATAAATAAATTAAAATCCCATAAAAAGTGTACATATTCTATACTTCCTGGTGTAAATAAATAAAATAAAAATCATAAAAACAAAAATAAAATAAAAAGAAACAAAAATAAAAATCAAGTCCTCCATTGTATATATACCATGCACCTAATTGTATATATCTATTTATTTAACCCTTGTAATTAAATAATAAAAATAAAATAAAAACACTTAAATATTCTAAATTTTATCTTGTAAATAAATAAAATATAAAATTGGAATAAAAATGCACAAAAATAATTAATTAGAAATCAAAAATTAAAAATTCAATATTGTATATATACCTATACATAGTACTATATTGTAAATACCTATTTTTATTTCAAAAAAATAAATAAAAATCACAAAAGAATAGTTTAAAATAAAATAAACATTTTTCATGTTTTGAGTTTTTATTAATTCGGCCAATTCCTATTTTATTTTGAATTTCCAAATCATTTTTGATGTTGCCTCTCCTGATTGGTCCACGTGGGATGTTGACCCCCCGGTCAACTCCCCCCTTGGACCACAACCCGCGGATCGTGCACGCCCGACCCGACTTCTCGGATTTATTGCGTCATGACCCGATCATCAAAACCCGGAACCCCGCCGTATAAGACCTCAGCTCCGCCGCGCCTTTCTCTCATCTTTGGCTCGTGCATTCTCCACCCCAGGACCTCCGCCATCTCCGCCTGAGTGACAACAGTCGGCCGGTGGTGTTGCAGCGAGGAGAGGGTGTCCAAACCATCGATCTGGCGACCTAACGCCACCGTGCGCCTCCACCAGCGTAGTGCTCGAGCCTCGGGCATCGACGGCCCTCGAGGCTAGGACCAGGAGCTCCGTCAGCTCGTCCCCCGTCGACATCGCCGATCAGGTAGCCTTAGATCTTCATAGCTTTCCCTAATTTCCGTTTAGCCCCAAATCGCATATTCATCGTCGCCCTTCGATTCCGATCACCCCCGTCCACATCTCGACCATCGGACTTGACCATCACCTTCGCACTTCTCCCACGTACGTGCTTCACCCATCCATTCAACCCAGTTTGCAAAGGAACTGGGATTCAAACTCCCTCGTCGTCGCTTCGCCGGAGCAAGTCCATTCTGACGCACCGACCATCCCCATCCCCTTTAACCGGGTCGAGGCACTTTGCCCTCGACCCACGAGTCTGTTGCACCACTTTGCAGGTCGAGACAAGCCCATCTGAGGGCTTGAACATTCAGGGGTAGCACCTCCAACTCCGCCTTGGTCGCCGGACCATCTCCGACGCCTCCAGCTTCATCGGAGGCCCTCTTCAAACGCGGGAGGCTCGGACGAGGAGCTCTCCTGCATGCACTCGAGTCTGACGATACTCGCCGTCGATGAGTTCTTGGAGCATCCTCCGCGTCCGTCCGATCGCACCCCTTCGCTCCAGATTCAATCAGAGCCGTCCCCTTGAGGAGCAGCAGTGACCGTTAGATGCGATCTGGAACGCCTGAGTCAGCCAGGGTTTAGCCACTGCCAGCGACCGTCAGATCCACCACGTGGCTGAGCCTGGAGCGTGCAATCAGCCGAAGAGAAGTCCCTCATCCACAACCATCCGATCTTCCACGTGGCTTCCTCTCGGCCCATCTGCTAATAAGGGGTAAATTACCTTGTAGGCCCTTCTCTTTTCTGCATTTAATATTTAGTCTTGTAAATGGCTTTTGTAGTTCATTTTATTTTGGTCATTTTGCATCGAGGACCCTACTGTTTTGAATATTTACATTTGTGTCCCTGTTTATAGTGGCCACGTGCTTCGCCATGTGCTTGAGTGGGTTATTTGCATCATTTTCCCTGTAGTTCAGGTGTGTTACTCTCTACATTTTTATAAATAGGAATGACAAAAATGCCCCTCAGAGTCTGAATCACGTGTGTCGTGCGTGTTTTCATGGATATTTTGCATTTTCAGCCCTAAGTTTTCCTATCGTGTTATTAAAAGGCCCCTGCAACATATTTTAATTGCAGATAGGTCCCTGTGCATTGTACCTGGTTGTTTGATTTTAATAAAATAGCAAAATTACTCCATATGACGTGAAAATTGGACATGTGGCTCCTGCCACTATGTAAAATTTTCTCTGATTTTTAGAGACATTTTTGACTCTTATTAGTATTTTTAAAAATTCAAAAACACACATTTTTATAACTGTCCATATATAAAATTCACAAAAAATTGTTAAAAGAATCTCTGAAGTTTCTAAAACAATTAGATTTTGTTTATTTTGTTGTGTTTGATTTTCTGACTAATTTTGGTCATTTTTGGAATTATATATAATATAAAAATTGAAAATCATTGAAAAAATTAGAAAAATGCTAATAAATAATTGAAAACTCCAAAAATAATAAATCCAGTTCCTAATTTTTCCTTGTAGTTTATACTTTACAGGAAAATTATCTTCAGTTATTGAAACGACCATTTGGCATTTTTAAATGGTTGAAGAAGCCTGACTAAACAGTGTCTTTGTTTTTCAGTCTTCTTTTATTTTTATAAAATTCCCAAAAAATCAGAAAAATACCAAAAATTAACCAAAAATAGTAAAAAAAACACAAAAATTCTAAAAATATTTTTGTTTGAATTTTTGGATTAATTTTGAGTGATTAAATAATTCTGTGAAGTTGCTTGTTTCCGTTGTTTTCCTATTTTCTTTATTATTTAAAAATCCAAAAAAATATAAAAAATATTAAAAACCCACCAAAACATTTTTGTTTTGTTTTTATTTTAGACTACTTCGTAGGTCGCGAGGCCATCACGTGCTCTCCGAGTTCGACCCTGGGTGCTATACCAGGTTAATCCTTTAGTGAGACCGCTATATTGAGTTTTGATCGATTTTTGCCTTCATTTGGTGGTCTGAATTTTTCTTGATTGAGCTCTGAGTCTCGGGCAACTGAGGTCGCAACGACCTTAATTTTACCTTTACCCCAGTTGTTCGGGCCGCTCATCAGGTGTCACGAAGAACACCGCAAGAACTACTCGCCAGTAAGATTTGATGTGCAGTATCTCCGTGCCAACAGTTGATCGTCCTTCTGGTGGGCCCATGACTTGCTAGGCCTCCTCTACGTGCATCAGGCTCCTCCAAGGACGACGGGAGCATTCCATATACTCAGACGATGTACGAGCACCAGGAGGTGCTCTATATGATCAGTAGGGCTCCAGATGCCTCCTGTACCAGATGAGTCCTTAGCTTGAGGGAAGTGTTCTTGGCCCACGGTTTAGGCAAAGATGCACATGGTGAAATGGGGATGATGCTCTGGTGGGTGGCGGCGGACGGAGAGGTGATTCCCAGATCCACGATGGATCTAGGGTGGATAAGATGGTAGATAGATGGAGAATCGAAAGGGGATGGGAGTGAGTTGATGATTGAGGTGAGTTACGAGTTGGAGATCGATGATTTCCCCTAAGGTGGGAACTCTAGGGAATTTGGGGGATTTTGATAATTAATGCTAAATACTTGATTAAATAAAAATTTAAATGCACGGAATGAAATCTAAGCAAAAAGATTACCTAAGAATGAAAAGAACAGGGGCTCAACAAGGCCAAAACCATGCAGTAGAACCTCACGGCGGTGCTCCGTCGGATATGGTGGATCTCCTAATATGCCGCTCCTCCTCACTGTAGAAGGCAACCCTGCCTTGCTGTCACCAGGACGAAGCTCTAGGGCACATTCTGAGGGTCTGAGATAGGCTAAAAAGGGATCAAAATCAAAAATAGTGAAGAGGGATTTATTTATAGATGGGAAGATTGTGAGTTTCAAGGGGAGTTTGCATGGATGGAGGCGGTGGTTGGTGAAGATGCTTGCATGGGCGAGGGTCAAGGATAGAAGGGTTGCATGATGGTAATGGTTTCGAGTGAAATAGAAGTAAGGTGGAGGCATGAAAAATGAGAAAAGATGGCATGTCCGAGGGTCTTGATACGGGGCAGGGCATGTCAATTGATGAATCTATGATTCTCATTCCTTATTCCTTTTTTTTAGCTTTATCATTTAGCAAAAACATCTATAAATATGTGTAAATACAATAAATTATCAATGTGCATGTCATTGTTAATATTGCATAATTAACACATAATTTCCAAAATTAAAAGAATAAAGAGAAAGGAAAAATGAAAGAAGGATGTAATTATGAAATGAGTATAGCCTGGCCCAAACCTCGAGAGAAGGTCAATTATTGACCTGATCGATAAGGAATAAAGTAGGGGGAGATAGGGTCCTTGTATGTTCATTATGTATTCTATGTATATATCACTTCTCCTATCTTATTCATCAATAAAAAGACCTCAAATCAAATTATTTTCTCAATAAAAGTTGTACACAAAATGTTTTCTAAATAACAAAAATACTTGTAAAATAAATTATTGTACATAATGCAAATAATACTACTCATAAAAAGCCACATTGCAAGAACTTAAATGATCAATTTCGTCTCCACATGAAATCAAATTCATCTAAAATCACCTTTATTGGACTCCAAATTAAATTAACTGTCAAATGAGAGTGGTAGCAAAAATTTTGGAGTTATGAGGTAAAAATTGATTTTTTTGGAGCATTGTATACTCATGTGCTACCTATACTTGTAATATATTTAATTATTTTAATTCAAAATTTGTGCATATTATATTTTAGACACTTGTACATATTCCTAAAAAAATAAAATAAAAATTAAAAATCACAAAATAAAATAAAAATAAAATAAAAAAAATCATTGTGCAAAAGCCACACATGTACATATGGTATACAATACCTATATATTTAATACCTTAGTTTAATTTTTAAAAATCAAATAAAAATCATTGTATACTCCTGAAACTATTTTGTAAACAAATAAAATATAAAATAAAGGATTATTTATAAAAATAAATTAATAAAAAAAGAATAAATTATATAAGTATATTATACCTATACATAATACCCTCTAATGTATATATGGTATATATAATTTCATAAAAATAATTAAAAATCACAAAAAATGGCTTAAAAAATAACAAACATTTTTCATTTTAATCACTTTTTATTTTAAATTCATTTTCTATTTTATATTTATTACTCTTTGATTTTTAAATTCTAAATTTTCTGATTGGTCAACTGGGGTCCATTGACCCGGTCAACCTTCCCCCTCTAGACCCGACCTGACTTCTTCGTCGTCAGATCTATTTTCTCCCTTTTTTCCATGACAGGTCCGACCACCATTGCCACTGATTTTCGTGCCTAATCCTTCTCCTAGGATATGTAATCCTCACGGATCCCTAGGAGGAGTCGGATCTTCCAAGGGTTCCACGCTTCCCCTCGATACTTCCAGACCATGGGACTCCCCAATAAATTCTCCTCTTGCTACCCTTGCTCTCCAACTCGTGCCTTTCCTCCTCTTTCCTCCTTAGTCACGTCCAGAAGAGTGACAAGCTTCCGAAGACCCTTTTGGAATGAGATTTGGTGGACATTTATCACGTAGCTCAGACGTGGTCGAAGCACTCCGTCACGTGCAGCTCCTTCGCCTTTCGCACTGGAGTCGAGGCCAAGACCTCACCTTCCCCTCCGCAGCTCTTCGTAGTTCATCGTAGGCACTTAAGGTAGCCCCCTATTTCCTCTGCATTTCACTTTCCACCTCGTTTTATCCATCAGCTCCGCCACATTTTCATTTACTCCGACCAGCCGGTTGGACCCCCACCTTGCCCATCCAACCACTTCGATCAATACTTCGACTCACCCTCAGCATTATCCCACATCATGATCATCCTTAGCTCCATCCTTAAGGTATGATTTAATGCCGAGACATGCACCCTTCACCTCTCCAGACGTCCAACTCCACCTCAATTTGCTTCCCTCTTTTCCCAGTTGTAATAATCCGACCAGAGCTACACCTTCGAGTCCTAGTATCTTTTGCAGGCACAGGTACGTGTGTGGAATGCTAAACCGAGCTCCATTAGAGGTTGAATTAAACCCTAACAATCTGAAGAGAAAGTCTGAGCAGATAAAGTCTACAGAGATCGCCTCTCCTAGTGATATTATGGATGACATTCACTATTTATTTGATGATGATTTTGTAACACTTAGGAGTGGTAGGAAGCCAACCGGTGTCGACTCAGGTGACATCTCGACGTATATTCTAGAGCGCCATGGAGTCTGGAGCGATGTTGATTCTACTAATCATGATGATGACGGTGGCACTGAAGCCACCAAGGATGATGATCCAGATGATGGTGTTGATGCCATCATATCCCCAGTTGCAAACAATGGTGTTGATGCCACTAGATTACCATATGACAGGCCAAAGTGTGGTACTGATAGTGCTCGTTCAGATGCTGTTGGTGATAATGATGCCACCAAGAGTCAAGCAGTTGTTTTGTCCTCGCATGTACCTGAGGATATTTTTTGAAAAATACCAAAAAATGGAAAACAATCAAAAATAAAAAATATGAAAAAAAAGAAAGGTTTCAGTACCTCCTTTGAATCCATCTATTGATATTGTTGATGTTTGCATGGATTCCACCATTATGCATGCTCAGAAACCCACTCTAGACGCTCATTCTTATGAGGAGGGTTCCTCTATCCCCTTCCCTCAAGCACTCCACTTAGGGAAGGGCCAAAAAATAGAAAATCACAAAAAGAGACAGCAGATAGAGTTCAACAAGCAGATGATAGACAGATTTCATATTTAGTTGACTCTTTAGGAGGCACTTGAGCATATCCCTCTCTTACAAAAGAGCCTTAGAGAGAAGACCACCATCCGTAGGAAGAAGAGGAGAAATCACAATGCAGAGATCCATGTGCTCACTCGTGCTACTTGCTTCAACATACATAACCGATTGCCAGCCAAGAGACCTGATGCAGGATCTCCTTATGTCAGATGCCACATCCATGAGTAGCAGTTCGATAGAAATCTATTAGATAGTGGATCCTCGATTAACCTCCTCCCGACTGGTTTACTCGATCGATTCAAGTTTGTCCCTCTTAGACAGAGTAGGACAGTTATTCAGTTTGCAGATCGATCTGTCAAGCGGCCGAAGAGGTTATTAAAGGATGTTGTCGTCACAATTCAGGGCCTGAAATTCTCCGTGGACTTCATTGTGATGGACATTGAGATCCCTGAATGCGTGACCGATGTCCCCATCATTTTAGGATGATCTTTCTTTGCCACATTCAAAGCAGTGTACGATCATGATAGCAGAAAGGTATACTTTCACGTCGAGTGAGAGAGTATATAAATAGAGTTGATCGAGGGATTGTAAGCTAGAGATTCAGCTTGCACTGAGCAGAGTTCAGAGCAGATGACAGATTCATAGCTAGATCTCCATCATGAGTGTGATTTGTGATTACAAATGATGAAGTCATTTGGACAGATCTGATTTCACGAGCTCTTATCACACCTTCAGATTCTACATAGTTACAGATGCCAACAGATGAGAGTTCGGAGAGCGCACTCATAACACAGGACACCTTAAAGGTTGATGATTGTGATTTAGCTAGCGAAGAAGAGTATATTTTATGTGATTCAGATCTCTTAGGCTCAAACACTGATTTTGATTGATAAGATTTTGATGACTTTTTACCGTGTCTGATGTCCACAAAGCCTACAGCTAGGGCAGAGATTGAACTAGTACAATTGATAGATACACCAGCAGGGCCATCTTTATTAGATTCATTGATGCAACGAGTGTTCTCTCATGCAGATTACGTAGCATTCACTCGGGCTTTTCAGAGGCCAGATCTGCCAACTCCAACATTCGTGGAACTGAAGATGTTACCGCAGAGCATGAAGTATAGATTCCTTGCAAGTAATCCAGAAATGTTCTCAGTCATTATCTAAGCGGATTTGAGTGATGACCTAGAATCTCATATGGAGGTTCTTGAAAGAAACTACAAGGCAATCAGATGGACTGTAACTGGTCTCCAAGGGATAAGTCTGACCTTCTGCTCCCACCACATATATCTCGAAGATGACACGAATCCATCGTGAGAGCTCTAGCATAGGCTGAACCCGAATCTTCGAGATGTAGTCAAGAAGGAAATATCTAAGTGGTGGAGCATCAATTTTATCTACCCCATCTCCGACTCCAAATGGGTTAGTCTGTTACATGTGGTACCCAAGAAGACGGGTATCACTACTGTTGTGAATGAGTCTTGAGAGGAGATAGCTACCCGAGTACCTACTTCTTGGAGGGTCTATGTGGACTACAAATGATTGAATCATGCCACCAAGAAGGATCACTTCCCATTTCCATTTATTGATTAGATCATTGTAGGTTAGTTCGGTAGAGTCATTACTTCTTTCTTGACGAGTACTCGGGAAACAATCAGGTGGCCATAGCACCTGACGACCAAGAGAAAATGACGTTCACTTGTCCATTTAGAAAGTATGCTTTTAGACGGATGCCATTTGGATTATGTAATGCCCCGATTACATTCCAAGGATGCATGCTTTCCATCTTCTCAAACATGGTGGGCGATTGTTTAGAGTTCTTCATGTATGACTTTTCGGTTAATGGTAATGGATTTGATGCTTGTCTTGCTTGCCTAGACTGAGTACTTCAGTGTTGCATTGAGGTCCACCTAGCCTTATCTTGGGAGAAGATTCATTTCATGATGACTTAAGGGACGATCCTTCGTCACATCATCTCCAACTGGGGCATGGAGGTTGATCCGACCAAGGTGGATATCATCAAGAAGCTCACTCCGCCGTCCAATTTGAGACAGTTGCGATCTTTTCTGGGGCATGTCGATTCTACCGACAGTTCATACAAGACTACAGCTGAATTGCCCGACCGCTGACTAGTTTATACACGAAAGACATCGAGTTCCTTGTAGATGATAATTGTTTTTCCTCTTTTGAGACTCTCTAGAATTTGGTTATCCAAGCTCCTGTCCTTCAGCCACCCAATTGGTCTCTCCCATTTGAGATCATGACGGATGCTTCTGATTACTGTAGGGTTCGTGATTGGACAGAGGGATAATGTGCCATTTGTCATACACTACACCAATCGGACTTTGGATGCCACTCGGTGGAATTACACTGTGACTCAGAAGGAGATTGTGACTGAGAAGGAGATGCTAGCCGTAGTATTTGCTCTGGATAAGTTTTGATCTTATATTCTTGGATCTAGAGTGACTATATATATCGTTCACACCGCCATCCAATACCTAATGACCAAGAAGGATGTTAAAGTCAGATTGACTAGATGGATCCTTCTACTCTAGTAGTTTGACATTGAGATTAAGGATAAACCTGGAGTCAAGAATGAGGTGGCATATCATCTCTCCCGATTAGAGCATCTTGAGGATTCTGATATGGCCACGACTATCACTGAGACATTCCCAGACGAGGCAATTCTTGCTATCACCTCACTCCCATGGCATGCTGACATTGTGAGCTATCTTGTGGCCAAGAAAGTTCCACAAGGTTGGTCTAGGCAATGACTCGAGACCTTCCTCAAGAAGTTCAAGTCGTGCTATTGGGCGGATACCGCCTTTTACCACAAAGGAGGGGATAGCGTCTAGTGTCGGTGTATACCTCAGGAGGAACACCATAGCATCCTCACCTATTAACACAAGCTTAAGGTAGGAGTACATCACTCTGGGAGACAGACAACGCAAAAGGTTCTCCAATCCGATCGTTGGTGGCCTACCCTCTTCAATGATTCAGATGAATTCGTGAAGATATGTACTGACTGTCAAAGGATGGGCACTTGTGGACAGAGAGATATGATGCTGATACAGCCCAATCGCTTCTGTGAGGTTTTAGACGCATTGGGGCATAAATTTCGTGGGTCCATTCCCTAAGAGTCTGGGATTTCAATACATTTTGTTAGCTGTGGATAATGAGAGTCGTTGGGTTGAGGCCATCCCCGACCGAGCAGTAGATGGAAAGATTGTTTGTAAAAAATTTAGGAAAAATATCATATCACGGTTCAGGTTACCTAGAGTCTTGATTTCAGATGGGGGACTCATTTTATCAACAACAAGGTAAGGGCCCTTCCTAACAAGTTCAACATTGACCATAGAGTTGCCACACCGTATCATCCACAGATGAATGGTCTTGCTAAGATTTCAAATAGAGAGGTTGAAACTATTTTGCAGAAAGTTGTCCTCCTAGACCGAAAGGATTGGTCACAGCTTTTAGACTTGGTCTTATTGGTCTATCAAAACCTCCTTCAAGACACCTTTGGGTACTTCTCCTTTTTGACTCGTTTATGGAAAGCCATGCCACTTACCTGTGGAGATCAATCACAAGTCACTTTGGTCAGTTACTGAGTTATTATTGGATCTTGAGAGTATAGGAGATCAAAGAAGAGCAGAATTGGCAGTCCTAGAGGAGTTGAGAAATATATCCTTCTCGAGTAGCCTACAATATAAGGATAGAGTGAAAACATGGCATGATTCTCACATCAGCCATAAGCAGTTTGCGCCCAACCAGAGAGTATGGTTATTTGATGCTAGGGTAAGATTATTTTTAGGGAAATTACTGAGTAAATGGAAGGGGCCATACTTGGTCAGAAAGGTGCACAGAAATGGTAGCAGTGAATATCTAACTTGTCTTCTGAGTCCACTTTTTGAGTCGATGGTCAGCACCTGAAGCCATATCTTGATCATGATCATGTGACCGTTGACGTTGCCCCTATTCATTTTTTATGAGATGTATTCCTTGTCTCACATCACCTGCATCTCATACCTAATTTTCATCTCTACTCCGGCTCTGTATAGATCCATATTGCCTATATCACTCATTCATTTTGTTTAATACCCCAAAGCCATCTTATGATTTTGCTATACTTAGGATACACTCTATCCTAAGTACATGGGGGTATTAGACCTGTAATTATTCATTTGAACATTACCTCTATTTTGGCTGCCTATACTTAGGGATATTTTACCCTAAGTATAGGGCGGGTAATATCGGTACATTCTACTCCTCAGTTTTCCCCTTTTATGTACAATCTTCTATACCTAGGACTACTTGATCCTAAGTATATGGGGGATCACTGACTTATATTGATCTTTTTCTTGATTCTTTTGAGTCATTGTAGTATATGATTCTTTTCACTTCTCTATACTCAGCACGAGTTATGTCTTCCTTCATCACTCTGAGGATATCGTTTGAGCTAAGTATAGGGGGTGTTGTATATATTGTGTATATACTTTAGCAATAACTCATACTTTGTGTGTTAATAACATGACTATTATTTATAAAATAGGAATAAAAATGTTTTGAAAAAAAGTTTTCAAAATTATTTGTAATAGATTTTGCAAAAAATATTTTTGTAAAAATATTTTTTTTGCAAAAAAGTTTGTACAGTATCAAAATTAGTATACTGTTCAAATCTTTGAAAATTGCGTGAAAATAAAGTGTTTGCAAAAACAGTTTGTAAAATTGTTTGTACAAATAGTTTTCAAAAATCTTTTAAAAAATATTTGCAAAATTGTTTTGTCACATGAGAAATAATAATGGGGTATGAAAATCAATTGTATATATGTGTACATCAAAAATCGTAATCTACCCCTGAAATCTTTGTATATAAGTATCCTTAATAAAGACAGTACAAAATCTTGTAAATAAAATCCATTTGTACATAAAACCTGCAACATAAGTCCCTTTGTAAATATGTATATATCTTTGTGAAAACTCTTCTTTCTTTTACTTCTTTTTGTTTTTCAAAAATACCTAAAAATTGAAAATAAATTGCATAAAAAATTGCATATTTTGAAAAAATCACACCAAAAAGAGTTTCTGTAAATATTTGCATGAGCATTCTTCAGTATAAGGTTGATAATTATACTAGTCTGGAATAAAATTGAAGAATGGATCTTGGTTAAGACCTTAATCCACTTAACTTCAGAGGAACCTTATAGGATTTGGGGTTAACACTTTTCAGGTCCATAGCAGCTTAATTCTTTGATTCCATTAGGCTATGTTCACATGTCATCTTGATTTGCCTAAGTAGAACACTTACCAATGCATGCATGACTCTGAGAGATAATGGCTTGACTTGGACACGCATCTTACATGTAACTCAACACAGATGAGGTGGTAAGGCAGAGTCCTTCAGCTCAGAGCAGCATACGGGGGTAGTACAACTAGTAGGAACCTCTCGTCCTCCTCTAGGGAGGGATATGCACCTCAACCTGGTCTAGTATCATTGAGGTCTAACGATAGGATATTGTGGGTTGCAATAAAGCTTCAAAAGAGGGATAATTGATTGGATCAAGATAAAAAACTCCTTAAGAATATGTTGCACTTTGTAGATATATTGTATATATGTCATAAAAATGTGTGAAAAAAATGCAAAAACTCCAAAAAAGGGGACAAGCTTGATTGAAAATAAAATGCCAACAGGAGTGTATATAGTTGAATAAGCAAATCTTATGTACTCCACCATCTCATCTCAGGAATTTTGCAGTTGGAGACTTAGCTACACTGGTTAAGCTCCAAGGGATACATGGCTACACTAGTCATAGTCCATTCTCTCATTTCCCCTCTTCTTGAGCTGGTTGTACTTGAACTTAGAAGGGAATACCCCACTCCTCGAGGAAAGTGCTAGACTGGGGATTAGAGTTACCTTGTTTAGAGAGGTCGTTTCTTTGCCATTTTTGAGGTGGGGATCTACCCATCACTTCTACAGTAAAAGGAAAGATTCATAGTCATTAGAGTTTGCGTATGTAGACTTGTCCTGACTTGGTTATTGAGGAGACTTGACCATAGAATTGTGGAACCTAAAGGTCGTTAAGTCTTAAGCCCTTTTCTCAATAAGGTTTTGCCAAATTAATAATCCAAAGGTCTGACTGAGTTCCATGCTCTAATTTGATGAAGATAAGTTTAATAATCAACTTTGATTCTTCCTTTTTCTTTTCTTTTTGTTTCACTTCTTTTTCGAATAAGTGTTTGTTAAAGGACTAGTAAAGGTAAAGTATAGGGGGATGATGAATATGTGATTCTCATTCTTTATTCTTTTATTTTAGCTTTATCTTTTAGCAAAAACATACATAAATATGTGTAAATACAATAAATTATTGCTGTGCATGTCATTGTTAATATTGCATAATTAACACAAATATTCCCAAAATAAAAGAATAAAGAGAAAAGAAAAAGGAAAGAAGGATGTAATTATGAAATAAGTACATACTAATTTAAACCCTGAGAGAAGGTCAATTAAAAGTAAGGGGAGATAATGTTTTCTAAATAACAAAAATACTTGTAAAATAAATTATTGTACATAATACAAATAATACCATTCATAAAAAGCCACACAACAAGAACTTAAAAGATCAATTCCAGCTCCACATGAACTCAAATTCTTCCAAAATCACCTTTATTGGACTATAAATTAAATTATCTTTCAAATAAGGGTGGTTCCGTAAATTTTAGAGTTATGGGGTAAAAATTAGCCTTTTGGGTGCATTTTATAGTCATGTGCTACCTATACTTGTAAATATGTATATTTAATTACTTTACATCATAATTTATGGATATTGTATTTTAAACACTTGTACATATTCCTAAAAATAAAAATAAAATAAAATAACACATAATAAAATAAAAATAAAATAAAAAATTCATTGTTTAAAAGCCACACATGTTATATAGTATACAATACCTATTTATTTAATACACCTTTTTAAGTTGTAAAAATAAAATAAAAATCATTGTATACTCCTCAAATTATTTTGTAAATAAAAAATATATAAAATAAAGGATTTATGTTTAAAAAAATTTGATAAAAATAAAAGAATAAAATATATAGGTATAGTATACCTATACGTAATATCCCCTACTATATATGGTATATGTAATTTCATAAAAATAATTAAAGATCACATAAAAATAGCTTAAAAAATAACAAACATTTTTCATTTAATCTTTTTTATTTTAAATTCATTTTCTATTTGATGACGTGTCCGAGCGATATGGGTTAGGAAATCAATAATCAAAGATTGTTGCGACCCAGATCACAAGGCATAATCAACAAGAAAAAGAGAAACAACACAGTCGAATGATAAATCAATTAAGCACACAAAATAATGTCAGCGGTCTCCACTATTTATTTTAACCTTGTATAGCCACCAGGGTCAAACACAAGGGGCACAGAAATAACGAAGTAGTCGAAACTTAGAAAATAAAATGCATATTTTTATCAATTTTAGTTTTGCAAATTTTTTATATTTTTAAATAAGGGATAAAAACAAGCAAATAAGAAAATAAAGCACACAATCAAGCTTTTTAAATTTTTAGTTAAGGCTAAAAGTGCTTAAAAATCTAAATAAAAATATTTTTGGATTTGTCAAATATTAAAGTATTTTTGGTAATTTTTTGGGATTTTTATGGTATTTTTGTGATTTTATAAAAATCAGATAAAGGCTAAAAAGGTAGATAGCACATAGCCAGGACAAACTTGTAAATTAAAAATGCTTAAATTGCCCTAATGTCATGGGGAGAAATTTTATGTGAAAATAGATGGAAAGAGTTATAAATAGGAACTGAAATTGCATTTTTTTCTGGAATCTTTTATGATTTTTAGAATTTTTTGAGTCTTTTGTAATTTTTAAGGTTTTTATAATTATTTTCAAAACAAAACTAGTACTGGAGGTAAAGCACACAAAAATACACAATCAAAAATTTTTAGAATTTTTAAATTATTTTTTCAAACTTTTATGTATTTTCTAAAATAGACTGAACACTTTTTTAGGGTTTTTGAATTTTAGAAAATACCAGACGACATTAAATTAATCCACAAAAAATATCTAAATATTACGTGTTAGCCTGATCTAACAATGATTTTTATAGAACTTTTGGGATCAATTTGGCATTTAATAAAAACACAATCCAAACAATTCACAGGGACCTACTTGCAATTAAAAAGAACTTTTAGGCCAAATAGTAACACATGAAGAAAGTTCAGGGTTAAAGTTGTAAAAATACCCAGCTAATTCATGTGCATACCTAATAAATCATGCACATGGGTATAAATGCAAATATTAGAAAGTTTTCATTCATCAACAAACAATGCACAAGCTCAGGATATAACATGCAATAAACCCACAAAATCACGTGATCATGCGTGTGTCGCAGATTCGGAGGGACAAAAATGCAAATAGTAAAACTACGAGGTCCAATATGCAAAATGTCTGGACTACAACTTTTATTTAATAGACTAAATAGCGAAACAGAGAAGTGTGAGGGGTGAAAAAGCAATTTACCCTTATAGGGACAGGTGGCGCGCGTGGGAAGAGTCATGATCATAGGGCTCTGATCACTACAGCTGGTACATCAGACGGTGCAGAGGCTGTCGTGGATGTGTGATTGGATCTGACTCGTCAGCATTGATCTAACAGCCGCATCAGCCTTTTTGTCAGGCGGCTCTGATGCAAACAGGTAGGAGGGCCTCCATCTGACGGTGACGAAGGTGTCAGCAAGAACAGCAGCCCGACGAGTTTCAGCCAAGCGTTAGAAGGAATCCCACGCTCCGATGAAAGATCGAAAGGGTCCCATAGCTTCGCGAAGGTGCTCCGCATCTGATGGGATGCTCTGATGGGAGTGGCAACAGCTTGATGATCGTGACGGTGCAATGCAACCTGGGGCTTCTCCTCCTGAGTAGTTGGGAGCTCTAGGGACATCCTTAGCGTGAACCGGAACCTGCAGAAGGTAGAGGAGACTCGAGGCGTGTCTCTGGTCGATTTTATTATAGAGAAAGATAAGGGAAGCATGGGGGAATGGAGCTTGGGTCTCCGGTATAGATGGGGGAATGAGACCCGACCTTAATCTCGACTAGTGGTTTGAGTCTAAGGGTGATCACGATGCGAAGAGATATGTGGGGTGAGGTGTAGAGTTGATTTGAATGGATGAGGGATGTGACGGAGCTCCGCTCAGCTGGATAGAGCAAGGAGACGGGCGGCAGTGGCAAAATGAAAGAATCGAATGGAATGAAAAATGGAGTGTAAGGATAGGTTACCTGAGGGTGCTGGCGAGCTCAGCAAAGTCAGGGAGGCTGAACGCAACGGAGAGCTCTGGCCACGTATGGGAGCTGTGGCTACATGCCACCAATCTTTGATCAAAGTGCACCCACATGTTGATGCCACTCTACTGAAGATACCTGGGGATGAAAGAAGGGGCGAGGCATGAGCTATGACGCCAGGAGGGAGAATGAGTTGATTTATAGGTCGCTTGGGGGTCCAGAAAGATCTGCAAGTAGTGCGAAACCCTAGAGCATCTCGAATCAACCGAAGGACCCACGAGGATGTCGGATGAACGAGGATTATTTGGTCATAATTTCAAGGCAAAAGGTGCTCGGAGTCAAGCTGGAGAATTTCGAGAAGGAGCTCTGGCAAACATTATCTAGATCTGACTCTAGATGGAGGAACCGTTGACCGGAGGTCAACAAATAGTCCAGACGAATCAGAAAATTTGGATTTTACAAAATTGTAATGGGATTTTTACTCGGTAGACCGTATAATCTTTTCTAATTAACTCTACGACACTTTGAAACATCCTAATTCCTTCCTCGACCCCGTAAACTAGTTAATCTTTACCCTACAGACCCTGTAGTTAACTCCCATCCATTTGACCGTTGAAACTAACCAGATTCTTTTTTTCCTTTACATTATACCCATTTTATTTATCAAATTTACCATAAGTGCCACTCCCTCACCAACGTTATATTTCTTTTATATCGAGGATTTACACACAATCCCCCCCCCCCCGCATCACCATCCCGGCGACCCCATCCCCCGACATCACCCACCCTCCCCCGCAAGGCATCCCCCCAACACATGGCGTTGAGGAGCCCCCCCCCCCCCCCGGCATCGTCATCCCGGAGCCCAGCTGCTACTCCTCATTGAAGCCCCCCTCCCGGGCATCGTCGCCTCCCCTCCTAGAAGCACCCCACACGCCTAACTCCTCGTCGAGGCCCTCCCCCCCCCATTGAAACCCATGTCCTGCCTCTCCTGGTCGAAATCCAGCCCCCCTCCCCCTGTCGCCCCCGTCTTGCCTCCCCTAAGTCCCCCCTTCTCGGAGTCCTGCTGCTATTACTCGTTACATCAATAACGCCCCCCCCCCCCTTTTCGGCAGCTGCCTCCCCTGCTCGACCCCCCCCCCAGCCAAAGCCCTCATCGAAGCATGCCCCTCGTCCGCCTCCGCTTGCGTCAAGTCCCCCCCCCCCCCCCCGGAAACCCCTGCTCGAACCCCCATCCCCCCCAGTCCTGCCTCCCAAGGTTCGAAGCCCCCCGCTGCTCGAAGCCATGCTACTGCTGCTCGTTGAAGCCCCCCTCCCCAAACCCGCTCCAACACAGGTCGAGCCCCCTCCCCTAGGAAGAGCAATTTTTTCTTCTCTTATAATTCTAGCCTTCCGATCACAGATTGGTTTGATTAACTCATTTTTAACTAAAGGAAGTTAACTCTAGATGTGTCAATTTAACGATAGGGTTTGTTGAGTAAGATGGAGCAAGTTTCAAGGTCGAGGGAGGAATTACGTTGTTTCAAAGGTCGTGTAGGTAATTGACAAAGATTATAGGGTCTACCAGGTAAAAATCCCAATAAAATTTGTTTTGTTATTTTTCAAACTATTTTTTGTGTGATTTTTAAGTATTTTTATGAAAAATAAATTAGTGTATATACAATATATAGTATTATAAACAAGTATAGTATGCCTATGTATTATGCACAAGTATTTTTATTATTTATTTTTACATAAATATCCTTATTTTTGTATTTTATTTATTTACAACATATTTTTATGAATATAAAATAATTTTTATTTTATTTTTGTACATTATTTGGTGACACATAATAAATAGAGAGATTGATATATATGCATGTGTTTTGTACAATGAAAGATTTTGTTTTTTTATTTTTAATTAAATGTTTTTTATTTTTATTTTATTTTTATATTATTTCTAATATATACATGGGGTAAAAATAATAAATTAATTTTATTTTGTCAAAAATAATTTTTTACAAATATAGATATTATGTACAACACTAAGTAGACCATATGTCTCTCTACTTATTTTATTTTGCTATCATGTCAAGACTTGACCTTCTCTAGGGGGTTCAGGTCACTCTGTATTTATTCTAGATACTTCCTTCCTTTTTCTTTTCCTTTATTTTTGCACAAAACATGCTAATTATGCATAATTAACAGATGCATGCAGAATGCTAAGTTATTATTTTTACAAGTATTTACAAGCTTGCTTTTGACAAGATAAATAGCTAAAATAAAAAAATAAAGAGTGAGAATCAAGGATTCATCACCCCCTATACTCTGCCTTTGCTAGTCCCTTAGCAAACACTTATTTGAAAACGAAGTGAAAAGAAAAGAAAAGAAAAGAAAAAGAAGGAGAATCAAGGTTGATTATTAAACTTATCTTCATTAAAATTGAAGTATGAAGCTCAGTCAGACCTTTGGATTATTAGTTTATTGGGACCTTATAGGATATAGGTTTAAGACTCAACAGCCTCTAAGTTCCACCATTCTATGGTCAAGACTCCTCAATAATCCAGATCAGAACAAGTCCACAAACGCAAACTCTAATGACCATGTATCTTTCCTTGTACTGTGTAAGTGATATGTAGCTCCCCACCTTAGAAATGACAAAGAAACAACCTCCCTCTACAAGGTAACTCTAATTCCCCAGTCTACCAACTCTTTCCTCGAGGAGTGGGGTATTCCCTTCTAAGTTCAAGTGCAACCATCTCAAGAAGAGAGGAAAGAAGAGAATGGATTGCGACCAGTGTAGCCACATATCCCTGGGAGCCCAACCAGTGTAGCTAAGTCTCCCGCTGCAAGCTTCATGAGATGAGAAGGTGTAATAAAGAAGCTTTGCTTTATTTTGACTATATACACATTGGCAGGCATTTTATTTTCAATCAGGCATGTCCACTTTTTTGGATTTTTCTTGATTTTGCACATTTTTTTTGATGTGCATATGTGCAACATATCTACATGGTGCAACATAAACATAAGGACTTTTCTTCTTGAGCCAGTAGACTATCCCTCTTTTGAAGCATTATTGCAACCAACAACTCCTATCTTTAGACCTCAATGCTACTAGACCAAGTTGAGATGCACATCCCTCCCTAAAGGAAGATGAGAGGCTCTGCTTAGAAGTACTACCTCGTATGCTACTCCAAGCCAAAGAAAACTGCCTCTTCATCACCTCATCCGTGTGGAGCTATGTATAAGGTGTTGGTCCAAGTAAAGCCATTTTCTGTGAGAGTCATGCGTGTCTTATTAAGTGTTCTACTTAGGCTCATCAAGATGACATGTGACCATAGCCTAGTGGACTCAAAGAATTAAGTCACTAATGGACCTGAAAAGTCTTAACCCTAAATCCTATAAGGTTATTATGAGAGTTAGGTGGATTAAGGCCTTAACCAAGCTCCATTTTCCAATTTAATTCCAGACTAGTTTAAATGTCACCTATGATTTAGAAGACTATACAAGAATATGTACAAAGCTCTTTTTATGCAAATTCTCAAAATATGCAAAATTTTGAAAATGTTTGAATGCAAGAAGGATGAAGAAGTTTTGCAAACTATTTACAAATATTTACAAACAGATTTTTGCAAACTTTTGTCTTTCAAACATTTTGCAAATATTTATACCATATACATAATTTTGATACAAAAATATTTACAAACTTCTTACAACCGAAGCATTTTTACAAACATTTGTACAAAAATAGTTTTTACAAATAGCTATTTACAGACATGTATGTGTAAGAAAGAATTTTATGTGCAGGAAAAATTTTAAAAATTTTGTGATTTTTAGCTTGTGGTTTTTATTTATTAACACACTCACACAAAGTACGAGTTGTGTCTAAAGTATATATACAATATATATGACACCTCCCTATACTTAGCTCGAATGATGTCCTCAGAGTGACTGGAGAGCGATGAAAGGAAGACATAACTCGTGTTGAGTATTGGGAAGCGAAAAGAAAGGCTATACTGCAATGACGAATAAAAGAATGTAATGAATAGAAGTCGGTGATCTCCCTACACTTAGGATCATGTAATCCTAAGTATAGAAAACTATACACAAAGAGAAAACCGAGGGTTAGAATGTACAGGGTCTACCTCACCTATACTTAGGGTGAAATATCCCTAAGTTTAGGCATAAAAAATAATGATAAAAAGAATCAAGACATTGCTCAAAAATCTGACACCATCTTATACTTAGGGTAAAGTACACCCTAAGTGTAGCATAATCGTATGATGAAGATGGGGTGATAGACAAAAGAATGTGCGATATGGACAACTGGATCTATATAGCTGCAGAAGAAAGTGATAATCAGGCATGAGATGCAAATGATGTGAGTCAAAGAACATATATCATGCAAAATGAATAGGGGCGACGTCAACGATCATCGGATCATGATCTAGATATGGCTTCAGGCGCTGACCGTTGACTCGAAAGGTGGACTCTGACGATATTATGTCAATGCTACCATTATCGTGCATCTTTCGGATCAAATATGGTCCCTTCCACTTGCTCTGCAACTTTCCTGGGAATAGTCTCAACCTGACATCAAATAGCCATACTCGTTGGTTCAACTCAAATTGCTTTGGCTGATATGAGAATCATGCCATATCTTCACTCGCTCCTTAGACTGTAGGCTACTCAAAAAGGTTGTATCTCTAAGCTCCTCCAGGGCTGTCAATTCTGCCTCTCTCTGATCTCCTATACTCTCTGGATCCAATAACATCTCAGTGACAGCCCAAAGTGACTTGTGCCTTATCTCCACAAGTAAATGGCATGGCTTGCCATAAACGAGATGAAAGGGAGACGTACCTGAAGGTGTCTTGAAGGAAGTCCGATATACCCACAAGACCGAGTCCAAAAGCTGTGACCAATCCTTTCGGTCTGGGCGGACGACCTTCTGCAATATCATATTTATCTTCCTATTCGATACTTCAGCAAGACCATTGGTCTGAGGGTGATAAGGAGTGGCGACTCGATGATCTATGATGAACTCATTAGCAAGGGCTTTTACCTTATCGTTGATAAAATGAGATCCCTCGTCATATATCAAAACTCTAGGTACTCTGAACCGTGAAATGATATTTTTCCTCAAAAATCGGTAAACAGTCTTAGCATCTGCGGTTTGGGCGGGAATGGCCTCAACCCAATGACTCACATAATCAACAGCCAACAGAATGTACTCAAATCCCTGACTCTTAGGGAATGGACCCATGAAATCAATGCCACATGCATCAAAAACCTCACAGAAGTAAATGGGTTGCATTGGCATCATGTCACATTGTCCACAAGTGCCCATCCTCTGATATTCAGCACACCTCTTCACGAATTCATCGGAATCCTTGAAGAGGGTTGGCCACCATAGGCCATATTGGAGCACTTCATGTGTTGTTCTCCTTCCAGAATGATGTCCTCCTACCTCAAGCTTGTGGCAGTATGTGAGGATGCTACTGTGCTCCTCCTGAGGAATGCACCGACGCCAGATGCTATCCCCTCCTTCATGAAAAAGGATGGGATCCTTCCAATGGTATGACTTGGCCTTCGCAAGGAAGGCCTCAAGTAGCTGTTTGTGCCAACATTGTGGAACTTTCTTGGCGACAAGATAGTTCACAATGTCGGCATACCATGGAAGCGAGGCGATAGCATGGATCACCTCATCTAGGAAGGTCTCTGTAATAGATGTTGTATGCTTTGAATCTTCAAGATTTTCCAATCGGGAGAGATGATCCGCCACCACATTCTTAACTCCAGGCTTATAATATAAAACTCCTGGAGTAGAAGGATCCATCTAGTCAATCTTTTTTTGGCATCCTTCTTTGCCATGAGGTACCTGTGGCTGTATGATTAGTGTAAATAGTCACTCTTCACGAATATAAGATCTGAATTTGTCCAAGGCAAACACTACAGCTAGCATCTCCTTATCTGTGATAGTATAGTTCTGTTGGGCGGCATCCAATGTACGACTAGCGTAGTGAATGGCATAAGGTACTCCATCCCTCCTCTATCCTAGCACAACCCCTATGGAAAAGTCAGAAGCATCCGTCATGATCTCGAATGGAAGAGACCAATCTGGCGGTTGAAGGACAGGAGCCTCAACAACTAATCTCTTGAGAGTATTAAAGGACGCAAGACACTTATAATCTACAATGAACTCAGCGTCTTTCGTCACCAAATCAGTAAGCGGTCGGGCAATCCTACTAAAATCTTGAATGAATCTTCAGTAGAAACCGAAATGCCCCAGAAAAGACCAGAACTGCCGCAAGTTGGACGGTGGATTGAGTTTCCTAATGATATCCAACTTGTCCAGGTCAACCTCCATGCCCCTATTGGAGATGATATGGCGAAGCATCGTCCCCTGAGTCACCATGAAGTGACTCTTCCCCCAAGATGGACCTCGATACAGTGTTGAAGCATGCGGTCTAGGCAGTCAAGACAAGCATCAAACCTGTTGCCATAGACCGAGAAATCATCCATGAAGACCTCTAAGCAATCACCTACCATGTTCGACAAGATGGAAAACATGAACCTTTGAAATGTCGTCGGGATGTTACGTAGACCAAAGGGCATCCGTATGAAAGCATTAGTCCCAAACAGACATGTGAATGTCGTTTTGTCTTGATCTTCGGGCACTATGGCCACATGATTGTAATCGGAGTATCCGTCAAGAAAGAAGTAATGACTCTTTCTGGCTAGCGTCTCAATAATCTGATCAATAAAAGGTAGCGGGAAATGATCCTTCTTTTTGGCATGATTCAATCGTCAGTAGTCTACACAGACACTCCAAGAAGTGGTTACCTGGGTAGCGATCTCCTCTCCAGACTCACTCACAACTATAGTGGTTCCCGTCTTCTTAGACACCACATGTAATGGACTAACCCACTTGGAGTCAGAGATGGGGTAGATAAAATCAGTGCTCCACCATTTTGATATATCTTTAATGACCACTTCTCGTAGATTCGGGTTCATTCGTCGCTGGAACTCATGCGATGGCTTAGCATCCTCTTCTTGAAAGATATGGTGGGAGCATAGGGTCCGACTTATCCCCTAAAGATCAGCTACACTCTATCTTATCGCCTTTCAGTTCATTTCAAGAACCTCCATCAAACGAGATTCTTGCTCTCCAGTCAAATATGCTGAGATAATGACTATGTACATCTCCTTCTCTCCTGCAAGGAATCTGTACTTCAGTGACTATGGCAAGGGCTTCAACTCTAGGCAACTGGGAGCTCGCAAATCTGGCTTCTAGAATGTCTGTGTGAAAGCAACTAGATCTGCATGGGAGAACTCTTGTTGATCATGTGAAACTTGCGAAGATGGTCCTGTTGGTGTGTTTGTAATCCGTGTTAGCTCAATCTCCACCTTAGTTGTAGGCTCTGTGGGAATCAGACTAGGTATAAGCTCATCAAAATCATCCCAATCTATGTATTAATCTGAGGGACCAGGATCGGAATCACAGGAAATATACTCTGCTTCGCTCTCCATAGCACGATCTTCAGCCTCAAATGTGTCCTAAACCAAGAGTGTACTCTCCGAACTCTCATCTGCTGGAAGTTGTGACTCTGTAGTGTCTGAAGGTGAGATAAGAGCTCGTGAAACTGGGTAAGACCAAAAAGCTTCATCATATGTGATAACAAAATCACATTTCTGGTGGATGTATTGCTTTGTATCTATCATCTGCCTTGTATCGCTGGAATGCTCGGAGCAAGCTGAATCTCATGGTTTGGTCTCATATATCCTCTTTATTTGTAAACTTTCGCCCTCGATGCAAAATTATACCTTCCCGCTATCATGATCGGACACTGCCTTGGTTGTGGCCAAGAATAGACATCCTAATATGATGGGGATATCTGTCACAGACTCAGGGATCTCCATGTCCAATGCAACAAAGTCCACGGGGAATTTCAGGCCCTGAATTGTGACGACCATATCCTTCGACAACCCCTTCGAGCTACTGACAGATCTATCAACAAACTGAAGGACTGTCTTGTTATATCGAAAAGGGCCAAACTCGAATTGGTCGAGTAAGGCTGCTGGAAGGAGGTTGATGGAAGAACTGTTGTTTAATAGAGTCTGATCGAACCACTACTCATGAATGTGGCATCTAACATATGAAGCTCCTTCATTTGGCCTCTTGGCTAGAAAACGGTTCTGAATCGCGAAGCATGTAGCACGAGTGAGCACATGGATCTCTGCATTGAGGTTCCTTCTCTTCCTGCAGACGGTAGTCATCTCTCTCACGTTCTTTTGAAAGAGAGGGATGTGCTCGAGTACCTCGTGTAGAGTCAATTGGATATGGAATCTATCTGTTATCTGCTGGCTGAACTCTAACTGCTGTGTCTTTTTTGGATTTTCTTTTTTATTCCCCTTCGCCAAGCGGAGTGCCTGAGGGAAGGGAATGGTTGGGCCATCCTTAGATAGAGGGATAGGAAGAGGTTCCTGTGCCTGTGAAGGGATAGAGTCCATACAAGGATCATCATGCAACATATATGGGCTCGAAGTAGATGAAGAAACCTTTCCTTTATTTTTTGTTTTGGTCTTTTCAAAACTATCTCGAGATACAATAACAGGAGGAAACACAACTGAAGGAAAACAGGTGGCATCAACACCACTCACGATGTCTGTCTTCGTAGCATCAACACCGCACGCTGGCTCAACATCTGATGAAATGGTGGCCACAGTACCATCGACTGCAACTGGAGATACGTCGGCCTTAGTACCGTCGGTTGGATCAACATCCTCGGTGGCTTCAGCACCACCATTGTCATCATCATTAGCGTCATCAACACTGTTATCCTCCTTGTTTGGCGCTCCTAGATCCTCATGTGGTCGTTGCTCAGATGAGTCACTGCCGGCTGGCATCCTACCGCTCCTAAGTGTCACAAAACCAGCATCAAATATATAGGAAGAAATATCACCCAAGGAGTCACTAGGAGTGGTGGTCTTTGTGAACTGTACTGATGAATCCACGTTTCATCATCTTTATTCTATCATTTTGGCCTCAAAAACCCTAGTAAATGCGTGTAAATAGGCGTAATTCATGCATTTCAGCATTCATGTATATGCGTGTAAATACTGTATAAAATGCGGTTTTTAAAGCCAAAATTATAGAATAAAGAAAAGAAAAGAAAAAAGAATAAAATATTGTAAATATTTTATGACCCGAAACCCCGAGACCTGGTCATCTTGATGAATAGGTCGACAAGGAATAAAGTAGGGGGAGATAAGGTCAGAATTGCAGAGAAAATACCTATACTTTTTATTCACTCTTTATTCATTTTTGGACCTATTTTTGGTTCCACTTTTTATACATCAAATAAAGAAACTTTGTACATGAAAGTTGTAGATAATTTTATAAAGAAAAATACAAAATTAATTTCACAGAAAAATCATGTACAGATAAAAAGTTATGGTCTGAATAAAAATCCAGAAGCCCAACTTCCCAGACCCGTATCTCACAAATGAAAACTCCAAATGCAGCATACTCACCTTTAATTGTATATAGAAGAAAATAAGCTAATTAATGGTGGTGGTTTCGCATTTGGCGGAGCTACGGTTTGAAAGTTGACTTTTGGACCCTCATTGTATACTTGTACATATTAAAATATTCAATTTATTATTTATTTATTATTTTTATAATGTTATATTTTTATAATGTTGTAAATAATACTTATAATAATTATGTGCATTAAAATCAGAATAAAAACATAAATAAAATACAAATAAAAATACTTGTATATATATTATAATACATAGGTATAATACATGTAGCTATACCTATACAAAGAACACTTTCATTTTATTAAGTGTATAAAATATATCAGAAAATTAAAATAAAAATAGATTTGTGTATATAAAAGTATTTTATAATTTTAGAAAATAAAAACCAAAATAAAATAAATTAAAAATACCTAAATAAAAATAAAATACTTAAATACATAGATATAGATACCTATAGGGGCATAAATGCAAACTTGTAAAAATAAGTCTCATAAAAATAAATAAAAATCACCATAAAATAATTTATAAAAAAATAAACATTTTTTATTTTATAACCAAAATTTAAATAAATCATTTTCTATTTTTTATTGAATTTCTGAGCATTTTTGCCAAGGCTTTTTCTGGTTGGTCCACGTGGACCAACCAGAGCTCGTCCTTGGTTGACCTCGGTCAACTCTCTGACCGAGGTCTGGCTATTGTCAGAGTGCATTTTCCTTGGACTTCGCGGATTTTTCTAGGCCAAATCTTTCACTGTTTGGCCTCGGTTTCTTCACGACTTTTGAAGATCTCTGATCCACCTAGCTCGCCCATGCATCATTTTGGCATTTTGACCAAGGATTCGCCCGTGACACGCCCTTGAACATCGCGCCTCGACCATGGTTTAAAATGGACCCCCCCGACTTCCATTAGCTTTTTGACCACTCTTCCACCTTCAAACCCCTCAGCTGGACCTCTAGCGTGAATCTTGGTGACAGCAGGAGCACGGAGGGCGCTTCAGCGGGTCGATTTGGTGTCGAATCGAGGACGGTTCCCTCGCCGGAGTTCTCGCCGGAGAACGTAGTGCGCGCGCACGGGTGAGGTATTTTCTTCCTCTTTTTCTCCTCTTTTCTCTAAGGTTTGAATGATAAAAAACCCCCAGTGGCTTTCCCTTTAGCGAGATCTTCATCAAGCAGCTATCCTCGCCTCCCCGCGGCCAGCATCGTGTTCGCCGGCCATCTCCATACTTCCATCTAGCGCTTCTCCTGTGCGAAATACTCCGCGAAGTTGGGGCATTTTGCCCCCAACTTCTTCATCCCTTTGTTTCGCAGGTTCTAGGATCAATAGAACCCCACCTGGGTTCGTTTTTGCGGACATCAACCCACCTGGAGCGGCTTTCTTCTCTCCTCTTGCGGCGGACCTCTGGCAGTCCCCACGCCATTTTGCGGTCGCCATCTGATCAAGGAGCACTCCAGGGAGCATCCCGGGTGTTTGGGATCGTCATCGAGCCACGGGGGAGGGAGATAGGAGCTGGGAGAACTCGCTCCTCCGCGAGTTCTTCCCTGTTCTTACGCCTCCCTTCTCCTTCGTCGGATTTAAGAGCCAGCCCAGTTCTAATCGAAGCCTTTGGATGATGCGCGCCTGCCCGCCATTGGATCGCAGCGTCCAGATCTAATCTGGACCACAGGAACGAAGGGGTATCGGTGCGCCGGTGATCGACACGTGGCTTAAGTGAAAGCCCCTCCACCGTCTGATCAGCTGCTAGGCGTGGGTAAATTGCGACTAATCCCCGGCAGTTTTTGTATTCAGCCTATAGTTTAAAACTTTCCTTTGCAAGCATATAAGTTTTGTAATATTTATAAGTAGGACCTCAACTTTCTGGTAATTGCAAGTGGGCCCCCGCCAGGCGCGTGCGTAGCGCGTGATTCTTGGCGATTTTGCAGGGGGGCCCCTGGCGGTTTTGCGTAGTTGTTTATGGTAGCTAAACTTTCAGTTGCAGTACAAAAGTTTGGGCCTTTTTGCATTTTATACCTCTGACTTTCGGATTATTACAAGCGCACCCCTGTCAGGTCCACGTGCGTGCGCACGCGGGTCAGGAGATTTTGCGGGTATACCCTTGCACATTTGGGTGTTTCGTTTTGGTCCCGAAAAAGTTTGTATCAGTTATATAGTTTTGGTGTTTTTGCGCACAGGCCCTTGTATTTCTCGATAATTACATAAATGCCCCTGCGAATGTGAATTTTCTTTTTGCTTCTAGTAATTTTCACATGCATCTATAAATCACTAAAAAATCCACAAAAATTGCATTCGACTTCCTGTTGCATTGTAGATTTATGTCATATTTTTATTTTCCGTAATTAGTGCATTTTACTATTTATTAAAAATCAAAAATAGTCATTTTGTGCACTGTCTAGCTTATAAAATACCAAAAAAATATAAAAGCACTCCAGAAAAATTCCAAAAAAATATATTTTGTGTCTTTTAGTTTGTTTTAACTCCCTGCCAAAAATCATTAAAAATCTCAAAAGAAAAACACTAAAAACATAAAAACACTCAAAAACTTCAAAAAAATATATAAAATAGTAGAAAAACCCAAAAATAGCAAACTTAGTTCCTGTTTGTTCTTTATTTTGTCCTTTTTATTGGAAAAATAGTGTGAAAAATTTTGGTTGCTGTTTGTTAATTTTAACTTGCATTTTAATCACTGCTAGCCCTCTTTCCACTGTTTTGCCTTATTTCAGCAATTAAAAATACCAAAAGAATTCTAAAAATTACCCGAAAATCACAAAAAACAGTAAAAAAATCCTAAAAATATCAAAAACATCTCATTTCATGAATTTTTGGTTATTTTTGCACCTTTTTATAATTACTTTAGTTTGTCTTTCATTACATTGCTTTTATATTCCAAAATTGAAAAAGAAAAAAAAACAATATAAAATATAAAAAGAAAAGATAAAATCAGTCAATTAAAAACCAAAATACAAAAATATAAAATCAAAAAATTAAAAAATTATAAAAATCAAAAACCCACAAAAATTTTAGATTGGCTAAGTAGCTTGTTAGACCTAGGTTTGGATTTTTATCCGTGCTTTACACCTTTGCTTCTTGTGTTCGACCCCTACTTTCTTGCCATTGTACATCTTTAGTAGGGTATAATAAATTTTAATCCTTGCTATTCATTCTCTGATTGATTGTGTGGGTTAATTGTTGAAGACCGAGGAAGTTTGAGCAGTCGCATCAGCGACAGTGAGTCTGACTTGTCAGACCGCTATTTAGCGGCTCTCGCATTCTCGCTTTTCAAATGGCGTCGTTGCCGGGGAGCATCGGCTTGTAGAGTATCTTTGGGTCTTTCTTGTCACTTAGCCATTTTTGCTTACTTGTATTTTGTGTATTATTTATTTTGAATTGTCTGACATCTCTTTTGTTTTCTTGCGAGGGACCGCCGACCGAGAAGGATCGCCTAGGGGATCCTGAGCAGCCTTGGGAGGAGGAGTCGGCTATTCTACCCTAGCCGGCAGGAGAGAGCAGGAGAACTAGAGAGAGAGAGAGTTGTTTTATTTTTGTGAGAGAGAGTATTTGATTAATTTGTAATAATACAGGACTTGGACACTCGAACACTTCGGGCCTAATTTCCGGGTGTTTGTTCACCCGGGGGCTCACCGCGGCTTTTTCGTGTTTTCTCGACCGTCATTTTCCGGTTTTGTTTTCTTTTTTATTTTCTTTTGTGGATTGAGCTCTTAGAAGTAGGTCCTGCTTGATTCGAGTAACCTAGGTCCAAACACCCTAATAACTCTTGCATGCTCCTATAGTTCGTATTTGGACTTAGATTAATTAAGTAGTTAATCATTAGCTCTCGATCCGCGCGCCGCGAGCTCACTCCACACAAGTGCTTTCTCCTAACTCAAATGTGTTGAGCAGAGGAGGAGTGAGCCTAGACCGGACACTAGGATTGAGAGTTAGCGGTTAACTCGTGGTTCTCACGCTAGCAGTTGCCTGTTCTAGGACGATTTCCGCATTGCATAACCGGCATATAGATTAGGTTTATAAATTTCTGCCTTGCATCCCGCATGGAGAGAGCTGGGATTCACTGTAAGTCTTCTCACTTTGCATTCATCATATAGGCACAAAGGTGAGATTTCCATCTTGGTGCCGACTTGCATTGGCTTTTCCCGACTCTTTTCTCCCTCTGATTTTGGACATATTAGGATAAAGAAAATACAAAATCGTTAGGCGCTTGTTTGAATCTACTCAAAAGAAGCGATAACACAAAAAAATTTAAAAAGGGACTGCTAAGAAAACTTTGACCTAAATTAAAATTGGTAACTGGACTCATTGATTGGGGAGAGTAACACCCTCACTTGTTTTCAGGTTGCATGGGAAGGTCTCCTTCCAAGTGAGGTGAGCGTTCGTAAGGATTAGAGCCCAAAACCCAACTTGTGGCTGCCTTGTGTATCGCCTGGATTTCCGAAGTATTGGCGCTACTATCGTACGTAGTCGAGTAGGGCTTGGTCGCCAGTGGTGACTCACTATTGTGTGAGCACCGACCTTGTCCGAAGTACCGAGCATAGGCCACGCCTTCACGGGGGTGTCTGTCTCACCGGCTGCGTCCGAGTAGGATCTTGCATGCTCACGGGTGATTCCGTTGCGAGCGAGATCCGAAGTATCGGTTTCGCCTATCGGCTTCCTCCCTCTATTTCTTTGGCTGAGTAGGGATCCAGGAAGGGTTACAAGGACCTTAAAAAGCGCAAGTTACAGGTTACACAGGAGGAGGACAAGTACGGGAATACTTTTCCGGCAGTACTCTCGCTCCTATAGGCGTAGCGCTCTAAGGACTCGTTGAAAGATAAATTCCTGAAATCAAGATAAAAATTACAAAGATAACAGCCGAACCTTCACGGCTTCACGCGTTGAGTTGGTGAACTCCCTTGTCTTGTGTTTGATTGCCAATCACATTTAGGTCAAGATCAAAAATATCGCGCCTTTGCGCAATTTTGCTCCCCTTCTATTTGACCCTTGCTCATTGTGAGCCTTCTACTGTTTTGCAATCCTCTTTATCTCTTGTTACCCTCGTGCTCTTCATCCAACATCCATTCCTCTTGATCTTCGCAAGATGTCGCTACACGGATGGTTTAGTCGGGACCTTGCCGACACCCACATCGATTCCGTGCCATCGACGTCTCCAATAAAGAGGGGTGATCTCCGAAGAGTTAATTCGGATCTTGCGGATGTCTCTTTGGACTCCCCTATTCTCGCCTCTTTCAATACTTGCCTTTCTCCAATTAACCCGCTATTCGGGATGGACTCGCAACCCGAACTAGCTCTTCCCCTTTCAATACACCGGGACTACTCTTATCCCCGAAATAACCCCTTGTGGATGGAGGTCGATTTCAGTCAATATCATATGCTCCGTTCACAACATTCTGGGATTGACCTTGGTCCCAGATTCATCTCAACAGTTGGTGCTGAGGAAGATACTGATCAGGGTTTACTCCGTCATGCAGATCTTCAACCCGATCAAGAGTCAGAGATTCAAGTACAGTCTGAGATGGCAGGAGGAAGAGGGAAAGGACCACAGCCCCAGCATGAGCCTGAAGACAATGCGGCAGAAGGACAATATACTACGCAGGGTGAGGTCAACAGTCAATTGTTGGCTTCCATTCAAGCCATTCAACAGCAGTTGACCAATCAGGCTTTAGCCCAGAATGCCTTTCAGGGCATGCTGAATGATCTGAGGAGGAGGGCCGATGCAAGAGACGGCCGACGGGAGGATGATCCCAATTTCGAGGAAGTCAATGATGAGTTCTCAGTGGGACCTGACTTTGAAGCAGCAGAAGAGGATCCACCGCAGCCCAACCCCACGCTCAAGCAGACATACAACCCAGGAGCAGGGCGCATCACTGAGTGGATTCAGATTCCACGTATGCATGCTCACTTCGAGCTGAAGCCACAGTTTCTGTCATTGCTTCCCACTTTTCATGGGAACACCACTGAGGAGCCATATATTTTCCTCAAGAAGTTCAACCGCATCTGCTCCACTGCTCACTACCCCGGAGTTCCCCTGGATGTGATCAAGATGACCGCATTCTCTTTCAGCCTTCAAGACAAGGCCCTTTACTGGGTCGATCATCTCGGGAAGGTCGTCACCACCTGGGAGGAACTGAAATCTGCTTTCCTCCATAAATTTTATCCTCTGGGGAGATTAAACCAGATGTGTGCCCGGATCTCCAGTTTCTGCCAGCAGCCCCACGAGACGATCCATGAAGCGTGGGAGAGATTCAAGGATCTCCAGGAGAAGTGCCCCCACCATGAAATACCCAAGACCAGTCTCGTGCAACACTTCTTTGGGGGGCTATCATTTGAGAGCCAAAAGCTCGTGGATGCAGCTTGCGGCGGTTCACATTTTAACAAGGACGAGGATGTCGTATGGAATGTCTTTGAAGAAATGGTTGAGGGAGAAGCAGCCCAATCCTCATCCCGGGTCTACATGAAACCACCAACCGCCATCAGCAAGCCAGTTAACATGGCTTCTCACACTGAGGACAAAGATGAAAGCTCCAACCTGAGTATCATCGGGAGCCACTTGTCCAAAGTGGACATCATTGAGAAGAGGTCGCAGGACCTCGAAAAACTGGCAGTTATAGAGAAGAGGACCCAAGGTCTGGAGAAGCTCGACCAGATTTCCCAGCAGCTGGAGCAGCTCGTCCGAGCACTGAATGCAAACATGTGCAACGCTGTGTCCACCTCTGCCGAGCCGAACGCTGAGAAGAAGGAGCCTACAATGCAGCAAAATCCTCAGCCGACTCCACCGCAGCCCCAGCCAGTCCAGCACGTATACTACGTGCAGGTCCCGGAGCAGCAACCGCAGCCTCAGGCACAGATGGTTGTATATCAACCAGAGCACCAGCCCGCGTACTCCGAGCAGTTCTCTCCACCCCCGCTGCTGATCCAGGAGATCAATGGCGTCTGGAACAACGAAGCGCAGCTGACCCGTCCTCAGGGACACTCTCATGGTCAGAACATGAGCAACAGGCCCTTCCAGCAGCAACACCAGGGTGGAAGACCATTCCAGCAGCCCTACCAGTACCAGCCTCCCTCACATGGAAACACGTGGAGGCAGAATTACCAACATGGGCCTCAGCAGTCCGGGTATCGTGGACAAGGATATCACCAGCAACCGGCTGCACAATACAACCAACACCCGTCACAGTACTCCTCAAACCCCCCTCCTCAACAATTCGCACAAGGATACCAGTCACAATCTCAACCGCCATATCAGCAGTCTAGACCCCAGCAGGGGGAATCTTCTGAGATTGTACCGGTCAATCCGGCCCTGGCCTGTTTGGAACAGTTGATGAAGAACATGGCTGAGATGAACCAGAAGATCGACGACCTGACGGCAGCCAAAACCGTCATACCAGCCCAGGTCGAAGCTAATCCTAACAATTTCCGACGCAAGGAGCAGGTAGCTGGCAGTGTCCAACCCGAATCAGGTGAATTTAATTGTTTTTTATCTAACGCTGTTACTCTCAGGAGCGGTAGGACACTCCGGCCATCGGCGACGGCGAAAGGAAAGCATATTGCATCTGACGGGGAATCGTCAGGCCAGCCAACACCAGGGCCAGCAAGCATTTTGGGAGCAGCACCAGCATCCAGAAAATCACAAAAAAATGAAGAAAACAGAAAAATACAAAAAGATAGCAGTAACCTCGGTGGAGACCGGCCAGCATTGGAGATGCCTGCACCCGCATCACAGTCAGCTCCTGACAGGAGGAGCACCGCACCTGCAGCGAGTCCAACGCCAGCACCCGAAGACGAGCCTGTCGTTTTTGGTCCACAAATTGTAGATGAATCCATTCCTTTTTGTCATCTACCTGTAAACAACAACACGGACACTATTTTAAATGAAATTGGAGATGAGTGTGTAAATATTCCTTTTCCTGAAGTAATGAAAAAACACAAAAAAATGAAAAATTTGAAAAGTGCTTTGTCTGATCCTGCTATCATAGAAATCATTCAGAATTTGGTGTTAAATATGCCATTAATGAAAGCTCTTGAGTACATGCCAGCTGTGAAGAAAGGACTTAAGGAGGCATGTACAACCAAGCGCAGGCCGACCCCACATAACTCCCGAAGCAAAGGTGGTAAATCTGAAAAGCACATCCTCACTATGGCCACCGTCAATGCCATCAGCAACCTCCCGGACAAAAAGCCAGATATGGGAGCACCTCTTGTTCGTTGTCAGATGTTCAATCAAGAGTTCGAACGAACACTCCTCGACAGCGGGTCATCTGTCAATCTGATGCCAGCCTCACTACTCACGGAGTTCAAGCTGGGACCGCTCAAACCTACAAAGATGATTCTGCAGTTTGCAGACAAGTCAGTCAAGCGGCCTAGGGGCCTGTTGGAGGACGTGATCGTCACGGTTCAGGGAAAATCTTTCCCAGCCGATTTTGTGGTCTTAGATATGGACGTCCCTGCTCCGTTGCTCCTTACCCCGATCATACTCGGAAGGCCATTCCTGCGGACGTCAAACGCAGTAGTGAATTATGGGACAGGAGAAATCACTTTTGGAGCTGGCAATGAAATTATCCGAGTAGAGACCCTGTCTGAAGGAACGCCCGCTGAACCGACATCTGTATCGTGTGCAAAGGTGATTGAGAATGATGAAGACTGCGATTTTCTAGCCGAGATTCAAGACACCAACCTCTTCCTGGATGATAATGAGATCCACGGACTCCTCTGCCCAGAGGAGGAAGTGGAGACCGCAGTCGAATTTCCGTGTATCAATCAAGAGGAGGAACATGCTGATGCACTACAAGACACTGCTGTGGGGTTGATATGCCTTCAGAACCAGGAGCCGAGTTTGGAAGCATCTTCGGACGAAGATGAAATCATTGAAGAATTCTGTCAGGATCTGAGAGAGGAAACAGAGCAGATTATGGTGGACATTGCACAGTTGAAAGAATCACCACCTGTATTTATAGCTGAGGTCACCACTGAAGCAGCTCAGACCCTGCCAGAGCTGAAACCTTTGCCCTCCAATATGAAGTACGCCTTCCTTGCAGGAGAACCGAATATGTACCCGGTCATCATCAATGCGCATCTGACCGAAGATCAAGAATCTCGTCTGATGGAGGTTCTTGAACGTAACCGCAAGGCGATAGGCTGGTGAACCTCTGATCTCCACGGGATCAATCCGTCACTCTGTTCGCATCGCATCTTTCTGGAGGAAGACAGCAGACCCTCTCGTGAACTGCAAAGGAGATTAAACCCGAATCTGCGAAATGGTGTGATGCGGGATTCATTTATCCCATCTCCGACAGCAAATGGGTGAGCCCTCTGCATGCTGTGCCCAAGAAATCAGGGATCACCATTGTGAAAAATGACAAAGGAGAGGAGATCGCAACCAGAGTACCGACTTCTTGGCGAGTGTGCGTAGACTACAGAAGACTCAATCTCGCCACCAAGAAGGATCATTTTCCGCTACCCTTCATCGACCAGATCTTGGAGAGATTGGCCGCGAAGGAATATTTCTATTTCTTGGACGGTTACTCTGGGTATAATCAAGTCGCTATTGCTCCTGAAGACCAAGAGAAGACCACGTTCACCTGTCCTTTTGGCACATATGCCTTCAGACGGATGCCGTTCGGGCTTTGCAACGCCCCAGCCACATTTCAGAGGTGCATGCTCGCAGTTTTTGCTGATATGGTGGGTAGCTTTCTCGAGGTCTTTATGGATGATTTTTCGGTCTATGGGGATTCATTTGATCAATGTCTGGATTATCTAGACCGAGTCTTATGGAGGTGCTGCGAAGTGAATCTTGTGCTCTCCTGGGAGAAGAGCAATTTCATGGTGACCGAAGGAATAGTGCTGGGTCACGTTGTTTCTAAACGTGGCATGGAGGTTGACCCGGCCAAGGTGGATGTAATATCTAAGCTGGAGCCACCTACAAATATCAAGCAAGTCCGGTCATTCTTGGGCCATGTCGGTTTTTACCGACGATTTATTAAAGATTTCAGCAAACTGGCCAGACCGCTGACTGAGTTGCTCGGCAAGGACAATGAGTTCATTGTAGGCGATCGTGTGCTCCTTGCCTTTAATCAGTTGAAAGAGCTCATCACGCAGGCCCCTGTCCTACAGCCACCGATTTGGACTCAGCCTTTCGAGATTATGACCGATGCGTCGGATTATGCCATCGGAGCTGTACTGGGACAGAGGAAAGACAATGTACCGTTTGCAATTCACTACGCTAGTCGAACGCTCGATGAAGCCCAGAGAAACTACACTGTCACTGAAAAGGAGCTGCTAGCGGTAGTCTTTGCTTTGGAAAAGTTCAGATCTTACCTTCTTGGGTCCAAAGTTATCATCTACACTGATCACTCGGCCATTCGGTATTTACAGCAGAAGAAGGATGCCAAACCACGCCTCATCCGGTGGATCCTTCTCCTCCAGGAGTTTGACATGGAAATCAGATATAAACCTGGGGTAAAGAATGTAGTGGCCGATCATCTGTCAAGACTTCCTGAACCGGAGTCTCCTGAGCTGAACTTGCAGCCTATCACAGAGACCTTTCCAGATGAATCGATTCTGTCTGTCGCCTCACTTCCTTGGTATGCGGACATTGTGAATTATCTAGTTGCCAAGAAAATCCCACAGGACTGGCCTAAGTTGAAAATAGACAGATTTTTGTCTAAAATCCATTTCTACCAGTGGGAAGACCCGTATCTGTTTCGTGAGGGAGCCGATTGCATCTGGAGAAGGTGTATTCCTCAGGAGGAAGTTCCAAGTGTCCTCGCTTTATGTCATGATCAAGATTCTGGAGGACATCATTCAGGAAAACGGACGGCAACAAAAGTTCTTCAAAGTGGCCTTTGGTGGCCTTCATTGTTCAAAGATGCAGATGAATACGTCAAAGGTTGCACTGACTGTCAGAAGATGGGTGGAACCATAGGAATGAGAGATACGATGCCTCTGAAGTACATTCAGATCTCAGATGTCTTTGACGCATGGGGCATCGACTTTATGGGCCCGTTTCCTAACAGTCAGGGTTATGAGTATATTCTGCTTGCTGTCGATTATGTCAGTCGATGGTGGAGGCTATCCCCGCCCGAGCCGCCGACAGTCGGACTGTCTGTCGATTTTTACGAGATCACATCATAGCACGGTTCGGGATTCCCAAGATCCTCATATCTGACGGGGGCAGTCATTTCATAAACAGAGAGGTGAAGAAGCTGACCCAAGAATTCTGCATCGAGCATCGTGTTGCTTCCCCCTACCACCCGCAGTCCAATGGCTTAGCTGAATGTTCCAACAGGGAGATCAAGACAATTCTACAGAAACTTGTGCGTCCGGATCGCAAGAACTGGTCTCAGCTGCTTGATTCCGTTCTTTGGGCTTACAGAACATCGTACAAGTCACCCTTGGGAATGTCTCCCTACCGCCTGGTGTATGGCAAGCCATGCCACTTGCCCGTGGAACTTATTCATAAATCTTTATGGGCTATTAACATATGTAATTTGGACTCCAAGCAAGCAGGACAGAACAGGAAATTGGATCTGAACAGATTACTGGAATTCAGAGATTATGCATATGACAACAGCCTGATGTACAAGGAAAAGGTCAAAACATGGCATGACAAGCACATCCGCCACAAGTCCTTTGATCCAGGTCAGAAGGTATGGTTGTTCGATGCGAAATTAAAGATCTTTCCAGGCAAATTGAAGAGCAAATGGACTGGGCCGTTTGTAGTTAGGCAGGTGCGTGACAACGGAAGTGTATTGATATCTAATCTGTCAGCTGACGCACAGCCTTTTGTAGTCAATGGATAGCTTCTGAAGCCATACCTCGAACATGACACATTTATGGCCGTCGTTGACTCGATTCAAGTAATCTATGAGGATGAGCTGAATATCTCGAAGGAGACAGAGGAAGGCAAAGCACATAAAAACATTTTTGAATGATTTTCCTTTTCGTCTTTTCTCCTTTTCAATTTCTTTTATCTTATTCTACCGAATTGATGCCATCCCTTTCATCACTGCTACACTTAGGATGTACTCTATCCTAAGTATAGGGGGGATGTACATCCCGAGTTGTTCATACCCGATCTCATCTCTTTCTTCTTTTCTTCTTTTCTTCTTTTCTTTTTATATCTTCTGTATCTATCAAAAAGGTGCCACCCTTTGTCGACAGTCTTCTATACTTAGGACGTACTTTGTCCTAAGTATAGGGGGGGAGTGCACCCCGAGTTTTTCTATTCCTCTCGATCCTCTCCATTGTCTCCTCTTCTTGTCTATACTTAGGGATATCTTACCCTAAGTATAGGGGGAGACAATCTGAGTACGATCTGTTCATTCCCACCCTTGACCCTCCCTGCTTTGTGTACAGTCTGCTATACTTAGGATTATTTGATCCTAAGTATAGGGGGGACGGTCAACTTCTCATTCATTGATTCATTCATCCATTCCTTTATTTATTTATTCTTTAGATTTTCCTATACTCAGTACGAGTTATGTCTTCTCTTTTCTCTCCGATCTATGAGGACATAGCTCGAGCTAAGTATAGGGGGGTCGTATATACTACGTATATACTTTAGCCATAACTCATACTTTCGTATCTTCTTAATAAATATGGCTAATAATTCTTTAAAAATTCTTTAAAATTCATTAAAAATCCTTAATAAAAAGATGTGGTTATTCCTCAAATTCTTTTTGTATTTACTGATTAATAAATCATGTGAAAATGTTTTTTGAAAAATGTTTGAAAAATAGTTTGAAAATCTTTGTGAACATCTATTGAAAACTATTTTGAAAATATTTTGTTTCATGTTTTCAACCTGTGTAAAAATGTGTGGTTTGTAAAATTTCTTTTCTTTGTGTGAAATAAAATGTTTGAAAAATGATTTGCAAATGGTTTGAAAAATGGTTGCAAAAATGATTTGAAAAACCTATATATACTGTTTTGAAAGCCTTTGCAAAATGTTTTCAAATGTGTGTAAAAACTATTTTGGACTATAGTTTTCAAAAATTGTGTGTAAATTGTTTTCAAATAAGTTTGAGGAATACTTACATCTCACCAAAATCCGTTGTATATATATATGTATAAAATTGATCACGTACCCTTGTAAATTCTTAAAATCCACTTCTTGTATATATAAGAAGCACTCCCGTGTACATATTTTCACCTAGTTTTCAGCCAAAACTGTTTATTTTCAAAAATTCCCAAAAACATTTGCAAAATTAAAATCCAAAAACATTTGAAAAATCTTTTTGAAAAATACAACAAAAATTGCATCTGCACATGCATGCATCATATTTTCAAAAACCCATAAAAAGTTCAAAATCTTGAAAATTGCATCGCAAAAATATTTTCTGCATTGCATTGCATGGCATTCGCATTTTTCGGATTGAGTTTGATAGTTGAACAAGTCTAAGTAAAATCCGAAGATTGGAGCTTGATTGGACCTTAAAATCTACCTAATAACAGGAACCTTATAGGAACTGGGTTTGAGGTACTTCAGGTCTAGTTGACTTAATTCTTTGAGGATCACGAGACTTGGTTCAATGGATGCTTGACTGCCTAAGTAGAGTATTTCGGAGCACACGTACGACTCTTGTTGATAATGACCTAACTTGGACACCTGCACCTTTCACGTGGCTCAACTCAGTTGGAGTGGTGAGGGGATTGGATTTGCCGGTATGAGACGCACACAAGTGGAAACACTTGTCCTCCTCTAGGGAGGGAAGTGCACCCCAACCCGTCCAGTGATTAGGAAGTCTAAAGACAGGAGGCTGTGGGTTGCGATAAAGCTTCAAAAGAGGGATAGTCTACTGGCTCAAGAGGAAAAACTCCTTATGTAAATGCTGCTGTGAATAGTATTTCAAAAAAAAAAAAGAGTTCAGGCATGTACAAAAATAAAAAGCCTGCAAAGTATGTACATATGTTGTAAAGTCAATAAGCAAGCTTGAGTTCCAAAGTCATATCATGTGAGCCTGCAGCTGGATGACTTGACTACACTGGTCTTGCATCCTCGGATAGGTAGCTACACTGGCTACCGTCCATTCTTCTCTTCACCCCCTCCTCTTGAGCTGGTTGCCACTTGAACTTAGAAGGGAATACCCCGCTCCTCGAGGATGGAGTCATTGGATTGGGGAATCATTGGGTTGTCGTGCTGGAGAAGTCAGTCTCTTTGTCATTCTAGTTGGGGAGAGCCACTATCACTTACACTGTACAAGTCAGATTCATAGTCGTAAGGGTTTGCGTATGAATTGAGATATTTCTGACATGGCTATTGAGGAGACTTGGATAGAGTTTTGGGGTTCTCAAGGACTGTTGAATTTCAAATTCGGTTCTCAATAAGGTTCCGCCCGCACTAAAATTCCAAAGGTCCGACTTAAGCTCCAAACTTTGATTTTGTGAAGACAAGTTTGATAATTACACTTAATCCACCTTCTTCTTTTTCTTTTCTTTGTTTTTCTTTTCTGCACTTATTGCATAAGTGTTTGCTAGGGACTAGCAAAGGCAAGTATAGGGGGATGATGAATCCACGTTTCATCATCTTTATTCTATCATTTTGGCCTCAAAAACCCTAGTAAATGCGTGTAAATAGGCGTAATTCATGCATTTCAGCATTCATGTATATGCGTGTAAATACTGTATAAAATGCGGTTTTTAAAGCCAAAATTATAGAATAAAGAAAAGAAAAGAAAAAAGAATAAAATATTGTAAATATTTTATGACCCGAAACCCCGAGACCTGGTCATCTTGATGAATAGGTCGACAAGGAATAAAGTAGGGGGAGATAAGGTCAGAATTGCAGAGAAAATACCTATACTTTTTATTCACTCTTTATTCATTTTGGGACCTATTTTTGGTTCCACTTTTTATACATCAAATAAAGAAACTTTGTACATGAAAGTTGTAGATAATTTTATAAAGAAAAATACAAAATTGATTTCACAGAAAAATAATGTACAGATAAAAAGTTATGGTCTGAATAAAAATCGAGAAGCCCAACTTCCCAGACCCGTATCTCACAAATGAAAACTCCAAATGCAGCATACTCACCTTTAATTGTATATAGAAGAAAATAAGCTAATTAATGGTGGTGGTTTCGCATTTGGCGGAGCTACGGTTTGAAAGTTGACTTTTGGACCCTCATTGTATACTTGTACATATTAAAATATTCAATTTATTATTTATTTATTATTTTTATAATGTTATATTTTTATAATGTTGTAAATAATACTTATAATAATTATGTGCATTAAAATCAGAATAAAAACATAAATAAAATACAAATAAAAATACTTGTATATATATTATAATACATAGGTATAATACATGTAGCTATACCTATACAAAGAACACTTTCATTTTATTAAGTGTATAAAATATATCAGAAAATTAAAATAAAAATAGATTTGTGTATATAAAAGTATTTTATAATTTTAGAAAATAAAAACCAAAATAAAATAAATTAAAAATACCTAAATAAAAATAAAATACTTAAATACATAGATATAGATACCTATAGGGGCATAAATGCAAACTTGTAAAAATAAGTCTCATAAAAATAAATAAAAATCACCATAAAATAATTTATAAAAAAATAAACATTTTTTATTTTATAACCAAAATTTAAATAAATCATTTTCTATTTTTTATTGAATTTCTGAGCATTTTTGCCAAGGCTTTTTCTGGTTGGTCCACGTGGACCAACCAGAGCTCGTCCTTGGTTGACCTCGGTCAACTCTCTGACCGAGGTCTGGCTATTGTCAGAGTGCATTTTCCTTGGACTTCGCGGATTTTTCCAGGCCAAATCTTTCACCGTTTAGCCTCGGTTTCTTCACGACTTTTGAAGATCTCTGATCCACCTAGCTCGCCCATGCATCATTTTGGCATTTTGACCAAGGATTCGCCCGTGACACGCCCTTGAACATCGCGCATCGACCATGGTTTAAAATGGACCCCCCGACTTCCATTAGCTTTTTGACCACTCTTCCACCTTCAAACCCCTCAGCTGGACCTCTAGCGTGAATCTTGGTGACAGCAGGAGCACGGAGGGCGCTTCAGCGGGTCGATTTGGTGTCGAATCGAGGCCGGTTCCCTCGCCGGAGTTCTCGCCGGAGAACGTAGTGCGCGCGCACGGGTGAGGTATTTTCTTCCTCTTTTTCTCCTCTTTTCTCTAAGGTTTGAATGATAAAAAACCCCCAGTGGCTTTCCCTTTAGCGAGATCTTCATCTAGCAGTTATCCTCGCCTCCCCGCGGCCGGCATCGTGTTCGCCGGCCATCTCCATACTTCCATCTAGCGCTTCTCCTGTGCGAAATACTCCGCGAAGTTGGGGCATTTTGCCCCCAACTTCTTCATCCCTTTGTTTCGCAGGTTCTAGGATCAATAGAACCCCACCTGGGTTTGTTTTTGCGGACATCAACCCACCTGGAGCGGCTTTCTTCTCTCCTCTTGCGGCGGACCTCTGGCAGTCCCCACGCCATTTTGCGGTCGCCATCTGATCAAGGAGCACTCCAGGGAGCATCCCGGGTGTTTGGGATCGTCATCGAGCCACGGGGGAGGGAGATAGGAGCTGGGAGAACTCGCTCCTCCGCGAGTTCTTCCCTGTTCTTACGCCTCCCTTCTCCTTCGTCGGATTTAAGAGCCAGCCCAGTTCTAATCGAAGCCGTTGGATGATGCGCGCCTTCCCGCCATTGGATCGCAGCGTCCAGATCTAATCTGGACCACAGGAACGAAGGGGTATCGGTGCGCCGGTGATCGACACGTGGCTTAAGTGAAAGCCCCTCCACCGTCTGATCAGCTGCTAGGCGTGGGTAAATTGCGACTAATCCCCGGCAGTTTTTGTATTCAGCATATAGTTTAAAACTTTCCTTTGCAAGCATATAAGTTTTGTAATATTTTTTAAGTAGGACCTCAACTTTCTGGTAATTGCAAGTGGGCCCCCGCCAGGCGCGTGCGTAGCGCGTGATTCTTGGCGATTTTGCAGGGGGGGCCCTGGCGGTTTTGCGTAGTTGTTTATGGTAGCTAAACTTTCAGTTGCAGTACAAAAGTTTGGGCCTTTTTGCATTTTATACCTCTGACTTTCGGATTATTACAAGCGCACCCCTGCCAGGTCCACGTGCGTGCGCACGCGGGTCAGGAGATTTTGCGGGTATACCCTTGCACATTTGGGTGTTTCGTTTTGGTCCCGAAAAAAATTGTATCAGTTATATAGTTTTGGTGTTTTTGCGCACATGCCCTTGTATTTCTCGATAATTACATAAATGCCCCTGCGAATGTGAATTTTCTTTTTGCTTCTAGTAATTTTCACATGCATCTATAAATCACTAAAAAAATCCACAAAAATTGCATTCGACTTCCTGTTGCATTTTAGATTTATGTCATATTTTTATTTTCCGTAATTAGTGCATTTTACTATTTATTAAAAATCAAAAATAGTCATTTTGTGCACTGTCTAGCTTATAAAATACCAAAAAAATATAAAAACACTCCAGAAAAATTCCAAAAAAATATATTTTGTGTCTTTTAGTTTGTTTTAACTCCCCGCCAAAAATCATTAAAAATCTCAAAAGAAAAACACTAAAAACATAAAAACACTCAAAAACTTCAAAAAAATATATAAAATAGTAGAAAAACCCAAAAATAGCAAACTCAGTTCCTGTTTGTTCTTTATTTTGTCCTTTTTATTGGAAAAATAGTGTGAAAATTTTTGGTTGCTGTTTGTTAATTTTAACTTGCATTTTAATCACTGCTAGCCCTCTTTCCACTGTTTTGCCTTATTTCAGCAATTAAAAATACCAAAAAAAATCTAAAAATTACCCGAAAATCACAAAAAACAGTAAAAAAATCCTAAAAATATCAAAAACATCTCATTTCTGAATTTTTGGTTATTTTTGCACCTTTTTATAATTACTTTAGTTTGTCTTTCATTACATTGCTTTTATATTCCAAAATTGAAAAAGAAAAAAAAACAATATAAAATATAAAAAGAAAAGATAAAATCAGTCAATTAAAAACCAAAATACAAAAATATAAAATCAAAAAATTAAAAAATTATAAAAATCAAAAACCCACAAAAATTTTAGATTGGCTAAGTAGCTTGTTAGACCTAGGTTTGGATTTTTATCCGTGCTTTACACCTTTGCTTCTTGTGTTCGACCCCTACTTGCTTGCCATTGTACATCTTTAGTAGGGTATAATAAATTTTAATCCTTGCTATTCATTCTCTGATTGATTGTGTGGGTTAATTGTTGAAGACCGAGGAAGTTTGAGCAGTCGCATCAGCGACAGTGAGTCTGACTTGTCAGACCGCTATTTAGCGGCTCTCGCATTCTCGCTTTTCATGTACCTACTCAGATTTCCTCTTTAAGTTATTCAGATTGGGCTCGATTTGAGCGGGTATGGTGGCTTGCCCTTTATGATGTCCCTCATCTCCTGCTAGAACTCGTCCATCCTGCTGGTCTGAGAGTAGGTGGGCGAGATCGCCAAGGGATGGGTTCTCATGGACGGGTCCATGAGAACCGGACGGGTTGCCTTGCTGTAAATGAGGCTGGCTCTGCTGGTACTATTGTAGAGGAGGCTGAGTGTACTGTTGCGGCTGCTGCTGCTTCCTCCACAAGTGTCCTTGGTGGTAGGGATGAGGACCCTGGTGGTACTATTGTGATGGCTGGGAGTACTGGGGTTGTTGTTGTTGCTGGCTGCTCGGTCCGCCGTAAGCTAGAGATTGCTACTAGGATGAGGTGCCTCTGGTAGACCACCTGAATCCGGGATGATCACGGCGGATCCCGGGCTGCTAACGGTCATACAAAATCCCGTTGACTTCTATCAATGGCTCCTGCTCGTACGAGGAAGGGGGAAGAACTACCAGGGGCTGATCATGTAGATACACCACCATCTGAGTGTCCTGAGATAGAGGTGGCTTAGAGTAATGTTGCAACGGCTAAACTGGCTCTTCCTAAATATGATGGACCTGGAAGTACAGGGGAGGTAGTTGGGAAGAGTTGATGTTGCTGTGATCAGCCATGATCTGAGACAGGGCTGAGAAGCAATCTATGCCTCCTAAAGACGCATGATATGGGTCTTCAGGTCACTGAGAATCTGTGCCAACAGGTCTATATGTGTCATGCCCTGGCACTGCTTCTTTTCTATTATCTCTATGCAGTCCAACTTCTCACTAATAATCCCTATGTCAGCTGCTGATGCCTCTACCTGTGCTGCTGCTGATGAAGTAGATGGACCTGCATCAACCTGTGCTATCCTCTAATAGGACACGGCATGTGGAAGGGGCTCCCGTTGTGTGTAGACACGGGTCTGGGACATCGTCGTATAGTTCTCTACCATCTCCCCATAGATGGCCCAGACCTGGTCCTCATCCTTGGCGAAATAGGACCTTCTATATGAGGCATTGACTAGCCCCTACAGCTCTGGTGTCAACCCACAAATAAAACTCTGCACTAAGTTGGGCTTGGAAATCTCATAGTGTGGGCACCGGTCGATGAGCTCACAAAATCGATCCCAATATTCATGAAAATGTTCGTTGGGTATCATGGTGAAATTATTTTCAGAGCTCGAGCTGCATTGGTTCGGTCGAGTGGATAGTACTTGTTCAAGTACTCTGTCCGGAGGTGGTCAAATGCTTTAGCTAGTAGGCTTCTTTGTCGACCAGGGAGAAAGGGAATGTCATCATCTTGATGGTGTCCTCGTCCACCTATCTGTCGTGGATGGTACTACAGATTATCTCAAATTCTTACAGGTGCAGATGCGGCTCCTCGATGGCTATCCCATGGAACTTGGGCAGTAACTGGATCGTCTGGGGGTCAAGCTTGAAGTCGCTTAGAATCTCCAGAAGTTGGATCCAGCAATGGGTGAGGGTTGCACCAAGATTGTGCAACTATCTCATCGTCCATGTGGGTCTGATTGGTTGATCATCTAGTTGACCATCTGCTCCACCTCCAGGTGTTGGTATATCTCTACCGGCTGGTCGATGTGGCTCTCCTTTGTTGGCTTGCATCTGTGCTAACTCCCGACGCACCTCTGCTATAAATGTTCTCTGATCTCTAATGTGTCTCTGCATCGTCTCCAGGGAGGCTAGGAGTGTGTTGTTGATGGCACCCTAATCCATAACGTAAGTGGAACCCTGGAGCTGCTCATCGGTGCATCCTTCACTGCTGGTTATCTTGCAGGTCTTTGCAAAGGCAAAAGACCCTAACTCAGGTGCCGTCAAATGAACATGAATCTGCGCTGGCCTCTATTCGAGCACCTCAGGACTGGTGGGAGAAGGGTGGTCAAGGGGGAACGGGGTGGTAGCGAACTCAGGTTCGAAGAGCGGGTCTGGGCTGTCTGAAGCTGTCCTAGATTAATGGAAAGGAGTGCTCGAGAGCGGTACTATCAAAGGCAGCCTACGGGACCTCCTTCCCATCATCGTGATGTAGGGATAAATGCGATGAGATCTGGAATGCAAACTAGATCAGAAGTCAAACCCTTAATTCACCTACGCAACACTGAGCTGATGACCGTAAAGGTTCGGTCGTTAATCTTGTCAATTTTTTTAGGTGATCAATTAGTCTATAAGAGTGATTAAGCGAGTTGGTAGGAACCTGACGCTCCCAGGAGACTGGCCCAATCCCACAGTTAGATCATTCCCAGCCAGTATGAATGCGGACCGTTTATCGGCTACCTGATATGCCCAATCAGCTAAGGAAATCCTAGACCGATTACCAGCTACCCGGTGAAATCCTCAGTGGAGAATGAATAACCACAAGACCGGTAGTCTGAAGGAAGTTCAGGTATGGCTCTAGCCTAGGGTGCAAATCACTCTCTCACTACATACAAACCAACCAATGAGGGGGTCTCTCCCCAAAACAAATATTTTTAGATGAGGTGAACTTTAAAGTCAAGTTTGCATTAGCAACCCCAATTTTGTTATTTTCTCTTTTTTAGGTATGTTTCAAATGAAAGCAACTCCTAACAAATTTTTTGATCTCCTGCGTTATTTTATGTCCAAAAGTAGGGGGAAGAAGTCGAAAAAGCCGATGCGCGATCAAACACTATGATGCATGCAAAGATAGAGATGCATAACTGTCGCCAGCACTCTACATGCAGGGTGATCCGCGCATAAATTAAAAAACTGAAAATAAACTAACTATGTGATGCACGAAGAAATCGATCTTAAGATGAGTAATTTCTAATGATCGTGAAGAACAGTAGCTGACTGCTCAGAGAGAGAGATTGATGTCCAGTCTCGGATGTCGATCGGTGTCCTCCACAATGGATCCTGCACGCGCTCTATATGACCTCTAGCGGCACGTGACCTCTCAATTGATCAAGATAGCTTTTATTATTTATTTTTAGCTAGGTTCAATTGCGATCTATAGGTGCAGGCAAACAATTAGGGTTTGGGCCTTAGCTAATTACGTCACAATCAATCAAAAATCCTAAGTCTAGAGGCCAAAACTTTGAGAATCAAATATAAAGAAAAATGTGATAAAAACAATATTGTGAAAAACTCGGTGAGGTCCCCCGAGCACACTGGTGCTCGGCAAAACAGACCCCAATAAGTCAAGTCCAACAAGAGAGTCCAAGTGTCTCCAAAATTATTACAATACCAAATGTTCTACTGTAAAGTAAACTAACTAACTACTCTACTCTATCTGGTATAAATAATTTGTGGCTCTTCTTTTGTTCCTCCTCGGGTGCGGGTCTCCTCCAAAGTGTTCTCGGGCAGTTTCTTGCAAAAATGTGAAATGGAGATAGGTCAGAAAACAAGTATATCAAATAGAGATAAAATAAGCAAAAAACTGAAAAGTGACTACTAAGTCGTGCTCTCCAGCAACTGTGCCATTCTGATGACGTGTCCGAGCGATACGGTTAGGAAATCAATAATCAAAGGTCGTTGCGACCCAGATCACAAGGCACAATCAACAAGAAAAAGAGAAATCACATAGTCGAAGGATAAATCAATTAAGCACATAAAACAATGTCAGCAGACTCCGCTATTTATTTTAACCTGGTATAACAACCAAGGTCGAACACAAGGAGCACAGAAATGTACGAAGTAGTCGAAAATCAAAAAACAAAATGCATATTTTTATCGATTTTAGTTTTGCAAATTTTTTATATTTTTAAATAGGATAGAAACAAGAAAATAAGGAAACAAAGCACACTATCAAGCTTTTTGAATTTTTATTTAAGGCTAAAAATGCTCAAAAATCTAGGTAAAAAGATTTTTGGATATTTCAAATACTAAAGTATTTTTGATAATTTTCTGAGATTTTTCAGATGTTTTTGTGATTTTATAAAAATCAGATAATGGCTAAAAAGGTAAACAGTGCACAACCAGGACAAAATTGTAAATTAAAAATGCTTAAAAGTGCCCTAATGTCCTTGGGAGTAATTTTATACAAATTGGTTAAAAGAGCTATAAACAAGAACTAAAATTGTATTTTTTTTAGAAATGTTTATGATTTTTAGAAGGTTTTGAGTCTTTTGTTATTTTTAAGGTTTTATAATGATTTTCAAAACAAAACTGGTACTGGAGGTAAAGCACACAAAAATACACAATCAAGAATTTTTATAGAATTTTTAAAAGGATTTTTCAAAATTTTATGTTTTTTTTAAAATAGAAAGAACACTTTTTTAAGATTTTTTATTTTTTAGAAATTATGGATGACACTAAGTTAATCCACAAAAAGTACCATAAATATTACATGTTAGCAGGAGCTATCGGTAACTTTTATAGAATTTTTGGATCAATTTGGCATTTATTTAATCAAAAATGAGCCAGACAATTCACAGGGACGTACTTGCAATTAAAAAGAACTTTTTGGCCAAACAGTAGCACATGAAGAGAGCTCTGGGTTAACATTGCAAAATGCCCAGTTAATTCACGCACATGCCCAATAAATCATGCACAGGGGTATAAATGCAAATATCAGAAAGTTTTCATTCATCAACTACCAATGCACAAGCCCTGGATATAACATGCAATAAACCCATAAAATCACGTGATCATGCACGTGTCTCAGATTAGGAGGGATAAAAATGCAAATAGTAAAACTATGAGGTCCAATATGCAAAATGTCTGGACTACAACTTTTATTAAATAGACTAAATAGCAAAATAGAGAAGTGTGAGGGGTGAAAAAGTAATTTACCCCTGCAGGGACAGATGGTGTACGTGGGAAGAGTCGTGATCGTACAACTCTGATCACTGCAGCTGGTACATCAGACGGTGTAGAGGCTATCGCAAACGTGTGGTCAGATCTGACTCGTCGGCACTGAGAGAACAGTCGCATCAGCCTTTTTGTCAGGTAGCTCTGATGCAAACTAGCAGGAGAGCCTCCATCCAACGGTGACGAAGGTTTCAGCAAGAACAGGAGCCCGACGAGTTTCACCCGATCATTAGAAGGAATCCGACGCTCCGATGAAAGATCGGAAGGGTCCCATGGCTTTGCGAAGGTGCTCTGCGTCTGATGGGATGCTCCGATGGGAGTGGCAATGACTAGATGATCGTGGCGGTGCAATGCAACATGGGCTGCTCCTCCTGAGCAGTTAGGATCTCTTGGGACTTCCTTAGCGCGAACCGGATCCTGGAGAAGGTAGAGGAGACTCGGGGCGTGCCTCCGGTCGATTTTATTACAGAGAAAGATAAGGGAAGCGTGGGGGAATGAGATCCGAACTTAATCTCGACCTAGGGGTTGAGTCTAAGGGTGATGAGGATGTGGAGTAAGATGTGGGGTGAGGTATAGAGCCGATCTGAATGGATGAGGGGATGTGACAGAGCTCCGCCCAGCTGGACAGAGCAAGGGGATGGCGGCGGTGGCGAAATGAAACAATCGCATGGAATGAAAAATGGAGTGGAAGGATAGGTTACCAGAGGGTGTTGGAGATCTCAGCAAAGTCAAGCAGTGAGGGAGGTCGGGGTCGTAGCCTCAACAGTACTGCAGCGGGCAGGGAGGATGAACGTGGCGGAAAGCTCCAGCCACGTAGGGGAGTTGCGGATACAGGACACCAAGCTTCGATCAAAGGCCACCCACAGGTTGTTGTGACTCTACTGAAGATACCTAGGTATGAAAGAAGGGGCGAGGCACAAGCTACGATGCTAGGAGGGGGAATGAGATGATTTATAGGTCGCTCGGGGGTCCAGAAAGATCTGCAAGTAGCGCGAAACCCTAGAGCATCGCAGGTTAACCTAAAGACCTACGAGGATGTCGGATGAACGAGGATTATCGGGTCTGAATTTCATGGCGAAAGGAGCTCGGTGCCGGGCTGGAGAATTTCGAGAAGGAGCAATGACGAACAGTATCCAGGTCTGACCCGAGAAGGAGGAACCATTGACCGAAGATCAACAAACGGTCTGGACCAATCAAAAAATTAGGATTTACAAAATATTTACAAATTCAATAAAAAATAGTAAATGCTTTTAAATTAAAAAGTGTACAAAATAAAAGAATGTTTATTATTTTTCAAACTATTTTCTGTGGTTTTTAGTTATTTTTATGAAAAATAGATTAGTGTAAATACAATATATAGTTTTATATACAAGTATAATATATCTATGTATTATGCACAAATATTTTTATTATATTTTTTACAAAAATATCCTTATTTTGTATTTTATTTATTTGCAACATATTTTTATGAATATAAATTAATTTTTATTTTATTTTTGTACATTATTTGGTGACACATAAAAAATAGAGGGAGTGATATAAATACATGTGTTTTGTACTATGAACGATTTTATTTTTATTTTTAATTTAATCTTTCTAATTTTATTTTATTTTTATATTATTTCTAGAGATATATACAAGGGGGGAAATAATAATTTTATTTTATTTTGTAAAAAATATTTTTTTACAAATATAAGTAGTATGTACAACACAAAGTAGAACCTATCTCTCTCTACTTATTTTATTTAGCGATCAGGTCAAGACTTGACCTTCTCTAGGGAGTTCGGGTCACTCTGTATTTATTCAAAATATCTCATTCCTTTTTCTTTTCCTTTACTCTTTTATTTTTGCACAAGAACATGCTAATTATGCAACATTATCAGATGCATGCAGAATGTAATGTTATTATTTTTACAAGTATTTACATGCTGCTTTGCCAAGATAAATAGCTAAAATAAAAGAATAAATAGTGAGAATCAGGGATTCATCACTATTTTATATTTATTATTCTTTGATTTGTAATTCAAAATTTTCTGATTGGTCAACCCAGGTCCGTTGACCTGGGTCAACCTTCCCCCCTCCAGACCTGACCTGACTTCTTCATCATCGAACCTATTTTCTCCCCTCTGTTCCAGGTCGGGTCTGACCACCGTTACCCCCAATTTCTAAGCCCGATCCTTCTCCTAGGATCCGTGTTCCTCGTTGTCCCTAGGAGGAGTCGGATCTTCCTAGGGTTTCGCGCTTCCCCTTGATTCTTTCAGACCATGGGACTCCCCTATAAATGATCCTCTCTACCACCCTTGCTCTCCAGCTCGTGCCTTGCCACCTCTTTCCTCTTTAGCCACCTCCAAAAAGTGGCAGGCTTCTAGAGACCCTTTTGGAGCGAGCTTTGGTGGACGTTTTTCATGTAGCTTAGATGTAGCTGGAGCACTCCACCGCGTACAGTCTCCTCCGCCTTCCGCTCCGGAGTCGAGGCTAGTACCTCGCCTTCCCCTACATAGCTCATCGTTGTTCATCGTAGGCACTTCAGGTAGCCCATATTTCCTCTGCATTTCACTTTCTACCTCGTTTTATCCATCAGCTCTGTCGCATTTTCATTTGCTTCAACTATCCGTTCGGACCACCATCTTTCCCATCCAGTCGCTTCGATCAATAATTCGACTCACCCTCATCATTCTCCCTCATCCCGATCATCCTTAGCTCCCACATAGGGTAGGATTTAAGGCCGACACATTTACCCTTCACCTCATCGGACATCAAACTCCACCTAACCTTGCTTCCCTCTTTTCCCAACTGTAATAATCCGACCAGAGCTATGCCTCCGAGTCCTAGTATCTTTGGCAGGCACAGGTAAGTACATGGAACGCCAAACTGAGCTCCATTCGAGGTGGCAGCGCACCCGTAGGTGCCCTACCACCGTCTAGGCCATCCAACTGTTCATCGCTTCTTCCAAGCCACCGGTGATAACGCAGCTTTTGCGAGCGGATAGAGATGTTGGTTGTAGAGAACCGTTAAAGTGTGATCTACGTTGATCAAACAAAATTAACGAAATAGGAGAGAGAGAGAGAGAAATGAGAATGTGCAGCTTCTCTCTCCTATTTCATCTACACTATCTTATTTAGCTAGGTAAGTGTGCCGGAGATGAACTCGAGGAGGAAGAATATTAATACTTCGACTATCAATAAAAGAATTAAATGTCGAAAATATTCGCATTATTCTTGATTTTACAAAAGACTCAAAAACTGACTCGATATTGCGAAAATCAAATCATCGAAACAAAGAGAGGAAAAATCACGAAAAAATACAAGAAATGTATCTTGGGTAGTTGCGTAACTACCCTATAAATTTAGGAAGAAAATACGACAACAATGATCTCCAAAACACCCCTACAAACCAAGGGTATAACTGCAAGAAAAGTTTATGTATGTTACAAACCGGTCCCTGAAAAGGACTAAAATGCAAAGAAAAGAAGTTTTACTGTAGTTAGGTCCCTGCACGAGGACCTAAATGCGATTCCTGGAAATTGTTGGAGCTACTTGGAATATCTGGAAGCTTGTTGGGCTTATGTTGCAAAATTACTACCCCTTCGATTTGAACGTCCTCGATTAGAAAGGAAGGTGCGATCTGGACCGTCCACCAGGGACACGTGCCGTGAGCCTGTGCACTCTAGCGAGTTCTTGAGGATCTTCAACTTCTGCGCGCCTGACAACGAGGGCATCCTCTCTGGCTTCTTCCCGTCAACTAGCACTCGGCTTGAGTCTCCGGCGGGGCCAGGAGGGAGACACCTTCTCCCACCGTGCTCGCCCACAGTGGATCTCCTCCAGAGGTGGACGTAGGCGGAGGGGATTCGCTGATGAAGATGCGATTCAGGCAGACCTGGAGGTTGATGAAAACGATGGTTCGTTGATCATTCTTCGACTTTTGAAGCTCCAGATGATAGATTGTTGTGCTCCAGATGATTGATTACTTGCAGATGATTATCTAGGTGCTCGATTCGGAAGGAATCGACCAACAAAATTATGGATTTTTTAGTTCAAATAATGGCTCCCCAGAAAATGTATATCAAAAGTAATGCGACGAATGGAAGTCGATTTTAGGTCGTTTGGAATTGGTTTTGAAGCTTGAATAGAAGTTAGTGTCTAACAATGGTGATTAGGATCCCTAATTACGTACTTAACTATACCAATGTAGGCATGACGATCGAGAAATAAAATGGGAAAAAGTGGAGAAACTCACCTAGGAATGAGGTTGTATGAACCTCGATGGTTGCTCGACATGCGGTGATGGTCGGAGCTCTACGCGATGCGGTTGCGGCGATGGAGCCTTGGAATGTCTCCTCATATCAATCACCTTCCACGCGGTGGCCTTTGACGGAGTTGTCACCTCCTGGTCAGGGTGGAGCACGACGGTGAAGGTGGTGGATCGACCAGGGTGAACTGGAAGCTTTGAGCTCAGGATCAATTAGTTGTTAATGGAGATCTTAGGGAATTTTTATAGGGTAGATTAAAGGGAGTTAGGTAGGAATCAAGGGCTAGCGTGAGAGAGGGTAGTTAGGTGAAGGGAATCGATGTTTTAGATTGGAGGAGGAAGTTAGGAGTTAGTTTGGAGAAGAAGGCTAAATCGGGTGGATGGAACAGATTCTGGCCGACCTTCTTGAAGAAGGTCCCAGGTGCCGACACATGTTAGCACCTGGTTGGTCAGGTTCAAGAAACATTTTAATAAATAAAATTAAATAGTAAATAGCTTTATTTTAATTAGGTATAAAGATGAAAAATGTAGGTAATTAAATTATCTAAATTATATTATAATTAATTTTAATAAATAATAATTATTTTACAAAATATAAATATTATATTAATAAGTAAGTATAATTAATACTTCTAAAAGAGTTTTTGGATTTTAAAATTAGTAAATTAATAAATAGTATATTAATTTTATATTTTCTTAATTATTAGGTTAATAAACAAAGTATATATGAATTTTTGTGGGTTTTAATAAATTAATTTAAGTATATTAGTAAATACAAGTATAAGTTATATAGTTCATTTATACCTATAAATTAGGGTTATTTATTTATTTAAAATAATAAATAATCTCCAAAAATTATGAAATAAATTAGGGTTAAAATATAAGATCAAAAAAATAATTAAAAATTATTAAATCTAATAAATAATGTGTTCTAAATAAAATAGATAGCCCAGAAACCCAGTTGTAATTAGGTCCCAAAATCGACTTTTTGCAAACGGACTCCAATTTTAGTAAATCACCTTCATTAAGTAGAGAATATTATTTTATGAACTTTAAAGGTGGGTAGAGCGAATTTGGAGTTCGTATGAGCAAGTTATGATGTTCAGAAGTTTGGATTTTGAGAATTTACAAGATGGATTTCTTAGCATATATACAAGGTAATATTTTTAACTTATTTTTATATTTTTCTATACATTTTTAGAAATAATTAGGAGAAGAGTTTGGGGAAAATATGTTAATATGAATTGATTAAATTTTTTTAAAAATTTTGATATTTATTGGATATATAGTGAAGAATGCCTGAAGTGTGAAATTATTTATTTTTATTTGTTTTCTTCCTTATCTCCCCCTACTTATTTATTTGTCGACCAATCCATGCTGACTTGGTCTCGGGGATTAGTTAATAAATATATCTTTCAGCTATATTTATTTTACAAGTCACATGGTACATATATATGTATCTACAATTTACCTTTATTTTTATTTTCTTTATTTTTATTCTTTTATTAACTTAAATGATTTTAATGCATAAAGTGCATTTTTATTCATGATTAAGGTTTTGTTAAAAAGTGAAATTTAATGGATATTTACATCTATTAGTTAAGGGTTTTAAGATAAAATACAGACAGAATGTTAATGAATCGTGGATTCATCAACAGGTCGAAGCGGAGCAACTTCACGACACTGCTGGACTTCACTACGAGTTCATCGGACCCATGGATCGCCATCCACGACTAATGGTAGCTCATCGAGCTTCATTTCTTCCAACATCTTCTCTCGTCATTGGATTACCCTCTCCCGTCAGATCTGATCTGGACCGTTCTCCTTTGCCCCATTAATAACGGTCCGATCATATCCCTAGTACAGCAGAGCCACATATCAGTGCCAGCCCTTTTCAGCCGTCAGATCCGTACTGGCATAGCAGATATGACAGCCACGTCCTTAACATTCTCTGACCATGAGATCGCTTTGCAGAGCCTCATTAGAATCGTCAGTCGCCTCACGCACATGTCACGTGCCTCGAAGGGTATATTTCCCTTGCATGTTTCTTTATTTAGTACAATAAAATAATATGTAGTTAAAAACTTTTGCAGTAAGGACCCTGTAGTTTTAATATTTGTATTTTAGTCCATCTAAACTGAAGTCATGTGTAGCATCACATGCATTTTGGTGTAATTGCTCATTTGATCCCGTACTTTTAATCTGTTATGGAATGAATGAAATATTTTGAAAATTGCATTTATACCCTAGTGTGTCTGGACTCACTGCGGTGCGTGCTTTTTTTGGATTATATGCGTAGAGCCCCCGAGACTTTAATTACCTGGTATTTGCTAGGCCCTATAACTTAAAGATGTGCGATTAGGTCCATGTGCATTATTTTTAATTAGAGCTTTCATTTAATTGCAATGAATAATTAATTAACTTCAAAATTTGCTAAAAATTATCTGGTCTATAATAAAAATCACTTCCAAGAATTTTGAGCTTTTACCTATTGTTAAATTGCAAAACATCCATGGATGTGCATTGTTTGCTTCCCTATTCACTGTTGGATTTTTAGAAAATCACAAAACATTTGAAAAAATACCCAAAATTCTCAAAAACACTTTAAAATATATAAAACTAAAAAATAGTTTTACTTTATTTTTTGAGCATTTTATACTATTTTGAAAAATACAAAAAGATTGCTTGAGTTTACTTTTATCCCTTTTCATAGTTTTCTCAGATTTAAAAAATTAAAAATTTGAAAAATTTAAAATCACTAAAAAGGCAATAAAAATCCTTAGATTTTCGAATCGACTACTTAGTGTATAATTATGCACCGTGAGTTCGACCATGGTCGCTATACCAAGTTAATAAAAGTAGCAAAATTGCTCGTTTTTATCTGTTTGATTTATTAGTGGTTTATTTTCTCATTAATCACATTGATTGATTGGGTCACAATGACATCTTAATTCTATACTTAACCCTAGTTGGTCTTTGTACTCGTCACTAGTATAGTTGACCCTAGGTCAAACAAAACAACCTCATGTTTGGTCCATGTGGACCAATCAAAAAAATCCAAGGCAAAAATGCCTTGGAAAATAAAAAAAATTATTTCTAATTTTATGTAGAATTTAATACCTATTTTTTATTTTTTGAGGTGTTTTAATACATGCTAATTTTTACAAGTACATTTATAGGTATATTGACCTATGTTTAGGATAATTTATTTTTATTTTGTATTTTATACATTATTATTTTATATACTTAAATTATATATTTATAACTTATTTTGATATAGTTAAATATCTTTTTATTTTATTTTTCTAATATAATATGTACACATAAATAAATAAATGTATTTATTATATAGGTATAAATATAGTATATTCATCTATGTACGTATATATTATTTTATTTTAGTGTATTTTTATAGTTTTAATTTATTATAAATATGTACATACACTATAATATTATTTATAAAATTATAAAAAAACTAAAATAATAAAAATTATAAAGAATGAATAAAATGAATATTTTATTCAGGTATATTGTACAATAGGGGGTCCAAAATCTAACTTTGGCATCTTAACTCCAAATTAAGTGAAACCATCTTCATTAAATAGCTAATAGAAAGTTATATACAACTAAAGTTGATTTTGGTGATGTTGGGTTCATATGGAGGAGATAGAGGTCTATGAAGTTTGGATTTTGGGTGAGTGTAAAATATACACTGTATATTATTTTATTGTCAAATAAAATTTTTTTCTACAAATTTTTATCTACAACTCACATGTACAAAATTTATTGATTTGATGCAAAATAATAAAGAATAAAATAAGTCCAAAAAATGTAATTATTGACCTATATTTTTAGGGTTTTTAGACTGTGTGATCTGTACAATTGGCCACCCTATCTCCCCCTACTTTATTCCTTGTCGACTAAGTCATCATGATGACTAAGTCTAGGGGGTAGGGACACTCAACACCTATGGTGTCTCGTTTCTTTTTCTTTTCTTCCTTTATTCTTTTATTTTGGTTTTAAATGCAATAAATGTACAATATTTTATATAGTATTGTGTACAAATTAAGGATTGTTTATTTTAACAAATTAATGATATATGCATGCATTTATCTAGGGGTTTAAGGCAAAAATGAAAGAATAAAGGTGATTAAATGAAAATTCATCACTTGCACGCATGGAGAGAAACCACCAAGCTCTTGGACCTGTTGGGGAAGAGAACTGCCACCGGACGAGGGAGACTTCACTTATCGAAGTGAGGAGGATGCGTGGTTTTTTCGTGTTCTTCCTCCATGCCTCAGAACAAACGGTTGAAGGAGGGTACCCAAGTCTAATCCTGGGAATTGGATCAGACGAGAAACGAAGCCTCTCCCCATCGTCCTGTTGACTTAAGTGGCGTGACGTGCCGCGTGCCTAGCCGTCCATCTCTATGCACCGGGGATAAAATACACTAAACCCCATCCATATTTTTTTATTTTATAAAAATTCTTGTAAATATTTAATCAAGTTCAAAACTTTGTGGGAAACTTGGAACAAATCCCTCATACCTTTTGTATTTTGCAATTAGGTTCAACGCCAACCCAGCTCGCGTGGCCTCTTATGTGAGCAGAGAAAATTGCACATGTATCACTCCATCTTTGTGTATTTCATTTTTAATATATAAAAATCAAAATCACATTTAAAACTTTTTTTATTTTTTCACTTGGACCAATGTCTTTAATTTTATTTGCATAAAGCCCGTGCTAGTTTTATTTATTTTTGTGTATGCTTTTATATTTTCTAAAAATACTTCTCATGCTCCAAAAATAATGAAAAAATGGGATTATATGCTTGATTAGTTTCTCTTCTATGTCATATAATCTTTCCAATTCATTTATATTTTCTATTTATTTAAAATCAAAAGGGCCCGTCTTACTCCTTCTCTTCTTTAGAAAATACAAAAAAATATAAAATCCTCTTTAAATGTTCCAGAAAAATTACCTACTATTTATTATAAATGTTATAGCTACAAACCAAAAATCACAAAAAAAGGACAAAAGAAAACCCTAAAGATCACAAACCTAGATAACCGAAAAAATGCAAAATATTTTTGATTTAATATAAAAATAAAATAAAAGTTATAAAATTAAAAATTAAAAAAATGAATATAAGAGATAATTATTATTCAAACACACAAAAACATTAATTAATTAAGTTAGTGAATATTGTACAAATATATATATATTATTTATTATTATATATTTATAAATAATAATATTGCTACATCGACTTGTTCCTAGAGTTAGACACCCTACTTTTCTTGTCACTATACACAAATAGGGTTATAATAAATTTTGATTCATTCACACCTGCTTTTGAGTGATTAATTACTTCTGTGGGCTAATTGTTGAATTTATCATCAGCTCTCGTGAGCGGTCACCACAATGACCATCTATCTTGCCTTGTGTGGATTGCATTACCGTCTCATCAATAGTTGATAATAATTCAATACTAAATTAAATTTCATAGGATATTATTCCTGAATCGTCTTGTAATGTAGAAATATGCAAGGTGAGGGCCTCCTCCTTTCAAACCAGTGAATCTCAGAAATAGGAATTATTGATATCAGTGATTTCCCAACCTAATCCATTCTTCTTGAGATCTTTCCTTCCCATCCACTCACCTTAGCTTTAGTCGAACCTACCTTCATCCACTTTGGGTCCTACCTACTCAACATACCATTCTTTATTGTAATAATAGGGAGCTGCTTAGGAAGATCAAGATTAGAGAAGATGGAGAGAGGTAGATGAGCTGAAGCTCTCGTTCTAGAGTGAAGGATGATGAATAGGCACAGTGCAAGGGTAGGCTGATTACCACTCCTTGCGACTTGGGCTAGGAAAATATATAGTCAAGGGTCGTTGCAACCTGGATCACAAGGAGAAATCAGCAAGAAGAAGAAAAACCACTCAAGCAAATAAAATAAGCAATCAAAATGAAAGCGGTCTCGCTATTATTTTTACCAGGTATAACAACCAGGGTCGAACACAAGGAGCACAAAAATGTACGAAGTAGCCATAATTCTGAAATAAAATCAAATATATTTTTGGTGGTTTTAGTTTTGCAAAGTTTTATAGTTTTCAATAAGGGAACAAAATAAAGCAATTAAGAAATCAAGGCACAAAACAAGCTTTTTGAATTTTTATTTAAGACTAAAATTATCAAAAATTGGAATAAAAATATTTTTGGGATTTTAAAATTTTAAAGTTTTGGGTGACTTTCTAGGGATTTTCTGATATTTTTTTTATTTTTAAAAATCAAACAAAGGCTAAAAATGTAACAGTACACAACCAGGACTATTGCAAATTAAAAAAATTAAAATACCCTAAAGTCTTGGTTATGAATTTTATGAGGAAATGCATGCAAAAATCTAGAAGCAGGAACTAAAATGATATTTTCTGATTTTTCTTGACTTTTTATGGTTTTTATAGGTTTTTAGGCATTTTGTGATTTTTAGGATTTTTATGATGAGTTTTAAAACAAAATTGCTACATGAAATAAACATACAAAAACACACAAGCATGAAATTTTGTAGAATTTTTAGGGCAATTATTCAAAATTTTATGGGTTTTCAAAAATGGACAGGACACTTTTTAGAGGATTTTATTTTTCAAAAATAGTAAATGCAATGAAATCAATCCACAAAAATCACTAAAATATTGTGTGTCAGCATGAGCCAATAGTATTTTTTGGAGAATTTTTGGGATTAATTTGGTGTTTATTAAATTAAATAAAGGACATGTAGTTCATAGGGACCTACTTGTAATTAAAATAAAGTACTAGGTTAATCAATAACACAGATAAGAAGTATAGGACCAAAATTGCAAAATATCTACGCAAACACACGTGCTACACGTGCACCAGGCTCATAGGGGTATACATGTAAATGTTAAAAACTTTTCATTCATTTCGTAACATCATGAAATATCAAGCAGAAATATGCAAATATCCCAATGAGTCACGTGGGACTGCACGTGAGTTCAAACAAACAGGGCCAAAGTGCAAATATGTTAAAGCAAGAGGTCTAAATTACAGTTTATCCAAATTAAACAGAACCACGACTAATATTTACAGGACTAAAATAGAAAACACAAAACAGAGGGGGGCTAAATGATGTCTACCCCTTATTAAGAAGCTATCCAACGGTCGAGATCTCCACTTTTGGATGGACGGTCTGGATTAAAGGATACCCCTTCGACGAGAACGGTGGTGGAACGATCCTCAGATGGATCCGATGGTCTAGGATCTCTGAAGTGTGAATGGCTAAGATTAGAACTGGGGAGCCTAGAATCGAACGACTAGAAGGACGCCTGGAAGAGCCAATGAAGAACTTGCCTCTGGCGAGTTTCGATCGGCCAATACATGTGGCAGAAGCATCCTCCGAAGCTTCTCTAATGAGGGAAATGTCATCGACGACGGTTCACAGCTGCTGGGATGCTCAGAAAGGTCTAGGACCAAGGAGAAGGTCCTGGAGAGACCTGGGGTCCTGAAGCTCCTGTGTCGTGCCTTTTTGGCCGCTAGATGAGGCCTTCCTGTGCTCCTCCCTATAAGAGAAATGGTATGCTCGGAGATGACGCTCCGGCTAGGGGTTAGAGCACAAATGGTACTGAGAACAGAGGCAGGATGAACGGGCCAGGTCTCTAGTGGAATGGGGGAATTGTCCTGTTGCTCGGCTCCAATCCAGCGATTAGAGTCAAGAGGGAGATTACGGAGCTCAATGTAGAAGCCGAGGAAGGTCGGGTGAGGCGTGTGGATGTCAGAGCAAGGCGACAGCAGGGGATAGATGTGGTCGTTGGAGTGCGGATGGGGTGTGAATGAACAATCGATTCAAACTAGAAATGAAGGACAAACGAAGTACCTTTGGGTGAAGGAGGTCGCCTGGGGGTGGTGGACGAAGTCTACAACAGTGGTTGAATGGATCGTCGGCGTTTCCAGAGCCTGAACCTCCTCACGGCGGAGCTGAGATGAACTCACCGGACCTAGGGGTTGCTACGCTCCAAATGCTGCCCTCTGCTTCTCCCTCTCATGTTGTCACTGTGAAAAAGAGAATGCGGGTGCAAAAGAGGTGGTGGAGCAGCTGAAGGTGCTGGAAAAGGGAGGGGGTGCATGATGAATCCCTGATTCTCACTCTTTATTCTTTTATTTTAGTTATTTATCTTTGCAAAGCATCATGTAGATAGGTGTAAATACAATAAGTTAGCATTCAACACGCATGTGTTAACATTTTATAATTAGCATGTATTTATGTAAAAATAAAAGAATAAAGGAAAAGAGAAAAGAATGAGGTACTTAGAATAAATATAGAGTGACCTGAACCCCAATAGAAGGTCAATCCTTGACCTGATCACCAAAGAAATTAAGTAGAGAGAGATATGGCCTACTCTATGTTGTACATATTACTTATATATGTAAATAATTATTTTTGATAAAATAAAAATAAAATATTATTACTACCTCCTTGTATATATTTCTAAAAATAAAAAAATAAAATAAAAAACAGAAAAATAAAATCCTTTCTCATTTGTTCAAAATACATGTATACATGTTTCTCCCCCTATTTATTCTATACCTATAAATAAATCATAAAAATAAAAAAATTATTTTGAACTCATAAAATTATGTTGAAAATAAATAAAATACAAAATTAGGGTTTTGTATAAAAATAACAAAATAAAAATAATTGTACAAACTACATAGGTAGATCATACATGTATATAATATTATATGCTCTATATAGATTAATTTATTTTGATAAAAATAATTAAAAATCATAGAAAAATTCCTTGAAAAATTACATATTTTTTATTTTGAACTTTTTTTTATTTTGAAGTCATTTAATAATTTTTATTGATTTTGAAAATATTTTGTAAAATCCTTTTTTCTGATTGATCGGGACCGGGTGTTGACCGTGGGTCAACGCCCTCTTCTAGGCTTGACCCGACCCGGCCCTGTTCGCCAGACCTTCTTCTCCCCTTTTTCCAGCTCGATTCTAGCCACCTCCTGCCCCTATTTCTTGCCCATCGCTTCTCCTGGGATCGGTGATCCTCACGGGTCCCTAGGAAGGCGCGGCTCTTCCTAGGGTTGCGCGCTACCGATTGATCTTTGGAGACCCTTGGAGTCGGCTATAAAGCATCTCCTCCAGATTCCCAGCACCGCAGCTCATGCCTCGCCCATTCTCTCATCCCTAGAAATCTTCAGTGGAGTGACAGCATATCGATTCCCTTCTTTCCATCTAGCGTTGCCGCACATCCACTTGTTCTGACCAGTTGGTCTAAGCCTCGATATCCACATCTAGTTGTTTAGATTGACTCACCATATCATCCCTCATCTTCCTTCGCAGCATGATCACCCCTAGGCTCGATTACAAGGTCGAGATTAGGGCTGCGACTTCCTTCCTTCACCTTTGTTGGGAGTCAAACCTCACCCCCTTCTACTTCTCTGGTTTTTCTTGGCAATAAACCCCCGCAGAGCTAGGACTCCAAGTGGCGAACCCTTTGCAGGTCACTTCGTGTGCAGAAGACCACCTTTGCCACCCAGCTGATCCGACGGAGCAGCACTAGGAGGAGGCACTCATCCGACCATCGCCGCCTCCATCGAAGCCGTCCAGCAGAAGCGGAGTACCCTCACTACTGAGCAGGACCTGCTAGTGAGCCCATCGGAGCAGTGGATTGCATCCATTTCTCGATCGAAGTTCGCCAAGGGGTCTGTTCTTCCATATCCCCCCTCTATCGTCGAATGAAGTTGTCCTCTGCCAGATTGCATCCTAGCCGCCGACAAAAGTAGCCTTTTCATCCGTTGGATCAAATCTGACAAGTTAGATCTATTGCATGTCCCCGACATTCCCCATACCATCAAATTTGTAGTGCCATACGATCAGAGTCGTACGCCCACGAAGCCTCCCGCGTCCGCCACGTGCCCCTACAGGGTATATTACATCTTTTACCCTGTACTTTTATGCTTTCTTAGTTTGTCCTAAAAATAAAGTTGTAGTTTGGACCTTTTGCAATTAGACCCTCGTGTTTTCAGTATTTGCATTTTAGTCATCCTGATCCGGAGACACGTGCATCTACATGTGAGTTGTGGGTTATTTGCATGACTTGTCCCTGAGCTTTATAGATGTTATGTTTTGAGTAGAAACTTTCTGATTATTGCATATATATACCCCTGTGCGTGTATTTTTTAGCATGTACGTGAATTAAGTGGACAAAATGCAAGTTCAGCCCGAAGCTTTTTATATCTATTATCTTCTACCCTTGAAACTTATGAGTAATTGCATCTAGATCCCTATGTGTTGTGTGTGCTGTTTTTAATCAAATAATTATTAAATCAACTCTAAAAATTACATAAAAATTACAGTTATCTCTTGTTAATACATAATATTTATGATAATTGTTGTGAATTAATTTAGTTTTATTTGATATTTTCTAAAAATCAAAAACCCATAAAAAGTGTTCTGTATATTTTAGAAAATACATAAAAAAATATAAAAAATGTTTTAAAAATTATAAAAAAATTAGTGTGGGCTTATTTAAGTGTCTTTTAATTTCAATACCATTTTTGTTGCATTATCCCTTATAAAAACCCATAAAAAGCTAAAAACTCTAAAAACCTTATAAAAATCACTAAAAATCTAAAAAAAATCAAAAAAAATAATTTTAGTTAGTTAGATATTTTCATTTGCTTTTTCATAAAAATCAACACCAGGACTTCAAGGCATTTTTACTATTTTAAACTTGCCTTTTAGTCCAGGTCATACATTGTTTCACTATTTTGATCTTGTTTTATTTTTATAAAATTAAGAAAATCCCAAAAAATTACTAAAAACATCTTAATATTTTTAAAAACATAAAAACATTTTTATTTCTAACTTTTTGAGTATTTTTAGTCTTAATAAAAATTGTTAAAGCTTGTTTTTACCTTGTTCTTTTCATTTGTTTTCTCATTTTGAAAATATAAAAAAAATGCTAATTAAAAACCACAAAAATATGTTTTTATTCATTTGATTTTCGACTACTTCGTATATTTCCGTGCTCCTTGTGTTTGACCATGGTCGCTATACCATGTTAAATAAATAGCAGGGACCGTTGACATTACCTTCCTTGTTTTGATTGATTTATTTTTGAGTGGTTTCTATTTCCTTGATTGATTGAATTGATAGGCTATGAACAACGACGCTAGCTTATTTTTCCATCATAGCCGATCTCGATTTTTGTATCATCAAAATGGCATCGTTGTTGGGGAGAACGACTTAGTAGTCTTTTCAAATTTCTTTTTATTTTTGTTTCTTTCTCTATTTTATATTAATGTTCCTCTGACATTCTCTTTAATTTGATTTTTATGCGAGGGACAGCCGGATGACGTTTCGACTTTCGACAGGTGTAACCGCATTGGAGGAGGAGCAGGAGGCCAGGAGGAAATTAGTTATATAGGATAGAGTAATTTTTATTTTCTAGCACATTATTATTGTTGTAATAATGCAGGGACACTCAGACTCTTTTTCTGAACTTGTCATATCAGGATTTGTTTCACCGAGCACTGGTGTGCTCTGTGGACCTCACCGCGGTTTTTCACTGGTTTTGGTTTTCTTCACATTTTCTTTCCTTCGATTCTCGAAGAATTTGGCCCCTAGATCTAGGAATTTCTTTGATTGCAATGTAAATAATTAAGGCCCAATCCCTAATATCTTGCATGCACCTATAGTTCGTAATTGGACCTAGCTAAAAATCATAATAAAAAGTTAACCTGATTGAGTGAGAGGTCACGTGCCGTGATGAATACCCATTCATCACTCTTTATTCTTCTATTTTAGCTACAAAAACCTTTGCAAATACATGTAGATATGTGTAAATACAAATAAATACCAAAAGCATGCATTGTGTAAAAACCTATAATTAGCATGTTTTTGTGCACAAAATAAAAGAATAAAGAGCAAAAAGAAAAAGAGGGAAATATTTAGAATAAATATTGAGCAACCTAACCCAAGGGAGGGCTCAGCATGGGCCTGACCGCATAAAAGCCAAAGTAGAGGGAGATAGGAGCTCATATGTATATATTTGTAAATACATAAAACTATATATTTTCCTCACCCAAAAATATACTTGTACATATTGTGTGTATATTCTATTAAAAATAAAAAGATAAAAATCAAAAAGTCAAAAAAAACCCTTCCTTCACCATGTGTATAGACCATCACCATTGTATTTATTTAACCCTATAAATAAATGAGTTTATTTTCTAAACTTTTTGTGAATATTCTATTTTACATTTTGTAAATAAAATAAATAAAAAAAAAACAAAACAAAAATCAAATAAAAATCACAAAATTGAAAATTCAAAAATACATTGTATAAATACCATGTATATAAATGTATATAACTATTTATTTCACCCTTGTATATAAGTAATAAAAATAAAATAAAAATATTCTTTTATTCCATATTTTATCTTGTAAATAAATAAAATACAAAATGGGCATAAAACACATAAAAATAACAAATAAAAAATCAAAAATAAAAATCCATATAGTGTACATATACCTATATATAGAGCTAACCTATTTTTATTTCCAAAAATTAAATAAAAATCACCAAAAAATAGAAAAAAATAAAAGAAAAATATTTCATGTTTTGAGTTTTATTTAATTCGGCCTATTTCTACCCTAAAAAAATAAAACAAAAATAACACACACGTGGCCGCTCCTGATTGGGCCACGGGGGAATGTTGACCCCGGTCAACTCCCCCGCGACTCCTTCCTATTCTGGACAACGCGCGCCGCGCCCATCTTCCCCGATTTTTCCCACGCGCTCCAGGCTGTCTCCCACGCATCCCCCGCGCCCAGATTCTTCGCCGTACATCCCTCTCCCTCGCCGGATCTCTCGCCATCAAATCCAAGCTTTCTATAGCTGTCGCCACTCAACCCTAAACGCCCGGTCACTCTATATATCCTTCCCCTCCGCCGCCTCCGCGCCGCATCTTTGGCCCTTCTCTTCCTTCCCCGTGACCTCCATTGGCTCCGCCTGAGTGACAGCGAGCGTTAGCCATTGTTGCAGTGAGGCGAGGAAGCGTAACCATCGATCCGGCGTAACCTCGCCGTCCTTGCTCCGCCGCCGGTGTTGAGCATCGAGCTTCAGGCCTTGACGCCCTTCGAAGCTACGACCCGGAGATAGCCCATCTCCAGCACAGTCTACTTCAGCCATCAGGTACCCGATTCGACCTTCCATTTAGCTTAATTTCCGATTACGCCCAATTCACATCTCCGACGTACATCTCCGATTCCGACCATCTCACGCAATCTCTCGATCATCCGACCCGACCATCACCTTCACCGTGTCCCCACGCACCTCCTACGCACTTTCACTCAACCCAGATCGCACAGGATCTGGGAGTCGAGCTCCACCACCGTCGCCTCGCCGGAGCTCTTCCGCCCCACCGCACCGTTCACCTTCACGCCACCTAACCGGGTCGAGGCACTTTGCCCTCGACCCGCGAAGCTTCTTGACCACTTTGCAGGTCCAAAGGAGGTGTCTGAGCCTCCAGACCATTCAGCCAGGAGCTTCGAGCCACCAGGTCTCGCCGGAGCCCCTCCAGGGCTCGGTTGGGCCCGTGGCCACCACCAGCAGCTGCGGGAAAGTCCAGCGGAGCTTCTCCGACCATTTGCAGCAGCTGAGGAGGATCGGAGTGCACGCAGGACGTCGGCGAAGTTCGCCGGCGTCGAGTTCTTCCTCCATCGTCCAGAGCCGTCCGAGGCATCCTCTGCTCCAGTTCTGATCCTAGCCATCCATCTGTGGAGGAGCAGCGACCGTTGATCGATCTGAGGAGCGCATCAGGACCGTTGCAGCCGAGGAGAGAGGCCAGGAGCCCAGCACCGCTTGATCTTCCACGTGGCTTCTCTCGGACCGTCGATCGAGCCGAAGAGGAGAAGAGAAGAGTAGCGCCGCCATCCCAGCCGTCAGATCACCCACGTGGCGCACATCCAACCGTCGGCTAATAAAGGGGTAAATATCATAGGACCCCCTGTAGTTTGTTTATTTCGTTTAAGTCCTGTAATTTTTAATTCAGTTGTTTATTTTCTGGGATATTTGCATAGAGACCCTCGCGCTTTATTTTAATTGCATTTATACCCCTGCCAGTAGTGAACCACGTGCGTCGTCACGTGTTATTCTGGGTTATTTGCAATATATGCCTTGTAGTTCTGGAATGTTATGCAATGAATGAATATTTTTGTGAAATTGCAAATATACCCCTGTGAGCATTTTATTTGCACATGTGCGAATTATTTTGGGTTATTTGCATATAAGTCCCTGGACTTTTGGTACTTGTTACCAATAAGCCCTCGGAACTTATTTTTATTACATTTAGGTCCTTGAGTGCCCCAGACACGTGCTTGGCACGTGACTTCTTGGGTATTTTGCACCAGGACCCCAGAACTTTTGGGTATTTGCACTTAGGTCCCTGTGCACAGTGCCCCACCTTTATTTTTGAATAAAATATCAAACGACCTCCAAATCCAATGAAATTTTGACACATGGCTCCTGCCATGGTGTAGGAATTTCTATGATTTTTGGGGACATTTCTGATTTTATTTATTATTTTTAAAAATTCAAAAACCCATATTTTTGCTACTGTTTGACTTTAAAAATACCAAAAAAATATAAAAACATCCCCAAAAATTCTAAAAAAATTAGGTACTGTTATTTGCTTGTTGGTTGATTTTCTAGCCAATTTTGGCTACTGTCCATCACTTGAAAACCCTAAAAATTGAAAAACCCCTAAAAACTCATAAAAATTGTAGTAAATAAATTAAAAATCCAAAAACAATAATTAGGGTGCCTAAATTTTCCTTATTCTTTCTAGAATATAGGAAAATTACCTTTAGGGCTTTTTGAGATCCAAAATCATTTTATTTTTGGATCTTAAGCCTTGCTGGACAGTACCCTTTCTTCTTTGCATTGTTTGATTTTCAATAATTAATTGACCCATTAGAAAAATTCCAAAAATTCACCAAAAACAGTAAAAAACTTAAAAAACCTAAAAACCAATTTTTTGGAATTTTTGCATCATTTTTGTGTGTTGTATAAATTGTTGAAGTCCAGTGTTTGTGTGTTTTCTCTCATTTTCTCATCTTTTAAAAAAAAAAATCTAAAAAAAAATATAAAATAAATAAAAACCATAAAAAAGACTCTTCTGGATACCTGACTACATCGTAGGCCGCAAGGCCAATCTGTGCTCCTTGTGTTCGACCCTGGGAGCTATACCAGGTTAAACCTATAGCAGGACCACTTCTATTTTGTGTTTTGATTGATTTATCTGCATGTGTGGTTCATTTTCTTGATTGATACGTGCTGAGTGACTGAGGTCACAACGACCTAATTTTATACCTTTTACCTTAGTCATTTGGTCGGCAATCATGCCGCTAGAGGTCGTATACAGCACGTGCAGGATCCGTTGTGGTGGACACCGATCAGCATTCGAGACCGGACATCGATCTCTCTCTAGTCACTTAACTATTGTTCTTCGCGACTAGAAGTTGCTCATATAAGGTCGTTTTCTTCTTGCATCATTTAGATTAGTTTAAATTTTTTCTTTAATTTATGCGCAGATCATCCTGCATGTAGAGTGCTGGCGACAGGTACGCATTTCTGACTTTGCATGGATCATAAGTTTCGATCGTGCATCGGCTTTTTCGACTTCTCCCCCATTTTGGACTTAAAATAATCAGGAGATCGAAAAATCCATTAGGCATTTATTTGATTATTGAAAAATACCATAAAAAGATAAATCATAAAATTGGGATTTCTAATTAATCCTGATCCTAAAACATACGTCACTTAAAAATCTGTCTTGGAAGAGTCATCCCCTCATTGTTTGGTTTGCTTGCTTGAGAGAGTGACCCGCACACTAGGCTAGAGCCACACATGAACTCTCGTTAGACTACTGGTCTTGGGATTACTTGTTCTCCAGTGAGGATTGCTCTGGTCTCCGGTAAAGTAGGTCGTGATATCCTTAACAGAGCGAGTTGATCGGGTAGTCGGTAAACGGTCCGTAACTTGTACTGCCTGGGAAAGACCTAGCTTTGGAATTGGGACAGACTCTCGGGAGCATCGAGTTCCTAACAGCTCACTTAATCTCTCTACAAGACCGAATTATCACCTAAATGAATTGAAAAGATAAACGACTGAACCTTCACGGTCATCAGCTCTACGTTGCGTAGGTGAAATTGGGGTTTGACTTCTGATCTTGTTTGTTTCCAGATCCCATCCGCACTTCTTCCAGATCACGATGATGGGCCGCAGGTCCCTTAGGCAACCTTTGACAGCATCGCTTTCATGCACTCCACCCCATTCATCTAGGAAGGTTCTAGAGAGCCTAGACCTGCTCGCTGAACCCGAGTTTGATTCCACCATGTTCCCTTTCGACCACACCTCTTCCAGTCCTAAGGTGCTCGAACAGAGACCAGCACAGATATTTGTTCATTTGACGGCACCTGAGTTGGGGTCTTTTGCCTTTGCAGAGACCTACGAGATGGATAGAAGTGAAGAGCGCACCGATGGACAGCCCCAGAGTACCCCATATGTTCTAGACCAGTTCGCTATCAACAACAACTTATTAAACTCCTTGGAGATGATGTAGAGGCAGATTAGAGATCAGGGAGCCTTCATGGTAGAGGTGCACAGAGAGATGGCACAGATGTGAGCAGACAGATGAGAGCTGCACCGAGCTGGCGGTGGAGAGATTCAAGAGGTTGGAGGAGGAGATGGATGACATCCAGACAAGCTGCAGGAGCCAGACTAGCCAGACCAATGAGGGAGTTGCACAACCCTGGTGCAACCCTTACACACCGTTGGATCCAGCTTCCAGTGATTCTGGGAGACTTCAAGCTCCCACCTCAGACCATTCAGCTCTTGCTCAAGTTACATGGGCTTGCCATCGAGGAGTCGCATCTGCATCTGCATCTGCAAGAGTTTGAGATGATCAGCAACACTATCCGTGACAGATTTCATGGATGAGGATACCATCATAATGACGGCATTTCAATTCTCCCTCGTCGACAGAGCAGCCTCCTAGCTGAAGTATCTAGGGAGATATGTTGCTTCGTGGGAGCAGCTCCGAACCGAGTACTTGAACAAGTACTACCCACTCAGTCAGACAAATGCAGCGCGAGATCTGATCAACAATTTCTCTGATCCCCACCAAGCAGTTCCATGAGGTGTGGGATCATTTCCGTGAGCTCATCGACCGATGTCTACATCACGACATCTCCAAGCCCAACTTAGTATAGAGTTTCTTTTGTGGGCTCACACCGGAGTTGCAGGGGCTTGTGAATGCTTGAAGATCAATTCTAGGCCATATATGAGGAGATGGCCAAGAATTATACAGTTATGTCCCAGTCCTGGATCTACACTCAGGGGAAGCCTCCACCCCATGTCGTGTCCTATCAGAGTATAGCATGAGTTGATGCAGGTCCATCCACTTCTTCAGCAGCTGCAGCATAGGCAGAGTTGTCGGTCGCTGACATGGGCATTATTAGCAAGAAGCTGGACCGCATCGAGATCATCGAGAAGAAGCAGTGCCAGGGCATGACTCAGATAGATCAGTTGGAATAGACCCTGAGTGACCTGGCGACACAAATCATGTGTCTCCAGGAGGCGCAGATGGTTTCTCAGCCCCTTATTAGGTTGTTGGACGATCCTAGCAGCAGTGGCTCATCCCATCCCTCCACCCAGTACTGACAGGTTCACCACATCTAGGCAGAGCCGGTCCAGCAGTTAAAGCACCATACTCTCAGCCACCACCATCTCAGGATACCCAGATGGTGGTGTATCAGCAGGATCAGCCACTAGCATTTCTCCCTCCATCCTCCTACGAGCAGGAGCCATTGATGGAAGTCAACGAGATTTGGTATGACTGACAGCAGCTCGGGATCTGCCGAGACCACCCCAGATTCAGGTGGTCGACTGGAGGTACCTCATACCAAGAGCAGCCTCCAGCTCACGGTGGATAGATCGGCCAAAAGCACCAGCAGCCTTGGTTCTCCCACGAACCATCGTAGCAGCACTTTCAATCGGGTCCTCATCCCTACCAATAGGGACAGTAGTGGAGGCAGCACCAGCAGCAGCCTCAACAACAGTATTCTCAGCCCCCCACCAGTTCCAGTAGCAGCAGCCTCTTTTTCAGCGAGGCAACCCGTCCGATTCTCATGGGCCAGCCTATGAGAACCCAGCCCTTGATAATCTAGCCCACCTCCTTTCTGACCAACATGCATCCTTTAGGCGCGAGATGGACGAGTTTCACCAGGAAATGAGGGATATTATTAAGGGGAAGGCCGCCATGCCCGCTCAGATTGATCCCAACCCGAACAACCTCAAAAAGAAATCTGAGTAGGTAAAGTTCACAGAGACCACCAATCCTAGTGATTTATTGGGTGACATTGCTTCGTATACATTTGACGCTGATTTTGTGTCACTTAGGAGCGGTAGGATGCCAGTCGGAGGTACCATGTCTAAGCGATGACACCACGAGGATTCAAGAGCGCTAGACGAGGAGGATAGTTGTGCTGATGCCACTAATGATGATGACGACAATGACGCTGAAGCCACCACATACGTTGATCCAGCTGACGGTACTGAGGCCGTCATTTCTCTAGATGCAGAGGGTGGTACTGATGCCACTAGATTCCCAGATGTTGAGCCAGAGTGTGGTGTTGATGTCGCAATGTCTGATGTCATGGGTGGTACTGAGGCCATCCCTTTTATTCCAGTTGTGTCACCTTCAGTTCTTGTATCTTGGGACATTATGAAAAATACTAACAAAAATAAAGGAAAGGTTTCTTCATCTTCGAGTCCATATGTGATGCTTGATGATACTTGTATGGATTCCATTCCTTCTCAGCAACAGGAACCTTCTATCTGAGGAGGGCCCAACCATCCCCTTTCCTCAAGCACTCCGCTTGGCAAATGGGAATAAAAAATATCCAAAAAAGATCAGCAGTTAGAGTTCAGCCAGCAGATGATTGATAGATTCCATATCCAGTTGACTCTACAGGAGGCACTTAAGCACATCCCTCTCTTCCAAAAGAATTGAGAGAGAAGACCACTATCCGCATGAAGAAGAGGATCCACCAGGAAGAGATCCATGTGCTAACTCGTGCCACATGCTCCGCTATTCAGAACCGTCTGCCAGCCAAGAGGCTAGATGCAGGAGCTCCCTATGTTAGATGCCACATTCATGAGAAGAGATTCAACCACCTTCTTGATTTACTATATTTGAGTCTTTGGAGGACTTTGGAATTATATTCCATGCCGAGGATTTGTGCTTGTGGGCTAGGATGAAGAGGGCAGACTAGCGGATATGGTGGTCGACAATCGTTTGATACTCTATTAGATAGCGATGCTTCTATCAACCTCCTTCCGATAGCCTTACTCGACCGATTCGAGTTTGGCCCTCTTCGATAGAGCAAGACAGTCCTTCAATTTGTTGATCGATCTGTCAAGGGGTCGAAGGAGTTATTAAAGGATGTGGTCGTCACAATTCATGGCCTGAAATTCCCTATGGACTTCGTTGTGTTGGACATGGAGATCCATGAATCTGTGACCGATACCCCCATCATGCTAGAACGTCCATTCTTGGCCACAGCCAAAGCGGTGTTCGGCCATGATAGTGGGAAGGTATACTGTCGTATCGAGGGCAAGAGTATACAAATAGAGACGATCGATGAGACTAGAGCACGAGACTCAACTTTCTCAGAGCAGTTCAGTGATACAGAGCAGATGACAGAGGCAGAGTGAGATGTCCACCATGAGTGCGAATTTGTGATCACTGATGATGAAGCCGCTTGGTCTGATCCCATTTTACGAGCCCTTCTCTCACCTTCAGATGTCGTAGATTCACAGTTTCCAGCAGAGGAGAGTTCAAAGAGCACACTCTTGGCCGAGGACACTTTTGAGGTTGACGATCATGTTCAGGATAGCGAGGCAGAATATATATCTTGTGATTCTGATTCTGATCCCTCAGATTCCGACATAGATTGGGCAGAATTTGATGATTTATTACCTTGTCTGATTTCCACAGAGCCAGCAGCTAGGGTGGAGACCGTGACAGCATCGAGTATAGATACACCAGCATGGCAGTCTTCACCAGTTTTGCATGATCAGCGAGAGTTCTCTCATTCAGATCTGGTTGCATTCACCCAGACTTTTCAGAGACCACATTTGCCAGCTCCCAATTATCCTAAACTGAAGCCTTCGCCGCAGTCACTGAAGTATAGATTCCTTACGGGTGAACATGAGATGTCATTATCTCAGCAGATTTGAATAAATAGCAAGAATCTCGATTGATGGAGGTTCTTGAAAAGAATCGCAAGGCAATAGGATGGAGTGTATTTGATCTCCAAGGGATAAGTCCGACCCTGTGCTCCCACCATATCTATCTCGAGGAGGTCGCTAAGCCGTCGCGTGAGTTACAGCGACGGCTGAGCCCAAATCTTCGAGAAGTGGTCATGAAAGAAATCTCAAAATGGTAGAGCACCGATTTTATCTACCCCATCTCCGACTCCAAGTGGGTTAGTCCATTGCATGTGGTGCCCAAGAAGATGGGCATCAGTACAGTTGTGAGTGAGTATGGAGAGGAGATAGCTACCTGGGTACCCACTTCTTGGAGGGTTTGTGTGGACTACAGGCGATTGAATCAGGCCACCAAGAGGATCATTTCCCGTTGTCCTCTTATTGATCAGATTATAGAGAGTCTAGCTGGGAATAGTCACTACTACTTTCTTAACGGGTACTCCGGTTACAATCAGGTGGCAATAGCGCCTGAAGACCATGATAAAATGACATTCACCTGTCCATTAGGAATATATGCTTTCATACAGATGCCCTTTGGTCTATATAACATCCCGGTGACATTCCAAAGGTGCATGTTGTCCATTTTCTCGGACATGGATGACTTTTCGATCTACGACGATGGGTTCAATGCTTGTCTTGATTTCCTAGACCGTGTCCTTCGGTGATGTATAAAGGTTTCCTCTTGTCTTGTCTTGGGAGAAGAGTTACTTCATGGTGACTCACGGGATGATGCTTGCTCATATCATCTCCAACAGGGGCATGGAGGTTGATCCTACCAAGGTGGATATCATCAGGAAACTCAATCCACCGTCCAACCTAAGACAGTTGCGGTCTTTTAAGGGCATGTCAGTTTCTACCGACATTTCATTCATGACCAGCAGGATTGCCCAACTGTTGACTGATCTGCTGACAAAAGACACCGAATTCATTGTGAATGATAAGTGTCTTGTGTCATTTGAGACTCTCAAGAGCTTAGTTGTTGAGGCTCCTGACCTTCAGTCGTCTGATTGGTCTTTCCCATTCGAGATCATGATGGATGACTCCGATTTTTCCGTGGGGGCAGTGCTCAGAAAGAGGAGGGATGGAGTACCATTTGCCATTCACTACACTAGCCGTACATTGGATGCCACTCAGTGGAACTATATTGTCACGGAGAAAGATACTCTACCGTAGTTTTTGCCTTGGATAAATTCAGATCATATATTCTTGGATCCAAAGTGACTATCTTTATTGATCATACCGCCATCAGGTACCTTGTTGCAAAGAAGGATGCCAAAGCGAGACTGACTAGATGGATCCTTCTACTCTAGGAGTTTGATATTGAGATTAAGGATAAATCTGGAGTCAAGAATGTAGTGGTGGATCATCTTCCCATTTGGAAAATCTTGAGGAATCTAAGAAGATTGATCCTATTACAGAGACCTTCCAAGATGAGGTGATCCTTGCTATCGCCTCTCTCATGGTGCGTCGACATTGTGAACTATCTTATTGCCAAGAAAGTTCCACAAGGTTGGCCCAGGCAGTGACTTGAGACCTTCCTTGCAAAGGCCAAGTCCTGCCATTGGGAGGATCCCATCCTTTATCATGAAGGAGGCGATAGCGTCCAGCGTCGGTGCATTCCTCAAGAGGAGCACCAGCGTCCTCACATATTGCCACAAGCTTGAGGCAGGAGGACATCATTATGGGAGGAGAACAACATAGAAAGTACTCAAATCCAGCCTATGGTGACCTACCCTCTTCAAGGATTTTGATGAATTCGTGAAGTGGTGTACTGAATGTCAGAGGATGGGCACCTGTGGACATCGTTATATGATGCCAATGCAACCCATTCACTTCTGTGAGTTTTTTGACGCATGGGGCATCGATTTCATGGGTCCATTCCCTAAGAGTCAGGGACTTGAGTACATTCTGTTGGCTGTTAATTATGTGAGTCATTGGGTTGAGGCCATCCCCACCCGAACCGCAGATAATAAGGCTATTTGCATTTTTTTAGGAAGAACATCATTTCATGGTTTGGTGTGTCTAGAGTACTGATATCTAATGGGGGTCTCACTTTGTCAACGACAAGGTAAAGGCCCTTGCTAATGAGTTCAGCATATATCATCGAGTTGCCACTCCATATCATCCTCAGATCAGTGGTCTTGCTGAAGTATAGAACAGGGAGATCAAGATGATACTGCAGAAGGTAGTTCGCCCAGACCGAAAGGATTGGTCACAGCTTTTGGACTCAGTCTTATAGGCATATCAGACTTCCTTCAAGACTCCTTTAGGTATGTCTCCCTTTCATCACGTTTATGGCAAGCCATGGCATTTACCTGTTGAGATTAAGCATAAGTCACTATGGGTTGTCACTGATATATTATTGGATCCGGAGAGTTTAGGTGATCAAAGGTAGGCAGAATTGGCAGCCCTAGAGGAGCTTAGAGACACAGCCTTTTCAAATATCCTGCAGTATAAGGAGCGAGTAAAGATATGGTATGATTCTCATATAAGCCATAAGCAGTTTGAGCTAGATCAGAAAGTATGGTTGTTTGATGCCAGGCTTAGACTATTTCTAGGGAAGTTGCAGAGTAAGTGGAAGGGACCATACCTAGTCCGAAAGGTGCATGACAATGGTAGTATCGACGTATCTGAGATGTCATCTGAGTCCAACTTTTGCGTTAACGGTTAGCACGTCAAGCGATATTTAGATCATGATCTGTTGATTGTTGATGTCGCCCTGATTCATTTTGCATGAGATGTGGTCTTTGACTCACATCAGTTGCATCTCGTGCCTAATTATCACTGTCTTCCACCTTGTATAGATCCATATTTCCATATCATTTCGTTATTTTGTCTAACACCTCGTTTGCTTCTTATGATCATGTTATACTTAGGTGTACTTTACCCTATGTATAGGGGGTGTCAGATTTTTTATTATTATTTTTATTCTTTTTACCGTTGTTTTGCTGCCTATACCTAGGGATATTTTAGCCTAAGTATAGGGGAGGTAGACTCTATATATTCTCTCACTCAGTTCTGCCTTTGTGTACAACCCGCCATACTTAAGATTACTTGATCTTAAGTATAGGGGGATCATCGAGCTCTCTCCTTTCTATTATTTTATTCGTCGTTGTAGTATAGCCTTTCTTTTCACTTCCTTATACTCAACACGAGTTATGTCTTCTTCATCGCTCCTTGATCACTATGAGGACATCATTCGAGCTAAGTATAGGGGGTGTCATATATATTACATATATACTTTAGCCATAACTCGTACTTTGAGTGAGTGTGTTAATAAATAAAATGGCTAAAACTCGCTTATTAAAAATCATTAAAATTTTAAAATTTTTCTTGTACATAAGTTTCTTTCTTTCACATAGACAGCTATTTATAAAAATTATTTTTGTACAAATGTTTGTAAAAATGTTTTGCTTGTAAAAAGTTTGTAAATATTTTGTATCAAAATTATGTACATAGTACAAAAAATTTTATAAAATGTTAGAAAAATAAAAATTTGCAAAAATCCATGTGTAAATGTTTGTAAATAGTTTGCAAAACTTCTGCATACATGCATAGAATCAAACAAATTCAAAAATTTTGCACATTTTCAAAAACATTGCATAAAAAGATTTTTGTATATACTTGTATGTTCTTCTGAATCATAGTTGACATTTAGACTAGTCTGGAATTAAATTGGAAAATGGAGCTTGGTTAAGACCTTAATCCACCTAATTCTTAGAGGAACCTTATAGGATTTGGGGTTAAGACTTTTTAAGTCCACTGGTGACTTAATTCTTTGAGTCCACTAGGCTATGTTCACATGTCATCTTGATGAGCCTAAGTAGAACAATTAACAATGCACACATGACTCTCACAAACAATGGCTATACTTGGACCAACACTTTACACTCAACTCCACACGGATGAGGTGGTGAGGAGGCAGTTTTCCTTGGCTTGGGGTAACATACGAGGGTAGTACTTCTAGGCAGAACCTCTTGTCTTCCTTTAGGGAGGTAAGTGCGCCTCAACTTGGTCTAGCAGTGTTGAGGTCTAAAGACATGAGTTGTGGGTTGCAATAATGCTTCAAAAGAGGGATAGTCTACTGGCTCAAGAACAAAAAGTCCTCATGTATATATGCTGCACCATATAGAAATGTTGTACATATGCACATCAAAAAATGTGCAAAAGAATGAAAAAAACACCAAAAAAATGGCAGGCCTGATAGAAAATGAAATGCCTGACGGAGTGTATATAGCCAAATAAAGCAAAGCTTATGTTACACCTTCTCATCTCATGAAGATTGCAGCAGGAGACTTAACTACACTGGTTGGGCTCCTAGGGATATGTGGCTACATTGGCCACGGTCCATTCTCTTCTTTCCCCCTCTTCTTGAGTCGGTTGAAATTGAACTTAGAAGGAAATACCCCGCTCCTCGAGGAAAGAGCTGCTGGACTAGGGCATTAGAGTTACCTTGTTGAGGGAGGTTGTTGCCTTGTCATTTCTGAGGTGGGGAGCTACATATCACTTACACAGTACAAGAAAATATTCATGGTCATCAGAATTTATGTATGTAGACTTGTTCTGATCTGAATTATCAAGGAGTCTTGACCATTGGTGGAACTTAGAGGTTTTTGAGTCTTTAACCTAAGTCAAAATAAGGTTCCGACAAACAAATAATCTAAAGGTCTGACTGAGCTCCATACTTCAATTTAATGAAAATTTTAATAATCAACCTTGATTCTCCTTCCTTTTCTTCTCTTTTTTACTTCTTTTTCAAATAAGTGTTTGCTAAGGGACTAGCAAAAGTAAATTATAGGGGGTGATGAGTCCCTGATTCTCACTCTTTATTCTTTTATTTTAGCTATTTATCTTGGCAAAGCATCATGTAGATAGGTGTAAATACAATAAGTTAGCATTCAGCATGCATGTGTTAACATTTTATAATTAGCATGTATTTGTGCAAAAATAAAAGAAAAAAGGAAAATAAAAAGGAATGAGATATTTAGAATAAATACAAAGTGACCGGAATCCCAATAGAAGGTCAAGCCTTGACCTGATCGCCAAAGAATTAAGTAGAGGGAGATAGGGCCTACTATATGTTGTACATATTACTTATATATGTAAATAATTATTTTTGATAAAATAAAAATAATATATTATTACTACCTCCTTGTATATATTTCTAAAAAAAAAATAAAAATAAAATAAAAATCAGAAAAATAAAATAAAAATAAAAATAAAATCCTTTCTCATTTGTACAAAATACATGTATACAAGTTTCTCCCCCTATTTATTCTATACCAATAAAATCATAAAAATAAAATAAAAATTAGTTTGAACTCCTAAAATTATGTTGAAAATAATAAAATATAAAATTGGAGTTTTTATATAAAAATCACAAAATAAAATTAATTGTACAAACTACATAGGTATATTATACATGTATATAATACTATAGATTGTATATAGATTAATTTATTTTTCATAAAAATAATTAAAAATCACAGAAAATTCCTTGAAAAATAATAAACATTATATATTTTAAACTTTTTTTTATTTTGAAGTCATTTAATATTTTTTATTGATTTTGTAAATATTTTGTAAAATACTTTTTTCTGATTGGTCAGGATCAGGTGTTGACTGCGGGTCAACGCCCTCTTCCAGGCTTGACCAGACCCGACCCTGTTTGCCGAACCTTCTTCTCCCCTTTTTTCAGCCCGATTCCAGCCACCTCTTGCCCCTATTTCTTGCCTGTTGCTTCTCCTAGGATCCATGATCCTCATGGATCACTATGATGGCACGGATCTTCCTAGGGTTCCGCGCTACCGATTGATCTTTAGAGATCCCTGGAGTCATCTAAAAAGCATCTCCTCTGGATTCCCAGCATCGCATCTCGTGCCTCACCCCTTCTCTCATCCTTAGGAATCTTCAGTGGAGTGACAACAACCAGAGGAGCCCTTTGGATCAAGCTTTGGTGGCCAGGAGACGCAGCTCAGCTACGTGGTCGGCGAGCATCGCCACATCTAGCCTCCCCACCCTTCGCATCGAGGTTGAATCCATTACCTCATCGATCATCTTTGCCCGGAGCTTAGGAGTCCATATGTTGCTTCAGGTATCCAACATATCCCCTTCATTTTGCCTCCTGATTCCCTTCTTTCCATCTAGCGTCGTCGCACATCCACTTGCTCTGACAGCTGGTCGGAGCCTCGATATCCACATCCAGCCATTCAGATCGACTCGCCATATCATCCCTCATCTTCCTTCATAGCCTGGTCACCCCTATGCTCGATCACCAGGTCGAGATTAGGGTCGCGACTCCCTTCATTCACCTTCGTTGGGAGTCAAACCTCATCCCCTTCTGCTTCTCTGGTTTTTCATGGCAATAAACCCCTATCGGAGCTATGCCTCCGAGTGGTGAACCCTTTGCAGGTCACTTCACGTGCAGAAGAACACCTTTGGCAGCCAGCTAATCCGGTGGAGCAGCACTAGGAGGAGCTTGACCATCGCACTCATCCGACCAACGTCGCCTCCATCGAAGCCGTCCAGCTGAAGCGGAACACCCTCACTACTGAGCAGGACCTGCTAGTGAGCCCATCATAGCAGTGGATTGCATCCACTGCTCGATCGAAGTTTGCCCAGGGGGTTTTTCTTCCATATGCACCCTATACCATCGGATGAAGCTGTCCTCTGCCAGATTGCATCCTTGCCGCCGATAGGAGCAGTCGTTTCGTCCGTTGGGTCAGATCTGACAAGTCAGATCTGCCGCACATCCCTGACATTCCCCAGACCAAGAGATATATAACGTTAACCGATCAGGGTCGTAGCCCACGAAGCCTCTAGCATCCGCCACGTACCCCTACAAGGTATATTGCATCTTTTACCCTGTACTTTTATGCTTTCTTAGTCTTGAAAATAAAGTTGTAGTTTGGTCCTTTTGCAATTAGACCCTCGTGTTTTCAGTATTTGCATTTTAGTCCTCCCGAACGGGAGACACGTGCATGTACACTTGAGTTGTGGGTTATTTGCATGACTTGTCCCTAAGCTTTATAGATGTTATGTTTTGAGTAGAAACTTTCTGATTATTGTATATATACCCCCTGTGTGTGTATTTTTTAGCATGTGCGTGAATTAAGTGAACAAACTGCAAGTTTAGCCCGGAGCTTTTTATACCTGTTATCTTTTGCCCTGGAAACTTTTGAGTAATTGCATCTAGGTCTCTATGTGTTGTTTGTGTTATTTTTAATGAAATAATTACTAAATCGACTCCAAAAATTCACAAAATTACATTTAGCTCCTGCTAACACCTAATTTTTATGGTAATTTTTGTGTATTATTTTAGTTTTATTTGTTATTTTCTAAAAGTAAAAAACCCCTAAAAAGTGTCATGTCTATTTTAGAAAATACATAAAAAAATATAAAAATTGTTTTAAAAATTACAAAATTATTATGTCCTTGTTTATGTGTGTTTTAATTCCAGTACCATTTTTGTTGCATTATCCCTTATAAAAACCCTAAAAAGCTAAAAACTCTAAAAACTTATAAAAATCATAAAAAATTATAAAAAAAAAATATTCCAGTTGTTGTAGTTAGATAATTTTATTTGCTTTTTCATAAAAATCATCATTAGGACGTCAAGGCATCTTTACTATTTTAAATTTGCCTTTAGTCCCAGCTGTACATTGTTTCGATGTTTTAATCTTGTTTCATTTTTATAAAAAAATTGAAAATTCCCATAAAATTACCAAAAACATAAAAATATTTTAGAAACATAAAAACATTTTTATTTCTAATTTTTGAGTAGTTTTTAGTATTAATAAAAACGGTTAAAGCTTGTTTCTACCTTATTCTTTTTATTTGTTTTCCCATTTTGAAATATAAAAAAATGCAAATTAAAAACCACAAAATATGTTTTTATTCATCTGATTTCCGACTACTTTGTATATTTACGTGCTCCTTGTGTTCGACCATGGTCGCTATACCGGGTTAAATAAATAGTGGAGACCGCTGACATTACCTTCTTGTTTTGATTGATTTATTTTTGAGTAGTTGTTATTTTCTTGATTGACCGAACTGATAGGCTAGGAAACAATGACGCTTACTTATTTTTACATCTTAGCCGATCTCGATTTTCGTGTCATCAGTGCAAAGGTTATATAGGGTTCCATGTCCAAAAAGGTAGGAGAGTAGCCCGTGAACCGAGGCACAGATCGGCAGGGAGAGATCGACGTGGATTAGGGATCAACACCCCTTAATCGGGGCTTGAAATCGAAGGGAATGGTGCCATGATCGGGTAAGGAAATTAGGCGAAAATCAAGCTAAACCCGTTTTGGGCGAAATGGAGGAGGGGACCAGTTGACGGGAATCAACAGAGCTGACCTGGACCAATCACAAGCGGCGGGGGAAAAGGGACAAGATAGGCTAAAGGACAAAATAAATAAGAAAATAAAGATAATTAAATTAAAAATAATAATGAAATTAAATTAAAAAGTATATAAAATGAAAAATTGTTTATTATTTTTAATATTATTTTTTTGTGATTTTCAATTATTTTTATGAAAAATAAATTAGTTTATATACAATATACAATATTATATATAGGTATAATATAACTATGTATTATATACAAGTATTTTTATTATTTTATTTTTACACAAATAACCCTATTTTATATTTTTTTATTTACAAGGTAATTTTAGGAGTACAAAATACATTTTATAAATTATTTAAAGATGTATAATAAATATGGGATGTAATACATGTACATGTGTTTTGTATAATGAATAGAGGACTTTATTTCTATATTTATTTTTATTTTTCTGGTTTTTATCTTATTTTTAGAAATATGTACAAGGGTGTAGAAATAATATTTTAATTTTTATTTGTCAAAATATAAATTCATAAATAATAGATACGGGAATAAGTAGTTCATACAATACATAATGGACCTTATCTTTCTCTACTTATTTTGTTTTGCGATCACGTCAAGACTTGACCTTCTCTTGGGGTTTGGGTCACTCTGTATTTATTCCAAATACATCATTCCTTTTTCTTTTCCTTTATTCTTTTATTTTTCCACAAAAACATGATAATTAGGTAATATTAACACAAGCATGCAATTTGTTAAATTATTATATTTACAAGAATGTGCATGATTTGAGGCGCACTTCTCTCCCTAAAAGATGACGAGAGGTTCCGCCTAGAAGTACTACCCTCGTATGCTACCCCGAGCTAAGGAAAACTGCCTCCTCACAACCTCATTCATAGAGATCTATGTATAAGGTGCTAGTGCAAGTAAAGTCATTGTCTATGAGAGTCATGCGTGTGTTGTTAAGTGTTCTACTTAGGCTCATCAAGATGACATGTGAACATAGCCTAGTAGACTCAAAGAATTAAGTCACCAATGGACCTGACAAGTATTAACCCCAAATCCTATAATGTTCCTCTAAAAGTTAGGTGTATTAAGGTCTTAACCATGCTCCATTTTCTAATTTAATTCCAGACTAGTTTAATATGTCAACTATGATTCAGAAGGAAATGCAAATATGTACAAAACTCTTTTTGATGCAATTTTCAAAATATGCATTTTTTTTGAAAAATGTTTGAATGCAAAGTTTTGCATAATATTTACAGACATTTACAAACAAATTTGTGCAAACTTTTGTTTTTCAAACATTTTTCAAAAATTTTGTATTGTATAAATAATTTTGATACAAAAATATTTACGAGCATTTTTCAATCAAAACATATTTACAGACATTTGTACAAAAATAATTTTTATAAATAGCTATTTACAAAAATGTATGTGCAAGAAAAAAAATTAAATTTTTGTGATTTTTAGTATTGTGGTTTTTAGCCATTTTATCTATTAACACACTTACACAAAGTATGAGTTATGGCTAAAGTGTATATAGAAAATATATATGACACCCCCTATACTTAGCTCGAACGATGTCCTCAGAGTGATCAAAGTGCGATGATAGGAAGACATAACTCGTGCTGAGTGAAGTGAAAAGAAGGCTATACTACAACGACGAAGAAAGGAATAACATGAATAGAGGTCGGTGATCCCCCTTTACTTAGGATCAAATAATACTAAGTATAGATGTCTGTATATAAGGGGATGGACGAAGGATAGAATGTAGAGGGTCTACCTCCCCTATACTTAAGGGTAAAATATCCCTAGGTATAGGCAACAAAATAGAGGTAAAAAGAAACAAACAGATAATCACAAGTCTGACACCCCCCTACACTTAGGGTAAAGTGCACCCTAAGTATAACATAATTAGAAGATGAGGATGAGGTGTTCAACCAAAGAATGTGCGATATGGACAACTGGATCTATACAGCTATGGGGGAAAGTGATAATCAGGCATGAGATGTAAATGACGTGATTCAAAGACCACATCTCACGCAAAATGAATAGGGCAACGTCAACGATCAGCAGATCATGATCTAGATAAGGCTTCAGGTGCTGACCATTAACTTGAAAGGTGGAATCTGACAATATCTCAGATATGTCAATGCTTCCATTGTCATGCACCTTTCAGACCAGGTATGGCCCCTTCCATTTGCTCTGCAACTTCCCTGGAAATAATCTCAACCTGGCATCGAATAACCATACTCGTTGGTTCGGCTCAAACTGCTTATGGCTGATGTGAGAATCATGCCATAACTTCACTCTCTCCTTATATTGTAGGCTACTCGAAAAGGTTGTGTCTCTAAGCTCCTCCAGGGTTGCCAACTCTGCTTTTATCTGATCTCATATACTCTCTGGATCCAATAATAACTCTGAGACTACTCATAGTGACTTGTGTTTGATTTCCATAGGTAAATGGCATGGCTTGCCATAAATGAGATGAAAGGGAGACGTAACCAAAGGTGTCTTGAAGGAACTCCGATATGCCCACAAGATCGAGTCCAAAAGTTGTGACCAACCCTTTTGGTCTGAGCGGACAACCTTCTGCAATATCATTTTGATCTCCCTATTCAATACTTCAGCAAGACCATTGGTCTAAGGATGATAAGGAGTGGCAACTCGATGGTCGATGATGAACTCGTTAGCAAGGACACTTAACTTGTCATTGATAAAGTGAGTACCCCCATCAGATATCAAAACTCTATGCACCTCGAACCGTGAAATGATATTTTTCCTTAAAAATCGGCAAACAGTCTTAGCATCTACGACTCGGGCAGGGATGGCCTCAACCCAACGACTCACATAATCCACAGCCAACAGAATGTACTCGAATCCCTGACTCTTAGGGAATAGACCCATGAAATCGATGCCCCATGCGTCAAAAATCTCACAGAAGTGAATGGACTGCATCGGCATCATATCACGCTGTCCACTGGTGCCCATCCTCTGATAGTCAGTACACCTCTTCACGAATTCATCAGAATCCATGATAGGCCACCATATGCTAGATTGGAGCATTTTCTATGGTGTCCTCCTCCTCGAATGACGTCCTCCTACCTCAAACTTGTGGTAGTATGTGAGGACGTTGTAGTGCTCCTCCTGAGGAATGCACCGACACCAGACGCTATCCCCTCCTTCATGATAAAGGATGGGATCCTCCCAATGGTACAACTTGGCCTTCGCTAGGAAAGTCTCAAGTCGCTGTCTGGGACAACCTTGTGGGACTTTCTTGGTGACAAGATAGTTCACAACGTCGGCGTACCATGGAAGCGAGGCGATAGCAAGGATCTCCTCATTTGAGAAGGTCTCTATAATAGGTGCCATATGCTCTGATTCCTCAAGGTTCTCTAATCCGGAGAGGTGGTCTGCCACCACATTCTTGACTCCAGGTTTATCCTTAATCTCAATATCAAACTCCTGGAGTAGAAGGATCCATCTGGTCAATCTCGCTTTGGCATCCTTCTTTACCATAAGGTACCTGATGGCTGTATGATCTGTAAAAATCATCACTCTGGATCCAAGAATATAAGATCGGAAATAATCTAAAGCAAAGACTACAGCTAGCATCTCCTTCTCTGTGACAGTGTAATTCCACTGGGCAGCATCCATAGTACACCTAGTGTAATGAATGGCATAAGGCAATACATCCCTCCTCTGTCCTAGCACAACCCCTATGGCGAAATCAGAAACATCTGTCATGATCTCGAATAGGAGAGACTAATCGGGAGGCTGAAGGATAGGAGCCTCAATAACTAAACCTTTGAGAGTCTTGAATGATGCTAGACACTTATCATCTACAATGAACTCGGTGTCTTTCATCAGCAGATCAGTAAGCAGTCGAGCAATATGACTGAATCCCGAATGAATCGTTGGTAGAAACTGACATGCCCCAAAAAAATCGCAATTGTCACAAGTTGGACGGCGGATTGAGTTTCTTGATGATATCTACCTTGGCTGGATCGACCTCCATGCCCCTATTAGAGATGATATCGCCAAGTACTGTCCCCTGAGTCACCATGAAGTGACTCTTCTCCTAGGTTAAAACAAGATGGACCTCGATACAGTGCTGAAGTACACGGTCTAGGCAGTCAAGACAAGCATCAAACCCATTGCCATAAAATGAAAAATCATACATGAAGACCTCTAAGCAATCACGCACCATGTCCGAAAAGATGTACAACATGCATCTTTGGAATGTCGTTGGGGCATTACATAGACTAATGGGCATCCGTCTGAAAGCATATGTCCCAAACAAACAAGTGAATGTCGTTCTGTCCTGGTCTTCGGGCGCTATGGCCACCTGATTATATTCGGATCACCCTAAGAAAGCAATAATGACTCTTCTCGTCTAGCCTCTCGATAATCTGATCAATAAATGGTAGCGGGAAATGATCCTTCTTGGTAGCATGATTCAGTCGTTTGTAGTCTACACAGACCCTCCATGAAGTGGGTACCCAGGTAGCGATCTCCTCTCCAGACTAACTCACAACTGTAGTGATGCCTGTCTTTTTGGGCACCACATGTAATGGACTAACCCATTGGAGTCAGAGATGGGGTAGATAAAATCGGCGCTCCACCATTTTGATATCTCTTTCATGACCACAGCTCGAAGAGTCGGGTTCAGCCGTCGTTGGAACTCACGCGATGGCTTGGCGTCCTCTTCGAGATAAATATGATGAGAGCACGGGGTCGGACTAGAGATCATCTACGCTCCATCCAATCGCCTTACGGTTTCTTTCAAGAACCTCCATCAAATGAGTTTCTTGCTCTCCAGTCAAGTCTGCTAAGATAATGACTGGGTACATTTCTGGTTCACCCACAAGGAATCTGTACTTCAATGACTGTGGTAAGGGCTTCAACTCTGGACAACTGGGAGCTGGAAAATCTGGCTTCTGGAATGTATGCATGAAAGCAACCAAATCTACATAAGAGGACTCTCGTTGTGCATGAAACTCTGGCGAAGATGGCATTGTTGGTGTCTCTGTAATCTACGTTGGCTCAATCTCCTCCCTAGTTGTCGGCTTTGTGGAAATCAGACATGGTAAATGCTCATCAAAATCATCCCAATCAATGTCTGAATCCGAGGGATCTGAATTAGAATCTCATGAAATATAATCTGCTTCGTTCCCCAAACCACGATCATCAGCCTCAAATATGTCCTCTGTTGAGAATGTGTTATCCGAACTCTCATTTGCTGGAATATGTAACTCTATCACGTTCGAATGTGCAGCAAGAGCTCGTGAAATGGGGTCGAACCAAACTGCTTCATCATCTGTGATCACAAAGTCGCACTCCTGGTGGACGTCTCGCTCTGCATATGCCATCTGCCCTACATTGCTGGACTGCTCGGAGCAAGCTGAATCTCACGCTCTGGTCTCGTCGATCATCTCTATATGTACACTTTCACCCTCGATGCGAAAGTATACCTTCCTACTATCATGGTCAGACACCGCCTTGGTTGTGGCCAAGAATGGGTGTCCAGTATGATGGGGATATCGGTCAAAGACTCAGGGATCTCCATGTCCAATACAACAAAGTGAATGGGGAATTTCAGGCCCTAAATTGTGGCGACCACGTCCTTCAACAACCCTTTCGGCCTCTTGACAGATCTATCAGCAAATTGAAGGAATGTCATACTCTGTCGAAGAGGGCCAAACATGAATTGGTCGAGTAAGGTGCCGGAAGAAGGTTGATAGAAGAACCTCTATCTAATAGAGTCTGATCGAACCGCTGCTCATGAATATGGCATCTGACAAATGGAGCTCCTGCATCTGGCCTCTTGGCTGACAATCGGTTCTAGATGGAGAAGCATGTGGCATGAGTGAGCACATGGATCTCTGCATTGTGTTCCTTCTCTTCCTGTGGATGGTGGTCTTCTGATGAATACCCATTCATCACTCTTTATTCTTATATTTTAGCTACAAAAAACCTTTGCAAATGCATGTAGATATTTGTAAATACAAATAATTACCAAAAGCATGCATTGTGTAAAAACTTATAATTAGCATGTTTTTGTGCAAAAATAAAAGAATAAAAGATTAAAAAGAAAAAGAGGGAAATATTTAGAATAAATATTGAGCAACCTAACCCAAGGGAGGGCTCAGCATGGGCCTGACTGCATAAAAGTCAAAGTAGAGGGAGATAGGAGCTCTTGTGTATATATCTATGTAAATAAATAAAAATATTTTTCCTCACCAAAAATATGCTTGTAAATACTTGTATATATTTATAAAGATATAAAAACAAAATAAAAAGTTAAAAATTAAAAAGAAATCAAAAATACCCCTTTCATCATGTACATACACCCCATCTTTGTATTTAATTATGTAAATTATTTTCCAAACTTTTTGTAAATATTCTATATTATATTTTTTAAATAAATAAAATAAAAACAATTAAAATCAAAACAAAATAAAAATAGAAAATTTAAAATACAAAAAGACATTGTACATATACCATGTATATAAAAATAATTAGGAATTTATTTTACCTATGTAAGTAAATAATAAAAATAAAATAAAAACACCCTTTTACTCCTTATTTTATACTATAAATAAATAAAATTATAAAATAAGGATAAAATTGCATAAAATAATATATAAAAATCAAAAATCAAAACCTTATATATTGTATATACCTATATATAGTACATACTATGTACATAGCTTATTTTTATTTCCAAAAATTAATTAAAAATCACCAAAAAATAGAAAAAAAATAAAATAAAAATAGTTTGTGTTTTGAGTTTTTGCAAAATCGGGCCCTAGCTACCTTAATTTTGAGCTTCAAGATCCTGGCCACGTGGCCCATCCTCATTGGGTCCTGGGGATGTTGACCGCACGGTCAACTAGCCCCCCCAGGACCACTTCCCACGGGTCTGAGCTCCGGACCCGACTTCCTCCTATTTCTACCCGCTCAACCCGACACCCATCTCCTTGACCCCGGGTCCGAATCCTTCCCCTTGCATCCGACATCCTCGCCGGAGCTGCTCCCTCGGATCCGCGCGCTCCTGAGCTTGCCCGGACCCATTCTTCTCGGACCCCAAACCATATAAAGCCGCTGCTCCGCCACCTTCTCTCTCCATCTTTGGCCATTTGCTTCGTTCTCCAGTGAGCTCCAGAGAGAGAGGAGGTGACAGCTCGCATCCCCGACCTGTTGCAGCGAGGAGAGCGGCAATCCATTGACGCGGGACGTAGCCGCCGCAGCTCCGCCACCTGAGCGAGCTTCGAGCCTCGGGCCGAGACGAGCCCTCGAGGCGACGACCAGGAGCTCCAGCATCTCTTTCCCAGTCTCACCGTTCATCCAGGTAGCCATTTAGCTTCGCTATTTCCTTCGATTTCCGTTTACCCCCAATTTTGCGCCGCCGCCGTATTTTTCCCGATTCACCCCGGTTCCGACCACCATCCGATCATCGGACCCGACCTTCACGTTCGCCTTCTCCCGACGCACCTTCTATGCCCACTCACTCAACCCAGCTCGCACAGGAGCTGGGAACTGGGCTCCTCCGTCCACCACCTTCGCCGGAGCCCGCCACCCCGACGCACCAGCCACCGTTGCTTCGCCTAACCGGGTCGAGGCAGTTTGCCCTCGACCCGGAGTCTTCTGAGCCATTTTCAGGTCCTACCGAGCCCATCTAAGGGCTTGGTCATTCAGGCCAGGAGCTCGAGCTCCGCCGACCTCGTCCGAGCTCATCGGAGCTCGGGCCGATCATCGGAGCATCGCAGTAGACGCGGGAGCGCTCCAGCTTTCTTCTCCGACCATCAGAGCGCTCCAAGGAGGAGGCCAGCGCCCGCACGAGCCAGGCGAGTCTCGCCGAGGACCAGTTCTTCCAGCATCCTCCATTGCCGTTGGATCACCCTCCAGCTCCAGAAGCCATCTCGACCGTTGGTCCCTGGAGCGCCCTTTGACGTCAGATCTGAGGAGGCTGATCCGGACCGTCAGATCCACACGTGTCTTGGCCTCGACGTTGGATCAGTCAGAGCAGTACCAGAGCTGGAGTGCCGCCCCCATCTGGACCGTCCGATCTACACGTGGCGCGCATCCAGCACCCCGCTTAATAAAGGGTAATTTACCCTTGGCCCCTAATTTTTACTTTATTTCATTTTAGTCCTGTAAGTATTTTAGTCAGTTGTTTAGTTTTAGGGTAATTTACCATAGAGGACCTCGTGCTTTAGTTTATTCGCATCTATACCCCTATGTGTTGTGAGCCACGTGCTTCGTCACGTGTTGTTAGGGTTATTTGCAGTAGACCACCCTGTAGTTCTGGATGTTCTTAAATGAATGAAAGTTTTTAGATAATTGCATTTATACCCCTGTGCGTGTTTATTTTCCCCATGTGCGATATTTTTTGGGTTATTTGCATATAAGGCCCCTGGACTTTTGGTACTTGTTACCAATAAATCCTTGGAACTTATTTTTCTTACATTTAGGTCCCTGAGTGCCCCAGGCACGCGCGTGGCGCGTGTTTTGCTGGGTTAATTGCACCTGGACCCCCAAAACTTTGGGTATTTGCATTTCAGTCCCTCTGCACAGTGCCCTATCTTTATTTTTGAATAAAATATCAAATCACCTCCAAATCCAACGAAATCTTGATACATGGCTCCTGCCATGGTGTAGAATTTTTGTAGATTTTTGAGGACATTTTTGTTTTCCCATCTGTTTCTATTTTTAAAAATTCAAAAACAGTCATTTTTGTTACTGTCTAGTTTGAAAATTCACAAAAAATATAAAAACTGACTTAAAAATTCTATAAAAATTAGTTACTGTTTGTTTAGCTTAGCTTGATTTTCTAGCCAAGTTTGGCTATTTTTCATTGCTGAAAAACACTAAAAACTTAAAAACACTAAAAAACCCATAAAAATTCTAGTAAATAAATTAAAAATCCAAAAATAATATGGTATCTGAATTTTCCTTGTGTCATCTACTTTATAGGAAAATTACTCTGGGCCATTTTGAGGCCCTTAGATATTTTATCTAGGGACTTTTGGCCTGGCTAGACAGTACCGCTGTTTTTAGCTACTGTTTGATTTTTAGAAAATAAAATAAACATTAGAAAATTATCAAAAATTCACCAAAAATATTAAAAAATATAAAACACATAAAAACATTTTTATTTTAATTTTTGGTTGATTTTTGATGCTTTGAATAATTTGTTGAAGTGCGTTGTTCCTTGGTTTTCTTATTTTCTTAATATATTAAAAATCCAAAAAAATATAAAAATAATTAAAAACCACTAAAAATATTTTGTTCTTTTATTTTCTTTATTTTTACTACTTCGTAGGCCTCTCGGCCAACCCGTGCTCCTTGAGTTCGACCCTGGGTGCTATACCAGGTTAATCACATAGCAGGACCGCTATTCGTGTTTCGTTGATTTTATCTCTATTTAGTGGTTCGATTTTTCTTGTTGACCCGAGTCTGAGTGATTGAGGTCTCAACGACCATATAGACTCCTGATTGCCTTAGTCATTTGGACCGGTCGTCAGAATGGCGCCGTTGCCGGGGAGCACGGCTTAGTAGTTGATTTTCTTTTCGTTTTATTTTTCGCGGCTTTTCGCGGCTCTTTCAGAGCTCGCGACTTTTCGCGGCTTTTGTCCATATTTTATTTTTGTTTTATTTTGCTTTATTTTCTTTTTCTTTTGTTTTTGTTTTTGTTTATTTTGAGTGTTTCTTTTATTTTGACTTCTTGCACATATACCCTTATTTCCATTTTTATTTCCTTTATTATTTGATTATCTGGTTCTGACCATTCTTCTCTTTCTTGCGAGGGCCCGAGGACCGAGGCGGCTGATCTCAAGAAGCCGACGCAACCGCGGGATTCGGAGGCGGCTCCTTTCGTTGCGGAGCCGCAGGAGAGAGTGAGAGAGAGTTGAGTGGGCGAGGCTTTTTGTTTCATTTCTATTATTATTGTAATAATACAGGACACTGGACTTGGACTCTTTGGACTATACTTGCTTAGCGGGTCTGTTTCGCCGAGCACCGGTGTGCTCGGGGGACCCTTAGGACTTGCGCGGTTTCTCGCGGTTTTTGGTTTTATTTTATTTTCTTTCTGCCTTTTCCGGTGTTTACGCGGTTTTTGCTCGAGCCCCTAGACTTAGGAATTTTTGGTGATTGTGCCGTAATTAGTAGGATCCCCACACCTAACTGCTTATCTGTTCCTATAGAACGATAATTGGACCTACTAAAAATCATTAATAAAAATAACCGACTCATTTGCCTTCGTAGCCTACGTGCCGCAGCCTGTCCTGTAAAGCACTTTCTCCTACCCCCGATTTGTCGGACAGAGGAGGGACGGGCCAAGACCGGACTCTTTGGCTAGGAGGTCGGTGACCGGTTAGACAGTTCTTCGCTAGAAATTGCTCATCTAGGAATCGGCTTTCCCGTTGCATCATTTAGGTAGTTTCCTTTCTGTCTTTACATTTATGCGCGGATCATATTGCATGTAGAGTGCTGGAGACAAGGTACGCATTTCTGACTTTGCATGCATCATTGATTTCATCGCGCATCGGCTTTTTCGTCTTCTCCCCCCTGTTTTGGGACTAAATAACCAGGAGAACCAAAAAATTCGTTAGGACGTTTGTTTTTATTTGAAAAATACTAAAAAGAGAAACCATAAAATTGGGACTGGTTAACACTATTGATCTTAAAATACGCTCACCCTAAAATTTTTATCTTGGGGAGAGCAACCCCCTCATTGTATGGTTTGGATGTGCGAGAGAGTGACCCGCACCCTAGGTAGAGCCCTCCGGTGCTAGTCCCGACTGATTACCGACTCTTCCGTGCGGGCCAGTCGGTTGGGATAGCATCGGGTATCCTAACAGGTCACGTAAGCGCTCTGATATTTTGTGTGTTCACCAAATAAAATCGACAAGATAATTTGACCGAACTTTCACGGTCTTCAGCTCGCGTTGCGTTGGTGAACCGGGGGTTTGTTTGTGATCATAGTTTCTCCAGATCTCATCCGCACTACTCGCCAGATCGAGATGATGGGTGGACGGTCTCTTAGGCAGCCTCTGGCTGCACCGCTTTCGGGCACGTCTACCTCATCATCTAGGTTGGCTCGCGAGGGCCGAGACCAGCTCTCCGAGCCCGAGTACGACTCCGCCCTGTTCCCTCTCGACCCCCTTTCTTTCCGACCTGAGAGACACGAGCCCGAGGAGAGATTGATTGATTTGACAGCACCTGAGTTGGGCTCGTTTGATTTTGCAGACGTCGCAATGGCCGGCAGTTCAGATGATCACTCCCGTCAGCCCGAGCATTTTGTACTAGACCAGGGAGCGATCAACTCCACCCTGATCGCATCACTTGAGACAGTCCAGCAGCAGTTACGCGATCAGGGAGCATTCATGATTGAGATGAGGCGAGAGTTGGAGAGGCTCAGAGCAGACAGAGACCAGCAGAGCGAGCCCGAGGAGATACCTGATGCAGAGGCACGAGCCGCAGCAGCCGCAGTAGCGGCAGCCGCCGCCGCAGCGGCAGGCGCCGCGGCAGGAGGACCACCACGACCGATGCGGGAGTTGCACAACCCCAGGTCGACACTCATGCATCATTGGGTAGTAGTGCCGGCGATCATGGGGGACTTCAAGTTCCCCCCGAACACCTTGTAGTTACTGCCCCGTTTCCACGGACTTGCCACTGAGGAGCCCCACCTCCACCTCCAGGAGTTCCTGATGATCTGCAGCACTGTCCACGATAGCCACGTGGACCAGGACACGATCCGGATGATAGCCTTCCCTTTTTCACTGGCAGATAGAGCAGCCACCTGGCTGAAGCATCTAGGGAGGTTTGTCTACACCTGGAAGCAGCTCCGCACCAAGTACTTGAACAAGTACTATCCACTCGGGCGGACGAATGCAGCGAGGGCCCTGATCAGCAACTTCTCCATGTTCCCCAACGAGCAGTTTCACGAGGCATGGGAGAGGTTTCGAGAGCTCCTAGACAGATGCCCGCACCACGACATCTCCAAGCCGAACCTAGTTCAGAGCTTTTTCAGCGGGTTGACGCCAGAGCTTCAGGGTCTGGTGAACGCTTCTTGTGGCGGGTCCTACTTTGCCAAGGACCACGACCAGGTCTGGGCCATCTACGAGGAGATGGCCGAAAACTACATGGTGATGTCCCAGACCAGGTTATATACTCAGAGACCCCAGCCACAGCAGCCAGGACCAGTGCAGTACCAGCGGATAGCACGGGTCGATGCAGGTCCATCCAGTTCGTCCGCAGTCGCAGCAGCACAGGCAGAGTCATCCGCTGTGGACATGGGTATCATTAGCGAGAAGTTGGACCGTATGTAGCTGATTGAGAAGAATCGGTGCCAGGGAATAGCGCAGATGGAGCAGATGGCACAGACTCTGAGCGACATGAAGACACAGCTCATGTGTCTCCAGGAGGCACAGACGGCTCCACAGCCCCGTCTTCAGTCGCGAGGCGACTCCGGCAGCAGCAGCAGCTCGCGTCCCAGCGCTCCAGCTCCCTACAGCAGCCTAGACAGGTTCATCTTGTACAGGCGGAGCCGTACCAGCAGCCGCAGCCCACCTACCAGTGCCCACCATCTCCAGACATGCAGATGGTGGTATACCAGCCGGACCAGCCTCTGGCAGTATTTCCCCCAGCCCCTTACGATGTAGAGCCGTTGATGGATGTCAACGGGATTTGGTATGACCGCCCCCAGCCTGGGATTCGATGAGACCATCCCGGATTCAGGTGGGGGAGTGGTAGTGCCCAGCCCCAGCAGCAGCCGTCAGGTCAGGGAGGGCAGTACGGCCAGCGGAGAGATCACCAGCCGCAGCAGCAGCCCCCAGCATACCAGACACACCAGCCATCATCCTTCGTCCCTCGTCCCTATCAGCAGCAGGGACAGTCATGGAGACGTGAGCAGCAGGCTCACCCAGCTTACCAGCATCACCCTACCTCCTACCCCCCTCAGCAGCAGTTCCAGCAGCCTCATCACCAGAGAGGCTACCCGTCGGGCTCCCATGAGAGCCCCGCCTTGGATGACATCGCCCGCCTCCTAACGGATCAGCAGGCGACATTTAGACGGGAGATGGACGAGTTCCGCCAGGAGATGCGGGACCTTGTGAGGGGGAAGGACGCCATTCCTGCACAGATTGAGCCGAACCCGAACAACCTCAAGAGGAAGTCTGAGCAGGTAGATTCCACTGAGCTTGCCACTCCTAGTGACCCATTTGTTGATACATCTTCGGATCTGTTTGATGCTGATTTTGTTGCACTTAGGAGAGGTAGGACCCCAGCAGGCGGCGGCGCCTCATCTGAGTTTCACCACGAGGATACTTCAGAGGCGCCACATGAGGAGGAGGAGAGCGGTACTGAGGCCGCTCCAGATGATGATGGTGGCACTGATGCCACCAAGGATGCTGATCCCACCGGCGGTACTGAGGCCGCCGCTTCACCAGTGCGAGGAGGTGGTACTGACGCCACCAGGATAGCCGAGCCAGCCCGCGGTACTGAGGCCGCGAGACATCTAGCAGCAGCAGCAGCAGATCCAGCCAGAGGTGGTACTGAGGCCACCGGTGTTTGTGTTGAGAGAGATGTAGTCTTTCCTCGCCTTGATGTATCTCGGAACTTTGGTTTGAATAAAGGAAAAGGTTTAGTTTCTTCTGGTCCCACTGTGGTGCATGATGTATGTGTAGATCCGGCCGTCGAGCCGTCTAGGCCTTTTCCTAGTCCTTCATCTGCGAAGGACCCTGTGATCCCCTTCCCTAGAGCCCTTCAGATGGGGAAGGGGAAGAAAAGAGAAAATGATCCAAAAAAGAGAGTGCAGGAGGAATTCAGCCAGAGCATGATAGATAGATTCCACATCCAGTTGACCCTCCAGGAGGCTTTGCAGCACATCCCCCTTCTCCAGTGTTCTTTGAGAGACAGGACCACAGTCAGGAGGAGGAGGAGGAACCACACTTCAGAGATACATGTGCTGACGAAAGCCACGTGTTTTGCGATCCAGAACCGACTGCCAGCCAAGAGGCCAGATTCAGGGGCCCCGTATGTCAGATGTCAGATCAATGAGCAGAGATTCGACCGTACTCTCCTAGATAGCGGATCGTCGATCAACCTTCTTCCGGCAGCCCTTCTCGACCGCTTCGAGTTGGGCACTCTTCGACAGAGCAGGACAGTCCTTCAGTTCGCTGATCGATCTGTCAAGAGGCCGAAGGGGTTATTACGAGACATTATCGTCACGATTCAGGGCCTGAAATTCCCCGTGGACTTCGTAGTGCTGGACATGGAGATCCCTGATTCAGTGACCGATACCCCCATCATCATCGGTCGTCCGTTCTTGGCCACAGCCAAGGCAGTGACTGATCATGACAGCGGGAAGGTGTACTTTCGCGTCGAGGGCGAGAGTATACAAATAGAGACGGTCGAGGACTACAGAGCTAGAGAGAGAGTCCGCTCAGATGCGAGTACAGATTCAGAGCAGCTGACAGACGCAGAGCCAGACATCCACCAGGACTTTGATTTTGTGATCACAGACGATGAGGCAGCTTGGGCAGATCCTGCAGCACAGACCATCCTCTCATATTCAGATACAGCTGATGCCGAGATGATAGCAGAGGAGAGTCTGGAGAGCATAGCCTTGGTTCAGGATACCATAGAGGCAGCAGAGCCGGTCCTTGGTCGCGACACGGATTTCAGTGATGGTGGTGCTGAGGCCACCTTGAGTTACGGTGGTACTGATGCCACCGCGGTTGATACAGATTCCTCGGATTCAGAGTCTGATTGGGCAGATTGTGATGATCAGATGCCAGATCTGAGTCCACCTGAGCCTACAGATGAGGAGGAGGCAGATGCAGATCAGACCAGAGACAGTGCAGTTGAGCAGCCTTCTCCCAAGCCAGTTCGCGAGAGTGCGCTTTCTTTCTCCCAGGCAGATTTGGCAGACTTAGCAGCATTCACTCACTTTCTTCCGCAGCTAGATTTGCCAGCACCCAGCATTCCAGAGCTGAAGCCGCTCCCTACTTCGCTGAAGTATCGGTTCCTTGCGGGCGAGCCAGAGATGTACCCAGTCATCATCTCCGCCAAGTTGACTGGAGAGCAGGAATCCCGTCTGATGGGGGTTCTTGAAAAGAACCGCAAGGCGATCAGATGGAGCGTAGCAGATCTCCATGGGATTAGTCCATCAGTGTGCTCCCACCATATCTATCTCGAGGAGGGGGCGAAGCCGTCGCGTGAGTTCCAGCGGCGACTGAACCCCAACCTGAGAGAGGTTGTGATGAAGGAAATTTCAAAATGGTGGAGTGCAGATTTTATTTATCCCATTTCCGACTCCAAGTGGGTCAGCCCCTTGCATGTGGTGCCCAAGAAGACGGGCATCACGACTGTGATCAGTGAGTCGGGAGAGGAGATTGCTACACGAGTACCCACCTCTTGGAGGGTCTGTGTTGACTACAGGAGACTCAACCAGGCCACCAAGAAGGACCATTTCCCCCTGCCTTTTATTGACCAGATCATTGAGAGACTAGCAGGGAAGAGCCATTATTGCTTCCTGGATGGGTACTCGGGCTACAACCAAGTGGCCATCGCTCCTGAGGATCAGGAGAAGACCACCTTTACCTGTCCCTTCGGCACATATGCTTTTCGACGCATGTCATTTGGGCTATGCAATGCCCCTGCGACGTTTCAGATGTGCATGCTGTCGATCTTCTCGGACATGGTAGGGGAGTGTTTGGAGGTCTTCATGGACGATTTCTCGGTCTACGGCGACGGATTCGACTCCTGTCTTGACTGCCTAGACCGGGTACTCCTGCGATGTATTAAGTATCATTTGGTTTTATCTTGGGAGAAGAGTCACTTCATGGTGACTCAAGGGACGGTGCTTGGCCATATCATCTCCAACAGGGGCATGGAGGTTGATCCGGCCAAGGTTGATGTCATTAGGAAACTCGCACCGCCGTCCAATCTGAGGCAGCTACGGTCATTCCTGGGGCACGTTGGATTTTATAGAAAATTTATTCAGGATTTCAGCAGGATTGCCCGACCGTTGACTGACCTCTTGACGAAAGACACCGAGTTCCTTGTCGATGACAAGTGTCTTTCGTCCTTCACGACTCTCCAGCAGTGTGTCATTGAGGCTCCTGTCCTCCAGCCGCCTGATTGGTCTCTCCCATTCGAGATCATGACGGATGCCTCCGATTTTGCCATAGGGGCAGTGCTGGGACAGAGGAGGGATGGAGTTCCATTTGCCATACACTACGCTAGCCGCACATTGGATTCTGCCCAGCGGAATTACACGGTCACAGAGAAGGAGATGCTAGCCGTAGTGTTCGCCCTAGATAAGTTCAGATCGTATATCATTGGATCTAGAGTGACTTTGTTTACAGATCACACCGCCATCAGGTACCTCATGCAAAGAAGGATGCCAAGGCCAGGCTGACTAGATGGATCCTTCTACTCCAGGAGTTCGACATTGAGATCAAGGATAAGCCTAGAGTCAAGAATGTGGTGGCGGATCATCTCTCCCGTTTAGAGCAACCTGAGGAGACTGAGCAGATTGATCCTATTAGAGATACCTTCCCAGATGAGGCGATCCTTGCTATCGCCTCACTCCCATGGTACACCGATATTGTGAACTTTCTCGTTGCAGGGAAAGTCCCACAAGATTGGCCCAGGCAGAGGCTTGAGACCTTCCTTGCAAAGGCCAAGTCCTACCATTGGGAGGATCCCATCCTTTACCACGAAGGAGGGGATAGCGTCTGGCGTCGGTGTATCCCTCAGGAGGAACACCATAGCGTCCGCACTTACTGCCACAAGCTTGAGGCAGGAGGACATCATTCTGGGAGGAGAACGGCACAGAAAGTGCTCCAATCGGCTTGTGGTGGCCTACCCTCTTCAAGGACTCAGATGAGTTCGTGAAGAGGTGTACTGACTGTCAGAGGATGGGCACTTGTGGACAGCATGATATGATGCCGATGCAGCCCATTCACTTCTGTGAGGTTTTTGACGCATGCATCGATTTCATGGGTCCATTCCCTAAGAGTCAGGGATTTGAGTACATTGTGCTGGCCGTGGATTATGTGAGTCGTTGGGTGGAGGCTATCCCCGCCCGAGCCGCTGTGCGAGGACAGTTTGCAGATTCTTGAGGAAGCATATCATCACGCGGTTCGGGGTTCCATGAGTTCTTATTTCTGATGGGGGATCTCACTTCATCAACGACCAGGTGAAGGCACTTGCTAGCGAGTTCGGCATAGACCATCGTGTTGCTACACCTTACCATCCACAGACGAATGGTCTAGCCGAAGTGCCGAATAGGTAGATCAAGACTATTCTGCAGAAAGTCGTCCGCCCTGACCGAAAGGATTGGTCACAACTTTTGGACTCGGTCTTGTGGGCATATAGGACGTCTTTCAAGACACCTTTGGGTACATCTCTTGCCTCGTGTATGGCAAGCCATGCCATTTACCTGTTGAGCTGAGGCACAAGTCACTTTGGGCAGTCACAGACATTCTTATGGATCCAGATGGTATGGGAGACCAGAGGAGGGCAGAGTTAGCTGTCCTGGAGGAGCTTAGAGACGCAGCTTTCTCAAGCAGCCTACATTATAAGGAGAAAGTGAAGGAGTGGCATGATTCTCATATCAGCCACAAACATTTTGAGATTGGACAGAGAGTTTGGTTGTTTGATGCGAGGCTACGATTATTTCCAGGGAAGTTACAGAGCAAATGGAAGGGACCTTATCTGGTTAGAAAGGTACACGACAACGGTAGCATCGACATATCTGAGTTGTCTTCTGAGAGTACCTTTCGAGTGAACGGCCAGCGGCTCAAGCCATTTCTAGATCATGAGCCGCGGGTCGTTGATCTTGCCCCTATTCATTTTGCGTGAGATGTGGTCATTGACTCACATCTAATGCATCTCACGCCTGAGTTTCACTGATCTTCCGCCTTGTATAGATCCAGATGTCCATATCACCACATTCTTTAGTCCCACATCCCTTTCTTCATCTTATGATTATGCTATACTTAGGGTGCACTTTACCCTAAGTATAGGGGCGATGTGAGACCTTTTGGGTATTTCTTTTGTTTCTGCTACCCCTGTTTTGCTGCCTATACTTAGGGATCTTTCACCCTAAGTATAGGGGGGGTAGACCCTGTACATTCTCCACTCAGGTTTTCCCTTAGTATACAGCCTGGTATACTTAGGATTACTTGATCCTAAGTATAGGGGGGAGACCTGAGTCCCTCTTGACTTTTCATTTCTTTTTGTATATAGCCTTCCTCTTCACTTCCCTATACCTAGCACGAGTTATGTCTTCTTCATCGCTCTTGACTCTGAGGACATCGTTCGAGCTAAGTATAGGGGGGTGTGTATATATTTCATATATACTCTAGCCATAACTCGTACTTTGTGTGAGTGTGTTAATAAATAAAATAATGGCTAAAAACCACAAAAATTAAAAATTTTCATGTACATAAACTTCTTTTATTTTGCACTTAAATAGCTAGTGTACAAATTATTTTTGTAAAAATGATTTCAAAAATCTTTTGTGTAAAGCTTGTGTAAAGATTTTGATATCAAAATTATGTATATAGTACAAAGTTTTTCCAAAATGTTTTGAAAATCAAAAAGTTTGCAAAAATCTTGTGTAAATGTGTGTAAATATCTTTTTGCAAAACTTGCACTTCATGCATCATCATTTCATGATTTCAAAACATTTTTCAAAAATTTTGCATGATTGTAAACTATGTGTAAATAAGCATCTTTTGTACATATGTATATAGTTTTTCTGGATGATAGTTGACATTTAAACTAGCCTGGAATCAAATTGAGAAATGGAGCTTGATTAAGATCTTAATCCACCTAAATTCTAAGAGGAACCTTATAGGGCTTAGGTTTAAGGCTTTTCAGGTCCATGGTGACTTAATTCTTTGAGTCCACTAGGCTATGATCACATGTCATCTCAATGAGCCTAAGTAGAGCACTTAACAACAACACATGACTCATATAGATTATGGCTTTACTTGGACACCAGCACTATGCACCGAGCTCTCTACGGATGAGGTAGTGAGGAGGCAGTCTTCCTTGACTTGGGGTAGCATATGAGGGTAGTACTTCTAGGCGGAACCTCTCTTCTTCTTTTAGTGAAGGAAGTGCGTCTCAACTTGGTCTGGTTGCCATGAGGTCTAACGACGGGAGTTGTGGGTTGCAATAAAGCTTCAAAAGAGGGATAGTCTACTGGCTCAAGAGGAAAAACTCCTTGTATATATGCTGCACATGTATATGTTGTACAGATGCACTTATAAAAAAAAGAAAAAAAATGTGTGCAAAAAGAAAAGAACTCCAAAAAAATGGTGGGTCTGAGAGAAAATGATAATCCCACCGGAGTATGTATATAGAGTGCAATAAGCAAAGCTTGGTCTCATGTTCCACCTGTTGTAGCTTGCAGCAGGGAGACTTGGCTACACTGGTCAAGCTCCCAAGGGTACTTGGCTACACTGGCCATGACCCATTCTCTTCTTCCCCCTATTCTTGAGCCGGTTGAACTTGAACTTAGAAGGGAATACCCCGCTCCTCGAGGAAAGAGTGGCCAGATTGAGGTCATAGAGTTACCTTGTTGGGGAGGGTTGTCAAGTTGCCATTTCTGAGGTGGAGATCTTAGACCTCACATTCACAGGACAAGAAAAGATTCATGGTCTTCAGGGTTTGTGATTGATGACTTGTTCTGATCTGGAGCATTGAGGAGTCTTGGTTATAGATTAGTGGAACTTAGAGGCTGTTGAGTTTTAAGCTTAAGTCTAAATAAGGTTCCGACACATTAATAATCCAAAGATCTGATCGAGCTCCATACCCCAATTTAATGAAGGCAAGTTTAATAATCAACCTTGATCCATGTATATCCTCTTTTTCTTTTTCACTTCTTTTTCAAATAAGTGTTTGCTAAGGGACTAGCAAAGTTAAGTATAGGGGGGTGATGAATACCCATTCATCACTCTTTATTCTTATATTTTAGCTACAAAAAAACCTTTGCAAATGCATGTAGATATATGTAAATACAAATAATTACCAAAAGCATGCATTGTGTAAAAACTTATAATTAGCATGTTTTTTGTGCAAAAATAAAAGAATAAAGATTAAAAAGAAAAAGAGGGAAATATTTAGAATAAATATTGAGCAACCTAACCCAAGGGAGGGCTCAGCATGGGCCTGACCGCATAAAAGTCAAAGTAGAGGGAGATAGGAGCTCTTGTGTATATATCTATGTAAATAAATAAAAATATTTTTCCTCACCAAAAATATGCTTGTAAATACTTGTATATATTTATAAAGATATAAAAACAAAATAAAAAGTTAAAAATTAAAAAGAATAAAAAATACCCCTTTCATCATGTACATACACCACATCTTTGTATTTAATTATGTAAATTATTTTCCAAACTTTTTGTAAATATTCTATATTATATTTTGTAAATAAATAAAATAAAAATAATTAAAATCAAAACAAAATAAAAATAGAAAAATTCAAAATACAAAAAGACATTGTACATATACCATGTATATAAAAATAATTAGGGATTTATTTTACCTATGTAAGTAAATAATAAAAATAAAATAAAAACACCATTTTACTCCTTATTTTATACTATAAATAAATAAAATATAAAATAAGGATAAAATTGCATAAAAATAATATATAAAAATCAAAAATCAAAACCTTATATATTGTATATACCTATATATAGTACATACTATGTACATAGCTTATTTTTATTTCCAAAAATTAATTAAAAATCACCAAAAAATAGAAAAAAATAAAATAAAAATAGTTTGTGTTTTGAGTTTTTGCAAAATCGGGCCCTAGCTACCTTAATTTTGAGCTTCAAGATCCTGCCACGTGGCCCATCCTCATTGGGTCCTGGGGATGTTGACCGCCCGGTCAACTAGCCCCCCCAGGACCACTTCCCACGGGTCTGAGCTCCGGACCCGACTTCTCCTATTTCTACCCGCTCAACCCGACACCCATCTCCTTGAACCCCGGGTCCGAATCCTTCCCCTTGCATCCGACATCCTCGCCGGAGCCGCTCCCTCGGGATCCGCACGCTCCTGAGCTTGCTCGGACCCATTCTTCTCGGACCCCTAACCATATAAAGCCACTGCTCCGCCACCTTCTCTCTCCATCTTTGGCCATTTGCTTCGTTCTCCAGTGAGCTCCAGAGAGAGTGTGAGGTGACAGCTCGCATCCCCGACCTGTTGCAGCGAGGAGAGCCGGCGAATCCATTGATCCGGCGACGTAGCCGCCGCAGCTCCGCCACCTGAGCGAGCTTCGAGCCTCGGGCCGAGACGACCCTCGAGGCGACGACCAGGAGCTCCAGCAGCTCTTTCCCAGTCTCACCGTTCATCCAGGTAGCCATTTAGCTTCGTTATTTCCTTCGATTTCCATTTACCCCCAATTTTGCGTCGCCGCCGTATTTTCCCGATTCACCCCGGTTCCGACCACCATCCGATCATCGGACCCGACCTTCACGTTCGCCTTCTCCTGACGCACCTTCTACGCCCACTCACTCAACCCAGCTCGCACAGGAGCTGGGAACCAGGCTCCTCCGTCCACCACCTTCGCCGGAGCTCGCCACCCCGACGCACCAGCCACCGTTGCTTCGCCTAACCGGGTCGAGGCAGTTTGCCCTCGACCCGCGAGTCTTCTGAGCCATTTTGCAGGTCCTACCGAGCCCATCTGAGGGCTTGGTCATTCAGGCCAGGAGCTCGAGCTCCGCCGACCTCGTCCGAGCTCATCGGAGCTCGGGCCGATCATCGGAGCATCGCAGTAGACGTGGGAGCGCTCCAGCTTTCTTCTCCGACCATCAGAGCGCTCCAAGGAGGAGGCCAGCGCCCGCACGAGCCCGGCGAGTCTCGCCGAGGACCAGTTCTTCCAGCATCCTCCATTGCCGTTGGATCACCCTCCAGCTCCAGAAGCCATCTCAACCGTTGGTCCCTGGAGCGCCCTTTGACGTCAGATCTGAGGAGGCTGATCCGGACTGTCAGATCCACACGTGTCTTGGCCTCGACCGTTGGATCAGCCAGAGCAGTACCAGAGCTGGAGTGCCGCCCCCATCTGGACCGTCTGATCTACACGTGGCGCGCATCCAGCACCCCCGCTTAATAAAGGGTAATTTACCCTTAGGCCCCTGTTTTTACTTTATTTCATTTTAGTCCTGTAAGTATTTTAGTCAGTTGTTTAGTTTTAGGGTAATTTACATAGAGGACCTCGTGCTTTAGTTTATTCGCATCTATACCCCTGTGTGTTGTGAGCCACGTGCTTCGTCACGTGTTGTTTGGGTTATTTGCAGTAGACCACCCTGTAGTTCTAGATGTTCTTAAATGAATGAAAGTTTTTAGATAATTGCATTTATACCCCTGTGCGTGTTTTATTTCCCCATATGCGATATTTTTTGGGTTATTTGCATATAAGGCCCCTGGACTTTTGGTACTTGTTACCAATAAGTCCTTGGAACTTATTTTTCTTACATTTAGGTACCTGAGTGCCCCAGGCACGCGCGTGGCGCGTGTTCTGCTGGGTTAATTGCAACTGGACCCCCAGAACTTTGGGTATTTGCATTTCAGTCCCTGTGCACAGTGCCCTATCTTTATTTTTGAATAAAATATCAAATCACCTCCAAATCCAACGAAAATTTGACACATGGCTCCTGCCATGGTGTAGAATTTTTGTAGATTTTTGAGGACATTTTTGTTTTTGTTTGCTATTTTTAAAAATTCAAAAACAGTCATTTTTGTTACTGTCTAGTTTCAAAATTCACAAAAAAATATAAAAACTCACTTAAAAATTCTATAAAAATTAGTTACTGTTTGTTTAGCTTAGCTTAATTTTCTAGCCAAGTTTGGCTATTTTTCATTGCTGAAAAACACTAAAAACTTAAAAACACTAAAAAACCCATAAAAATTCTAGTAAATAAATAAAAATTCCAAAAATAATAAAATTGGTATCTGAATTTTCCTTGTGTAATCTACTTTATAGGAAAATTATCTCTAGGCCATTTTGAGGCCCTTAGATATTTTATCTAGGGACTTTTGGCCTGGTTGGATAGTACCACTGTTTTTAGCTATTGTTTGATTTTTAGAAAATAAAATAAACATTAGAAAATTATCAAAAATTCACCAAAAACATTAAAAAATATAAAACACATAAAAACATTTTTATTTTAATTTTTGGTTGATTTTTGATGCTTTGAATAATTTGTTGAAGTGCGTTGTTCCTTGGTTTTCTTATTTTCTTAATATATTAAAAATCCAAAAAAATATAAAAATAATTAAAAACCACTAAAAATATTTTGTTCTTTTATTTTCTTTATTTTTACTACTTCGTAGGCCTCTCGGACAACCCGTGCTCCTTGAGTTCGACCCTGGGTGCTATACCAGGTTAATCACATAGCAGGACCGCTATTCATGTTTCGTTGATTTTATCTCTATTTAGTGGTTCGATTTTTCTAATTGACCCGAGTCTGAGTGATTGAGGTCTCAACGACCATATAGACTCCTGATTGCCTTAGTCATTTGGACCGGTCGTCAGAATGGCGCCGTTGCTGGGGAGCATGACTTAGTAGTTGATTTTCTTTTCGTTTTATTTTTCGCGGCTTTTCGCGGCTCTTTCAGAGCTCGCGGCTTTTCGCGGCTTTTGTCCCTATTTTATTTTTGTTTTATTTTGCTTTATTTTCTTTTTCTTTTGTTTTTGTTTTTGTTTTTGTTTATTTTGAGTGTTTATTTTGTTTTGACTTCTTGCACATATACCCTTATTTCCATTTTTATTTCCTTTATTATTTGATTATCTGGTTAGCTGGACCATCCTCATATAAAGGGTTAACTTGAGGGAAGAGGATAGCTGGACCATCCTCATATAAAGGGTTACGAATAGTCTCCTGTGTGGGTGAAGGAGTGGAATCCATACCAATATCATCATGCAACACATATAGACTCGAAGAAGATACAAAAGCCTTTCCTTTATTCATATGTTTGGTCTTTTCCATTTTTTTATTTTTTTGTTTTTTCTCAAAACTGTCCTGAGATACATCAACAGAAGGAAACACAACTGGAGTAGAAATGGTGGCATCAACACCACCTACGATGTCTATCTTCGCGCCATCAACACCGCGCTCTGGCTCAACATCAAGTGAAATGGTGGCATCAGTACCATCGACTGCATCTGGAAATAAGACGGCCACAGTACTGTTAGTTGGATCATCAGCCTTGGTGCGTCAGCACCACCGTCATCAAAATCATGAGCAGCATCAGCACCGCTATCCTCCTTGTCTGGCGCTCCTTGATCTCCTTGTGGTCGTCACATAGTCGAGGCATTGCCGGCTGGCATCCTACTGCTCCTAAGTGTCACAAAATCAACATCAAATATGTAAGAAGAAATATCACCAAAAGAATCACTAGGAGTGGTAGTCTCTGTGAACTGTACATGCTCAGACTTCCTCTTCAGATTGTTTGGATTTGGCTCAATCTGTGCGGGTATGGCAGCCTTGCCCTTGATTATATCCCTCATCTCCTGTCGGAACTCGTCCATCTCCTGCCGGAAGGATGCTTGTTGATTTGAGAGTAGGCGGGTGAGATCATCAAGGGCTGGGTTCTCATAGACTGGTCCATGAGAACCAGACGGGTTTCCTCGCTAAAAATGAGGATGACTCTGCTGGTACTGGTGAAGGGGAGGCTGAGAATACTATTGAGGTTGTTGATGCTGCCTCCACTGTTGTCCCTAATGGTAGGGACAAGGACCCTGCTGGTAGTGTTGTGATGGTTGGGAGTACTAGGGTTGTTGCTGCTGGCTGATATGTCTGCCCTGAGCTGAACGCTGTTGCTGGGACGAGGTGCCTCCGGTAGACCACTTGAATCCGGGATGATCACGACAGATCCCGAGCTGCTGTTGGTCATACCAAATCCTGTTGACTTCTATCAACGACTCCTGCTCGTACGAGGAAGGGGGAAGAACTGTCAGGAGTTAATATGGCTAATACACCACCATCTGAGTGTCCTGAGGTGGTGGTAGCTGAGAGTAGTATTGCTACAATTAGACTGACTCTGCCTGAATGTGATGCACCTGGCAGTACTACGCATATGGCTAGGTGGAGTTGCTGCTGCGAGGATCAGCCTGTGACCTAAGACGGGGCCCTGAGACGGGGCTGAGGACCGTCTATGCCTCCTGGAGGACGTGATCTGGGTCTTCAGGTCACTAAGCGTCTGTGCCAACTAATCTATCTGAGTGAGGCCTTGGCATTGCTTCTTCTCTATGATATAAATGTGGTCCAGCTTCTCGTTGATAATCCCCATGTCAGTTGTGGATGACTCTGCATGTGCTGCTGCTACTGCCAAAGTAGAAGGACCTACATCGACCCGTGATATCCTCTGATAGGACACGACCTGTGGGAGGGGCTTCCCCTGTATGTAGACTTAAGTCTGGAACAACACCGTGTAGTTCTCTGCCATCTCCTCATAGATGGCCTAGACTTTGTCCTCATCCGGCAAAATAGGACCCCCACATGAGGCATTGACAAGCCCCTGCAGCTCCGGTGTCAGCCCACAAAGAAACTCTGGACAAGATTAGGCTTTGATATCTCATGGTATGGACATCGATCAATGAGCTCTCTGAAGCGATCTCAAGCCTCTGAAACTGCTTGTTCGGAATCATGGTGAAATTGTTGATCATGGCTCTAGATGCTATCCACATTTCGACCGAGTGGATAGTACTTGTTTAAGTACTTAGTCCGGAGCTGCTCCCAAGTGGTGACGTATCTCCCGAAATGTTTCAGCCAATAGGTTGCTCTATCAACCAATGATAACAGGAAGGCGATCATCTTGATCGTGTCCACATCCACAAATTTGTCATGGATAGTACAACAGAACATCTCGAACTCCTGGAGATGAAGGTGCAGCTCCTCGGTGGGCAGAAGCTGAATGGTCTGGGGGCAAAGCTCAAAATCACCCAAGATCTCCGGGAGCTGAATCCATCGATGAGTGAGAGTTGCACCAGGGTTGTGCAACTGCCTCATCATGCGTGGTGGCCTCAGCTCTGGCTGATTGTCTGGTCGTCTGTCTCCTCCTCCAGCTTCTCCTCCAGCTGCGGGTATCTCTCCATCGGTTGGTCTCTTTGGATCTCCTCTCTCGGCTCTCATCTCCACAAGCTCTCGTCACACCTCTGCCATAAATGCCCCCTGGTCTTGAATCTATCTCTGCATGGTCTCCAGGGATGCTAAAAGTGTGTTGTTGATGGTGCCCTGATCAAGAATGTATGTGGACCCCTGGGGCTGCTCATCAATGCATCCCTCATTGCTGGCCATCTCTCAGATCTCTGCAAAGGTAAAAGAACCCAACTCAGGTGCCATCAAATGAAAAAATAGTTGTGTTGGTCTCTGCTCTGGCACCTCAGGACTGGAAGAAGCGTGGTCGAGGGGGAACAGGGTGGTAGCGAACTCAGGTTTGGAGAGCGTGTCTGGGCTCTCTGAAGCTACCTTAGATGAGTGGAAAGGAGTGCTCGAGAGCGGTGCTGTCAAAGGTAGCCCAAGGGACCTCATTCCCATCATCGTGATGTAGGGATGAATGCGGATGAGATCTAGAATGCAAACAAGATCAGAAGTCAAACCCCCTAATTCACCTACGCAACACTGAGCTGATGACTATGAAAGCTCGATTGTTAATCTTGTCAATTTTATTTTGGTGATCAATTGGTCTTTCATATCGATTAAGTGAGCAGTTGGGAACCTGATGCTCCCATGAGACTGGCCCAATCCCACAGTTAGTTTTTCCCAGCAAGTATCGTCTACCCGATCTGCCCAATCTGCTAAGGAAGTCCTGGACCGATTACCGACTACCCGGTGAACTCATTGGGGAACAACCAACCACGAAACTGATAGTCTAAAAGAAGTTCAGGTATGGCTCTAGCCTAGTGTGTGGGTTACTCTCTCGCTACAGACAAACCAACCAATGAGGGGGTGACTCTCCCCAAAACAAGAGATTTTATGATGAAGTGTGTTTTAGGGTCCAATTTGCATTAACAGACACAATTTTATTGTTTTCACTTGTTTAGGTATTTTTCAAATAAAAACAATGCCTAACGAATTTTTCGATCTCCCGGGTTATTTTGAGTACAAAAACAGGGGGAGGAAGTCGAAAAAGCCGATGCGCGATCAAACACGATGATGCATGCAGAGACAGAAATGTGTGCCTATCTCCATCAATCTACATGCAGGGTGTCGTGCATAAATTTAAAGACAGAAAATAAACTAACTATATGATGCACGAAGAAATCGACCTTAGAGGAACAACTTCTAATGATTGTGAAGAACAATAGCTAACTAATCAGAGAAAGAGATCTAAGTCCGGTTTTAGATGTCGATCGGTGTCCTCCACAATGGATTCTGCGCGTGCTGTATACGACCTCTAGCGGTACATGACCTCTCAATCGAGCAAGTTAGCTTTTTATTAATTATTTTTAGCTAGATCCAATTACGATCTATAGGAACATGCAAGCAATTAGGTGTTGTCCTTAGCTTTTTACGTCATAATCACCAAATCCTAGGTCTAGGGGCTAAAACTTTGAGAATCAAATAGAAAGTAAGGCAATAAAATCAAAACTCGACAAAAACCGCGGTGAGGTCCCCCGAGCACACCGGTGCCCGACGAAACAGACCCCAAAATATCTAAGTGTCCTAAATAGAATCCAAGTCCACAATTATTACAAGAATAATAATCTGCTGAAAATAAATTATTTATCTAATAAAACTAAATCCTCATACTCTTCTTCTCCTCCTCAGGTGATGTCTCCTCAAATAGAAAGTCGAAGCATCCCTCAGGCGGTTTCTCACACGAAAAGAGAAACAAAGAAAATGTCAGAGACAGTTTTATCAGATAGATACCAAAATAAGCAAAAATAGAAAAATGACTACTAAGCAGTGCTCCCCGACAATGATGCCATTCTAATAACCACTCCTTGCGACTCGGATTAGGAAAATAAATAATAAAGGGCCGTTGCGACCCGTATCGCAAGGCGAAATCAGCAAGAAGGAGAAAAACTACTCAAGCAAATAAAACAAGTAATCAACATGTAAGCGGTCTTGCTATTATTTTTACCTGGTATAACAACTAGGGTCGAACACAAGGAGCATGTAAATGTACGAAGTAGCCAAAATTATGAAATAAAATAAAATAAAATATATTGTTGGTGGTTTTAATTTTGCAAATTTTATAATTTTAAATAAGGGAACGAAATCAATCATTTAAGAAATCACGGCACACAACAAGCATTTTGAATTTCTATTTAAGACTAAAAATGCTCAAAAATTAAGATAAACATATTTTTGGATTTTAAAATTTTAAAGTGTTTGTGATAATTTTCTGGGGATTTTCTGATATTATTGTAGTTTTATAAAAATAAACAAAGGTTAAAAAATGTAAACAGTACACAACCAGGACTATATTGCAAGTTAAAAATAATTAAAATGCCCTAAATTCTTGGTTATAAATTCTATGAAGAAATACAAGCAAAAACCTAGAAGCACGAATTGGAATGATATTTTTCTGATTTTTCATGAATTTTATATGGTTTTTATAAATTTTTAGGTATTTTGTGATTTTTAGGATTTTCATGATGAGTTTTAAAATAAAATTGCTACATGAAACAAAACATACAAAAACACACAAGTAGGAATTTTTATAGAGGTTTTAGGGTAATTTTTCAAATTTTATGGGTTTTCAAAAATGGACAGGACACTTTTTAGAGGTTTTTGATTTTCAAAAATAGTAAATGCAACGAAATCAATCCACAAAAATCACCAAAAATACTACGTGCCAACAGGAGCCAACAATAATTTTTGGGATTAATTTGGTATTTATTAAATTAAATAAAGGATATGTAGTTCACATGGACCTACTTGCAATGAAAATAAAGTATTGGGCCAATCAATAACACAGATAAGAAGCACAGTACCTAAATTGTAAAATATCTACGCAAACACGCGCGCTACACGTGCACCAGGCTCACAGGGGTATACATGCAAATGTTAAAAACTTTTCATTCATTTCATAACATCATGAAAGATCAAGCAGAAATCCTAACGAGTCACGTGGGATTGAACGTGAGTTCAAACAAATAGGACCAAAGTGCAAATATGTTAAAGCAAGAAGTCTAAACTACAATTTGTCCAAAATAAAAAGAACTACGACAAATATTTACATGACTAAAATAGAAAACACAAAACAGAGGGGCCTAAGTGATGTTTACCCCTTATTAAGAAGCTATCCAACGGTCGAGAGATCGCTACTTTTGGATGGACGGTCTGGATTAGAGGATACCCCTTCGATGATGTACGGTGACGAAATGAAACTCAGATGGATCTAACGGTCTAGGCTCCCCGAAGCGTGAATGGCTGAGATTAGAACTAGGGGAGCCCGGAATTGGATGGCTGGAAGGACGCTTGGATGAGCTGATGAAGAACTCGCCTCCGGCGAGTTTTGATCGGCCAATACGCACGGCAAAAGCATCCTCCAAAGCTGCTCTGATGGGGGAAATGACATCAACGACGGTCCGCAACTGCTGGGATACTCAGAAATGTCCAGGACCAAGGAGAAGGTCCTAGAGAGGAGTGGGGTCATGAAGCTCATGTGTCGTGCCTTTTTGGCCTCCAGATGAGGCCTTCCTATGCTCCTCCCTGTAGGAGAAATGGTATGCTCAGAGATGACGCTCCAGCTAGGGGTTAGAGCACAAATGGTACCGAGAACAGAGGCAGGATGAACGGGTCAGGTCTCGAGTGGAATAGGGGAATCGACATGTCGCTCAGCTCCAATCCGGCGATTGGAGTCAAGAGGGAGATTGCGGAGGTCAATGTAGAAGTGAAGGAAGGTTGGCTGAGGGTGTGTGGATGTCAAAGAGAGGCGACAGCACGGGATAGATCTGATCGTCGGAGTGCGGATGGGGTGTGAATGAACAATCGATTCAAGCTAGAAATGAAGGACAAACGAAGTACCTGTAGGTTAAGGAGGTCACCTGGGGGTGGTGGACAAAGTCCATGATGGTGGTTTCCTCGATGGTCGGCGTATCCAGAGGCTGAAGCTCCTCACAACGGGGCTGAGATGAACTCGCCGGACCTAGGGGTTGCTACGCTTAAAATGCTACCCTTTGCTTCTCCCTCTCGTGATGTCACTTTAAAAAAGAGAATGCGGGTGCAACGGAGGTGGTGGAGCAGCTGATGGTGCTGGAGAAGGGGAGTGGTGCAAAGGTTATATAGGGTTCTGATGAATCTACGTTTCATCATCTTTATTCTATCATTTTGGCCTTAAAAACCATAGTAAACGCGTGTAAATACTGATAATTTAGGCATTTTAGCATTCATGCATCATTGTGTAAATACTGTATAAAATGCGGTTTTTAAAGCCAAAATTATAGAATAAAGAAAAGAACAAGAATAAAATATTGTAAATATTTTATGACCCGAAACCCCGGGACCTAGGCATCTTGATGACTAGGTCGACAAAGAATAAAGTAGGGGGAGATAAAGGCCAAAATACAATGAAAACACCTTTTATTTCATTCATTCTTTATTCATTTTGTGACCTATTTTTGGTTCCACTTTTTATTCTTCAAATATAGAAACTTTGTACATGAAAGTTGTAGATAATTAAATAAAGAAAAATACAAAATTGATTTCACTAAAAAGTAATGTACAAATAAAAAGTTATGGTCTAAATAAAATTCCAGAATCCCAACTTCTCAGACCCGTATCTCACAAATAAAAACTCCAAATGCATCAAACTCACTTTAATTGTATATAATTTAAAATAAGCTATTTAATGGCAGTGGATTCGCATTTGGCTGAGCTACGATTTGAAAGTTGAGTTTTGGACCCCTATTGTATACTTGTACAGATTAAAATATTCATTTTATTATTTTTTTTCATTATTTTTATAATTTTATATTTTTTATAATTTTGTGAATATTATTTATAATAAATATGTATATTAAAATTAGAATAAAAACACAAAGAAACACAAAATAAAAATACTTGTATATAATTTATATATTTATAATACATGTATATATACCCACATAATTATTGCTTTTATTTTATTAAGTGTATAAAACATTTCTGAAAAATAAAATAAAAATATATTTTAGTGTATAAAAATATTTTATAAATTTATAAAATAATAAACAAAGATAAATAAATTAAATATACAAAATAAGAATAAAATATTAAAATATATATATCAATATACCTATAAAGGCTATAAAAGGTAACTTGTAAAAGAATACCTCATAAAAATAATTAAAAATCACTATAAAATACTTTATAAAATAACAAACATTTTTTATTTAATAACAAAAAATCAAAAAAATCATTTATTATTTTTAATCGATTTTTAAGTTATTTTTTCCAACAATTTTTCTGGTTGGTCCACGTGGACCAACCAGATTCAGTCGTTGGTTGACCTCGGTCAGCTCTCTGGTCGAGGTCTGCCAGTGCACCAGACTTGGTTTTTGTCCGCTTTGGCGGATTTTTCTAGGTCGCGTCGACCCTCTATTCACGAATCTTCCTTCTTGACTTTTGTTCGCCTTCGATCGAGGATTCACGCCCCTATGAAATATTGGGTTTTGGATCACTGCTCATCCTCGTGCACCTCGATCTTTGGGCTCTTTCCGCTACTTCTTCAAAAAACCCCTTGACCTCCATTTCGATTTTAATCCCTCTTCCTCCACCTTCACCGAGTTTGCGAGCGTTCTTCGAGTACATGGTGATAGCAGCTACCCAGAGCACCCCTCCGTGTGGAGATTGGCGTCGAATTGAGGTGTATCCAAGCCCCTCGCCGGAGCTCCTCCCCCAGTTCCACCATTCGTCTCCGGTGTGTCTTTTCCCCTTTTCTTTTGCTTTTCGTGTAGCTTAGTCTTAGTGTAGCGTAGGGTAGCAGCAAGTTTGATTTCCATTGTCTATCGCGCTCTGAAACAATCGTCGAATCCATGGCGGAGCTCAGCTCCGCCTCCGCGTTCCGACCACGTCACTGAACCAAAACCTCCACGATCACCTCCATTTCACTCCTAGTCACTCCGTCATCCCGAATCACCCTTCAATCCATCTCGATCTTGCTCAGATCGAGCCACCCGAGCTCCTTCTCCGCCGTTCGCCGGAGCTCCACGCCCGAGCCACGAACCACCTCCATTTAGCCCCGAAACACCCCCAGCTGCATCGCCTTTTTGTTTCGCGCTAACCCTATAGAGAAGAGCCCAAGTTAAGGCTCCTTCGAGCCTCGCAAACCAGGAAAGGCCTCCCCAGCTCTCCATCCTCGTCGTGCCACGCCAAGCCTCCTCAGCCTCTGCTGAGACCGTCATTCGACGCGGAAGGGCACCAGGATCATTTTGTCCTCGATCCTGGGCCAGGAGAGGCTGTGTGTCGGCCGGAATCAGCCGTCGAAGTTCGCCTGGAGCCGAGTTCTTCCACCATCCTCGAGGACCGTCCGATCGAGGGTACATCCCAGGTGATACAACCATCGTTGGATCGAAGCTCGGTCGCATCCATCGGATCGCCATCCGATCAGATCTCACCTAAAAATTACATTGTGTGTCTGTAAGTCCCTAAAAATTATCAAAACAAATGTCATTATGTGTTTGATATATTGCATTTTCACGCTGTATTTTTGTATTGCATTTTTATTGCATTTTAATATTTATAAAAATTCAAAAACATGTAATTTTGCTACTGTTTGCATTAGAAAACCCATAAAATTTATAAAAATGCCTCAGAAAATTCCCAAAAAATATATTTTGCATATTTTAGTGTATTTTAATTTCAGACCAAAAATCATTAAAAAATACAAAAGAGAACTCCTAGAAATAAAAAATCCCAAAAACCTTTATAAAAATCTTAAAAATCCCACGAAAATCCTAAAAATATAAACTATGTTCCTGAATTTTCTTTGTCTTATTATCTTTCATTTAAAAATTAATTTGGGAAATTTTATTACTGTTTGCTATTTTTCATTCCCATTTTAGTTTCACCCTTTAGTTTTCTTCCCTGTTTTCAGTATTTTTAACTTTAAAAATACCAAAAAAATCAGAAAATTATATAAAAATCACAAAAACTTTTGAAAAATATAAAAAACCTAAAAACATTTTATTCCCTAATTTTTGAATATTTTTCCTTATTTTTATAAATACCTTATCCTCTCTTTTCTTATATTGTATATATATATATTCATTTTTAAAGAAAAAGAAAATAAAAAATATAAAATATAAAAAGAAAATACAAAATCAAAAAAATTAAAAGCAAATATAAAAATATAAAATTTACAATTAAATAAAAAAATATAAAATTAAAAACCCACAAAAAAATCCATATTGGCTAAGTAGTTCACTAGGCATAGGGTTTGACTGTTTGTCTACTGCTTTACTCCTTTGCTTCCTGTGTTCGACCCCTACTTTCTTGCCTCTGTACATTCTTAGTAGGGTATAATAAATTTTGACCCTTGCATTTTATTATCTTCTTAATTGTGTCGGTTAATTGTTGATTAACGTGAAGGCTTGAGTAGTCGCCTCATCGACAGTGAGTCTGATTTGTCAGACCATCATTTAGCGGCTCTCGTCTTATCGTTTTTCAGGTTCCAGGTCCGAAAAGGTAGGGGAGTAGCCTGCGAACCGAGGCACGGATCGACATGGAGAAGATCGGGCGTGGATTAGGGATCAACGCTCCTTAATCGAGGCTTGAAATCAGAGGGAATGGTGCCATGATCGGGTCGGGAAAATTGGGCAAAAATCGGGGCAAACACGATTCCAACAAAAATGAGGAGGAGGGGACCAGTTGATCGGAGTCAATAGAGCTAACCTGGACCAATCATAAGCAGTAGGGGAAAAGGAAAAGATAGGCTAAAGGACAAAATAGAGAAGAAAATAAAGATAATTAAATTTAAAATAATAAATGAATTTAAATTAAAAAGTGTATAAAATGAAAATATTTATTATTTTTTATATTATTATTATTATTCTGTTATTTTTTTATTTTTATGAAAACTAAATTAGTGTTTATACAATATATAGTATTATATACATGTATAATACCTATGTATTTTGTACAAGTATTTTATTATTTACCTTTTATACAAAAACCCCTATTTTATATTTTATTTATTTACAAGGAAATTTTAGGAGTACACAATAATTTTTATAAATTATTTAAAGGTGTATAATAAATATGGGATATAATACATTCACATGTATTTTTTACAATGAATGGAGGATTTTATTTGTATTTTTATTTAATTTTTCTGGTTTTTATATTATTTTTAGAAATATATACAGGGTGTAGAAATAATAATTTAATTTTTTTGTCAAAAAATAAATTCATAAATAATAGATACGGGTATAAGTACTTCATACAATACATAGTGGACCCTATCTTTCTCTACTTGTTTTATTTTGCGATCATTTCAATGCTTGACCTTCTCTTGGGGTTTGGGTCACTCTGTATTTATTTCAAATACATCATGCCTTTTTCTTTTCCTTTATTCTATTATTTTTGCACATAAGTATGCTAATTAGGTAATATTAACACAAGCATACAATTTGTTAATCTATTATATTTACAAGAATGTGCATGATGTTTTGCCATGAAAAAGATTTAAAATAAAAGAATAAAGAGTGGGAATCACAGATTCATCATAGACCTAATATCTTGGTCGTTATTTTGCAATCATTCGAATGATCTAAGATGATTTCCCTACTCTCCCATACCGCTTCCTGATTTGAGATTGATTGATACTTTAGTTGACTTTCGATAGTGAGTTTTCATAGATCAAATTAAAAGGGTACTGACTTCTCCATAAAAAGACTCAACGGACTTTCAATTAGATAGCCTTTAACTAGTAATAAAAGCTTCTAATAGCATAGAGTGCCACCTTATTTGCTTCTTTTCCTTGCTCCATGCCAAAGCCTATTAAAAAAACATTGAGAACTATATAAGAAATCAAATAATTGTTGCGAGCATGTCTCTAGTGTAAGTCAGGAGCAAATGAAAAAGAGTGAGCAAGCTAGAATGTGTCTAGTTAAGAGAGAGTTGAGACCTCAGTCAACCGCTTTTTGGTCTTATGGTTCCGTGTAACAACTTATATTATAGTATTCATTTAGTTGCCAGTTACCTCGGAACAACCTGGCATACCCCCTACTCTACCCCTACATTCCTTGGTTGAAATTAGTTGTATGAATCACACAATTTCTTTCTTATAATATTCTTAACCATGTTCAAATAAAAAGCTAACATAAGAAATATATTATAATCATTAAATAAATTTAATATGATGCATATAAACAATATCACATCATATGGCATTTATCATTCCAACCATTTTCCAACCCTCCTAATCATCTAAATAGCTACCATTCACTGGATGTTATTCTAACCCAACCCAAGCTAGTTACCAAGACCCCTATTGAAAGTAATTGATCTCTTGTATTACCAATATTATACTATGGTTGTATTGCTTTTTTCCAAAGACTATCCGCGTGCATACATAAACGAGGGGCCCTCCTCAACGTGACATATGTCTCCTTCTCTATCCCTTCCTTTGAGCAAAGCTATTTAAGGTATTTCCAGGTGGAGTAGGAATATATCCTCGATCCCTTTGCCTCTCCCCCTAGTAGACCATTTTCTCTGTGATCACATATAAACTACACGAGCGTATGGCCTTGTCTAGCTCGAGTCATTTAGGTACAGATAGGTGTGGAGTAGCCATGGAAGAGCTCAACAGAGGCGAGGAATACGCACATCAGCTACGAGCTCTCCTCTTCCAACGTGTCCGTTTGGAGGACTCGTGGTTTGAGAATGCAGCAAAGCTCGTAGACGAGGTCCTCTGCGCCATAGCGGTAGCACGTGCAGTGCTTGAGCTGCAAGCTGACCCTTCAGACTGTGCAACCATGGAGCCAGTCTTTCCCCAGCATCCAGCCCACAAGATCACCGGGCCAACTACCATCCAAACTCAGAGTAATATCGAAACTGCAGGATCTAAGAAACGGTATGTTAAACAGATGCACTTCCATGGCTTGATTACGTACGATGGCCCGAGATCCATCTCATGTTTTATGTGTCTCCTTGTTCCTCCAGATCCAAGAGTAGTTTGGGGACATGGATGACCAGCCAGCCTTATTACGATGGTTACGAGTGGAGAAAATATGGACAAAAGAAAATCAGTGGTAGCTTTTTCCAAAGGTAAACCGTGATGCTGATCGATACCACAGTGCCCTTAATTTTTCTTTTGAATCTAACCCTATCGGCTACCGATTTGGCTATTTGATAATATACGTTTCTAAAATAATGAACTCCGGTCTAGTTGTTGTCTGATCTAAAACAAAATATACTTTTTTTTTCAGGGAGTACTTCAGATGTGCTTTCAAAGAACAAGGCTGCCTGGCCACCAAACAAGTGCAGAAGGAAAGCAATGGGGAAACCCCGGTGTATCTTGTCACGCGTAACTTTCAGCACACTTGTAATCCTACGCACACTCCTCTACCAGGGATGGACTTGGAACTTATATATGAAACACTGGGCATCCCAGACGTCGGCCCCAGCCGTTCGATTAAGAAGGAGAAAGTGGAGGAACCATTGGCCTACATGGAACCCCCCAGGAAGAGCCCGAAACGAGAGAGGAGCGTTTCTTATTCTCCGGATGTTCGTCAGGAAAAGCTCCAAAGAAGCTCCTCCTGTGTGCCCGATTGGACGGTGATGGATGGATTGGGTTCCCCATCGAGTCCACTGATGAGTAGTGATATCTTCAGCTTCGATACTTGCGCTGAATTCGAGTCTATATTTGAGTCCTTGCCCCCTATATTCGATGAGGGAATATTATAAGGTGTGAGAGCAGAAGAGAGCTGTTTGATAGTTTGTAGTGTTTGAAGGAAGAACCAATGTGTTACGTGTAGATTAAAGCATTCAAATTCTTTTCCGAATGGAACGTTTACGTTTTCAAGGAGATTTAATTGTGTATATATTTTTCCTTTGTTTGGAATAGTATGTATGTTTTTGTGGTGTTATTGATCAGCATCTTCTGTTTACTTCCGAGGAAATGACGAGGATAACAGGTGTGGAACAAGAACCTGTATCACTTGAGGGAATAGGTTGCCTGACCGGGTATCGGACTTTCAGTGAGGACAGATGGTTTCACAGCGCCCGTTACTGTTTAATGTTCTAGATTGCTTATTATCTGTTTTTAACTATCCAAATATGCTAATGGATCACAATATCTGATTATCTTAAAATTTATTGTTAGGGTTTCCAGTGCATCGTGTTATGCACATCAATGGCTGATGTTGATTTGTGTTTGTTGCATTGATTGGAATACGTATTTTATGATAAATAGAATCAGGATTGAAGCGGTATGAGTGTTGTGTTCATTATATTCTTATCATCTTCCAGAAGGTATTAAGAAAATTTGTCGAAAAGGACACCCCCTACTTAAACATAATTTGTTTTTTCGCTTCCGATCTCGAGTTTGATTGGATTTTCCAGTTTCTCCATATTCCCACGCATACCTGAACTTTTTTTTGTATTTTAGTAGATCATTGTTTCTAACTTAAATTCGATTTTCTTTTGTTTGAGTCATGTAGTATTTAATAAAAGAAAGATGTGTAGGTAGATCAACTCATCAAGTTCCTATTGAATTAGTGTCTACACGAGGAAAAACACTTGTCATTCATTGGTTATTAGGAGCATGCCATAAACATTTAATTGGGTCAAAATATAACTTTCAAAGTTAGTTCCGAATTGGTAGATACGGGTAAAGGAGTGGCGATACTATACGCAAAAAGGATTGCAACTATTACATAGGTCAAATTCAATTATAAGTTTTTCATTTGATTTATATATTTCTTAATCATTTTATGTTTTTATGTTAAAATAAAATATTTTAAGATTGCAAACGAAGAAAAGATATTAATCTCAATTTTATATAATATTTAAAAATATTAATCATGTTAATGATATATATATATATATAATTTGTACCCAAAATCGATATTTTAGTTCCCCTTACTTTCATTGTATTTTTTGGAATTAAAAACATTTTTAATTATGAGCTTTAAAGAAGATGGGTGGAATTGGATTTCATTTGCTCACGATATGAAGGTTTTAATGTTAGCAAATTTGGAACTAGGCTTAAACTTTTAGTATCATCTATAAAAGTTATAACTTTTGAATTGCTTATTATATTTTTTTCTATATATTTCAGATCCATGAGGATAAAAAATAATTCACACATTTTTAAATAAAATATATATAAATATTTTAAATTAGTTCTTATGTTTTAAAAAATGGTACAACACATCCTATATTCCAAACTCTAGTTTTTTTGTGTTATTGTCATAGACTAAAGTTTATTTTCAATTGAAGCTTAAAAGTTAGTTTGGTTCATCAGGAGTTTTCAGTCAATAGAATTGAGCATGGAAGTCAGTTTGTTGTCGAATTAGGATTTCATTTTTCTTCGTAGTTGTCAAAGTTTATGTTTGCAATATTTTTATATCTTATACCAATCTTTACGTACAAAATAGAAAAATATTTAGTTTAAAAAAATTAAATATAAACATTAGAAATGTCCCAAAATTTACGTAGAGTATATACATGTAGTTTGAATTGTGATGAGTACAACTAATTTATCTTTTTTTAGTTTTATTATTTTATCCTAATTTATAATTTGTCAACTAAGTCATTCTTACTGGGCTCCAGGTGAAATAGGTGCTAAGATTAGAAATGAGGTACACGTAAATTACAGTGGAGAGAAGCTGCGAATGTAAAGGGTATTTGTCTGGATGGATATCATATGAGTCTCTGTTTCGCACGAAACTTGAATGGATGGATATCATATGAGTCTCTGTTTCGCACGAAACTTGAATGGTATAATGTAGTGATATTATGATGAAAATACACTTATTCATTTTAAAATAAAAAAATAGAAAAATAATGCGGGGAAGACAACCACATTTTACCCTGATTTGATGAATTAAATATTTGGGGGACATGGAAACCGACTCCACCATTGAATCTGATTTATTTTTAAATATCTAATCACTAGTTTTTTCTAATGACTAGACATTGACTTATGACTCCAGTTTTCTATTCATATTGAGGGTGCATTTGGTATACGAGTTAGGGTGGGTTAAACTGGTAAGGGTGCCTTGTTCTTGTGTTTGGATAGAGAGTTAAACTGAAGGTGCATTTGTTGTGGGTTTATTGTGATATGATTGTATTGAAGTTTGAAAACGTGAGTAGTTATTGTGATGTGACTGTATTGAAGTTTGGAAAAATGAATAGAAGTTGAGTACTTTATAATTTTTATATTATATAATTGTATAATATATTGTTTTTTGATTCAATGGATGAAAGAGAATTGATTTATTTAATGTATTAAAAAAGAAAAAATGTGGAATCCACATTAGAGAGAGAAAGAGTGGATTAAGAGGGGTAAACACCCCACACACTACCCGAACTGGGTCTGTGTATCTCTTCCCATCCAAAGGCCATTCAGTATATTATCCATCATCTTATCTACCGTAATAATTCTGCAAGTAATGGTCATGTGATTTCCATATTTAGAAAACACGTTGAAACAAAAATATTGTAAAATATATACACATGTTTTAATATCTCATGAAGTCAGCAAAAATCATTGCCTTCCATATTATTATTTTTATTAATTTAGGTTGGAAGGAAAGATGAGAGTTATATGTATAATTGGACTTGAGATATATTTTAGACCCGAGCACAATCTGAAATAAAGGATGTGATTAACTGCTTCCGTAATTTTTATATTAGCATGAAAGGAAATTAAAGTATTCTCTTTAATTGTGTTAGAGAGAAAATCTAGCGAAGTTGTTTACATATGAATACCTACTCAATTTAAAAATTTATAAATGAAAATATTATTTTTAGAATTAAAAGAAGAGAAATTTAGATCTATCTTAGGTCATTCTCAGGCTTATATAAAAAAACTAAGATCCCTTTGTATAGTCTCATTCCAATGTTTCTTGGGCCTTCATCGCCCCCACTTAGCTGTCTCAACATCCAAAAATTCGCATCTCCTCACCGGTGCATCAGCTGACCTCCTTTGCAAATGACCAAACTAACATAATTGATTTCTCGCATCTTGTCCTCGATTGGAGCTACACCGACTTTTCTTATGATGTCATTATTCCGAATTCGATCTTTACATGTGTATCTCCACACATCCACCTTAACATTTTCATTTCTACTATTGCAATTTTCTGCACATGTGTATAGTTCACATACCAACATTCGTATAAATAAAGGATAACGGATCTCACAACTGTTTTGTAAAATTTTACTTTAATTTTAGAAGGAATTTCTTATCTGAGATTATATGTTATTTTTCAAATTAAGTACACCACATTTAATTTTTTACGAATAAATATTCACTTTAATATTTAACAATGACATATTCGACTAACGGCTTTGTCATTTTAGCTATAAATTCGCTTGATAACTATGGCTCTACATTTCAAATACTACGTGGGGCCTCTGCTCCTCGGAGATGCGTTGTTCACATTATTTTATTCAAGGAGATGCGTTGTTCACATTATTTTATTCAAGGATACAATATCCTAATTCCTTAATACCACGTGAACTGACCATATTCTATGCATATATATATTCTATTTAAATGCCAACTTGTTGATGAATAATTTATTCCAATATATATAATCAAATAACAAAAACGTGGCTTCGATTGTTACTTTATATTTCTTCTGACTCATCCCTATCTGGATCAAGATCTATAATACGATGTCACCGTGTACTTGTTTGCCATTGCATTGATAGCTTTGTTCATTTGGAGAATAAATATCGGAATAAGAGGTTAATTTTTCATCTTATTCAACTTTTATTCTTATCTTTATTCCAACTTACTTACCAGTATTCTAACTTAGTCTCTGTATTCCTATCTTTCCAACCTAATAGAGAATAAGTCATTATTCTCCTTATTTTCCATCTTTATAATACTTATTCCCGAATCTAATGCCCCATCGGATGGAAAACTTCTTCCAATACCTTATTAATCCATTCCAATGTGTGGTTGATGGGATTTCCACGTTTTGGAATTACAGCAAAATATTTTGGAATAGAGTGTAATGTAAAATAAAGAAAATTGGGAGCGACCTTTATCAACCCCTTGCTTCAAAATTCATATATGAATGTGAACGATATCCAAGAAATTTGACCTTCCCGTCCCATAATATGGCATAATATTAAGTTCACGTTCATGATTGCTCAAGAATTGGCCTTATTGTGCACAACATATTTTCTTCCGTGATGAAGCCGAAGATAAGAAGTCTGGGTTGTTGTGGAATATGTTTCATTTTGACTGAATTAGCGTCTTGAGAGGCAGATCTGAAGATGATGCCGAATCGCTCGCTGTTAGTCATTTCCTTTTTTTTATTTGATTTCACGAGCGCGTAGAAGATTTTGTTGTCTAGAAATCGATGAGGTGATGCTACTCATAAAAATTAAATGGTGTTGATGATCGAACTAGGGAGATAAAGCGTAGCTTTAGTGAGTGCCAATAGATGGTGCTTCCAAAGGAAGTTACAAGAAGATGTTCTCCAACCCCAAATGGGAGGCTGAATTCTCTCTTGACCAATGTTTGCATGTTCGAGAAGATCAACCTTAGTTTCAATATGCTCAAGATGCGTTTGGTACACAGGTTAGGGTGGAATAAACTGGTAGCGGATAACTTGTTTTTTGTGTTTTGGTATTTGGATAGAGGGTTAAAGTGGGGGTGAGTTTGTTATGTGTTTGTTGTGATATGATTGTATTAAAGTTTGAAAAAGTGAGTAACTATTGTAATGTGACTGTATTGAAGTTTGGAAAAATGAGTAAAAGTGGTGTAGTTTATAATTTTTATATGATATGATGGTATAATATATTATTCGTTGATGGAATGGTAAAAGAGAATTGATTTATTTAATGTATTAAAAAGATAGAAAGTAGGACCCACATGAGAGAGGAAAAATGGGTTAAGGGAGGTAGTTTACCCTAGCAACCGAACATCACCTTAGGATGTGTTTGGTACGCGGGTTAGGGTGGATTAAACTGGTATGAGGTAACCTGTTTTGTGTTTTGGTGTTTGGATAAAGGGTTAAACTGGAGGTGGGTTTGTTTTAATATGATTGTATTAAAGTTTGGAAAAGTAAATAGTTAATGTGATTTGATTGTATTGAAATTCGGAAAAGTGAGTAGAAGTTGAGTAGTTTATATTTTTTAGATGATATAATGGTATAATATATTATTTTTTGATGGAATAGATGAAAGCAAAGTAATTTATTTAATATTTAAATAAAGAATAGATAGTTGGTCCCATAAGAAAGAGAAGTAAACCCCCAACCGAACAGCACCTTAGGATGCGTTTGGTACGCGGGTGAGGGTGGATTAAATTGGGGGAGTGTAAACCATTTTTCTGTTTTGATGTTTGGATAAAGGGTTAAACTGTGGTTGGGTTTGTTGTGATGTGATTGTATTGAAATTTGAAAAAGCGAATACCTATTGTTATTCAATTGTATTAAAGTTTGGAAAAGTGAGTAGAAGTGGGGTAGTTTATAATTTTTATATGATATGATAGTATAATATATTATTTTTTGATGAAATTGATGAAAAAATAATTTATTTAATGTATTAAAAAAGAGAAAAAAAATGGGGCCCACATATAAGAGAGAACGAATAGGCTAAGGAGATAAACCCGCAAAAAGGGGTTTAACCCCTAGCCAAACAGCACCTTAGTTATGCACAGGGTGCGATAATTGAAACTATTAGTTTTATAATTGAAACTCCAATTCATGCACAGGGTGCGATAGAGTAGAGTACAAAGATGAAAGTAAATACTCTGTGGTCATTGATCAGATTATAGGGGTTTAAAAAAAATGTTCTGTTTAAGAAGGTGCCCGCAGAAGCTCATTTGCATCAAGCCTTTCATTAGAAAAAAAACACAAAGAGGCATTTTTTTATTTAGAAGATATGATTAGTTGTTTTCACGGTATTTTCGGATACATACCACAACTAGTCTTGAGTAGGAAGTTTCCCACGGAACAATAGTCAAAGAAAAATAGTTACTCTTAGAAAGAAGTCTTATAACCTTAATTTTGTTGATGAAATTTGATGACAAGACCTCATGTTAAAGTATCTAGCGGATTTGCTTTGTTAGAAGAACCCATGGAGATAGTGATGGAAAAAGGTCCATGCCTATTCTATATGAGTGGATGGCATCATTTAGTATTTAATAATAAAATGAGGGCTAAGTCTCCTTCATTCATTCAATGTGCATTACAATTTTTAAAACATATTTTTATCTTTTAAATTTTGTCCAATTTTAGTATAGTTAAATATAAAGCGAATTCTCAAAAATCAAAGATTTTGCAAGTTAAAAACAGTCTATTTCTATGTTAATTGGAAAGTGTACCAAAGTCGAACACAGAGAAGTGTTCTAATTTTTGTTGCAGATTTAAGACAACTTAATGTTGTGAACAATATTTGAGTGTGGTGAGAAAATGCAAAGAATTTTTGTACAGAGCTAAGATGTGATTTGTTGTATGGTATGCCAACAGAAAGTGAATGACACCACAAAAGTTTTTTATTTTTTATGTGAATGATTTTCAAAATATTTACGTTTCTAATCATGCAAATAATTATTTTATTTTTAATTTTAAAATGAAAAGAAAATAAAATAAAGGAGAAATTTTGATATCATATGATAACAACCAAAGTTTTGTTGTTTAAAAATGGTGATAAAAAATAACAAAAATACAAAACGATATATATATATTTAAAGTTTTAAAATATTTTTAGGTATTTTTAAATAAATTATAAGATTAAAATAAAGGAATGAAATAAAATTTGAAAATGATTCTAAGGAAAAACTATGCTACTTTGGAAAAATGGATTCCTATGCGTTTTTGAGACCTAGAACATTTAAGTCTATTTTCCCTTAAAAATTATTCTACAAAGAACAATAAATAATAAAATAATATTTTTGGTACTTTGTAATTTAAAATGATTAAATATGCATGATGTAATTTTTTTGGTCTTTTTCGAATTTAATCATAAAACGTAATGTATGATAAAATGAAGATACTTGCATGTTATTGGAATTTTTAGATTTATTATGAATAAATTTAAAATGCTTGATGAAAAGTCCCCAATTTGGTTTTTCAAAAAATTTTGAGCTATGCGAATAAATGAATTAAGTTACACAAAAATCAGAAAACATAGTCATCTAGAGAGTAATAGAGGTATTTTTTATTTTTACAATAATTTCAATTTGAGCCCAAGAAATAAAACAAAAATATCACAAAATAATTTTTAAAGAGCATATATATTGATCAAATCAATAAAATAAGTGCCAAAAGATTCTTTGTGAAATTATCAACAAAATAGCTATATTTTTTATTAATTTTCTGAAATAAGTTTAATTTTATTATTAATAAGATAACTCATAATAAGTATTCACTTCAAAAATTCATAATAAAATCGAATAAAATCATATAAAGTTGTGCCATAGCTCAAAATACAGAGGGTAATATATGATTTAAAATAAGACCAATACTATATTGGAAATGTAGACTAAAAGTTAATAAATGTTCTTTCCCGAGACTAAAATGCAAAAAAATACGTAAAACTTCTTAAAATCCCTTGTATGCAAATTAAAAAACCCACAATGAGTGATTGTAATTAGGGGTGTGCATCGCACATGCATAGCAACTGATTTTAAATACCTGACTTGTTTGCAGTATCAGGAAACTCCATGTTCGAGTTTGCAAATGACCCCTATCATGTGTATTAAACACATGATCCTTCTACGTAGATGGCTTCAAGAGCAATTAATCAGTTAGGGTTTTTCTCAAGTTAATGTTAGAGATCGATCAATCAAATTCTTAGTCAAGGGATATGATGGAAAATAGCATCAATGATCGTGATAGAGTTGGATATAACAGCACCTAACCTAAATGAATAACTAGTGTGTGGATTTCTTGAACGTGAAACCTGTAGCTTCCCTACCCTCCTTTGTCATATGGCAAGGGGAAATACACCTGCTCAATTATTAGGACTAGTGAAGAGGATATTGATGTGCGGTGGGGCTCCTAGCATCGTAAATTCAAGAATATCATCATATTTTTTATTAGTGGGTATTCACAACTGCTTAGTAGTGACAAACTCAGAAATACCTTCTCTAATAATGTGAAATAATAGCTTTATGTTCGTTGTAGGCGAGAAAATACGAATTAATCAAAATGGCCACTTAAATTAATCTTTCAATTATATGCGAGCTGTCAAATTTATCTTACTTGGGCAAGCTCAAGGTTGAACTCAGGGAGGTCACTGTCTTCTTAGGTCAATTTTAGATGATGAAGATATTAGGTTTTTGAGGAGAATTTCATGGCATTTTATACAGATATAAATGATATGCAAATGGAGAGTGTCAATTTTAAGGTCAAATAACCTAACGGTAGAAAATTCAAATTAATATGAAAATAAATTAAAAAATGCATATAGCTAATTTTCCCTAATTATTTATGTAATGATGAATTCAAAATGTATTTTTTTATATTTTAGGATACAATAAACATGCTTGAAAAATATACAATTTTATGGAAATTTTTGTAATTTTTCATGCAAATGATGTGCACAAATTATGAAAATTTGTCAATAAATCAATTATGATGAAATTAACCTACTTCATTTGATTAAACATTAAGAAAAATGATTAATCAGATGAGAATAAAGAGATGAATTTTAGGATTTTTTGATGCAAAATGAATTTATTAAGAAAACTGTGAAATTTTTGAATAAATTAATTTTAATAGATAGCAAATTTAATTATCTACCAGAATTAAAATTATCCTAGATAAGTCTAATCAAGATGTACCCAATGAAAAATAAAACTCTTTAAAACATTGGATTTATAGACTATTAAAAAATAATTACCAAATTTACAACTTAATTTATTCTAAAAAATATGCATGCAAATTCATGAGTTTTGGGCACAATATAGAGAGCACATAATTCTACCTGATGGGAATTTTCGAGAATTTTTGGAGCAATTATCGATTAAATAAGAATTTGATAAGCTTGAATGGGTAAACTATGCAAATATTCACCACATTAATTGTAATAATTTAATCAAAGCTCACAAAAAATTATCAAATAGTCATAAGACATAGAATCAGTTTATCTACAACATGCAATTTTAAAATTAAAAAAATTGGATGCTAAAATAACATTCAAAATAAGACTCAAATGTAGGGTGTAGTTTGCAAAATAACAAATTAAAATGAACTAAATGTTGAAAATGGTGTAGACGTAATTACAGAAACCCGCAAGGGTATTTATGCAATTCTTCTAGGTGCTTGCGTACCACGCACGTGCTTATGGTCGGGGGGTTAATGGTGTTATTCTAGAGAACGTTAGGGGGTTGGATGCAATTTGTCTCGCACCCAGATGTAACTCATGTGCGGTCTGGAGGTTTAGTGGCGGAGCTGAGGCTCAAGATCCGAGCCCACGCATGGCGTGGCTAGAAGAAGTTCCGGTAGCAGCTTGGAAATGAGCCTCTAGGTGGCGTCTTGGTTACCGCCAGATGGGATTGGACGGATGGATCGACTGTCGATAGTGAGCGACTGTTGCATTGATGCGATGGTGGTCGAACTATGGTGGTGTTATGTGGCACGGTGAAACTCCCTAACGACACAATCCTGGGGGCATGCAGTTGGTGACGTGTCTACTAAGTGGCATGGAGGGCAAGGTGGAGGAGAAGCTCGACAATGGCAACCTAATCGGTGGTGCGGAGTGAAGGTGCAGAGAAGATCGGGAGGCAGAGCGAGCTGGGATGAGGGTCGAGGGGGGACGACCTATGAAGGCAACATTTCTTTGCAGTGGTGAGGGAGGAAGGAGGTGGAGCTAGGAGTGGAGTGGGCAGAGCATGAAAGATATCGAGGAGGCATGAAGATCGAGGTGGCTGGAGTGGTTGTGAGCGAGGGTACGGAGATGGTGGCATCAAGGCATGGTCTCGCAGGTGGGTCCTGCGAGGATGGACAAGGAAGAAGAGATGTGCGACGAGGATCGATGGAGGTAGGAAGGTGTTCTCTATTTGCGGAGAAGATGTAATAGGAATAAGAAGACAAAGAAAAGGATTCGTATAAGTTGAGTCCACTTCTTTTTACTTTGATTATGGACAAGTTGACAAGTCACATTCAGGATGAGTTACCTTGGTGTATGTTATTTGTTGATGATATTGTGTTGATTGACGAGACTAGAGATGGAGTAAATGAGAAGGTTGAGGTCTAGAAACATGCATTGGAGACTAAAGGATTTCATATAAGTAGGTCTAACATGGAATATATGGGGTGCACCTTTGATGGAAGCAATGATGAAGGAATTGAAGTGAAGATTTGTGACAATAGAATTCGAAAGAGAGATTCTTTTAGATATCTGGGATCTATTTTGCAACGGGATGGGGAAATTGATGGAGATGTTACTAATAGAATAAATGCAAGCTGGCTAAAGTGGAGAGGAGCCTCTGTTGTTCTATGTGATAAGGAAATTCCTATAAAATTAAAGGAAAGTTTTACAAAGCAGTCATGAGACCTGCTATGCTCTATGGATCTGAATGTTGGCCTGTGAACCATAGACATGTGCAGAGAATGGTTGTAGCGGAAATGAAAATGCTAAGGTGGATGTGTGGACACACACGTAAATATCGGATTCGCAATGATGCAATCAGAAAGAAAGTTGGTGTAGCTCTGATCGAGGATAAGATGCGAGAAAACATGGTAGGAAGGTTTGGTCATTTGCAAAGAAGATCATCGGATGCACCAGTTAGGTGATGCGAGTGTTGGGATGTTGAGCCAGCTAAGAGAGGGCGAGGACCGTGCAAGAAGTGTTGGAAAGAGACTATACAAAGGGATCTTAATTTTTTGGATATAAGCCTGAGATTGACCCAAGATAGATCTGAATGGAGGCAAAGAATCCATGTAGCCAACCCTACTTAATTGTGGGAAAAGACTTTGTTGTTGTTGTTGTAACAATAAAGGTGAGTTTGATGAATTTTGATCTTGATGGAGAAGATATAGGTCTAGAAAGTTTTCTTTGCAAATTTTATTCTAAGTGTCTACGACACACTGTGCATTATTTTTAAATGAAATAAATTTTGTATTTTCTTTATATTTTTATCTACGAGTTTCATATTCAAAGTTTAATAATTTGAGGTATAAATAAAGAATAAAATGGGTCTCAAAATATATTTATTGATGAATTAAAAATTATGTGTTTCATGTATTTATTAGCTCTTATCTCCTTCTACTTTATTCCTTGTCGACCCAGTCATCATGATGCCTAGGTCTCGGGGTTCAGGGTCATTCAATACCTTTGGTATATCATTTCGTTTCTTTTTCTTTATTCTTTTATTTTGACATTAATTACATTATTTTATACAATATTTTCAGTACAAAGAGTGTTAGTTATGTAATTTAATATTGTTATCATGCATTTAATTAGGGATTTAAGTCCAAAATGAAAGAACAAAGGTGATGAAATGGAGATTCATCAGCTGACCCATCGACTAGTATGACCAGTCGACCTAGATCGTATGCATATGATCTTCACGCTTCTGTGATGCACACGTCTTCATCAGCTCCTTTCAAATACAATAAAATGAAAAATAAAATGCAACAATGAAATGAGATACAAATGAATAAAATACAAGTAAATGATGTGAGTTTAAACCAATGAATAATACCATATAGGGTATGTTTGCAAATCAAATACGACTCAAATCACAACATAAAAATAGATAAAAAAATTGGAGAGCCAAAATAAATCAAGTTATCATAACCAATTTTCTAAATGTTTTAAAAATCAATTCTGAGGTAAATAAAATTGGGATTTAAAACTAGGTAAAACACAAAGCCTTTAACTTCCTAATTATCTAATAAATACATAGAAAATAGAATGCACTTTAAACACATATATTAGGTATTTTATTTATATACAATGATTAGTCTTAATTATTTACAAGGTGTTAGAAGTTAATTTCAATTAACTAATTAATAAGTTAGTTGATTAGTTTAAGATAGAGGACTAATTAATAAGAGTGATGTTGATGATTCGATATTCATCAAGTTTCCAGACGGTAGAAATAAAACCTACCTAGGTGGGAGTAGAGAGGTTTCAACTAACCTAAGGAGAGTATATCCGAAGTGGTTAGTTTCTCGTGATGAGCTCTTTTCCCCTTCTTAGTTATCATTGTTGTTATTTTCTTCTTCTTTCTTCTTTCCTCACCAACAACATTGCACTCCTCTATGGATGTTCTTTGTGCTCTGTTATAGGAAACTCAATCATGTATGTTTCTAGTTCATGTTAATGAATGAAGATTTCTTGTTAAAAAAAAGCTAACCCATGGAGAGTAGAGGGAATCACCAACGAGATCAGTAGTCCTTCTCTATGGATGACCTTTTCCAGTGATGCTTAAAGAACCTCTTCTCTGGCCAAAGATAAAGTCTTCATACCTCCCTACCATGTTTATCTCCTTTATCTTCATTAATCCATACCTTCTCCAGGCCTCGTGTGATGGGACAATTGAGAGAAGCTCATTATTCTACACCTAATCACATCATTATTATTTTACTAACAATAAAACACCATTACTCTAAGATAAATAGATTAGTATTTTGAATACCTTAACTGTAAAATCAAAATTTTAAATTTATTTTTTAAGCTTCAATCCTCAATTGAAACAAGGAGATAATGGGTTTCTTTGCATTTGAAGAGACTGCACTCGTCCTCCTACTTTTTTATATTCACCCTACTACCACTTGTTTAAATACAATGACCTCTATTACTCTTGAGAGCTCATGACAAGAGTAATGTGAATATTTAATAGGTTTATCAGGCAATGGTGTAAATGTAAAAAGGGTTCAATGGGTTGCCCCGCTTTATTTTCCGATGTATTTTTTGTTTGTTTTTTGCAAATTAAAATGATATATATATTCATCTATATATTCCTCCAATATGTCATTCGAATTTCGACAGAAACAGAGACTCATATGCCCTCCATGTAGAACTGGTGGATTACAGCAATGTTTAGACCGTTGCATGTTCTAGATGGAGGATATAGGAGTCTCTGTTTCTGACGAAATCCGAATGGCATATTGAAGGGGTATATAGATGAATATACATGATTTTATTTTACAAAAAAATAAAAAATTTTGTGGAAAAATAGCACAGGAGAAGCCCGTTGACTGCTCCTTAGGGCAGCCCCATTTTTTTCATATAAAAAAGGTACGAGGACATACTTAATGGTAATGTTGTACTTGGTTACAATGGAGAAATCTGACACATGCATATATACATATACATAAATGCACAGACTTACATACATATAAGGTTTTTTTACAAAAAAATCTTATATAAAATATGAAATGATCATATTTTTATTTGTATTATAAATAACTTTTCCACTTTTTTAAAATGAACATTTGGTATTAATTCATGTTACACTCTTTAATAAATGAACACTTGGAATGAGAATTTGCTATAACATTTGCATAGTAATAATTATTTTGTTCAAAATAATTGTAAATACATGTAAAATCAGAATGCTCACCGTATTCTCATTGAACTATGTGGTTGTTAGAATATCCCCATTACGCACACAACTATTGCTTACAGTGTGCAATGTAATTTTTTTTCAATCTTGGATGAAAACTTTAGTATAGTATATTGGATAACCGAGTAATATATTAAATATAATATGATACAAATAGGAAACGTGCGCATTTAGATGGAATTGTCGATATTTTATTATGCAAGAAGACGAGATTGCGATGTGGAAGATGCCACGAAGAAAGCGAACAGAAAAGGACACTCGATCGATATTAATTAATTGATTGATTAATACATTAATTAATTATAATTAATTAATATATGAGCATTGTCTACCAGAGGCCCTCCTCTTACATCCTATTAACAATTAATAATATGAACATGGTCCACTAGATGCCCTCTTACATCCTATCCTATTTACGAAGGAATCTTAAATATTTTTCGTTCTGGTGTTAATTGTAATAACGTTGACAGCATCAAAATATATTTTTGGGGCCACAAAAGATTGCATGGTATTTTCTAACCTTCTCGGTGCAGAACAGACGAAGAAGGATATGGATCATAGAATAGCATTATAATAAGGATTATATAAGTTATTGATATCTTATTTTATTTTCCTTGTTAACTTGTGACTATAAAGATGAATATGGAGAAAAGCATCGGATCCATAAATCGGCCTTTTTCAATCGATTGTTTTACCGTTACGGGTTTTTTTTTTGAAAAAAACTGCATTTCATTTCATTACAGTGTATCCAAGATGCTGCAACACCAGCAATAAGATCTATCAAAAGGGAAGGATTAGGGATGAAAATGGTCGGATACGGATACTATTATAGGTATAATCATATTCTTATATATTTTAAAATACGAATACGAATACGGATACGAATATTGACAATGTGAAAAACATGTTACCATATCCTTAAAAACGAATACGAATGTAAAACGAATACGAACCGGATATGAATAATAACATAAATATTTAATAGATTAACTAAAATATACATGTTTGGAATGGTTTACACGTAAAATAGATATACCAGATATAGTAATTTCATAACAATTATATCAACATTGGTGAACACAATCATAAAATGTTGTTACACACAGTTATAAATAAATCTATTGCTATACTTATGTACGAAAACGAATATACGAATACGAATGTGAATATTAGCGAATGTCAAAATGATATCCATATCCACATCCATTTTAAAACGAATACGAATGTGAATGTCAAAATATGTATAAAACGAATACGATAGCTGATCGTATACGAATATATTCGCATTCGTTTTCATCCCTAGGTAGGATACACCATAATGGTCCAGCATTTAGTACAACTGGCTAGCCCTTATGGAGGCTAAAAAGCTCGGAGTTTTTTGAGACAAAAAGCCAAGAATGAAATAAGCTTAAGCATTGCAAAAAAGGCAGATTCCTTATATGAGCTTTGGTGGTAGTTGGGCAGCATTTCAAGATTTCCCGAAGCATTGGCGACAAGGGTGCGAACTGGTCGGGCTCCCTAGATTGCTTCTACAATACAAGAACAATAAGGAGACAGAGCATCGAAATGGACAGGGGGTAAGACTGGAGGTTAATGGGAACAATCACAAAGTAAAATAGCATCTTTAGCTATGATAGAGGGTGGCTTGGATGTACAATAAAACAGTCTCACACATCGTTCCTTCGAAATCAACCACGAGATTGATGCACTCTTGGCAATTATCTACCAATGTGATTTTGAATGAGGAATTAATTATGATTTGTGAAGAAACATTGCAAGTTGGTCCTCGGTGGCGAAATGTGAGAAAGTGCAAACACATGTAAAGTATATCGACGGTTGAGGAGTATGTGATCAAGGGTTCCAGCTGCCTCGAGGCAGAAGGGGCATGCATTTGTCGAGGGGGTGGCTAGGAAGCTAATCTTGTCTTGAGTCATAGGTTTGTCATGAGAGACTAGCCAAAGGAAAAAAATGACATGGGGGTGGAAGGGCTTGGACCAGAACTACATATGGAGTTTGGGTCTCGTCCCTCCATGGTCTAAAAGTGAGTATAGATCCTTTGTGAATCGTATGGAGTTAGTTCTACCAGGGAAAAATGTCGAGTCTTCATGGGAAGGTTTAGGTGGGTATCATCGAGAATGATTATCTCATGGGAAGGTCGTGGTCTCTTTGAGAGTGCTTTAAATCAATTTTGTTTCACAGGAAGGGTTCGCAAAGCTTGGAAAAAAGGTGGTATTTCTATTATTCGCAAGGGGCCAGAGATCTGAGAATTGTTCTACGGGGGGTTGCTAAAGATAAATCTATCCAGCTAGAGGAGCATTCCATCTCCACTACCCACAATTTTGCTCATAGATCCTAGATGGTCGACAATCCTTTCTTAATAGAGCGTCAAAAGGGGGAGACACGAGGGTTGGGTTTGGTGTTTAAAGGGATGGGTCTATGTTATGGTATTTTTATCTGACTAAGGAAGAGCATGGGGAATTTTGGTTCTTTAAGATCTCTATCCAAGATTTTGAGAGTATAGCATCATTTAGGATCTAAAGGTTTTGGATTCCACAACCATCATTCTCCTTGGGTCAATAGATGTGCTCCCATCGGTCACCGTGTCTGTTTCTATCTGGATATGTTCCATTCCATAGGAAATGCCCACGTGTTTTGTCAATGATATTAATGACATGCTTGGAGAGTTTTATGGATGCTAACATGCGGTTGAAATGGGATTTAGGGTGGGGGTTTATGGAGGAATTAAGTAGTGCAACTCGTGAGGGATAGTATACGAGATTTCCATCCTTGTAGTTTTTTTTTCAAATTTATTGATAAGTTGTGTCCAGTCCGTATGCTTGATGGCTCTTGGGGATAGAGATATACCTAGGTAGGAGAAGGGGAACCACCTGCTAGGCCATCCTAAGATGTTAAATCCAACGACGATTCTTCAGAGTTAAGATTTAGCCCATGGATGGAGGATTTTCTTAGTTAACAAACAGGCCAGAGAACATGGCGAAGACCCTTAGTGTGAATTTTAGGCATCGGGTCACTTTTCATCAAAATTGATGAAGATTAGGATATCATCTGCAAATAGGATGTTTGTAATGGTTAGGTCTTCTCCAAATAATCAAAATCCTTCGATCGGGTGATTTTCAGCCAAGTTCTGAAGCATTCGGTCAAGAATGTTGATGGTATTAATGAATAATATGTGAGAAAGAGGGTCACCTTGTCGAACATCTCTGCTAGATTTGAAATAGCCAGAGGTTAGGTTGTTAGTATCAAGGGAAAGGGAAGAGGTTAAGGGTGGTCTAGATCTAATTGGAGAAGGTCTCAGGGCATCCAATCATTCGTAAGGTTTGAAGAATGGCTGACCATTTGACTCTACCAAAGGCCTTTTTAAGGTCGATTTTGAGAACCAAGGCTTTGATTCATTGTCTATCCCAAGTTGAGAGAATTTCTAAAGTTAAAGCGAAGGCATCAGAGGCTCCTCTGAATTTTAGGAAAAACGATTGGGAGGGTGGTATGAGTTCTGCAAGCTTGAGACCCATCAATTAGATGACTTTGGATATTATCCCGAGGGGGAGGATGATAAGGTTGATGAAGCGGTAGTCAGTGATATCCTTTGGATTTCTTTTTTATAAATGAGAGAGATAACTGAGTTGTTGATGAATATGGCTCTTTGTGATCAAGGTTCGGAGAGTTGAGCCTGGTAATCATATCCATGAAGTCGCTTTTGGTACACTCCAATACTTTTTGAAAAACTCTAGGATGTACCCATCCGGACTAGGGTCTTTTAGGGATTTGAGGTTACGAATGGCACAATAAACCTCATTCTCAGAGACGGGGGCACTCAATTCCTCAAGATTGTTAATTTGCCCAATCATGGTTGGAAAAAAATCGAAGTGGTATAAATGGTCATTAGACAAGTCATGGTCTAGCTTCTGTAATACTGAGAGGATACATTGGCTATGGATTGATTGTCGGAGTTCTCGATCCCATCGGAGTTCCTAAGTGATAGGATTGTGTCCATGCTTCTTTTGTTGGATACTACTGAATGGAGAAATTTTATGTTTCTATCCCCTTCGTGCAGCCAGCGCACTTTCGCTCGTTGATTCATGTGCAAAAATTCGTCAGCACTGTCTTCATTAAGATCATGGTGTGCTTTGGATAGTTCATCTAGAATGCTTTGGGGGTTGCAGTCAGAAGGTATTTTTCAAGTTCTTCAATTTTGTGGGTGAGGGTAGATGAAACCTCACCTAACGGTTTTTTGTTCTCACGTTTCCAAAACAGAATAGCATTTTTGAGTCGTTTGATTTTTGCATGCTGGAGTTGGAAAGGGTTATGGCTGGAGGCAGATACTGACTAATAAGACGAGACCAACTGGTCAAAGTCTTATTTATGGAACCATAAACCTTCCATCTTGAAGGAGGTCGAACCATTTTAAGGGAGGATATTTGTGAAATAATGTAACTGTGATCTTATAATGTCTTCGGTAGGGACAATGAGTTGGTTTGTGGGGAGATAACTTTTAGGGAGGGCAAGATAAAGACGTGATCAATGACTGCCCAGCTCTCGCTATTCTCACTGATCCAATTGTAAGTAAGTTCCAGGCTTCTAAGTTCGATTAGCTCTAGGTTATGACATCAGTCATTGAAGGACCTATTAATGAGATGGAGGGGTCGTTGAGATGAGTCACTAGCATATCTAGTTAGGTTAAAGTCCCCCTCAATGATCAAATGCTCAGAGCGGTCATTTACTTGCTCGAAAATGGTTAGGAAGTTTTGTTTGTCCTCTCCTTGTGGGGGGTTGTAGATGTTAACAAAGGAGAGGGGGAGTTTGTTATGGGTATGCATGAGTTTGATGTATGTGAAGAAGTCGAAATCAGTTATGGGTAGACATGAGAATGTGTTTGGGTCCCAAGCAGTGAGGATACCTCACGTTATACATGTCTTATTATTGTCCAATGAAGAAAATCCAGTGAGAGGAGCCTTCTCCTAGGGTTCATGTCTCTTGTGTGCATTTCTGCAATGCGATCAGGTTGAGGTGATATTTTGTTGCAAGGTTTTTAGTCTCATCGCTTTCCAGGGGCCTCTGATTCCCTTGATATTCCACGACAAGATATTAATATTCAGAGGTCAACTCAACTTAGTATGTCAATTAGCAAACTAGGGAATTTGAAGCATACTAAAAGGTTCGAGGGGACAGGGGCATCGAGAAAAGTGTTGTGATGGGATGGAGGGAGGTGCCTCTTTGGGAAGGATAGTAGTATTAGTATTTGGAAGAGGATCCTCTGCTTTAGAGGGGATTACAGCAGAGGTACTGTAATCCCCTTTAATTTTTTTTTTGTGATTTACATTTCAAAGCTAACCTTATAGATTGAATCTTACATTAACACTCTATATATCCTCCAATTTTTGCTTAATTCTGATATTATTTGCTATTTTATCTTAATATTTGAATATTCGAATCTTTTTTAAATGGAGTTTAAGTGGCTTAGATCTTGACCAAATGTTTGACCATTAAGATAAAATAGCAAATAATCTCAGAATTAAGCAAAATTTGGAGGATATGTATAGCATTAATCTAAGATTCAATCTATAAGGTTGGATTTTGAAAATTAAATCACAAAAAAAAGTAAAGAGGATTACATCATCTATGCTGCAATCCCCTCTACACCAGACGATCCTCTTCCATTAGGGCTCGTTTGGTTGGAGGTGTACACCGATGTACACAGGTGAACCCCTCCTTCCAACCCTCCACTCAATTTACTATTCACAGAGATACTCCAACCCAACCCAGATACCAAGCTAACCCTTAGTATTTAGGGGACAGGGCGACGGTGACTCTTCTGAGGTGGTGGCGGATGGTGATTGGCTTGGGGCCATGTGGAGTGGTGGTCTTGAATAGTCCAACTTTTTGTCCGTATTAGGGGCTTCTCTGACCTGAATGGTAGAAGTTTTTCAATGGGGCAGACAGTTGAATACCTTGTCACTGAAGGGGGGTTCTTCGAGGTAGATATGGGATGTGAGATTGCTTTCGATGCAGAGAACAAGGAATGCGAAGGGTTGGGGTGGGATAAGGGTTGCAGAATGGCTCGGGAGAGAGTGCGTAGGGAAATTGTGGGGTGCCTAATGATGAATACCCATTCATCACTCTTTATTCTTATATTTTAGCTACAAAAACCTATGCAAATGCATGTAGATACTTGTAAATAGGAATAATTAGCAAAAGCATGCATGTTTGTAAATACCTATAATTAGCATGTTTTTGTGCAAAAATAGAAGAATAAAGGTGAAAAAGAAAAAGAGGGAAATATTTAGAATAAATATTGAGCAACCTAACCCAAGGGAGGGCTCAGCTTGGGCCTGACCGCATAAAAGCCAAAGTAGAGGGAGATAGGGGCTCATGTGTAAATATTTTTGTAAATAAATAAAATTATATTTTCCTCACCCAAAAATATGCTTGTATATATTGTGTATATATTTAGAAGCTATTAAAAACAAAATAAAAATTTAAAAATCAAAAATTCAAAAATACCCCTTCACCATGTACATAGAACACCTTCCTTATTTATTTAACCTTATAAATAAATAAAATTATTTTCTAAACTTTTTGTAAGTACTCTATGCTATATATTGTAAATAAAATAAATAAAAAGAAACAAAACAAAAATCAAATAAAAATAACAAAAATTAAAAATACAAAAATATCTTGTACATGTGCCATGTACGTTGTTGTACATAACTAATTATTTCCTCTATGTCTATAAATAATAAAAACCAAATAAAAATATCCTTTTATTCCTCATTTTATTATATAAATAAATAAAATATAAAATGAGAATAAAATTGTACAAAAATAATAATTAAAAATCAAAATTAAAAACCACATATTGTACATATACCTATACATAGCCCTAATATGTACATACCTTATTTTTATTTCCAAAAATTAATTAAAAATCACAAAAAAATAGAAAAAATTAAAATAAAAATATTTTATATTTTGAGTTTTTCATAATTCGGCCTTTTCCTATTTTATTTCGAATTTTCAAATCAATTATGGCGTGGCCTCTCCTGATTGGTCCACGGGGGACGTTGACCCCCCGGTCAACTCCCCCCTGTGGACCACTTCACACGGGTCGTGACGCCCGACCCGACTTCCCCGATTTTTCGCGTCACGACTCGGCTTCCAAATCCGCAAATCTCGAGCTCCGATCATTCCCCGTGCATCCGGGAACCTCGCCCGACACCTTGCCTAGGGGTCCGTGCTCCATCGAGCCGGACCCGAGCCCTTCTTCCCGGACCTGCACCCATATAAAATCCCAGCTCCGCCGCATTCATTTGCTATCTTTGGCTATCCACCCTTCGTCCCGTGACCTCCATAGCAATCCCCGAGGTGACAGCTCGCGATTGCCCTTGTAGCAGTGAGGAGGGGGTGGCCGGACCACTGATCCGGTGACTTTGCGCCGCCGTGCTCCGCCCCGTGCAGGAGCTCGAGCCTCAGGCCTTGGCGACCTTCGAGGCAACGACCAGGAGCTACCTTAGCTCCAGCACAGCCTTCCACACCACCCAGGTAACCTTCTAGCCTTCTTGTTTAGCTTAATTTTGAGTTACCCCCAAATCATAGTACCGTCGAGTTCCGTCGATTCCGGCTATATCGCACATCCTTTCGATCATCGGAACCTACGCTCACCATCGCCATCCCTCCGCGCACATTCTTCGCCATTCGTTCAACCCAGCTCGCACAGGAGCTGGGGTTCGAGCTCCACCGTCCTCCGCTCGCCGGAGCTCGCTCGCCCCGACCCACAGTTCACCTTCACACCGCTTCATCGGGTCGAGGCACTTTGCCCTTGACCCGCGAAGCTTCTGGGTTACTTTGCAGGTCAAGAGGAGGCCATCTGAGGGCCCCTCACATCCAGGCCAGGAGCTTATCTCCGTCGACCTCGCCGGAGCCCCTCCAGGGCTCGGCTGGGCCATCGGAGGCCACCACCAGCTGCGGGACTCCAGTGCGGACCTGCTCCGATCTTCAGAGGCAGCTGAGGAGGACCACAGCACGCGCACGAGGCCGGCGAACCTCGCCGGCCACCTGTTCTTCGAGGGTCCTCCATCACCGTCCGATAGCCCTCAGAGCTCCAGTTTCAATCGTCGCCGTTCATTCATCGAGGAGCAGACACCGTTGATCATTTCGAGGGTCGATCCGGACCGTTAGCTCAGAGGAGAGAGTCACCAGCACCTGACCCGTCCGATCTTCCACGTGGCCCCCTCTGAGCCGTCGATCAGGCTCACGTGCGGACGAAGAGAAGCGCCAGCCGTTCGAGACCGTTAGATCAGCTACGTGGCGCTCATCCAGCCGTCGACGTAATAAAGGGGTAATTTACCTTAGGCCCCCTCGTAGTTTGTGCTTTACATTTCAGTCCTGTAAATATTTTGTGCTTTTTATTTACGTTTGGATAATTGCACATTGGACCTCGTGCTTTTTAGTATTTGCATTTATGCCCCTGTATGTTTGAGCCCCGTGCGTCGTCACGTGTATATCTGGTGTATTTGCAATATTATCCTGTAGTTCTGGGTGCTTTGTTAATGAATGAAAACTTTTTAGGAATTGCATATCTACCCCTGTGAATGTTTTAATTGCACATGTGCGTGTATTGTAGGGTAAATTGCATCTGGGGTCCCTGGACTTTTGGTACGTGTTACCAAATAGTCCCCGGACTTTAGTTTCTTTACAAAAAGGTCCCTGAGTGCCCCAGGCACGCGCCACGTGCGTGACTTGCTGGGAAAATTGCACCTGGACCCCCAGAACTTCGGGTATTTGCACTTAAGTCCCTGTGCACAGTGCCCCCTTTGGATTTTTGAATAAAATATCAAATCACCTCCAAATTCGATGAAAATTTGACACATGGCTCCTGACATGTTGTAGAATTTTTGAGAATTTTTGAGGACATTTCTGATTTTATTTGCTATTTTTAAAAATTCAAAAACATCTATTTTAGCTACTGTTTAGAATTAAAAATCCCAAAAAAATATAAAAACACCCCCAAAAATTCTAAAAAAATTAGTTACTGTTCTTTGTGTGTTTCTTGATTTTCTAGCCAATTTTGGCTATTTTTCATTGCTTAAAAACCCTAAAAATTCAAAAACACCTAAAAACTTATAAAAATCATAATAAATAAATTAAAAACCCAAAAACAATAATTTTGGTGCTCAAATTTTCCTTCTTTTATCTAGTATACAGGAAAATTACCTCCAGGTCCCTCTGCATCCTTAGATATTTTATCTTTGGGTTTTGGGCCTGGCTGGACAGTACCTTGTCTTTTTAGCACTGTTTGATTTTTAGAAAATAAAATACACCTTATAAAAATCCCAAAAATTCACCAAAAACACTAAAAAACCTAAAAAACATAAAAACAATTTTTCTTGAATTTTTGTTTGATTTTTGGTGCTTTTAAATAATTAGCTAAAGTGTGCTTTTATTTGCTTTCTTTTATTTTCTTCACTTTTTAAAAATCCGAAAAAATATAAAAATTATTAAAAACCACTAAAAAATACTTTTCTTTTATTTTCTTTTTACTACTTCGTAGGCCTCTGGCCAACCCGTGCTCCTTGTGTTCGACCCTGGGTGCTATACCAGGTTAATCTCATAGCTAGACCGCTCTCTTTTGTTCTTGATTGATTTTACCTGTTTTGAGTGGTTGATTTTTCTTGATATACCCATCCTCTGAGATCCGGGTCGCAACGACCCTTGTTTCATTACCTTCACCCGGGTCTTGGGGAAATCAGGGCTATCAGAATGGCGCCGTTGCCGGGGAGCACGGCTTAGTAGTATTTTTGTCTTTATTTTCGTTTTTGTTTTCACGGTTTTTCGCGGCTCTTCGGAGCTCGCGGCTTTTCGCGGCTTTTGTATCTAGTTTCTTTTTGTTTTATTTTGTTTTATTTTGATTTTCTTTTATTTTTATTTTTATTTTTGTTTTATTTTGTGTGATTATTTTATTTTTCATTTCTTTTTCTTTTCATTTGATTATTCTTTCTGGTCTGACCACTCTTATCTTCTTCTTGCGAGGGCCCGAGGACCGCGGAGGCGACTTTCGAGGAGCCTGAGCAGCCGAGGAACTTGGAGGTGGCTTCTTTCTCTACGAAGCCGCAGGGGAGAGGCTCCGAGCAGAGCGAGATCAGCAGAGCGAGCTCGAGGAGATCCCGGATGCAAATGCACAGGCACGAGCCGCAGCAGCAGCAGCAGCAGCAGCGGCCGCCGCCGCAGCGGCAGCAGCCGCAGGAGGAGCAGGACCACCGAGACCGATGCGGGAGTTGCACAACCCCGGATCTACACTGATGCACCATTGGGTGGTGGTTCCAGCTATCGTGGGGGACTTCAAGTTCCCCCCGAACACCTTGCAGATGCTTCCTCGGTTCCATGGACTTGCTACAGAGGAGCCCCACCTCCACCTCCAGGAGTTTTTGATGATATGCAGCACTGTCCACGACAGACATGTGGACCAGGACACGATCAGGATGATCGCCTTCCCCTTTTCACTGGCAGACAGAGCAGCCACCTGGATGAAACATTTGGGGGGATTTGTCTACACCTGGGAGCAGCTCCGCACCGAGTACTTGAACAAGTACTATCCACTCGGGCGGACGAATGCAGCGAGGGCCCTGATCAGCAACTTCTCCATGTTCCCCAACGAGCAGTTTCACGAGGCTTGGGAGAGGTTCAGAGAGCTCCTGGACAGATGCCCGCACCACGACATCACGAAGCCGAACCTAGTTCAGAGCTTCTTCAGCGGGTTGTCACCAGAGCTACAGGGCCTGGTGAATGCTTCTTGCGGCGGGTCCTACTTCGCCAAGGATCACGACCAGGTCTGGGCCATTTTTGAGGAGATGGCAGAGAACTACATGGTGATGTCCCAGACCCGGCTCTATACTCAGAAGACCCAGCCACATCAGCCGGGACCCGTGCAGTACCAGCGGATAGCACGGGTAGATGCAGGTCCATCCAGTTCGTCTGCAGCCGCAGCAGCACAGGCAGAGTCGTCAGCTGCAGACATGGGTATCATTAGCGAGAAGTTGGACCGCATGGAGCTGATCGAGAAGAAGCAGTGCCAGAGCATCACGCAGATGGAGCAGATGGCACAGGTCTTGAGCGACATGAAGACACAGCTCATGTGTCTCCAGGAGGCACAGACGGCTTCTCAGCCCCGTCTTCAGTCGCGAGGCGACACCGGCAGCAGCAGCAGCTCGTCCCAGCGCTCCGGCACCCCAGTGCAGCCTAGACAGGTTCACCTTGTACAGGCGGAGCCGTACCAGCAGCCGCAGCCCACCTACCAGTCTCCACCATCTCCAGAGATGCAGATGGTGGTCTACCAGCCGGACCAGCCTCTGGCAGTACTCCCGCCAGCCCCCTTTGATGCCGAGCCGTTGATGGATGTCAACGGGATTTGGTACGACCGCCCCCAGCCTGGGATTCGACGAGACCATCCCGGATTCAGGTGGGGGAGTGGTGGTGCCCAGCCCCAGCAGCAGCCGTCAGGACAGGGAGGGCAGTACTCCCATCAGAGAGACCAGCACCAGCCGCAGCAACAGCCCCCAGCATATCACCAGCAGTCATCCTACGGTCCTCGTCCCTATCAGCAGCAGGGACAGTCTTGGAGACGTGAGCAGCAGGCTCACCAGGGATACCAGCAGCACCCTCCATCCTACCCCTCTTATCCACAGCAGTTCCAGCAGTCTCACCCACAGAGAGGCCACCCGTCGGGCTCCCATGAGAGCCCCGCCTTGGATGACATCGCCCGCCTCCTCACGGACCAGCAGGCTACATTCCGACGGGAGATGGACGAGTTCCGCCAGGAGATGCGGGACCTGGTGAGAGGGAAGGCCGCCATACCAGCCCAGATAGAGCCCAATCCGAACAGCCTCAAGAGGAAATCTGAGCAGGTAATACATACTGAGTTAGCCACTCCTAGTGACCCATTTGATGATACTTCTTCGGATCTATTTGATGCTGATTTTGTCACACTTAGGAGCGGTAGGACCCCAGCAGGCGGCGGCGCCTCAGCTGAGCTTCATCCCGAGGCGCCACAGGAGGAGGAGGAGAGCAGTACTGAGGCCGCTCCAGATGATGACGGTGGTACTGAGGCCACCAAGGATGCTGATCCCACCGGCGGTACTGAGGCCGCCGCTTCACCAGATCTAGGAGGTGGTACTGAGGCCACCCATTCAGCCGAGCCAGCCAGCGGTACTGATGCCGCACGACGTCTACCAGCAGCAGCAGCAGAGCAGCCAGCCCGTGGTGGTACTGAGGCCACCGGTGTTTGTAGAGACAGTGATGTTGTTTTTCCTCGTGTTCATGTATCTCGGAACTCTGCTATGAATAAAGGAAAAGGTTTACTTTCTTCTGGTCCCACTGTGGTGCATGATGTATGTGTGGATCCGGTCCTTGAACCGCATAGACCTTTTCCTAGTCCTTCATCTGAGAAGGACCCAGTGATCCCCTTCCCTAGAGCCCTTCAGATGGGGAAGGGGAAGAAAATAGAAAATCCCAAAAAGAGAGAGCTTGAGGAGTTCAGCCAGAGCATGATTGACCGATTCCACATTCAGCTGACCCTCCAGGAGGCTTTGCAGCACATCCCCCTTCTTCAGCGATCTTTGAGAGAGAGGACTACAGTTAGGAGGAGGAGGAGGAACCACACTTCAGAGATACATGTGCTGACCAAAGCCACGTGCTTTGCGATCCAGAACCGACTGCCAGCCAAGAGGCCAGATGCAGGGGCCCCGTATGTCAGATGCCAGATCAGTGAGCAGTGGTTCGACCGTACTCTTCTAGATAGCGGATCGTCGATTAACCTTCTTCCGGCAGCCCTTCTCGACTGCTTTGAGTTAGGCACTCTTCGACAGAGCAGGACAGTCCTTCAGTTCGCTGATCGATCTGTCAAGAGGCCGAAGGGGTTATTACGAGACGTTATCGTCACTATTCAGGGCCTGCAATTCCCCGTGGACTTCGTAGTGTTGGACATGGAGATCCCTGAGTCAGTGACCGATACCCCCATCATCCTTGGTCGTCCGTTCTTGGCCACAGCCAAGGCGGTGACTGATCATGATAGCGGGAAGGTGTACTTTCGCGTCCAGGGCGAGAGTATACAAATAGAGACGGTCGAGGACTATAGAGACAGATTCAGATCCCGCTCAGATGCGAGTACAGACTCAGAGCAGCTGACAGACGCAGAGCCAGACATCCACCAGGACTGTGATTTTGTGATCACAGATGATGAGGCAGCTTGGGCATACTTTGAGACACAGACCACCCTCTCACTTTCAGACACAGCAGATGCAGAGATGATAGCAGAGGAGAGTCTGGAGAGCACAGACCTGGTTCAGGATACCATTTGCGACAGCAGAGCCGGTCCTCGATCGCAGCACGATGTTTGGTGATGGTGGTGCTGAGGCCACCTTGTTTTCCGGTGGTACTGATGCCACCACTTCTGATACAGATCCCTCAGATTCAGAGTCTGATTGGGCCGATTGCTATGATCAGATGCCAGACCTGAGTCCATCTGAGCCTATTGATGAGGAGGAGGTAGATGCAGAGCAGAGCAGAGACAGTGCAGTAGAGCAGCCTTCTCCCGATCCAGTTTGCGAGAGTATGCTTTCACTTTCCCAGGCAGATTTGGCCGACCTTGCAGCTTTCACTCAGTTTCTTCCACAGCCAGATTTGCCGGCACCCAGCACTCCAGAGCTGAAGCCGCTCCCTACTTCGCTGAAGTATCGATTCCTTGCGGGCGATCCAGAGATAGTACCCAGTCATCATCTCCGCCGAGTTGACTGGAGAGCAGGAATCCCGTTTGATGGGGGTTCTTGAAAAGAACCGCAAGGCGATCGGATGGAGCGTAGCATATCTCCATGGGATTAGTCCATCAGTGTGCTCCCACCATATCATCTCGAGGAAGGTGAATCCGTCGTGTGAGTTCCAGCGGCGTCTGAACCCCAACCTGAGGAGAGGTTGTGATGAAGGAAATATCAAAGTGGTGGGGTGCAGGTTTTATTTATCCCATTTCCGACTCCAAGTGGGTCAGCCCCTTGCATGTGGTGCCCAAGAAGACGGGCATCACGACTGTGATCAGTGAGTCGGGAGAGGAGATTGCTACACGAGTACCCACCTCTTGGAGGGTTTGTGTTGACTACAGGAGACTCAACCAAGCCACCAAGAAGGACCATTTCCCCCTGCCTTTTATTGACCAGATCATTGAGAGACTGGCAGGGAAGAGCCATTATTGCTTCCTGGATGGGTACTCGGGCTACAACCAAGTGGCCATCGCTCCTGAGGACCAGGAGAAGACCACCTTTACCTGTCCTTTCGGCACATACGCTTTTCGACGCATGCCATTTGGGCTATGCAATGCCCCTGCGACTTTTCAGAGGTGCATGCTGTCGATCTTCTCGGACATGGTAGGGGAGTGCTTAGAGGTCTTCATGGACGATTTCTCGATCTACGGCGACGGATTTGATTCTTGTCTTGACTGCCTAGACCGAGTACTTCAGCGATGTATTGAGTATCACTTGGTGCTATCTTGGGAGAAGAGTCACTTCATGGTGACTCAAGGGACGGTGCTTGGCCACATCATCTCCAACAGGGGCATGGAGGTTGATCCGGCCAAGGTTGACGTCATTAGGAAACTCACACCGCCGTCCAATTTGAGGCAGCTACGGTCATTTCTGGGGCATGTTGGATTTTATAGGAGATTCATTCAGGATTTCAGCAGGATTGCCCGACCGTTGACTGACCTCTTGATGAAAGACACCGAGCTCCTTGTCGATGACAAGTGGCTTTCGTCGTTTGCTACTCTCCAGCAGTGTGTTATTGAGGCTCCTGTCCTCCAGCCGCCTGATTGGTCTCTCCCATTCGAGATCATGACGGACGCCTCCGATTTTGCCGTAGGGACAGTGCTGGGACAGAGGAGGGATGGAGTGCCATTTGCTATACACTACGCTAGCCGCACATTGGATTCCGCCCAGCGGAATTACACGGTCACAGAGAAGGAGATGCTAGCCGTAGTGTTCGCCCTAGATAAGTTCAGATCATATATCATTGGATCTAGAGTGACTTTGTTTACAGATCATACCGCCATCAGGTACCTCATGGCAAAGAAGGATGCCAAGGCCAGACTGACTAGATGGATCCTTCTACTCCAGGAGTTCGACATTGAGATTAAGGATAAGCCTGGAGTCAAGAATGTGGTGGCGGATCATCTCTCCCGATTAGAGCAGCCTGAGGATTCTGAGCAGATTGATCCTATTAGAGATACCTTCCCAGATGAGGCGATCCTTGCTATCGCCTCACTCCCATGGTACGCCGATATTGTGAACTTTCTCGTTGCTGGGAAAGTCCCACAAGATTGGCCCAGGCAGAGGCTTGAGACCTTCCTAGCGAAGGCCAAGTCTTACCATTGGGAGGATCCCATCCTTTACCACGAAGGAGGGGATAGTGTCTAGCGTTGGTGTATTCCTCAGGAGGAACACCATAGCGTCCTCACTTACTGCCACAAGCTTGAGGCAGGAGGACATCATTCTGGGAGGAGAACGGCACAGAAAGTGCTCCAATCTGGCTTGTGGTGGCCTACCCTCTTCAAGGACTCAGATGAGTTCGTGAAGAGGTGTACTGACTGTCAGAGGATGGGCACTTGTGGACAGCGTGATATGATGCCGATGCAGCCCATTCACTTCTGTGAGGTTTTTGACGCATGGGGCATCGATTTCATGGGTCCATTCCCTAAGAGTCAGGGATTTGAGTACATTCTGTTGGCCGTTGATTATGTGAGTCGTTGGGTGGAGGCTATCCCCGCCCGAGCCGCTGATGCGAGGACAGTTTGCAGATTTTTGAGGAAGCACATCATCACGCGGTTTGGGGTTCCACGAGTTCTTATTTCTGATGGGGGATCTCACTTCATCAACGACCAGGTGAAGGCACTTGCTAGCGAGTTCGGCATAGATCATCGTGTTGCTACACCGTACCATCCACAGACGAATGGTCTAGCCGAAGTGTCGAACAGGGAGATCAAGACTATTCTGCAGAAAGTCGTCCGCCCTGACCGAAAGGATTGGTCACAGCTTTTGGACTCGGTCTTGTGGGCATATAGGACGTCTTTCAAGACACCTTTGGGCACATCTCCCTTTCGCCTCGTATATGGCAAGCCATGCCATTTACCTGTTGAGCTGAGGCACAAGTCACTTTGGGCAGTTACAGACATACTTATGGATCCAGATGGTATAGGAGACCAGAGGAGGGCAGAGCTAGCTGCCCTGGAGGAGCTTAGAGATGCAGCTTTCTCAAGCAGCCTACACTATAAGGAGAAAGTCAAGGAGTGGCATGATTCTCATATCAGCCACAAACATTTTGAGATTGGACAGAGAGTATGGCTGTTTGATGCGAGGCTTAGATTATTTCCAGGGAAGCTACAGAGCAAATGGAAAGGACCTTATCTGGTTCGGAAGGTACACGACAACGGTAGCATCGACATATCTGAGTTGTCTTCTGAGAGTACCTTCCGAGTGAACGGCCAGCGGCTCAAACCATTTCTAGATCATGAGCCGTGGGTCGTTGATATTGCCCCTATTCATTTTGCGTGAGATGTGGTCTTTGACTCACATCTAATGCATCTCACGCCTGAGTTTCACTGATCTCCCGCTGTATATAGATCCAGATGTCCATATCACCACATTCCTTAGTCCCACATCCCTTTCCCCATCTTGTGATTATGCTATACTTAGGGTGCACTTTACCCTAAGTATAGGGGGGATGTGAGACATTTCGGGTATTTCTTTTGTTTCTGTCTACCCCTGTTTTTGCTGCCTATACTTAGGGGTATTTCACCCTAAGTATAGGGGGGTAGACCCTGTACATTCTCCACTCGGTTTTCCCTTCGTGTACAGCCTGCTATACTTAGGATTACTTGATCCTAAGTATAGGGGGAAGACCCGAAATCCTCTTCACTTTTCATTTTCCTTTTGTATAGCCTTCCTTTTCACTTCCCTATACATAGCACGAGTTATGTCTTCTTCATCGCTCTTGACTCTGAGGACATCGTTCGAGCTAAGTATAGGGGGTGTGTATATATTTCATATATACTTTAGCCATAACTCGTACTTTGTGTGAGTGTGTTAATAAATAAAAATGGCTAAAAACCACAAAATTTAAAAATTTTCATGTACATAATCTTCTTTTATTTGCACATAAATAGCTAGTGTACAAATTATTTTGGTAAAAATGATTTCAAAAATCTTTTGTGTGTAAAGCTTGTGTAAATATTTTTGTATCAAAATTATGTATATAGTACAAAATTTTTCCAAAATGTTTTGAAAAATCAAAAGTTTGCAAAAATCTCGTGTAAATGTGTGTAAATATCTTTTTGCAAAACTTGCACTTCATGCATCATCATTCATGATTTCAAAACATTTTTCAAAAATTTTGCATGATTGTAAAATATTGTGTAAATATGCATCTTTCTGTACATATGTATATAGTTTTTTTTTGGATGATAGTTGACATTTAAACTAGCCTGGAATCAAATTGAGAAATGGAGCTTGATTAAGATCTTAATCCACCTAATTCTAAGAGGAACCTTATAGGGCTTAGGTTTAAGGCTTTTCAGGTCCATGGTGACTTAATTCTTTGAGTCCACTAGGCTATGATCACATGTCATCTCAATGAGCCTAAGTAGAGCACTTAACAACAACACATGACTCATATAGATTATGGCTTTACTTGGACACCAGCACTATGCACCGAGCTCTCTACGGATGAGGTGGTGAGGAGGCAGTCTTCCTTGACTTGGGGTAGCATATGAGGGTAGTACTTCTAGGCGGAACCTCTCTTCTTCTTATAGTGAAGGAAGTGCGTCTCAACTTGGTCTGGTTGCCATGAGGTCTAACGACGGGAGTTGTGGGTTGCAATAAAGCTTCAAAAGAGGGATAGTCTACTGGCTCAAGAGGAAAAACTCCTTGTATATATGCTGCACATGTATATGTTGTATAGATGCACTCGAAAAAAAAATGTGCAAAAAGAAAAGAACTCCAAAAAAGTGGTGGGTCTGAGAGAAAATGATAATCCCACCGGAGTATGTATATAAGTGCAATAAGCAAAGCTTGGTTTCATGATCCACCTGTTGTAGCTTGCAGCAGGGAGACTTGGCTACACTGGTCAAGCTCCCAAGGGTACTTGGCTACACTGGCCTTGACCCATTCTCTTCTTCCCCCTCTTCTTGAGCCGGTTGTACTTGAACTTAGAAGGGAATACCCCGCTCCTCGAGGAAAGAGTGGCCAGATTGAGGTCATAGAGTTACCTTGTTGGGGAGGGTTGTCAAGTTGCCATTTCTGAGGTGGAGAGCTTAGACCTCACTTTCACAGGACAAGAAAAGATTCATGGTCTTCAGGGTTTGTGATTGATGACTTGTTCTGATCTGGAGCATTGAGGAGTCTTGGTTATAGATTGGTGGAACTTAGAGGCTGTTAGGTTTTAAGCTTAAGTCTAAATAAGGTTCCGACACATTAATAATCCAAAGATCTGATTGAGCTCCATACCTCAATTTAATGAAGGCAAGTTTAATAATCAACCTTGATTCATGCACGTTCTCTTTTTCTTTTTCTTTTTCACTTCTTTTTCAAATAAGTGTTTGCTAAGGGACTAGCAAAGTATAGTATAGGGGGGTGATGAATACCCATTCATCACTCTTTATTCTTATATTTTAGCTACAAAAACCTATGCAAATGCATGTAGATACTTGTAAATAGGAATAATTAGCAAAAGCATGCATGTTTGTAAATACCTATAATTAGCATGTTTTTGTGCAAAAATAGAAGAATAAAGATGAAAAAGAAAAAGAGGGAAATATTTAGAATAAATATTGAGCAACCTAACCCAAGGGAGGGCTCAGCTTGGGCCTGACCGCATAAAAGCCAAAGTAGAGGGAGATAGGGCTCATGTGTAAATATTTTTGTAAATAAATAAAATTATATTTTCCTCACCCAAAAATATGCTTGTATATATTGTGTATATATTTAGAATCTATTAAAAACAAAATAAAAATTTAAAAATCAAAAATTCAAAAATACCCCTTCACCATGTACATAGAACACCTTCCTTATTTATTTAACCTTATAAATAAATAAAATTATTTTCTAAACTTTTTGTAAGTACTCTATGCTATATATTGTAAATAAAATAAATAAAAAGAAACAAAACAAAAATCAAATAAAAATAACAAAAATTAAAAATACAAAAATATCTTGTACATGTGCCATGTACATAGTTGTACATAACTAATTATTTCCTCTATGTCTATAAATAATAAAAACCAAATAAAAATATCCTTTTATTCCTCATTTTATTCTATAAATAAATAAAATATAAAATGAGAATAAAATTGTACAAAAATAATAATTAAAAATCAAAATTAAAAACCACATATTGTACATATACCTATACATAGCCCTAATATGTACATACCTTATTTTTATTTCCAAAAATTAATTAAAAATCACAAAAAATAGAAAAAATTAAAATAAAAATATTTTATGTTTTGAGTTTTTCATAATTCGGCCTTTTCCTATTTTATTTCGAATTTTCAAATCAATTATGGCGTGGCCTCTCCTGATTGGTCCACGGGGGACGTTGACCCCCCGGTCAACTCCCCCCTGTGGACCACTTCACACGGGTCGTGACGCCCGACCCGACTTCCCCGATTTTTCGCGTCACGACCCGGCTTCCAAATCCGCAAATCTCGAGCTCCGATCATTCCTCGTGCATCCGGGAACCTCGTCCGACACCTTGCCTAGGGGTCCGTGCTCCATCGAGCCGGACCCGAGCCCTTCTTCCCGGACCTGCACCCATATAAAATCCCAGCTCCGCCGCATTCATTTGCTATCTTTGGCTATCCACCCTTCGTCCCGTGACCTCCATAGCAATCCCCGAGGTGACAGCTCGCGATTGCCCTTGTAGCAGTGAGGAGGGGGTGGCTGGACCACTGATCCGGCGACTTTGCGCCGCCGTGCTCCGCCCCGTGCAGGAGCTCGAGCCTCAGGCCTTGGCGACCTTCGAGGCAACGACCAGGAGCTACCTTAGCTCCAGCACAGCCTTCCACACCACCCAGGTAACCTTCTAGCCTTCTTGTTTAGCTTAATTTTGAGTTACCCCCAAATCATAGTACCGCCGAGTTCCGTCGATTCCGGCTATATCGCACATCCTTTCGATCATCGGAACCTACGCTCACCATCGCCATCCCTCCGCGCACATTCTTCGCCCATTCGTTCAACCCAGCTCGCACAGGAGCTGGGGTTCGAGCTCCACCGTCCTCCGCTCGCCGGAGCTCGCTCGCCCCGACCCACAGTTCACCTTCACACCGCTTCATCGGGTCGAGGCACTTTGCCCTTGACCCGCGAAGCTTCTGGGTTACTTTGCAGGTCAAGAGGAGGCCATCTGAGGGCCCCTCACATCCAGGCCAGGAGCTTATCTCTGTCGACCTCGCCGGAGCCCCTCCAGGGCTCGGCTGGGCCATCGGAGGCCACCACCAGCTGCGGGACTCCAGTGCGGACCTGCTTCGATCTTCAAGGCAGCTGAGGAGGACCACAGCACGCGCACGAGGCCGGCGAACCTCGCCGGCCACCTGTTCTTCGAGGGTCCTCCATCACCGTCCGATAGCCCTCAGAGCTCCAGTTTCAATCGTCGCCGTTCATTCATCGAGGAGCAGACACCGTTGATCATTTCGAGGGTCGATCCGGACCGTTAGCTCAGAGGAGAGAGTCACCAGCACCTGACCCGTCCGATCTTCCACGTGGCCCCCTCTGAGCCGTCGATCAGGCTCACGTGCGGACGAAGAGAAGCGCCAGCCGTTCGAGACCGTTAGATCAGCTACGTGGCGCTCATCCAGCCGTCGACGTAATAAAGGGGTAATTTACCTTAGGCCCCCTCGTAGTTTGTGCTTTACATTTCAGTCCTGTAAATATTTGTGCTTTTTATTTACGTTTGGATAATTGCACATTGGACCTCGTGCTTTTTAGTATTTGCATTTATGCCCCTGTATGTTTGAGCCACGTGCGTCGTCACGTGTATATCTGGTGTATTTGCAATATTATCCTGTAGTTCTGGGTGCTTTGTTAATGAATGAAAACTTTTTAGGAATTGCATATCTACCCCTGTGAATGTTTTAATTGCACATGTGCGTGTATTGTAGGGTAAATTGCATCTGGGGTCCCTGGACTTTTGGTACGTGTTACCAAATAGTCCCCGGACTTTAGTTTCTTTACAAAAAGGTCCCTGAGTGCCCCAGGCACGCGCCACGCGCGTGACTTGCTGGGAAAATTACACCTGGACCCCCAGAACTTCGGGTATTTGCACTTAAGTCCCTGTGCACAGTGCCCCCTTTGGATTTTTGAATAAAATATCAAATCACCTCCAAATTCGATGAAAATTTGACACATGGCTCCTGACATGTTGTAGAATTTTTGAGAATTTTTTAGGACATTTCTGATTTTATTTGCTATTTTTAAAAATTCAAAAATATCTATTTTAGCTACTGTTTAGAATTAAAAATCCCAAAAAAATATAAAAACACCCCCAAAAATTCTAAAAAAATTAGTTACTGTTCTTTGTGTGTTTCTTGATTTTCTAGCCAATTTTGGCTATTTTTCATCGCTTAAAAACTCTAAAAATTCAAAAACACCTAAAAACTTATAAAAATCATAATAAATAAATTAAAAACCCAAAAACAATAATTTTGGTGCTCAAATTTTCCTTCTTTTATCTAGTATACAGGAAAATTACCTTCAGGTCCCTCTGCGATCCTTAGATATTTTATCTTTGGGTTTTGGGCCTGGCTGGACAGTACCTTGTCTTTTTAGCACTGTTTGATTTTTAGAAAATAAAATACACCTTATAAAAATCCCAAAAATTCACCAAAAACACTAAAAAACCTAAAAAACATAAAAACAATTTTTCTTGAAATTTTTGCTTGATTTTTGGTGCTTTTAAATAATTAGCTAAAGTGTGCTTTTATTTGCTTTCTTTTATTTTCTTCACTTTTTAAAAATCCGAAAAAATATAAAAATTATTAAAAACCACTAAAAAATACTTTTCTTTTATTTTCTTTTTACTACTTCGTAGGCCTCTGGCCAACCCGTGCTCCTTGTGTTCGACCCTGGGTGCTATACCAGGTTAATCTCATAGCTAGACCGCTCTCTTTTGTTCTTGATTGATTTTACCTGTTTTGAGTGGTTGATTTTTCTTGATATACACATCCTCTGAGATCCGGGTCGCAACGACCCTTGTTTCATTACCTTCACCCGGGTCTTGGGGAAATCAGGGCTATCACCTAACAAGGGCCAAGCATTACTGTGAGCTGTGGACGAGGGTGGAGGTGAGGGACAGGTTCGAAGTGTAGGGGGAGATTGTGGAGGTGTGGACGACTGGACGTCGAATTTCATATCCCTGTAAGCAATCCAGCAGGAGTATATTGACTTGCCTTCAATATTTGTGGTGAGGTTGAATGTTTGCAGGGATTTTGGGCAAATCCAGCAAGTTATCAACTCAGCAAGAGTACATGATATTTTTCGTATTTTTTTTAGAAAAGAATTTTTTTTGATAGCATGCAATTCGAACATCCAGTTTATCAAACGAAGAATGGCAAATATATACTAGTGGATACTACGCACATTGCATGGGAAGATATGCATGAAAATTAAGTTGATATATGCATGTTGATATATACACTATAACAACACATACTATATTATGGGGGCAGGGAGCCTTGCACCCTGGGGTGTAGGAAACTCCCTGCACCCACCCTATTTTTTGACTATTTTTTTATTTTTTTTGAAATAAAAGTTGGGGGATTTACTTAATATGTTAAGGGGAATATGTGTTTCAAGTTTCATGCAAAACAAACATTACTAACATGTTCATCTAGATAGGGTTGATTTCAGCAATTCTGAAACCGTTAAAATTTGGTAGTCTTGATGGATATGATAGAAGTCTCGAATTAAGTTGAATTTGGAATGACAACATGGTGATACATGGTGATCTAAATCCCCCAAGGTTTCATTTCAAAAAAATCAAAAAATAATGAAAAATTAGGCCGGGTGTAGGGAGTTACCTGCACCCGCCGAGGTAGGCTCCTTTTTCCCTATATATATAGTTAGTTTCAAGTATAAAAATAATTTGGCAATAAAGAATATCGTTGTTTTCTATTAACTACGGACAATGCAACGATGAATTTAAAAAAAATCATTATAGATCCATTATATTGCAGTGTACAGTGATGTTGTATTATCGGTTTAAATTCGTGAATTAACAAAATTTTGGATGATTCATGTTGGATAGTCATTATCATACTCCTTAAAAAAGAGTGTTTATATATGTCATTAAAAAATCATTTGATAATGGATTACAGCAAAAACACATTAATGTAAGAAAATACGCTTGTAGAAAAGCACGCAACTTCACCTTGCTTATGCAGCAGAAACCGGAGATGGTGGAGCTAGAACAGCTTCTCTGACATGATTGCATACCACAAAGGAGAAAGGATCCTAAGGGCATGTTTGGTTGCTGGGTTGGGTTGGATTGGGTTGGGGTACCCCTGTGAATAGTAAACTGTGAGGAGGGTTGAGAGGGTTGGAAGGAGGGGTACACCGGCGCACCCCAACCCAACCCAGCAACCAAACAAGCCCTAAAGGATACCATGCAAGAGATGGAGATCACCTTCCTCTTCATGTCCATAACCATGTCGAAAACTAGGACCTACTTCGACCACCGTGAGTGATCTCAATGCCTCTAGTCACTGGCCACTCGACAGCTGGAGCTTGTAGCTACAACATGGTTAGGTAAGAGCATAGCCTCAAGTATCACGACATATCGGCGATATTTCATCAATGTATCACACTATAGCCAAATCGATGAAATTGAAAGGCTGAATCGGTGAAGACGGCTTGGAAAGGACTTGACAAGCGTGTGTACTAGCTAGAGTTTTAGCGAGGACTTGGAGAAGACATGTCTTCACCAACTTTCCAGGTCAAATGACATTTAGATTGGCACGAAATATGGAGCCTCTTGAAAGTGTGGCGAGCACATCGACGAGGATGCAAGTGTCCTTGCCAACTCTTCTACACAAAAATGATATCGACCATCTCTTCCTCATTTGCCAAAGTCTAAAGCGCGCGCCTTCTCCTCCTCTTCTCCTCTCCTATGGTGGATGCCCCCCTCTCCTCTTTCATTGTTCCTATGATTGCTACACCGCTGCCTCCTTGTCGCCTCCTATAAGGTACTCCATATATCTCTGTAAGGTTAAATGTTATATTGATTGATGTTGTTGTTTACTGTAGTTAGGTTTTTCATTTTATTTTATTCGATTAGTTATTATGTTGTCATTAATTTTTTATTAAAGGACACAGAGATAACTTTAATATTATTTGATATGCTTTTTTGGACTTTCCCACATCATTCTCGCCAACATTACAATAAAAAAAATTCAAAACATGAGAAGTTACATGGTTATATGTGCTGTGGTAACCTATATATGTGTCTGTGTGACTACATGCTCATAATTTTTTGATGTTTTAGAGACCAAATAGGAAGATATCAAATATAAATGTGTGTGGTATTTAAGTATGCATGTGTATGTATTAGTATGTGTGTTCATATATATTGGTGTGTATCTATGTTGGTATTTGTGTGTTATAATGTGTGTGTGTGTTTGTGTTGTATGTGTTACTATATGGGTGTGTGTATGTTAATGTGTATGTATGTTGGTATATGTGTGTTTTATAGTGTGTATGTGTATGTTATAGTCTATGCGTGCATTTGTGTGTGTGCGTGCGTGCGTGCATGCATGCATTCTCGCACGCATGTGTTTGTTCATTATAATATGTGCATGTGTGCGTATTGAAGTATGGGTTTTTTTGTGTATGCGTGTGATAACGTGTATATTATAGTGGTTTGGAGAGGAGAGAGTGTGTGTTGTTGGTAGAATAGAAGGAAGCTCTAAGTAGAGTGTGTAGCACTTTATTTTATAATAAACGTCTATATCTTAGTTTTTTAAAAAAAAAACTAACTATCACTTTGCAATTTAATGTAAGTCTGTTAGATTATTAGCAAGTACAAGATATTAGAGGTGATGTACTCATTTGAGGTAGAGATGTCACAAGTTGGAGTAAGGAAAAATCTACTCATAGTAATTTTTTTTATCATCTCTTTATATTTGAATAAATATTTAAAAAAACTTGAAGGCAAATTAAGAGCTATATATTCAGGTTGCAGACGAGCAACTCCTATGTCATTAGGTATGCTCGATTAAATATTGTCCATTTACTTTGAGTTAACTTTTATTATAGATGAGTAGGTACATGTTAGGATCCATATAAAGTATGATTGTATATAATCTGATGAATTGTTCACGATGGGATGACCAGGACATGCTTTTCTTCGTGAGTACATGATCGGGTACATACTTTTCAAACTTTCGAACTCTATGAAAATGCATTATTTCCTATTTGCTTTGTGTTCTAGAATATGTCAATAGGTAAAAGAAATAAACAACAACCAAGAATACACTATAAAGAAAATAAGACAAGGAGGAAGAAGAGAAGGACATACCATATTATCAATAATAATGAGGTGATTGCTCTATAAGAGAAAATAAAGATTGAAATTGTTAGTAATGCATTTTTATATATAGTTCTATTATATCTTTAGTATGTCTTTAGTAAAAAGGTCTCGGAAGCATTAGATAGACAAATATATGTGTATCCATACATATATTCCATCTATTGTAATGGCTACATAGTACTTCAAAGGGTTTGAATCCCTAGCATGTGTATCTGTATCTTAATAGAGTTCTTTACAAATCAAATAGGTACTTTTGAAGAGCTGATGGATCAGGTTTATTTTATCAGTGTCTACTTATGTTTGTACTTTATGCTTTCTCATCCACCTTTAACTCCTGCGAATTTGTCTTTTCGTTTGTGTTCTAATTGCTTCTCAATGATAGAAATAGAAAGAGATTTCCCTTAAACTTCATAATGAGCAATGAGGATATCTCGACTTGTATTCTATTGAGATTATGTATGAATAATTTGTGATAGAAAAGGGTGATTTTTTAATAAAGTGACTCACTTTTATAAAAAAAATAGGATATTACCATTAATATCTAAATGCTTAATTGTCTAAGTTAAAAACACATTATGTTTTACTCTTTCTTCATGTGTTTACCACATTCAACTCTCTTTTTCGAACAATACTATGGTACTTTAGTTTTTCAAAAAAGTTTGTTGTGGTCACTTACTGGAAGTTCGTACATTAGACTTGTTCAATTATGCCAGTAAAAGGTGGTATTTTTCTGTCATGATATTTTCTTGAGTGCATGCACTGATATGTGCCTCCTTCCCTTATTTAAATAGTCAATGAAGTTGTAATTTATAGATGTTATTCTTTTTATTGTTGAAAAGCATGTTCAGTTCCAAATTCTTCGAAATGGCATGGATTCGGGTACATGCAAATGAACATAATCGTGAGGATAACGTGGTTGTAAGGATGCAGATGGCCAGCCCCTTCGTCGATGTAAAACCCTCTACTTTCATTTTAAATTCTAGAGCATTTTTTACATCTAAAAAATCAAAATGATCACATTATTTCTTAAAACTGGTCGAGACCTTTCCAACGAGCCCAAGAAGGTCGAATGCCAAGCTTCCTAGCTAAAGATGTTGACGTTTTGAAATGATGGATCGAAGGGACAGGGCGTCACAGATAATATTAGAGCATGATAATCTATTCCTTCTTTTGCATCTTAGATTATCAATGAATTTTAAATTATAGAATATTGCCGAAATCTTCCAACTCTGGCATGAATTCAAGAAGAATAACTCAAGTCCCGTTAATAAGCCCATTGTCACTCTAAGTTTCGTTAATAAGTCCCTTGCAAGCCTGACATCATCAATATCAATTTACTTAACTAAAATAAATATATACCAAAAAACTACTCATTTATTTTACAAGGGTTAATATACAAACTTTCTATTATATACGAAAACTTACCATGTGATACATCCTTGAAAGCTTTGAATCGGAACAACCAATTCGTTATGATCATATTTTTTATTTACAAAAAAATAAAAGTTTATAAATAAAATTAAACCTAATAAATAAGATCAAGCATGATTGTAAGAAATGTAATAGCTAACCATTTAAATATTCATCAGTAACCTCCTCTTCAGACTCTGAAACAAAGGAGAGATCACCATGTTGCTGATCTTGTATAAAAAATTATAAGAGATATTCAAAATTAATTTAGGGTGAAGCGGAACATAACCGTTATCGTTAAAGATATTCAAGATTATACAAAGAGCATAACCATTATCATTGTCAGCGGAACAATTATCTAAATAGATGTTCTAATTTATTTGCAATTCTTTATATGATCTAAGATGTAATATATTCAAATATTATCCGAATCCTATGATATTGCATTACGTATGTGAAGAGATGAGAGGTTTTCTTCGAGATAAAGGTGGAATTTAAATTAGGGTAAATTACAAAAAAGGGACTGATCTTTACATGTATTTCCAAATGAGGGACTGAACTTTAGATTGTAACAAATAAGGGACTCATCTTTAATTTAACGGTGGAAGTCCCAACGCCGTCAATGGATTACTCAATTTATGATGTAGATGAACGAGTATACCCCTGTCTATTCCCTTTGTCACACGAATAGAAGAACCTTCAGGTTTCTCCCACCATGACGGTTGCCACCCTCATCCATGCCAACCGTGCCCCAGCCACTTCGCCTACACGTACTCCTTCCTCCTCCACGGTGGAACGTGCATGTACATGCTCTTCTTGGGCGCCGTGGTGGCGGCGCAGAGGAGGCACACGATGTCTCGGAGCCTCTCGGACCTCTCGACGAACATGCATAGATCATCCGGATGTTCCTCCCTAATTGTGTAGTTCTCTTGTGCCACCAAATCCCACCCAATTAAATCTCGGAATTTTTTTAAAAGATATTGAAGAAACAAGTGAGGGAAGTAATCGAAATCAGATTTTGATTTATGGGTAGTGATCCGAATCGCCTAAAACCGACCTCATCATTGGTTTTGTGATCCACCGTGAGCTACAGAGCCTCCGCATCCTCCACGATACTCTCCGAGTCCTCGGCCTCTTCTACCTTCCTCGCCATGATCACTCCCTATCACCTACGTTCAGGGAGAACACGTGCTCCCCCTTCATCACCATCACAAGAACGCGTCCTCTCCTGCCTTCCTCGCTAAGGCTCTGCTCCTCCGTTGCATCGAAGCTCTGGTCACCGCCAGCGAGTTTTGTGCTACTGTTGATGGTGCTCGTGGTTGGGCAATTCTCCGTCGATTCCAGGAGCTCCTTGGATGATAAAGACACAACCTTATGCCCACGCGAGATCGAACCAGAGAATATTTCAACATGTGGGTCGATGGGTCCAAACATGAAACATGCTCGATCAAATCAGATAAGAAGCCCTGATCAACAGAGATCGGACCGGAGAGGTGCCGAGGCATGGGCTAGAGGGGGACAGAGAAGGAGTGGGTGCAATCGAAGGCGGCGGCGGAGGAGGTGGGGAGGAGGGAGGAGGTGGAGAAAGGAACGATGGAGGTATTGGCGCTGGAGGAGGCGTCGGAGATGGTGCGGAAGGTGGTGGTGGTGGGGATATTTTCGTGGTTGTGGACTTTGGAGGAGAGACGAGCCGGGTTGGGTCATACGTAGCAGAAGGAGTGCCTGAGGCCCTCGTCGCAGCAGTCGTAAGGGTCGGACACCACAACCGCTAAGTCTCGCCGGCACTGACACCATCGTCGCAGGCAATCGGATCTTGTGTTCCTCGACAGGCATTCGACGGGCTTACTAAAGTTGTTGCCCATGAAGAGAGAGAGAGAGAGAGAGAGAGAGAGAGAGAGAGAAGGTGTCGGGTGGTGTGTTACGTGGGGAAGAAGAAGCAAAGAGGTAATAGGCAGGGGTATACTCATCCATCTACATCATAAATTGAGTAATCCATTGACGGCGTTGAGTAAAGTTCAATCCCTCATTTGGGAATACATGTAAAGATCAGTCCGTTTTTTGTAATTTACCCTTTAAATTAAGAATATCAAGGTGAGGGTAACCCTTCTAAATTATATTGAGTTTGAGGGATGGTCTTGTTGGAGGTTTTCATGGAAAGACTAATTGGTGCCATACATGCATCCCTCAACCTCGACAATCCAATACTAACCTTGCAATACGGACATGACCTTGGGGAAGCCGCATATTGTATTGTAAATATATTCACGAAAACACTAAGGGGGCGTTCGGTTCAGGAATAAGAAAAATAAAGATGGAGAATAAGGATCTACTCTTTGCTCAACGGGAAAGATAGGAAAAAGGAAAATAAGGTGGAATAAAGATAGGAATAAGGGTGGAATAAGGTGAAATAATGAAATCTTGATGGAAATAATCGTACTCCTAAGAACCGCATCAGGCGGGAAATTGACCCCTTATTTCAGTAGTGCTTATTCTCTAAATGAACGAAGCCTAAGGGCATGTTTGGTAGGGAAATAGGGATCAAATAAACCCTTACTCTCCTCATCAATATTCATCCTTATCCATACCCTTATTCCGCTCTCATCTTATTCCTTCTTATCCACTCCCTTTTTTTTCCTTGCCCTCTTCCCGCATTCCTCTTTATCCACTAACGTACAAACCTTATTCCGTATCACTCATGTACTAACCGAACATAGAATAGAACCTAACAACCATTATTCCTTCTTATTCTCCCTTATTCCTATCCTTCCAACTGAACAAAAACAATTTCGCATTCTACCTTATCCCTCACCTTTATTTCTCCCTATTCCCTACAGAACAAGCCCTAAGAGAGAATCGTGTGTGAAAGTGGAATTGACACATTACCGAACATTGTAACTCCATGTATTGTGTGATTGTGTGAATCTCTTGTTTGATCGCTGTTCAGCTTGTGCAGTGTTGTTCCCACAAATCCAATTCCCTGTCTAATGTGGACAATTATCATCCTTAATTGTACACGATTTTAAAACTCGATATTTTCACTTTTTCCTATTTTGAAGAAAAAAGGGAACTCACGCCCACACATATAATGAGTATTGGGAAGCATCACTCGGGAAGAAAATAGCAAACTGGATTTCAAAATGAAACGCATAGTTAGAGCTGTAGCAACAAAACTCTGTAATAGACCAATTTGATCACGATTCGTAAATATAGTGATTTCTTATATTTTTCCAGTTTCAAACAATTCGAACAAACGTCAACAGTACACAAATATTTAAGGTCATTTTTCCCTGAATTGCTGTATATTCTAGCAATTAGTAATCGACAATTTGAGAAATTTATTAAATAATAGAGAAATCTCCAAAAAAACAGTATTAATGCAAAACAAGAGACATTTCTTTCTTTAACGTAAAAAAGCTAGACTTTTTCCTGATTTTTGTTTAATTATTTAATCTATGAATCTAAAAGAAAAAACTTATCCAACTCTTTCTCTGACTCAGAGTACACAAGGACCCCATTGCCAGATCTTGCTTTTGTCAAGATGCAGTTGGAATATCAGCTTATAAAGCCGGTTAGGTTACTGCAAATTCAGTATAGCTCCAATTCCGAGGATCCATACCGATGATGTTTCATTTACAGCCGAAATCGCTATACCCTGACTGATTCAGATGGTAACGTAATCTCTGACTTTATGTGCTGCAGCAAATGATCTAAGCCACATGATTAAGAACAGGCAAGAATACAACTAGGATTACAATCAGTCGATCACTACTACAATTCTTTCAAATTTAACTATACCCTAGAGAAAATTGTAAACCTTCGACATCTGATTTGCCCGACGACACAGGCAAATAATCATGCAGCTATTATCAGAAATAGCCAACACCCCTAATATCAGCTTGATCTTGCTCCTCGTTTCCTTTACCAAGGAACACAAATCGACCTGCAGAACAGTATGTTTTGTTATTAAAGAAAGCGTGTGGGAAAAATATGGTGTTGGTATCTGAAGCATTTTGGAGATGAACAATCATTTAAAGTGAAGAGCTTGCTCATCCTTTCTGTAAATTGGAGAAATCTTGACATTGTTCAAGAGATGTGAATTGGGTGATTTTGCAGCATAACACCATTTAGCATTCTCGAGATCAAAAAAGCCATTATTTTCTGTAATTTAGAGAAATCTTGGCATCGTTCAAGATAGAAGAATTGGAGAAATTTGCATATAAATGATAGGGGGGAATGCTTGTATGAGAACTCGGACTAGGATGATATAAAACTTTCATATTGATATTCATCGCATCAACGCCAGATACCTTAACTCTGTTTTGATTATGGATGGGTTCGGCATATCTAAAATGGTGTATCTAGTATAAATTTTATCAATGCTGTGATCCAAGAGATCGGATTATCGGATTTTAAAAGACTTGAGGAAGAAGGTTTGCAGAAGGTAAGAATAGTCAGCATAGTGGCAAGGGCAAAGACCTACATGTACAAGAATGAAATTCAATGTGAAAGGAAAATAAGCGATCAAGAATAAAAAGTGGAACATGTTCTCATTCAGATAAAAAAAGGAACTGTTTCACATAATGTCAACTCAGGCAATCAGTGGATGCGATGAAACTATTTAGAAAACTTGACAAACAAGTGTGATTGCATGTTAGTATTCTTCAGCTTGATTAAACAAATGAGTAATCGACGAAAATCTTATGTGAAAACAAACCAAGCTTCATCAACAAGAAACAAAAATAAAATGAAAACATGCTATTCCTACACAAGTGGTGAAAGAAATTTCCATAAAAATAAACTAACTAGAATGTACAAAAGATGCGTCATGCGTACAGGCAAGGGCGCATACAAACAGATGAGGCAGGCAAGGGCGCATACAAACAGATGAGGTGAAAATTTTCATACCATCCCTACGAATAGCGATTTCCCTTATGCGTCTCACAACTCCGGAAATGGGATCACTGAACACCTTTGTCTCAAGATTTCCTTCCAAGTAGATGATTGACCTAGAAAGAAAGAGCAACAAATAATCAATGAGATAGGATGGCTGGCATGACACTTGGAAATTTCATTTTAATTAACAGATGGAGATGTTTGAAAAAAAAAACCCAGCTATTAACATAAAGTCAAATGCTAAACAAAGATATAGAACTAGTCCTCAAATTTAATTTTTTACTCTCCCAGCTCAAAGAACACAAGCTAAACAACTGAGGACTCGTACAACAACCATATGAATTAACTATGAATGAATCATCTGCCATATATAATTTAAAATCAAATGCGAATAGGAATTCAAGTATCACTTAATATAAAAAATCAAGTTCATGTGCATTCACTTTTATGGGAAAGCAGAAATAAACATCTGTAAGAATATGGATACAAAAGCAAATAAGATAGGGATAACGTACCTCTCCATCACATCATTCATAACCATCTCCCACTGCCCAAAATTTCCTCCTCACCCCCTCCCACCCCAACCCCCAAAAAATCCTTTATTCGTATGTGTGAGGCACCACAAGTCCTTTATTCGTATGTGTGAGGCAATTGGTCAATATGGACCAGGATACAAGCCTCCCTCCTATTATGAGATCTCATAAACATTGTTGAATGATGAAGTTGAGGAGACTAAGGAGTTCATAAGCAATCATAAGGAATCTTGGAAGAAGGGTGGTTGTTCCTTTATGACGGATGCTTGGACAGATATGAGGGGTCATAGCATCATGAAATTTTGTGTGAATTTTGAGTCGGGCACATGCTTTTTAAAGTTTGTTGACTCATCATCTGAGTCCCACACTGCAGAGTATATATCCAACTTGGTAAATGAAATTGTTCAAGAGGTTGGAGTTCGATGATGTTGTTCAGGTCGTCATTGATAATGCATCGGCGAATTTAGCTGCTGGAAAGATACTTAGGACTAAGTATCCAAGGATTTTTTTAGTCTTCATGTGCAGCTCATTGCATAGACCTTATGCTGGAAGAATTTGGTAAAGAACCCAAGGTAAAAAATGCAATTACCAAGGCAAGATCTCTCACTACATTCATCTATAGCCATGTGAGGACCTTGAGCTTGATGAGGTAATTCACACTAAAGGGAGAGATCGTACGGCCAGGACAAACAAGGTTTGATACCACATTTTTCACTCTACAGAGTGTGATGGACAAAAAGGAGAAGTTGAGAATGATGTTCTCGTCTGATGAATGGAGGCAATGCAAGTGGTCAAGGACAAAGAAAGGAGAAATGTCTCCATCTATTGTTTGCAGTGCTGTATTTTGGAACCAAGTGTCTATGACCTTGAAGACCTTCTCTTCCTTGGTTTATGTTTTGCGCATTGTTGATGGGGATCAAAGACCATCCATGGATTCATATATGGTTCATTATTGGATGCTAGAAAGGCAATAATGTCAGTGTTCAAAGACAACGAAGCACAATACAAACCTTTTATCAACGGCATTGACTTAAAATCGAAGGGTAGGTTGGATAGCCCTCTTCATCTTGCTGGTTATTTTCTTAATCCATATTACTACTATAGAGATAGTAGTGTCATTGAAAGGGGGGGCTATGTTGTGGATGGTTTCATGCAATGCGTGAAAATCTTTTATCCTGATTTGGAAATTCAAGATGTAATCACATCAAAGGAGTTGATCTTGTACAAAAATGCACAAAGATCTTTTGGCAAGCCGTTAGCTGTGAAACAAAGATCGACATCCGATGACTGCTTTAGGTCGGGTATTGTAATTATTTCATATTAATTAGCATCATCAATTTATTTTTTATAGGATAGTTTATTCCTAAAAGTTCTCATATGTAGATAATTGGTGGATGCCATATGGTGGAGGGTGTCATCATCTAACGGCTATGGCAATGAGGATTTTGAAGTTGACATTCTCCTCTTCCGGATGTGAAAGGAATTGAAACATTTTCTCATCGGTAATTCAAAGTTTATTGTTAATACTTGTCATGTATAAATAGTGAATGTAATGATATATTATTTCAATTGTAGATTCATACAAAGAAGATGAATAAAGTTGAACCCAAGAGGCTGAATGATTTGGTATTTGTTAAATTTAACTCAAGATTGAGAGAGTGTCAGATGACAAAAGGAAAGGATCCATTAGTTTCCAAGGATCGTAATAATGTAAGTGAATGGATTGCAGAATGAGGAGAGGAAGAGGTATTTCCAGATCAGGATTAACATGGAACCTTGTAGTTGAGGCAACTGGTGTAGAAGATCTTGTGCAACATAGACGAAGTCAAAGAATTGTTGACGCATCAAGGCCTACTGCATTGGAAGATGATGATGAAGCCGGTGAGTTTGCAACTGATGAAGAGAGTGACGAGGACCCTATTCCTCAAGTTGAATTTGAAGATGAATGGCAATCAGAATGAAGCTTTTGGATGCTTTATGTTTTTGGATGCTTTATTTTTTGACATCATTTTGAATGCCCTTATTTTGAGAGCATATTTGTATTTATTGAAAATACTTGGAGGAAGGCATGTTACCATATGCTCTTTCAATTGATGTTTTTGCTCATTTGACTCTAAATTACTTTTTATCCCAATAGTTTTATTCCTAGTACCTTCAATTCCTTATTATTATACTCAAGAGATATAATATTTAGATGATATTAACATAATATTAAATATTTATTTATATTTTTAATAATAAAAAATACCAAACCGCATAAAACCACATACTCCCCGTATACTCTCCCGCATACCGCATACTCTCTATGCAGTGATCCCTCCGACTGAATACCGCATACCACCTTCCTGAACATTGGCCCCTATCCTTATCACCTAAAGCACGTGCATCCAAAGCTATATATGAGCCCTTACGTCCTATTAACTCTACCCACAAGCAACAAGGGCACAGGAATACTGCCACGATTTTGACCATTGAGCCCTACCATACTATAGCTATTGGTTTGACCCATAGACACAAGTTTTGCCTAGTGTTTCAAGGATTGTTTCTTTATTTTTGGTGGTTCTACCCAAGGATGAGATGTATGGTAGCTTGGAAACAAAGGTGACATCGCAAGTTACGAATCCACATAACATAAAGAATCATTTCTTTGTTCAAATAGTCGAAATGGACGAGATTAACTATGCTCAATGGTCATGGTTGTTCCTGATGTCTGTCAGAGGACATATGCAGTTGCATCTTCTCTTAGTTTTAGAACCAAGCAACAAGACAGGGCAAGTATGACACAATGGATGAAGAGAACTGAATTGCATGTGCATGGCTCAGAATCTTCCCTCACATTGCAGGCAAAGTGATATTATGATGCAGCATATACGATCTAACAGAATCCGATGGAATCAAATTCACGGGGTGTTGAAGTATATGCATCATTCTTGTATAGATGGGTAAATGGATCCCTCCAGGATCCACTTACCACACCCAACGTTTAGCCCCACATCTACCAGTGGTGAGACTTGGAGGGTTTGTGGAGGCTATATAAGAAGCCTCGGACCTCCTGTATCAGATAAGAAAGTTCAATGAACGAATCAGTCCTTTGAGGCATTCTCCCATGGTTTCATCATGCTCCTCACGGAGTAGGGTTCCACGTAAAATCCCGATGTTCTTTAATGTTTATTTCTATTTCTCTGATATTAGCTTCTGCATTCATAGTTTCTAACATGGTATCGAACAGGTTTGATTCTCGAGGAATTATTTTTTATTTTTTTTATTTTGTCGAGATTCGATTCTTAGTTAGTTCCTGAATATTTGTTCTAATTTTTATGTCCAAGTTCTAGTCGATATTCTTCTCCAGTTCCATGCATCTACGATTTTCTAAAACCCTAGTTGTTCTTGAAGGGTTTCGTTGGAAACTCTATCTCGACCAGCAAGTTCCAGCGAGTTCTGTCGTTCAGGTTCTGATGTTCAGCCATCACAACCCCAACCCAAGCAGCGAAACGAGGAGATCTTCTCCAGACTGCAGGTGGCATCAAGCCACCTTGTTCTCCAAGCCCAAGCGCAGGCTCGAGGTTCGGCGCATCTCCAGCTGCATCACAATAAGTTCCAGGCGAACCTCCCTTCCAAGGTAGCGGTGTAGCATCAGATCAAATCTCGAGCGATGGCAATGGCAACAATCCCCTCTCATACTCGCTCGCCTTGTGCTCCTCTGTATCTCCTTCGTACTTGGTGGCGCAGCAACTCAAGCGGGGACGAATCCAAAGGGGAGGCGGCGCAGATGTTTTCTCCCGTAGAGAACCCTAATTCGAGGGCGGAGACCCCAGGTGGCGATGATCCTACGCGACGCCGCTCCTCCTCTCAGGCGGTCTCTTCTCCAGATCCAGGAGGCGGCGCGCGATCTTCAGCAGGAGGCAGCGCACGGTCTTCTTCTCCAGATCCAGGTGGCAGCGCCCTCCCCATGTGTGGGATTGTGTTCTCAAGCAAGGGGTTCCCAATAGGGGGAACCCTAAATAAGTTTAGACCATGTGGGTTGTGAGTTTAAATAAAAAAGAGAGAGAAGAGGGAGCCGGGCGCAAGAAAAAAAGGGGCGCCCAAAAGAGAAAAAAATGGAGAGCAGTTCAAAAAATGGAAGGAATGTTAAAAAAGGGGGGAAGGGCCTCTTGTTGTTGCCTTGTATTTACAAAAAAGGAGATGCTGAAAAAGGAGTGGCCTGATTTGAAAAAAAATGAAAAGTCAAGAAAAAAAGGGAGAAATTTGAAAAAGGTGCGTACAAAAAAATCGTACGCTTAAAAAAGGCGGAGACGGCTATGTTAAAAGAAGAAGAAGTGGCCGGAAAAAAATTTTGCGAGAAGAAAAGCCGGAAACAAATTTGAGATCGGCTTATTGTTTTTTGTTTCCCCAACTTTATTGTCTTCTCCCAACTTGATCGATGTTTGTTATTCCGACCAGTATGGAAGAAAGGGGTATTGTGTAGAGTTACAGGTCGGATTCAAATTTTCAGATTCTCCATATTCCACAAATTTTCAGACTCTACAGTTTTTCAGATATTCAGACTCGACGTTTAGATGTTTCCGAGTCTTCAAATTGATGTGCACATGTTTGTCATTATTTTGTGTGGTCCCAATCTTTGTTTTTGATCTTAGAGTTTTCATGTGATCCATAGGGACTCCAGAATAGAGATTACATTCGCTATGTCATGTGGGCTAGGGTTTTCATATGGTGTCATTGGGACTGCAGAGAAGAGATCCCATTCTCTGAGCCAGTATGGAAGATACCCAGTTCTCCGAGGAGGAGACTTTTCATATTCCATTCTTCAGCGGTCGCAGACTCCGACGAGGATGTCTCCATAGCTTTTCTCAGTTCGACCCGTTCAGAGATGGAGCAATTGTCCACATGATGTGGCGACAAAAGTACTCCGACGAGGAGACTCGTCTTCAGTTGCAGTGACTTTGACAGGCGCAATACAGAGCACATGCTCTCCGACGAGGAGATTAAGTTTGACTCACACCCCAACCCGTTTGTTCCTCCTCACCTGCGCGGCAGGAGAAGCAACGTCCTCGACAGCAACCAACAGTTGTGTTTGCGTTGAGTTGATATTATGCGTAGTGTCATGGTGAGTTTGGGATTTCTTTCTGCTTGTCCAAACTGAGCATTGCATGCTCCAGCTTGAGAGGGAGTATTGGAGTATATGCATCATTCTTGTATAGATGGGTAAATGGATCCCTCCAGGATCCTTCCATTTACCATCTAGTGTTTAGTCTCACATCTACTAGTGGTGGGACTTGGAGGGTCTGTGGAGGCTATATAATAAGCTACAGACCTCATGTATCAGATGAGAAAGCTCAATGAACGAATATGCCCTTTGAGGTGTTCTCCTGTGGTTTAATCCAGCTCCTCATGGAGTAGGGTTCCACATAAAATCTCGTTATTTTTCAATGTTTATTTCTATTTCTCTGATATTAGCTTCGCATTCATAGTTTCTAACAGCATGAGATGAATGCGAGACATATATTTTAAACGTACTACAACTTGAAGCAGCTTCAATAAGAATGCAAGACTCTTGTTCGTACTATTCGTAATTGATGGTGCTCAATGATAAGTACAACTCATTGAGGCATGTCAGTAGATTTCCAACACATAAGGCATCTCAGGAAGAGTTGGTAGTGATGACCTTGGTGGGTTGGAACCAAGGTTCAAGAAAGTGGTATGTGTATGCGTTCGGACTGGTCACCGAATACTGATTAAGCGGTATGCGGGGGCATATGCGGGGTATATGCGGTTCTAAGCGGTTTTCTAATTTTTAATTTAAAAAAAATATCTATGAATAACATTACCACTAAAGTTATATATCTAAGTGGAGTTAAAGAATATCTAAGAAAAACGGTTCATGTTAGATGGGTGTGCATATATACTTTTAATTGCCTCATATTTATTCACAAAAAAACATTTACCATAAAAAATTTATATTATATGATTCGTAATAATGAAACTTCAATACACATATATGCACTACATGAGCAAAACCTCAATCGGCATATATAAAAAATATTCTACGATACATTGCATATACTCGTGAAAATAATACATGAGAAAAACATAAAATATTGCATATAAATAATGGTATAATGCATTGCAATTGTATAGAAATGCATGTCATATTCTAACAATTGAATGAAGAGGCAGAGTTACAGAATTAAGGACCTGAATGAAAAGATTGAAAAGTTGGAACTGCTGGAGCAGTATGCGGGGCATATGCGGGATATGCGGGGCATATGCGGGGCATATGGGGGCCGCATATGCGGGGAGGGCGCATAATGCACTGATTAAAGTAATCGGTGCGGTTTGCACGCCGCACGGGCATATGCGGCCGCATATGCGGCCCGTGCGGCCGATTTAGTGAACACTAGTTGGAACTATATTAACATGCAACACATTATCAAATGATGATAGGTATTACATTGCCTACTCTGAAGAATGCTTATAGCAGACTGAGTCACCCCAATACTTCCCAACAACTGGAGATATCAGAATCCTAGACTTCGGCCCTAGCATAATTAACTAGACTGTTGGAAAATGACCTGGTTGGGTAATTGAATTTTTCAAGATCCAATTACTGCACCATGCGATTAGTTCTACATCATTTGTGAGTGGGATTGTGGAGAGATAGTGGGACAATATAAAAAGCCCCACACCCTTGTGCTCACTGAGAGAATGAAATGGAAGAATCCGTCCTTTGAGGCATTCTCCCATGGTTTCATCCCGCTCCTCACAAGGTAAGGTTCCATGTAAAATCTAAGTGTTCTTCATATTTATTGCTCTTGATCTATTATTGCTTTCGCAATATATTTTTCCATATGGCATCGAAGTTTTTCGAAGATTTTATTTTATTCCCAAGATCAATGATTATTCATATTGTTTCGAATATAAAATTTGTTCTTGGAAGATCATGTAATGTCAGTTCATTTTTGGTGGAGAATAGTTTAATTTTGATTATTATTCATACGCTCCAGAGTTCATGTGGTACGAACTTCATGTGGGTAATTGAATTTTTCAAGATCCAATTACTGCACCATGTGATTAGTTCTACATCATTTGTGAGTGGGATTGTGGAGAGATAGTGGGACAATATAAAAAGCCCCACACCCTTGTGCTCACTGAGAGAATGAAATGGAAGAATCCGTCCTTTGAGGCATTCTCCCATGGTTTCATCCCGCTCCTCACAGGGTAAGGTTCCACGTAAAATCTAAGTGTTCTTCATATTTATTGCTCTTGATCTATTATTGCTTTCGCAATATATTTTTCCATATGGCATCGAAGTTTTTGGAAGATTTTATTTTATTCCCAAGATCAATGATTATTCATATTGTTTCGAATATAAAATTTGCTCTTGGAAGATCATGTAATGTCAGTTCATTTTTGGTGGAGAATAGTTTAATTTTGATTATTATTCATACGCTCCATAGTTCATGTGGTACGAACTTCATGTGGCACGAACTTCACGTCATGGCCAAATTCAAACAAAGCTAGGGTTTTCATAACCCTAGTTTCGAGATGTGTCATTATGCAACGTTGCCCTTACCTATATCAACCTCCCTCGATCTCCTCCATCCGCGATTGTCCCTACACTCTGCAGCTTCCCTTTGGTAGTGGCTCCATGCAAAGCTCTAAGCGCACCACGTGACGCCTTTTCCAAGCCGTGGGAGGTCCTTAAGCGCCACTCCCATCTCCAGCATACAACGAGGTCAGCTACGCCAAGCCCCAATAGCGGTCCCTGAGCGTCACTCCCATCTCTAGCATGAGGTCACCTCCGCCAAGCCCCAATAGCAAACCATCTCCTCGCAGGCAGTATTGAACCGATGCATCCAAGAATAGACTCCCCATCTCCGTAGAACCTTGGCTCCAAGCATCCTTTTCCAAAGACCGGTGGCACACCCAACTCCATGGCGGTGCCACGACAGTGCAACCTCCATCATGCCCCATCATGCAGGTGGCACCCACATTGTGAAGTTACGCATCATATTCATGCTCACCAGGACCAGGGTGAGCAGTGCCGATAGCGACGGCGACAAGTCCCCCCACTCTCATGATGACCACGCCCATAACTCTAGGCACTCGATGGCAAACCCGTATTTCCATGCATCTCCAGCATGGGCGACGTCACCAGCTCCATATTTATTGCACTAGAGATGGGCTAAAAAAGGGAAAAAGAGACGGTGGAAGAGCGATCTCAAGACCCATTGGGATATTAAACTGTATTCCAAAAAAGAGAGGAGTTTTAAAAAAAGATTTAGGAAAGGGAACGGCTTAAAAAAGGGAAAAGCTGAAAAAAGGGGGAAGATAGAGAAAAAAAAGAAAGCGTTTATAAAAAAGAGAGAGGGAGAGATGGATGACAGACCCCATTGGGCTATTCTACTATATTCCAAAAAAAGAGGAGTTCTGAAAAATAGACTGGTTTTAAAAAAGAGAACGACTTAGAAAAAGGAAAAGCTGAAAAAAAGGTGAAAGCCGGGAAAAAAAGAAAGTACCGCTTAAAACGGATGATTTGTACAAAAGAAGTAAAGAGATTACAAAAAAGAAAAAATGATGGAAGTTTTTTGTCCCCCCCCCCTCCATTTGTCCTCCCAACTTGGTCAAGTACCATCCAATTCCAACTAGTCTGGGAGAAGTGGGGTGAGAGAGTGCCGGAGACGCATATTCATGTTTTCAAATATTCTACTCAGAGACCAACTCAATGCGTGCAACAAAGACTCCAATAACCATGAACTCCAATATGAGATCCTTCTGAATTTCCTAAAAGAGAGGACCCACTTCAAAGCAAGGCCTTAAATGTCGGTTTCGGTTACCATTTCGGTATCCATCAAAACAGAATTTCGATGGAATTTCGGTGGAATTTCGACCGAAATTTTGGTCATTTCGGACATTTTTTGTACTAGGACCCCCATATTTCGGTCATTTCGGTCATTTCGGCTGAATTTCGATTTCGACTGGATATCGACATTCGACAGAAATTCGACCGAATTTCGCTGAAATTTGAGGCCATGCTTCAAAGTAACCCGCGTTCAGAGATCTACGTATAGATATTCTCGCAGCATGAAGAAACAGGTATTCGACGACATATCCCCCATAAGCTACAGCATTGCACCCCCTACAGGTTTCGACAACAGAGAGACTCTTAACATAGGCCAAACCTCCCGTTCATCCTCATCAGCATGGCATGCAAAGCACCGTCCTCAACAACAAGGGACAAAGTATGCATTGATTCGTTGTGGTTCATAGTGCCATGTATTCAAGGAGTGAGTTCATTTCTTCTTAATGTTTGTCCAAATAGAGCATTGCATGCTCCACCTTGAGGGGAAGTGTTAGAGAATAACCTAGGCGGGTAATTGGACCTTTCCAGGATCCAATTATTACTCCATGAGATGAGTTCCACATCATCTGTGAGTGGGATTGTAGTCAGTGAGGCTATAAAATAGCCCCACATCCTTGTAGTCATTGAGAGAATGAAATATAAGAATCATCCCTAGTAGGCGGTCTCCCGTGTTTTCATCTCGCTTGTCACGAAGTAAGTTTCCACGTAAAATATCTGTGTTATTCATATTTATTGCTCTTAATCTATCATCGCTTCTGCATTATGTTTTTTTCCAAATAGACGTAAAGAGAGAAGTTCGTCTAGAGGAAGCCAGTAAAGGCCATGACAAATTTACTCATCCTAGTGTATATTCTAAGGCATGATGGGCCAACCAAGTAGGACTACACACAAAAGGTGCCATAGTGCTCAGTTGGCTAGAAAGGGGCATATTGTGACCATATCTCGTATTAATATGAATGATTTGTTCAAGCGCTCCTCTCAAATGCCATCAACTTTTTTTGCTCAGCAATCTAAGATTCTAAGATCATAGTCATAACTACAACATCTACATCTTTCGCATATGTAATAAAAAGCAAGGGTCGTGTCAGATTGCCCTCACATCATTTCTATCCACTAAGAGGACAGATAGAGGCAGTGTAACCATGTCGGTATATGTTATTGCCATAATCTTGACTGGTGATGATAGTCATAACTACAACATCTACATCTTCCACATGTGTAAAAAGCAAGGGCCATGTCCGCACATCATTTTCTATCCACTAAGAGGACAAATAGAGGCATTGTAACCATATCGGTAAATGTTAGACATAATCTTGATTGCTGATGATAAAAAGGGGACGAAGAAGCGAAACAGATGCTTACACATCACTTTGTTGCTTAAGGATATGGGTCTATTGAGACATTTACTTGGGTTAGAGATCGCTCATAGCCTCAAAGGATTGGTTAAGTCACATAAGAAATGTGTTATTGATCTTTTGCAGGATAAGCATGATAAATGCCCACAACAATAACATAGCCTTCTCCCACATTAAGTAGGGCTGGTTAAATGAATTCTTTGCATACATTGAGATCTATTTTGGGCCATTATCGAACTTGGATCCAAATAATTAAATTCGGATAGTCTCCTTCCAACACTTCTTGGGGATTCCTCATCCTCTCTTGGCCTATTCAACATTCCAACTCTCATATCTTCTAACTAGTGCATCAGAACGAGTTCGATTCTCAAGGATTTTATGTTATTTGCTTTATGCTCAAGATTCGAGATTCGGTTATAGGGTTTTTCTTATGAAACCCTAATTTTTTGTCGTCATAGAGTTCTTATGCAAATCTACTATTGTTCATGTTCTCGTGAGTTTATTCGCACCTTCTCCTTGTGCAAGGCAATAACACCCTTCATCTCCTCTAGGTGATGGGTTTCCAACAGAGCCCTACTATCGTGTTCGAAGAAGGTCGAGCCATCTTGTGCGCCATCTTGCACAAGTCCTCATCTCCTCGAGCGAACCTCGTGGAGGCGGCGACCCCTCTGCATGAAAAGCTTGCACAACGACGACGATGGGTTCCTTTCCAGGAACCCTAATCCAGGTGTCGCCCGCACCTTCAAACAGCAGTTCCAGGCAGCGACGCCAGGGCACCATCCTCCCCCTTGGCGACGGCGACGCACCTCCGCCTTGCAATCCCTAGGTTCCAAGCGATTTATCCTTTCCTCGCTTTTCTCGCGTTGGCGTGCGCCTCTTGTTCAACCCATCAATGGCAATGGGTGCAAGCAGCCCAGGCGACGGCGATCCCGTGACGACCACGCCCTCCTTCCTTCAGGCAGTTGTGATGCTGCTCCTCTCAAGCGATGATGCCGCTCATCCTCGCGGTTTTCGCAGGCGGCACTGGTCCAGCAGAGGGTTCCCATCGTGGGACCCTAACATCCTTGGTCGAGAGATGGGTTCTCAGGGGGAACCCTAAATCGTTTTTCGATGAGATTTGGCCCAATAGGCCCGTTGCTTCTAGGGGTGTACACGGATCGGATAAAATCCGTAATCCGATGCTATTGGATTAGATTGGTTTGGTTTTATCATTCTAATGGATAGGATTAAATCGGAGTTTTTGAAATCCATTAAAGTATAGATTGGATTAAATCGGATCTTTACTAAAATCTAATCCGATCTGATCCGTTAACATACACGCGCACATGTAGATACATACATAAATATTCATACAAACTTATATACACACTTATGGAAAACGTATTATAAGTGAGGGTTCTCAGGGGGGACCCTAAATCGTTTTTCGATGAGATTTGGCCCAATAGGCCCGTTGCTTCTAGGGGTGTACACAGATCGGATAAAATCCGTAATCCGATCCAATCCGATGCTACTGGATTAGATTGGTTTGGTTTTATCATTCTAATGGATAGGATTGGATCGGAGTTTTTGAAATCCATTAAAGTATTGATTGGATTAAATCGGATCTTTACTAAAATATGATCCGATCTGATCCGTTAACATACACGCGCACATGTAGATACATACATAAATATTCATACAAACTTATATACACACTTATGGAAAATGTATTATAAGTGACAGCTATTCCCAACAGCTAACTAATGATTAATTCATGATTTTTTTTCTGACGGACTAATCGTTAACAATGAAAAACAACTTAGCATTTCAATAGTCAGGAAAAGTCGCACGGCAACCAATTCTCTTTTCCCTCCAGTGTCATTTCCCTCCGCTTAAAATCACAGCAATCTTTTGGAAAAACCCCCAAATTCCTTCTCTATCTCCACCTAAAATCACAACCTCCCCCTCTCACCTCTCTCTGTACCCTGCTACCCCCAACCCCTTCCCCCGTACACTTGAACGAGGCATGCTCCCCCCTCCCTATACCCTACCTCCCCTGTCGTACATACCCATGTGCACTTGGACGAGGCATGCACCACCCTCGCGTACCCTACCCCCCCTATGTTTGCTTGGACGAAGCATGCACCGCCCATGTTGTACCCTACCGCCCCCGACCTCCTTCCACCGTGCGCCTCGACAAGGCAGTGGGCCATAACTTCTACGATGCTATGGAGGAGCTCGAACGCGCCGCCCATAACCCCTCCGATGTGCTTGGCAGGATGGTGGAAGAGTTCTCTGAGAGAGACCCCTAGGTGGTTCTCGTCTACTTCGCCCAGATGGTATATTTACGGTTTAAAAATAACAGTTTTATTTAGTAAAGGAGAATAATCTTCTTAATCATCTATGGCATATATGTGTGTACAGACTTTTCATGGGTCTCTTATAGATGATCGTTATTTCTTTCATGTTATTTTATCATATCAAATTTTTTCAGTTCGCGAAATTACTTGTCATATTTATGCAGAAGTTATACAAGACACATTGGTTAAAATCGAACCCATTGCCTTCACGCCTATCATTGAAGCATGGGTTATTGTGGATGTGCCTCCTTATTGAGTGGCCTATCTACATTAATATTCTCTCCAAGCATAAGACCTATATGGATTTGTTTTAAGTATCTTCTTATCAATTTCAATGATCAGTGCTTGATGCTTTTGATTTGCTAGCAAAATGTTGGTTGACTCAGTTTGGAAGAGTTAAGTTGAGTTATATATAAATGTCGTTTTTTCATCTGTGATGACCGCCGATGGACTGAGTTAAAATGATGTTGATTGTCCTAAAGTTGATGCATATCTTATTTTTTATTGGTTTCAATCCAAATGAGACTATGTTTTTAACATATGCATCATCATCACACCTCGATGAACACACCAATAATGTGTTAGTCTCCTACATCAAACTCTCCCATCGTTAGTTGTCGTTCTTATAAGCATCTCTATTTTGTTGATTGTATATTTTCATTGTTTGTTAAATTCATTATTGCGATAAATATAATCATATGATCTTGTATTGTTTGATAAGTTGTCCTTGTATCCTTATTTGTTAATTTGTATTGTTCTTATTTGAATCATTCGAAGGAAATCAATTACAAAAAACTTGTGCATTATTTATTAAAAAAACTTAAATTTCAAATTCAATATAATCCTTTAGTTTGGTTGTGTGGTCTTCAACTTTTTATAATGGATTCAAGGAATTCTTCATCTTTCATTTGATTGTGTGTTTTTTTTCTTTTCATTTCTTTACATCTATTCATATTCTCGATTTTTAAGTCATTATTTGAATGTTCGAGGGCTAGTGTGATGTAAAGTATAAGCGTGCAAGAGTAGACTATTGAGCGGGAAAATGTAAGTGTAAAAATCTGAATCAATCCGATCCAATCCATAATCTGATGGATTGGATCGGATTGGATTTGAATATTTGATGGATTGGATTGGATTCCAAAAAATAAAAATCCATTAAGGTTGAATTGGACACAGATTAAGCTAAACTATAAATCATCCGATCCATGTGCACCCCTAGTTGTTGCAACCTAAAAACAGAGAGCGTGAGAGGTTTGGGCCAGAATTGGGCCAAACAAATTTCAAAAGAAAAAAATGATTTGAAAAAAAAAGTGAAAAGCTGGAAAAAATGAACGGTTTTAAAAAAATGCATATACGCGGGAAAAAAATGAGACGGCTAAAAAATAGCCAAAAAAAGGGAAAGAAAAGCCGTAAAAAAGAATTGGAATGGCTCATTTAGTAAAAAAGGGAAAAGCTGAGAAAAAAACGATGACGGTTTTTTTATTTTTGTTTCTCCCCATTTTCTTGTCTTCTCCCAACATTGCCGACATCATTGTTTTCCAATAAGTATGGGAGAAAGTGAGAATATTGAGTAGAGTTCTACAAGTCCGTTTCATATTCAGGTTATCCGGTATCCAAGCCAACCAGATTTCAGACTCTACAAAGTGTTCAGATTCAGACTCGATATTCAGATTGGTTCTGAGTCATCAGTTTGATGCGTACATGTATGCGATCATCATTTGTGTGGTCCTCATCTTTGTTTTTTTGTCTCTATGTTTTCATGTAATCCATAGGGATTCCAGAGTAGAGATCCCATTCTCTATGTCATTGTGGGCTAGGGTTTCATGTGGTTTCATAGGGACTTTAGAGTAGAGATTCCATTCTCTGAGCCAGTATGGGAGAGACCCAATTCTCCGACGATGAGACTTTTCAGACTCCATTCTCCAGCGATTGTGGACTCCGACGAAGATGTTTTCCACAGCTTTTTTCAATTCGGCTATTCAGAGATGGAGCAATTGTTCACATGATATAGTCTTCTACATGTGGAGAGCCAGAGTATTTCGACGAGGAGACTCTTTTCAGTATCAGTGACTCTGATAGGTGCAATACAGAGCACATGTTCTCCGACGAGGAGACCCAGTTCGACTCACACTCAGCTCGTTTGTTACTCCTCATCTGTACGGCATGAGAAGAAACGTCCTCGACAGCAACCGACAGTTGTGTATGCGTTGAGTTGATATTATCTGTAGTATCTTGTATTGTGAGTTTGAGTGATTCCTTTCTGTGTTCAAGCTGAGCATTGCATGCTCCAGCTTGCGGGAAAGTGGTGGAGTATATACGTTACTCTTGTGTAGATGGGTGATTGAATCCCTCCAGGATCCAATTACCACATCCAATGGTTTAGTCCCACATCTACTATCTGTGGGACTTGGAGGCTCAATGGAGTGCTATATAAGAAGCCCCAGACCCATTGTATCAGACGAGAAAGTTGAATGCAACATCAACCTTTTGAGGCATTCTTCAATGGTCTAATCTCGCTCCTTAGGGAGTAGGGTTCCACGTAAAAATCCCGAAGTTCTTCATATTCTTATTCTTTTTCTCTGATTACGCTTCCGCGTTCTAATTTTCTAACAGTATGACTCATCAGATTGGTACCTTTGTAATTCAAATAATTTTGAATGTCTCATTTATTCTTGTAAAGAGGTACCATTATATTTTTCCTCCATTCTTCAAGCATTTTCTTGTTCCGTGAAATAGTATTAATTAAATTTGTTAGTCAAGCCAAGCCACGATTCACATGGAACTCTCCATACTTCTATAGTAATGCTATCGTGTCCCACAACTTTCCCATGTTTAATTACCTTCAAAGCCTCCTCTATTCCCTTCATGTGTATTCGCATATAGATGGCACAATTCGAGTAGCTTTCATTACTAGTTAAATCTCCCAAAGTGATCTTTTTGTTCCCTTGCCTAAAGAAAAGCTTATGGAAATACTACTTCCATCTAGTCTCTATATCCTTCTGAGGAACAAGCACATGTCCTTCCCCATTCTTAATGTATCTCATTTGAGGGAGGTCTTTGGTCTTTTTTCTATTTATTTAGCCCATCTGAATATATCGTTTTGGCCCTCCAGAGAATCGAGTTGTTTGTATAAAACTTAATAGGCTTTTATCTTAGCTTCACTTACAGTCTTTTTTACTTACCTTCATCGCTATTTTGTAGTTTGTGACATTTTCCTCTATTTTGTAAAGCAAGCTCTATTAATTTTATGCTTCTCTTGCACTCCTTCACTCTACCACCACCTTTTGGCATGGAACTCCTCCTTTAGACTTGCCTAACATCTCTTTGGCTACCCTTCGGATAAAAGATGCTACCTCTTCCCACATCTCGTTTGAAGCATGATAATTTCCAAACTAGCTCAAATTCCTATGAATCCTAAGACTCGTTTAGATAAGGGGAAAATTTGGTAGATGAAGGGTTGGTATCATTAGTTGTTGAGAAAGTTCCTCTATCTCATAATCACTAGACCGGACATCTTTGTTGTGGTAGGAAACTCAGTCGATTCACGAGGAGGCCTATATATGTCCATTGGAATGTAACCATGATGAACTTGAAGTGCATCATGTGATCCTGAAAAATGGCTACTCTTAACAGCAGGAACTTTACTGAATTTCTCTGGATATTATTATGATGCAGATTATGTCGAACACCTTACTGACTAAATGTCCACTACTAATTTTTGCACTTACTTTTCGGGAATTTTTGTCATCTGGAGGAGTAAAAATATGCGATGATAGTCCCGTTCAAGAGTGAAGACCTAATACAAGACGACGGCCTATACAACTACAGATGACATCGAGTCAAGTTAATCCTCATCTTTCATCAAACAAGTGATGGAGCTAAGATGTGATAACTCCAGTCATGCATATACCAAACAATCCCACTAAATATGTAGAGGTTGTTACCATTTCATGAAGGATCTCATCGAACAAGGACTACAACAAACTTCCATTGTTTCTTGTATAGTCTGCAGATTATATCACAAATATATCCACTAAGGCATTCTCTAGGGTTCCTTCTAAGCAATGTTGTCACAAGTTGAGTATGTTGGATATATATGATACAAGAGATAGGTTAGGATTGTGTAAGTAACCATCTCGATTTCTTTCATACAATACAACAACAATGACAAATTGCATCTATACCCATTTATCTCATTTCGCTTGTCTCCAACAAACCCTAATTTATAGGTATCACTATATGCGGCCTTCCCCTCATTATATGTCATCACCGATACCACCTCCACCTTATTTTGCATGCATCAACATGCACCCCACATGCTCAACAATCTCTTAAATGATATTCTCTGTACACTGGCCCAACGCATTACATGTACACCCAATGTCATTCCGTGCAGGCATCCATTCTTAAAGTGTGCCAATGCATCGAAGCCTTCATCATTAATCATTGTATCGGATACTTGTGATGTGCTAGACGTGTAGTACGAGTCTCCATGCATCCACAACATAATATTACATGCCTACATATATATACACACACTTAAAATTTCCTTGACAATTACCTAAAAACAAAATTGCTTGACTTCCTTTCCTAGTCACTATTTGTTTCCCTTTCAATAGTCAAAGAAAAATCTTAACATATATTAAGGCCCTAGTTTATCGAAAGCTTATGCGGCGTGGTTATCTTCCCTCCTCGTACAGCATCTCTGATAAAGTGACAATCAATCTCAATATGTTTTGTCCTCTCATGGAACACAGGATTGGTAGCAATGTAGGTAGCTGATTTGTTGTCACAGTACAAGGGAATAGTAGTGGATGTAACAGCATTTAGTTCTTGTAGAAAAGTGAGCAGCCACGTGATCTCACATATAGCCTGAGCCATTGCTCTATATTCTGCTTCAGCACTAGATCTTGAAACGACTTCTTGTTTCTTGCTCCTCCAACTAACCAGGTTTCCTCCTACCATCATGGCATATCCAGTTGTAGATCGACGGTCTTCAGGAGAGCTTGCATAATCGGCGTCAGCATATGCAGTGAGATTTGTGTGACCATTTGCCCCATAGAAGATTCCTCGTCCTGGCGAGTCTTTTAGGTAGCAAAGGATTTGAAGAACATCTTGCCAATGGTTGTAGCATGGTTTCTCCATATATTGGCTGGCTCTGCTTACAGCATAGGATATATCAGGTCTAGTAACTGTAAGATATAGAAGTTTGCCAACCAGGCTCCTATATCGTGTAGTGTCTTCAAGAGAGGATCATTGGATGCAGAATGTTTTCTAGGCTCTGCTGGAATTCCTGAGGGTTTGCACCCAAGTAGTCCTGCCTCAGTTAGTATGTCAAGGCAGTATTTCCTCTGCGACATATGTAAGCCTTTCTTAGTACATAGAGCTTCTATGCCTAGAAAATAGCGAAGTTGTCCAAGATCCTTGGTGAAAAATAATTTTTGCAAGAAAGCCTTGATTTCTAGTATCCCTTGGTCATCATCTCTAGTAATAATCATGTCATCTACATATATAGCAAGAATTACAGTACCAATCTGCCGTCTCCTGACAAAAACCGAATAATCAGACGTAGTCCTCTGGAAGTACATGGTGCCAATCTCTGTACTCAGTCTATCAAACCAAGCTCTTGGACTCTGCTTTAGTCCTTATATGGCTTTGTGAAGTCGGCATACATACTCCCCCTCGACTTCGTAACCTGGGGGTTGTATCATGTAGACTTCTTCGTCAAGCTCTCCATATAGAAATGCATTCTTGACATCTAACTGAAACATAGGCTAGCCTTTGTTCACAGCCACGAAGATGATAGTTCGTATGTATCCCATTCTAGCCACAGGGGAGAATGATTCGAAGTAGTCTACCCCGTATGTTTGAGTAAAGCCTTTTGCTACAAGTCTTGCCTTTAAACGATCAATAGAACCGTCAGGGGACTGCTTTGTAGTGAAGATCCAGCGACATGCAACTGGTTTACATCCAGGAGGGCATTTGACAAGGTCCCGTGTTTTTCTAGACAGTAATGCTTCCGATTCTTCATTCATTGCCATTCTCCATCCCTCATCTTGTAGTGCACTATGATGATCTGGGAACAGAAATAGCCATTATAGCATAAGCATATCTTTTGTCAGAGCAAGATAACCCATTAGTAGAGGTGAAATCAGGTATTGGATGAAGTGTACATTGCCTCTTCGTTCTGCGTAGAGCGATCGGAAGCTCCTGAGGACTATCCGGGGTAGTATTGGTGGGAGCACTCGAGGATGGCACAGTTTCCTGCAACAGTGGAATAGGTAAAGGAACAGGATTAGACACAGTTGTTCTTTTATACACAATTGGTGGAGGAGGAAAATGAAGGGGAATATCGGACACTGTCTGAGTAAAGAAGTTGTTTTGTTCAAAGAAGGTGACATCAAGAGAAACGTAATAACGATGTCCTGTAGGATCATAACATATGTATCCTTTTTGAGTTTGAGAATACCCTAGAAAAACACAATTGATGGCGCGAGCAGATAATTTGTCAGTGGTATGAAAATTATGGACAAAGGCTGTGTATCCAAAAATTCGTAGGAGCAGAGGGAAAGGTTTCTTCTTGAGATATAGCAAGTTGAAAGGAGTGGAGCCATGTAGAGAAGCAGAGGGGACCATGTTTATAAGATGAACAGCAGTAAGAATAGCATTGCCCCAATATATCTTGGGAACATTCATATGGGTGAGTAAGGATCGAGCAATATCAAGAAGGTGTCTCAGTTTTCTTTCAGCAACCCCATTTTGTTGGGATGTATATGAGCAAGAAGTTTGATGTACGGTACCCTGGGAGGCAAAAAAGGTTATCAAGTCATTCTGAGTAAATTTCAGAGCATTATCAGAACGAAAGATTTTAATAGTAGTGGAGAAAAAAATTTTGACATAATGAAAGAAATCCTTGACAACGATATTAATTTCGGAACGTTCTCTTAACAAGAAAACCCAAGATAAGTGTAGAAATAGTTGTTATTATTATGTTATGTACCTCTTTGTTATTTCTTTGTTTTCTATGGACTACTTTGTACTTTACCCTTAAGGTCTCTCCCTAGATAAGAGAGCCTAGGGTTTCTCTTAATAATCAGTCTCAGTTTTTCTCCCAACATGGTATCAGAGCCCAAACCCTAGGGCTTGCCCTCTCCCCACCCGCCGCCTTCTCTCCTCTTCATTTTTCTCCCGCCGACGCCGCCGCCTCTCCGGGCGCACCTCCGCCTCCCGAGCGCCCTCCGCCTCCCGCCGCCTCCCCGGGTTCCCGCCGCCTCCTCGGACTCTACCGCTTCCCGCCTCCCCGGGCTCCACCGCCTCCCGCCTCCACGGGTCCCGCCGCCTCCCCGGGTCCCGCTGCCTTCTCGGGACCCCACCGTCTCCTCGGGTCCCACCGCCACTCCTCCTTGCATTGCCGGTCCCCTTGGTGCGGGGAGGAGCCTCCAGTCTCGCTGGTCGTCCATTGTCCCGGCGTGCCCTAGCCGTCCCCTCTAGATATATGGATTTGGGTGCGTAACGTCTACATACGCACTCGAATCCTATGCAGTCAGTGTAGACATTTGTCATCTTGTCTACAAACCTTAGATCTTCTCTCGTGGCGATATGTCATAATCAAAGGTTGATATGTCGTCCGTAGGCGCGTTCAAAGGTCCAGCGCCAATAGTCAAAATGGACGGGTCGAACTATGAGCTCTGGGCGATGCAGTTCATGAGTCTCATGAAGTCGAATGGTAAGAAGCACATTCTTACCGAGGATGAGCCCGCAGAGAAGACAGGGATATATGCCTCATGAGAGGCTGATGATTCATACGTCAAGGTCTGGTTGTCAGGAACTCTATCGATGGAGATTGTCAATGATGTCCTCCATCAACCCACTGCCAAGGCGATGTGGGATATCCTAGCTGCTACATATTCGCAGGTGCGAAATGAGACCAAGATGTTACAGCTTCAGCATGATATATTCACGATGAAGCAGAACGGTCGACCTCTTCACTCCTTATACACATCCCTGAGGGGGATGTTTGAGAAGTTATACAGTACTATCCCACTCACAGCAACTCCTGAGCAGCAGAAGACATTTCGGAATGCCACCATGGTGGGTGTTCTACTTGCAGCCCTTGACCCTGAATATGATGCCGCCCGTTCTCAGATCTTAGTCGATGCAGTTATTCCCCCAGTGGAGGATGTTTACAGGAGACTCAGTCGCCTTACAGTTGCTTCCAGTTCTTCTACTCCACCCCCATCGGCGATTGCAGTTTCGCGTGGGAGAGGTGGCCCGTCTTCAGGTCGTGGACGTGGGCGTGGACGTGGACCCCAGGGAAGGGGTAGTCGCTTTAGTCAGCCATGTTCCTATTGTCACCGCACAGTACATTCGGAGGAGACATGCCATTCTAAGCATGGGTTCCCAGCATCGGCATGTGTTACAGAGGACTCTCAGCCCCCGTTGACATCTACTGCAGATAATCGTTTTGAGGAACTTGTGGCACGTCTCCAAGATATTATGCCACAATCATCTGGTGATTCGTCTGGTGGACCTTCATATGTTGCTGCTACAGCCTCCGCCAGTTCCTCTGTTGCTGCTAGTACCTCAGGTAGATCAACTGCATTTACATCGTCTCATGATATCTCTGATTGAGTTATAGATTCGGGAGCCACACACCATCTCTGCCGAGATAGAGACAGACTAGAGTCCTAGAGGGACATTCCTCACGGTCGCTCAGTGCAGATCGCAGATGGTACTCAATCCCCCCTTGTTGGATAGGGGGAGGTCTTCCTATCCTCCACTATGCATCTACAGAATGTCCTACATGCTCCTGAGTTCTCGATGAATCTGTTATCTATTAGTCAGATTACGAAGGATTTGCATTGTCGTGCTATTTTTGACCCGTCTTTTCTTATTTTTTAGGACATACTAACGGGCAGGGTGATTGGATGTGGCTCTGAGCAGAATGATCTGTATCGGCTGGTTCGGAATTCCTATGCTGGCGTCTCCTCTCATTCTGCCGGACCAGTTTCTCCGTACATCTGGCATCTACGTTTTGGTCTCCTTCCGCTCCAGAAAATGCGCCATCTTCTGCCTCAGATCTCTCCTAGTTCGTCCTTTCACTGTGAAGCATGTCAGTTGGGAAAGCATCATCGGTCGAGCTTTCCTAGTCGTCAAAGTCAGAGCAGTAGCTCCCCATTCGAGTTGTTTCATATAAATATATGGGGTCCGAGTCGTGTACCCGATCATCAGGGGCACAGATTTTATCTTGTGGTAGTAGATGATTTCTCTCGTGTATCTTGGGTCTTTCTTTTGAAAAATAAATCTGAAGCAGGAGATGTGATCAAGAATTTAATTAATGAAGTGCACAATGTTTTCTCTTCTACCGTCAAATATGTTCGTACGGATAATGCCCTAGAATTTTGCACACGGTCACTTTCTCAATTTCTTTCATCAAAGGGCATTATTCACCAAACCACTTGTGCGTATACATCTCAGCAGAATGGTGTGGCGGAACGAAAGCATCGCCATCTCCTGGATATTACTCGAACCCTGTTGATTCAGAGTTGTGCTCCTATTTCTTTCTGGGGGGATGCTGTTCTTACCGCATGTTATCTGGTCAATCGAATGCCATCCTCTGTTCTTGGTGAGAAGATACCCCTTTCTCTCATTTTTTCCTGACAAGGAATTATTCTCACTGACTCCACGTGTCTTTGGTACCGTGGCATTTGTTCATCTTCTATCTCCTGGACTTGACAAACTCTCTCCTAGAGCGGTCAAGTGTGTCTTTGTTGGTTATTCCAGGACTCAGAAGGGCTACCGGTGTTATGATCCTATAAGTAAGAAATACTTCGTGAGTGCTGATGTCACTTTCTTTGAGTCTGTTATGTATTTTTCTCCTGCAGGTGACAGACTGGTACCATCCACTACCAATGATGATGTCTATATTCCTCCACCACCTACTTGGAGTTCACCTGAGTCTCCTCCTGTTCCTGCCTCCACATCAACTCCACCACCACCACCTCCTCCTCCACCTCTTCCACGACCTCCCATTTCACCTCTACCAAAATTCTATACGTGTCGGTCAGGTCCTGCTCAGGCTACACGTCAGTCACCCATCACGCCTCAGGTATGTTCAGATGGCATTACTACTGACGGGTCAGATTTGGTACCTATGCAGGATTCTTCAGTGCAGGAAGACACTAGACCATCCAGTGCAGCAGAAGATGATCTTGATATTCCGATTGCTATTCGGAAGCAGAAGCGGATGCGGATGTGTACCTCTTATCCATTTGCTTCACAGGTTTCGTTTCACCGTCTCACCGGTGACTTTCAGAATTTGTTGCAGCATTGTCTTCCGTGGATATATCACAGACCTACCAGGAGGCTTTGAAGAGTGATTGCTGGAGATTAGCTATGGAAGATGAGATGCGTGCATTGCAGTCTCGTGGCACATGGTCTTTGGTTCCTGCTCCTCCTGATGCATCTATTGTGAGATGTAAGTGTGTCTTCACAGTTAAATATCATGCAGACGGCAGTTTGGATCGATACAAAGCATGTTTAGTCGCGCGTGGTTTTACACAAACATATGGCGTAGACTACATGGATACTTTCTCTCCAGTGGCTAGACATTCTACCCTTCGCATTCTCTTATCGGTGGTTGTGGTTCGTGAATGGAGTATATCTCAACTGGATGTCAAGAATGCATTCTTGTATGGGGATCTACATGAGGAAGTCTACATGCAGCAGCCACCTGGGTTTACTGCTGAGAGGGAGAAGCATGTGGTGTGTAGACTTCACAAGGCAATTTATGGCCTCATACAGAGTCCAAAAGCATGGTTCCAGAAGCTTTCCAACCTTATTAAGCAACAGGGATTCAAGAGGTCAAATGCAGATCACTCATTGTTTGTCCAGAAGTCATCGGCAGGTACGGTTGTTATCATGGTCTATGTTGATGACATTCTAGTTACAGGAGATGATACTCAGGGCATAGAAAGGGCGAAGGCGTTCCTAGGCCATCAGTTTGTTAAGGATCATGGAACCCTAAGATATTTTCTGGGGTTGGAATTTACCAGGAATGCACAGGGCTTGGTGATGACCCAACGGAAGTACATTACAGACTTCTTGATTGAGACAGGCATGGATGGATGCAAACCATCAAGTATTCACATGGATCCTAGCATGAAGTTGTATGATGGTGATACTGTTGAAGTGGATAAAAGGAGATATAGAGAAATGGTGGGTAAGCTCCTTTATATTACCATAACTCGACCTGATATTGCATTTGCAGTAAGCAGGGTGAGTCAATTTATGGAGCAGCCAAGACAAGTTCATATGGATGTTATATACATGATACTGAGGTATCTGAAGTCTTCTCCAGGTTCAGGGTTGCTGTTCAGGAAGGGCACAGATTTGTCTATCTCGGCGTGTGCAGACGTCGATTATGCAGGATGCCCTAAGGATCGAAAATCAACCTCAGGATTTGCAGTTTTTGTTGAAAGCTCTCTGGTTTCTTGGAAAAGCAAGAAACAAACGGTTGTGGCAAGGTCCAGTGCTGAATTCGAATATAGGGCCATGGCTCAAGCCAGCACGGAAATGATGTGGGTTCGATCCGTACTAGAAGATCTACATGTAGATGTGCCTCTACCCATGAAGCTTCAGTGTGACAATCAGGCAGCCTTGTTCATTGCCACAATCCAGCTTTTCATGAAAGAACCAAGCATATTGAAGTTGACTGCCATTACACTAGAGACTTGATCCAGAGAGGATTGATATCTACTACGCATGTGAGCTCAGGAGATCAAACTGCGGATGTATTCACCAAGCTGTTGCTCAGAGGACCTTTTCAGAGATGTTCATCCAAGTTGAGCATGATAGACATCTATGCTCCACCTTGAGGGGGAGTGTAGAGATAGTTGTTATTATTATGTTATGTACCTCTTCGTTATTTCTTTGTTTTCTATGGACTACTTTGTACTTTACCCTTAAGGTCTCTCCCTATATAAGAGAGCCTAGGGTTTCTCTTAATAATTAGTCTCAGTTTTTTTCCCAACAATAAGCGGTTGTAGTCATCCACAAAAACAGCAAAGTATTTATGACCACTAATAGTTCTGATCGGACAGAGTCCCCAAATATCACAATAAATTAGGAAGAAAGGAGTAGTGCGATGAGGCTCAGTTCTAGCAGGAAAGGAAACTCTATGATGTTTTCCGAACTGATATGCTTCACACTCAAAGGGTTTTAGCTTAGATTGTTCAGGGAACATCATAGAGAGAGCTTTGGCAGAAGGATGTCCCAGACAAAGATGTCATAGAAGGGGATCTTCAAAGATGGAGGTAGCGCCAGCAAAGTTGGAAGTAGACGGGCTGTTGAGGTAATATAGGCCATTCCTCTCATTTCCCCCACCAAAAATCTGCCTCGTCCGGATGTCCTGAAAATAGCAGCAGAATTCATCAAAAATAACACGACAATGTAGCTCACGACATAGCTTCTGAATAGATAAAAGACTGAGTGGGAAAGCAGGAGAACAATGCACATCTGTCAGTCAAAGTTTGTTGGAGAAGTCAATAGTTCCAACAACAGTAACGGGAGAATGATCCCCATTGGCAACACGAACACTCTTTACAGAGGTGGAGGGTTGAGATGAGGTGAGTAGACTTGCATCTCCCGTTAGATGAGTGGAAGCACCAGAATCAATAATCCATGCATGTTTGGTCACAGAGACTGAGTTGGCTACTGTACCTGAGGTAGTGGCAAGGCTAGCATTAGCAGCAATAGCAGCAGATGCGGTCGTGTCTTTGGTTGAGGGAGCCAAATCATTTAGAAGGTGTATCACGATCAGAGTAGTTGTCACAGACGAGTATATTCAGAAGCAGTGAATGGAGTCTGTTGTCCATATGTACTCTGAGTAGTTGTATCATTGTTCGTATCATGTGATTCGTCGTCATAAGTGTTATGAGCACTTGGTTGCTTGCCAAATGTTGCCCAGCAACGCTCAGAAGGATGATTCATGCGACTACAATATACGCATGCAGGATAACGACCGGTAGAGAAATCATGACCACGGCCTCGTCCAAGGTCACGTCCACGACCAGAGTCACGTGGCGGCCACGACCTCGGCCTCCAGGATAAGGTTGTCGTCCTCTGTACCCAGATGAATAGTGGGATGTTGTCTCTGTAGAAGAATGAACCAGAGAATTTTAAACTGGAGCCTCCAATTCTTGTAGTCGACCGAATATGGCTTCGATCGTAGGCAATTTATCTGCCATAAAAAGTTGATCTTTTGCAATTTTGTACTACGGATGAAGCCCTGAGAGGAACCTGTAGACCTGCCACTCAGCACGTTCTCCTATTTGTTTATCACAGCATGCAGGTTGAAAGATAAGAAGTTCTTCAAACAGGCTTGTGCGTGTCCGGTAGTATTCAGTTAGACTGGTCTCTTCTTGATTAGTAGACCAGATTCTTGTGTATATATCAGAAAGACGAGACTTGGTTGTTTTCTGGGAATATGTGTGCTTAAGATTTTCCCACATGGCTTTAGCAGTATCTTTATATAAGAGATTTGCAGCAATATTTAGATCTACACTATTTGTCATCCAAGTAATTACCTGGCAATTGTCGACAAACCAGGCTTCATAATCTGCATCAGTGGTAGCAGGAGGAGTCTTTGTGAGGATGGCACTTTTTCGTTGGCCACCAATAAATATGTTGAAGGATCGAGACCATAGAACATAGTTTTCGGAGCCTTTCAACTTGATAGATGTGTCTTGTACCATCAGAGAAGGAGGATACATAGGCTTGGTCTCGGTGGACGTCATGATAGCGTCTCTAGGTCAAGAAAAAGTGACCTAGATGAAGTTGTAGTTGATATGTAGAACCTCCTTTAGTTGCACATATTTGGAGAGTTGTGGAGGCTCAACGCCCTAAACCGAAGTCGAACAAGGGGCCTAAGGCAGCAGCGACAGAAGCCTAGGGCCACAGGGAGGTTACGGCAGAACGCAGGGGGCGCAGGGGCGTGCAGGGGCGCGAGGGGCGCGCAGGTGTGCGAGGGGCGCGAGGGGTGCGAGGGGCACGGGGGGGCGCGAGAGGCGGAGGAGCGCGAGGGGCGCAAGGGGCCTAGGGCATAGTGCCCAAGGCGCGGGGACGCACGCCTAGCGTGGGGCAGCTTCTGTTGGGCGTCGTAGAGGGGGGGAGGGAGGGAGAAGGGTCGGGCGGTGGCGGAGGAATATTAGATCAGAACACCGGTCTAGGACCACTGCTCTGATACCATGTGGAGAAAAGAAGAGAAGAATATGTGTTTATTCTGTGAGGTCTAGGGTGCTCAGAGAACTTACATAAATACCCCTGTGGGGTTATAATGAAAAATAAGGAAACAGTGATAATAAAGAAACAGTGATAAATAAAGAAACAACAATATACGCTAATCTCTAACAAAATTCAATTACTTTTTTGTTTCATTATGATAGTATATAAAATGTACAAATCAAAGTAAATACATAAGAATATATGTATAAAAAATGGTTTATATATTTAAAATAATTTAAAAATTTCAAAAACAACTAAAGACCGATTAAATCTGATTAGTTGTCCGACTATCGATTAATCCTTAGTCAGTGACCCAACCGACTGACTATCGACTTCTGCAACTTTGTACATAGCATAGTTTAAGCAAACTCACTTAAAATCTTTACCGAACTATGATCAGTCATCATATTAAAAAATAAATGTATTCCCAAGCTTAATGCACGAAAACAATGAGGGATTACCTCAAGGAGTACTAAAAATGATGCTAACAGTCGCTGGACTTCTGCAGGTAATAAAAACTTAAAGATGAAACCCATTTCTTTGAAATCCAACTATCGTAATGCATATAAAAATGAAAAATGAGATAGCCAAAGTAATGAGAAAATGATAAGTCGGTTATCACTGTGAATCTATAAGGCCTATATGGTAATTGGGTAGGGTCAGGTTAGAATAACATGTTGTGAATAGTAGTTGTTTGTATGGTTAGGAAGATTGGAGAGGGTTGGAACGAGGAATGTGATGTGATGTCACATTGGTTTGTGATGGAATTCCAACTCAGGAACGCAGATAGGTAAACCAGGTTACCCTAGGGTAACTTGGTAACCAAATAAGCCCATAGTGTTTCCTTTCCTACTACTAGTCTGGAACCTTCATCCTCACCTCCTGTCCACCAATTTGATATAGTTTCCTAACAGTCCGGAATCCAAGGATTCTATTGTGCCCTATTGCCATATAGAATGAATTCTTCTAGATACGCATCCCATCCTCAATGAAAAGATCACCCTTTCCTGATTGGCGGTCCACGTTCCATGGGAAGCTTCTCCCATTATCAACTATGCTCCCTTCGCCCTGTAGGCAGATAGCCTTTCTTTATCTTTTTATGGAAAGCATGGCAGAAGGATTTGCATGCCCTACTATATAATAAATAATCAAAGGTCAAAGGGAAAGATTTCAGCTTTCAATGGCTCGACATCAGGCGAGGAAGAGGTGGCATGTCCGCCCCGATAAGGAAAGGGAAGGATCCTCTACATCATGAGGCCTACTCGCCAAACCAAGCCCGCCGTGATTCCCCTTCCAAACCACCAAACCTTACATCTTTTTGGGATTCTTGATTTGGCATGCTTCTAGGATTTTCAATCCAGTTCGTGGATTTCTGACTTGATTGCCATTTTCTCTTTTCGAAGTCGTAATGGAATCTGATCTAGGAACCAGCTCTGATTATCATCCCCGGTGACCTGTTATTAGAGCAAACTGTTGCTTCTTCTATAGTAAGTCCCGAGCAGGAATCACTGCTTAAACTAGACTAGAGAGATGTATTCCCATGGCTATTTGACAATCCACCCGCAGCAAGCAAGTCTATACGCTGGACCAGAACCTCCCCCTGCAAGTTCACTTAGCAATGACATTGACCACTACTAACTTACATTATGCGCTATTTCGTTATTTGAGTGGGTGGTTGACTCTAACATTTCTAATTATCAACGAGACTACAGAGTACAAATAAACATATGAACCTGCGCAGCAGGTACTAGTCTCTAGAGTCGCTTGCTTCCGTCACAGGAACCCCTCTTGCCAATGGCCCTCTCCCACCTTTGACTATAGGACCAGTTGAGTAGCAGCAATGGGAAATCCCTAGGTTCTGATGTCGTGGTACCACTCCACAGGCCTTTTCCTCAATGCACACCTACTTTGTCCATGGTGCATGCTTGCCTGACCTCGCCCAACTTCAATAATACTTTATTAGTCGATGTGAGTTGATTGCTCATAAAATAAGTCAACTCAAAAGTAGTTTAACCAACTAAGATAATTTCTTGCTTAGGAACTTGTTAACGGTCAAAAATATGGATGTTAAGGCACAAAAGTAGACAACTGAAGTAATGATTAGTCAATTGATATAGAATGAATAGAGTGGTCTTTAGTATCTGTTGACTAGAAAACTGGCATACACTAAACTTAAGGTTTGTTCAACACATGATTTACTCAATTCAAGGTTTACGTTAGTCCGATAAAGTGTTTTTAATCGACTAGCTAAAAAGATTAGTCAGCCGAAAATATTGCGAGACAAAGTATAAATTAGGATTTCAAAGTTAGTCTACTGGGTGAATGCATTATCAGCTCAAGGTGATATAAGTGAATTGAATAGTAGTCGATTTGACTCTGAAATAGGATGCTTTGTGAATTAAGAGTATATAACTTAAGACTTTTGCATACATGCATTAGTCAGCTCAAGGGGATATAAGTGAATTGAATAGTAGTCTATTGATTGACTCTGAAATAGGATGCTTTGTGAATTAAGAGTATATAACTTAAGACTTTTGCATAAACAATAAAAACTAAGTAAACAAGAACTTGACTTTTTGCCTGAGCCTTTTGAGCTTTAATGAGCTTTATCTTCAAGAACATTCTCTTTCTTGAGTTAAGATTTTGCAAAGATTCCTTAACATCTTCATATGCTTCACTCTAAGAACTTCTCCCCCTGACTTCTAGCTTCTATGACTCCAGTGCTTTAAACTCCTTAGCCCTTCTATTTGAACAATTAGATCAAGTAATAATTAGTTCTATTTTTAATCTCTAGCCTTTGACATAAAAGGTTAGTCTTTCTAAAATTATAATAATAGACCGTCACTAGCAACTCCCTTTTTTAGGAAAAAGAGTGTAGGACATCAAGGAGATGCCCACTCGTAACTCCCTTTTTTATTAATGAGAACTTCTATTTGTTATCAAAAGTCTTTTAATTTTGATAGCCTTCAACATATTTTCTCTCGTTTTCTCAAAGATTGACTAATTTTAAGTATTTGATCTCCAGCCTTTGACATAAAAGCTTAGTCTTTCAACAACAAAAATAATAGACCACCACTTTATCATAGCCAAAATCAAGTCACTAGCAAACTGCTCCTTTTTAGGAAAAAGAGGGTAAGAAGCCACGGACGCCCACCCGTAATTGCCCTTTTTATTAACGCATAAACTTTTAACTGTTTTCAAAAGTCTTTTAATTTTGATAGCCCTCGAGATATTTTCTATCCCTTTATCAAAGATTGATTGATTTTAGGTATATGACACCCCCCTTTTTTGTCTAAAAAGATTTTTTAAGACAAAAAAAGAGGGAAACACATCTGAAAAGATAATTAAATTTAGCTCTTCCATTTGTATCTTATTCCAATTTCTCTTAATAATTTTACGATAATTTTACTCGTTTACTAGGTTATTTCCCCCATTTCCAACTTCAGTTTTAAGAGAGCCCCTTTTTTAAAATCAATTCTGTTATAAGGAGAGAATATCTAGATAAAGCAAGTCCAATACCAAAAGTGATTTCCATATTTTATCTGATATCAAGTGAACTAAGAGAATTATGAAATACATGTTTCAAGCAATATCACTAATTTCTTAGTAGATATGTGAATTTTTCAAATTTTAATGGTTAGTGAATGTGTGCGTGTGTATGCAAGCTGATAATTAGAGCTAATATATTCAACTATTATCTCACCTTTAATACATAATCTCTCATCAATATCTTTAATTTGTTAGTGTAATACAGAATTTTTAGATAAGATAATAGCACGTGTCGTCGAGGAAAATTTAAACTTTATCATTTTTTAATCCAAAATCATTTGTGGTTTATTTCATACCCAACATTTGCGAAGATGCAAGAGAGACGTGTACATATTCTGCTTAAATTGTTGATAAGGCTGCTTAATTTTGTTTATTAGAGAACCAATACAATAGTAGATTTCCAAGAAAATGACACATTCCTTCAGCATTCCTTATATCAATTCAATTTCCAGCATAGTCAACATCAATATATGCCTTCACTCACTTATAAACCATACTTGTACGTATTTTTTAAGCATTTCAAGATCCTTTTATAATTTTTAGGTGACTGTCTTTTGAGATTGATTTCAACATCACCAAAAAACAAGTACTAAAAAGAATAACTGGTCTACTAGCAGTAAGATAAAACAATGATCCAATCCTTGAGATTGAATCAAATCAATATCCATACCATTTTCATAAAAAATCAAGCTAGTACATGTTTGTTCCTACATGTATTGAATATCCCTTTGCATTGTCCATTGTGAATCTCTTGAGAAGATCCTAAGTGTAATTTGTTTGCCTGATAAAAGTTCCATGAACATCTATTAAATTGTGCAGTCCTAAAGAAACTAAATTCCCCCATTAGACACATCTCAAATTGCAAATTGCTATATAAATCTTTATTAGTTGCTCAAAATATGATGCCATCAATATAGAAATCTTTAAACCTTTTTTCCTATTAACAAAGTTTTATTAGTTAATTCATCTCTTATTTTAAACAACTAGAGTTAAACACAACATTATAATCTTTATCACAAACTATTTTGAGGCAAAACCTTTATAACAAACTTGACTAACACTAAGAAGATTATATTTTTAAACCGTTAAGTAGCTTTACCTTTGCCAATTTATGCAAAACTTATAATATGTTCAATGTAATTGTTCACATAGGCGACTAACCCCCTACCATTTGTTTCTATATTATGAACTATTTTTGGCTTCCAATCATGTGTTTTTCGAGCATCCTCAATCTATTATTTATCAGCTTCCTTCTTGTCATCGCTCTTCTTTTAGAGTCATGAATCATAAGCAGGTGTATTCATCTTCACTGTATTCATCTTCACTTCTGTTTGAGTCAGAATCACTTGTCTATGAATCATTTTGAATTGCTTGTAAAGCCAATATCAACAACATGTAGCAACATTCCACCATATTTCTCATTCCGTGCTCGACAAAACAACACCGATATCGAGATTTAAGGCCTTGCCCCCACATCCTCTTTCCTCTCAAACCACGATGCCAAACGCATAATAATCCATATATAAACAAATATTTATTAAAATATGTGTATATTTAAAATGATGCATCACAAATACTATAGAAACGATAATGTGGAAGCGTATCAGAGATAAAGAATAAAGAATGTGGATGAACATCAGGATTTTAACATGGAACCCTACTCCATGAGGAGCGGGATGAAATCACGAGAGAACGCCACTAAAGATTGATTCTTCTATTCACTTTTCTCAACTGACACAACGAGAGTGTGGAGCTTCTTATATAGCCCCGCAGACTAATCGGAGTCCCACTAACAATAGATGTTACATGTGGATGTGGTAATTGGACCTTAATTACCCATCTATGAGATGGTGCATACTCGAACACTCCCCCTCAAGTTGGAGCATGCAATGCTCAGCTTGGACAAATAGAAAGAAATCGCTCACTCAAACAATACATGACACTGCGAACAATATCGACTCAACGCAAACTCTGATGCATGTCTGTTGAGGACATTGCTTCTCATGTCGTGTTGGTGCGGAGGAACTGAAGGGTTGGAGTGTACACTGAACTGGGTCTCCTAGTCGGAGAGCACATGCCATGAATTGCGCCTGTCAAAGTCGCTGAAATCGGATTAGTCTCCACTGGAGAACTCTGGCCCGCAACTATTCCATCTCTTTAAAGGCCCAAACTGAAGAAAAAAAAGGGCATGGAAACGTCCTCATCAGAGTCCACGGTTGTTGGAGAATGGAGTCTGAAAGTCTCCTTGTCAGAGAACTGGTTCTCTCCCAAACTAGCTCAGAGAATGGGATCTCTACTCTGGAGTCCCTATGAAACCACATGAAAACCCTAAGCCCATAATGGCTCGGAGAATGGGATCTCTACTATGGAGTCCTTATGGATCACGTGTAAACTATGAGTCCAAATCAAAGATGGGGACCTCTGAAATAATGATCGCATATATGTGTGCATCAAACTGTAGGCTCTGAAACAATCTTAATGTAGAGTGTGAATCTGAATTGTAGAGTCTGACAACTGGCTTAGAATCTGAATCTGACATGTAGCACTCTACGTAATACTCCTCATTTCTCTCATACTAGTCGGAATAGATGACATCGACCAGGTTGGGAGAAGACAAGAAGAAAAGGAAAAATAAAAAATCGATCTTAAAATTTTTTTTAAGTTGCCATCTCTCTCTCTTTTTGGCTTGTTCTTTTTTTCCGTATGGCTTCTTTTTGTATGGTCGCCTTTTCTCCAGAAAAAAAAGTTTTTAAAAATTGGCCCTTCATTTTTTCTTGGGCCCTGCCTTTTTTTACAAAACTGACAGCTCAATTGGCTGAAAAGTTGTAGCTCCGTCTATCCTTGTTTTTCTAATGCAACCCATACCTTTTTTTCTAATACAGTAGCGGCCCAGTGGGCCCAAAATAATGAGAAGTGGTGCCCTATTAAGGGGATTCGACCCCACATCTCTCTTGCACGACTCTTGGGGTTTCCCAAAGGGGAGAACCCATTGTATGAACGAGAGGAGGAACTGGAGATGGTGCAAGGAGATCGTGTGACTGAAACCTCGTATGATGGGAGATCACCCCTTATGTTATTCGAGAATAGTGTGAGGTGGAGGTGGATGTATCATCACACGAGAAGGTTGCGCAAAAGAATTGTGTTGTGCACGAATTTGTTTGTTTGTCGCTGACACGACGAAGATGAAGGTCGTGCGCATGTGGTGTTCCCTTTTTTCTCCCTTCCGCCATTTTTGGAGAATGTGAGCTTGTAATGAATGTCGCCTAGATGTAACACCGTGCAAGATGCGACCTACATAAGCATCGAAGATCTGTTGGCAGCCTTCAATGGTCCCACACATTAGAAGAAATGTGAGGGGAGATGTGTGCCGTGTGACATTCAGATCTTACATGATATGTTTTTATACTGATGTATAATCTTGAAATAGATTTCTTTTATGGATAGGATATCAGAGTTAATATAGATATCTTATGTCGGAAAGTATTGTGGTAACTTTCCACGTAGAAATGTACTGAGTAATTTTTATGATAGAATTAAGTTTTCATTTAAAGATTAGGATTCTTGTGGGATTTATATATATATATATATATATATATTGAAGTAGAGATAAGAATAAGATTCGTTTGAATTGGAAAAAAAAATCCCAAGAGATGTAGAAAAGCCAAAGGATATGTTTTGATAAAATATTATACAAATTCTCGTATTGCTATGCTTGTGAAATTGGAAATATTATGTGGAAGTATGAGAGACACGTGGAAAGAATATCAAGGGAGGTGAACCGACCTTTATAGGGAAGCAATTCTCAAGCTTTGGATAAAACAAGAGAAGATAAAGGCTGGAAAGTTCTTGATCCGTAAAAGGGAGTTGAGTCATTTGGGGGTTCTCTCGTCTACGAAGATAGGCGACGCTCGAAGAGAATAGATTAGCAGGTCAGCTTAATTTCATAGTTATATCCGTTTCTTAGTTACGACACGTTCATGAAATTGTTGTAAGGTAGGAGTTTCCGTCAGGAAATAAACAGGCGACCTAAGGACAAGTACTAATTATCTGACTCAATTTTTGGATTTGCAGGAGAATACTAAATCATGTATACACTTATATCTTATGGGTATCCGTAAATCTTCAATAAATTGGTATACTTATTGGCATGTCATTTCCAGGAAATCAATGGAAGCATCTATGTTATAGTTTAGGTGTTAACATATCAGGGATAGCTTTTCTTCGGCCAAGAACTGCGTAGTTATAGCCGGGAAAAGGATGCACCTGATACTTCTGATTTAGTTTGATACAAAGTTCATCAGAATAAAATTTTTAATTGGTAATACATAGAAAGCCTCAAGATACCAGTGTTTTCGATATTGTTTTATTTTTTTGGAACTGGAACACACTTTGTATAAGCAAATTAGTTTCAAATCATAAGTTTTACTTGAAGTTATTATGTGACAGGAGCTATTATTCATTCAATATACACAGACATAAATATAAACAGAGAACTTATCTGCACAAGATTTGAAAATATTAATTTCAGTTATAAGCCAGTTACATGCATTAGAATATTTGTTTATTGATCTATTCATGTTCTAGGACAGTGCACTAACAAGTAGTCTATCGGTAGGAGAAAAGTAAGAGTAGCCAATAGTTGAATTGATTCTCAGGTGAGTGGTTCCAAACTCTTATTTATGCCATCAAATTTCAAATATGATATATTCTATTCAAGAATTTCATAGTTCATATATTAGTATTTCAAATTTACAAGATATTACAATTTTGCAAGATATTACAAATATGTTCAAGTTTATGAGGTTTATGGTTTTTTTTTAGCAACCAATATGCAAAGTATATTATGTATGTTTGGAAAGCATGCACCCTATATTGATCTAAAAGAACGGTCATGGATAAGTAAGAGGGCTTTGGGCCCGCATTCCGTATACATAAAGGTTTTGGGCCGTATGCGGGGTGTTTTTGACCTTTGGGGTCGTCTGCGCGTATGACAGTAAGATAAGGTCCTAGGTGGAGTTCGCTCTCCTAGGCAATATGTAAGGCTAAGGGATGGATAAAACCTCCCTGGCAGTATGATTCATAGACCAAGTAAGATTAGATGAAAATAGTGGTGCATATTTATGTTCATATGAAATGGAATCAGATTGTTTTCCTTTTGTTAAATCTCTTATTTATTCTTTCCATTAAGCAAGCATGTTAGTATCTGCTGAGTGTGCATTTGTACAAAATTTACAGTTATGTTATTTTTACATTCAACCCCATGACTTTTCTGATTAAGGTGAAAATTATTCTTTTTAAGTATGTTGAAATAAGCTATTTTCATTTTTAAGGTTTGGACCATTCACTGAGTTTAAACTCTTTATTCGGGTTTAGACTCACCACTCTATTGCTTATATACTTACAGATTCAACGGAACAGGAAGCTTAAGATGCCTGGGTTTATCACTGACTTAGCTAGAAGTTGCAGTTAACTTAGTATCGCTGCTTTTGAAGTCGCATTTTGGAATCATTCAGGTAAATGTTATGAATGCCAGGACAGAAAGGGAAAATTTTTTGTAGACATGAAAGACGAGTCTTTTGATACATGTAATTATCGACTTTGTATATAGGAACAAGTGACTTTGTGAAACACTGAATATTTTGTGTTGAAATTTTGAGGTTTGGAAAGGATTGATGTGGATGTGATTTGAATTTCTGTGGAAATATTATTGGATTTATGTAATATATTATTTCAGTACAGGTTAGCGTTTTTGGGAGAACTCCAAGTTATAGAGGAATTGCCGCCGAAATTTTTATGGATATTTTAATTAAGATAAGGAATAATATTACGAGGATACTTGCCACGCTCGTCTCGGCTAGCGGGACGGGTCGTGACAACTAATGGTATCAGAGCCATTGATTTTGGATTTTGATTTACTTGTGAATTTGAAATTTTGATCTGCCGATATGTTGAAGAATGATTGACTTAGGTATTAGATTTTCATGAGAGTCAAAGGAAAAGAGTTGGAGTTATGATTTATGTTATTGAGGTTATAATATTTTAGCGCTCAAGACTTTTTCGGAGTAATTATTGGATTTCTAAATGATATGTTCTTCGTTCAGGAAGCGATGGCTGCAGAACCTCCTAGGAATGCACCAGGTCCCTACAGTAGGAACGAGTCAACTAATAATGGCTTACAAGATACATTAGAATTGATCGCTCAGACTTTGGGTTCAATGGCTGCACAATCTATCCGACCGCAAGCATACGAACATCAATTACCATATGAACATCTCCTTAAACTTGGAGCGCAGCATTTCAAAGGGACAGTTAATCCAAAAGAAGCTAGAAATTGGTTTGAGCAGACAGAAAGGGTGTTCACTTTGATGGAGTACACAGATGATCAAAAGCTGAAGTATGCGGTATTTCTTCTTAAAGAAAGTGCTTATGATTGGTGGAAATCTGTAATGAATAAATATCCAGACCATGCTACCCGTACTTGGCAATTATTCCAGACTGAATTTAATGATCATTTTTATCCAAGGGTTTATCAAGAAGAACGCCGACGTGAGTTTTTATTTTTGACTAAAGGAGGACTATCTGTGGCAGAATATGAAAAGAGATTTTTAGAGTTATCCCAATTTTGTCCTGAATTGGTGGCTAAAGAAGAAGACAAGTGCCGACGTTTCGAAGATGGGTTGCATCTTGATATTAGATCAATGATATCTACTAAGGGGTATACTGTCTATGCAAAGCTGGTAGAAGCAGCCACGAGAGCCGAACGGTTGGTACAAGAAAGGAGAAGAAATAATGACAATTCACGGAAAAGAGGAGGAGAAGGGTCAAACTGGAGAGGCCAAGGAAATAAAATATTTAGAGCATCAGAGAATTCAAACAAATTTCAAAGACTTGCACAAGGTTGGAGGGGAAACCAACAAAACCAAGCTGAAGGAAAATCCAGTGGTCCTTATCAAGCGTATCCCACGTGCAATACATGTGGAAAGCGTCACTCTGGAGAATGTCTGAAGGGTTCAAAGATATGTTATAATTGTGAAAAGACTGGTCATTTGAGATATAATTGTCCTGAACTAGTTCAGAATACCAGCAAAACCAAGGAACCATTCCAGCAAGGAAAACAAGCAGTCATAAAATATCCAGTTGAAAATAAAGGAGGTAATATGAAGGGAGGCAAAGTTAACAAGACCTATGCTCAGGGAAAAGCTTTTAACATGACACTTCAAGAGGCTATTTCTGGGAAGGATGTAGTTTCAGGTATTACTAGAATTTTTAATAAAGATGCGCATACTCTTATTGATTCTGGAGCCAGCCATTCTTTTATTTCTCACACATTTTCAAAACATGCTGATAAACAAGTGGGTTCATTAGAACATACTTTGTTAATATCCATGCCCAAGGGAGATTCTGAAATTGTACAATATGTCTTCCGAGATTGCTCATTATGGATCAATGAACATGAGATTCATGTGAATCTAATTCCTATGGATTTGAGGGAGTTCGATATTATTGTCGGAATGGACTGCTTGAGTTCATACCATGCAGTGTTAGATTGTCACAAGAAAGAAGTCACTTTCCGAAAGCCAGGAGAAAAGGAATTCACTTTTTATGGTGAAAAAAGATTATATACTCCTTGTGTCATTTCTGCTATATTGGCTAGGAAGTTAATCAGAAAAGGTTGCTTAGCCTTTGTTGCTGTTATTTATAATATGGAAGCTGAAGTTATTTCATTAGAAAGTATTCCTGTAGTGAGAGATTTTCCAGAAGTTTTCCCAGATGAACTTCCAGGACTACCCCCTGATAGGGAAATTGAGTTTACAATAGATCTGGTTCCAAATACAACACCAATAGCACTTTCACCATATCGTATGGCTCCAGCTGAACTGAAAGAACTTAAAGTTCAATTACAAGAACTGTTAGATAAGGGATTTATTCGAGCTAGTATATCTCCATGGGGGGCACCTGTTCTTTTTGTTAAGAAGAAAGATGGAACTCTTAGGCTTTGCATTGATTATCGAAGGCTAAACAAGGTGACGGTACGAAATAATTATCCTTTACCTCGTATAGATGATTTATTTGATCAGCTACAAGGGTCTTCTATATTCTCAAAAATTGATTTGAGATCAGGATATCACCAATTGAAAATCAAGGAGATAGATATTCCTAAAACTGCATTCCGCACACGTTATGGGCACTATGAATTCCTAGTAATGCCATTTGGATTGACCAATGCGCCAGCTGCTTTTATGGACTTAATGAATCGTGTCCTCCATCCTTATTTAGACAAATGTGTTATTGTGTTCATTGATGATATCCTAGTATATTCCAAAACTGAAGAGGATCACAAGGAGCACTTAAGGATTGTGTTGAATACCTTGAAGGAAAATAAACTGTATGCCAAATTAAGTAAATGTGAGTTTTGGTTGCATAAGGTAAATTTTCTGGGACATGTTATTTCAGGGGATGGTATCTCTATAGATCCTGCTAAAGTTGAAGCTGTATTAAATTGGGAGCATCCAACAAGTGTTACAGAAATTCGGAGTTTTCTTGGACTTGCAGGATATTATCGAAGGTTCGTCGAGAACTTTTTGATTATTGCGGCTCCGTTAACCAAATTAACCCGAAAAGATGTGAAATTTGCATGGAATGATGACTGCGAAAAGAGTTTTCAAGAACTCAAAAGACGGTTGACTTCAGCCCCAATTCTTAGCCTACCATCTGGAAACGGAGGATATGTGATATATAGTGATGCCTCGCATCAAGGGTTAGGATGTGTTCTTATGCAGCATGGTAAAGTCATTGCCTATGCTTCTAGGCAGCTTAAGAGGCATGAACTAAACTATCCTACTCATGATCTCGAACTAGCGGCAATTGTGTTTGCTCTTAAGATTTGGAGACATTATTTATATGGTGAAACTTGCCAAATTTTTACGGATCACAAGAGTTTAAAGTATATTTTTACACAGAAGGAATTAAATCTCAGGCAAAGAAGGTGGTTAGAGCTAATTAAAGATTATGATTGTATGATTGATTACCACCCAGGAAAAGCAAATGTAGTTGCAGATGCATTAAGCCGAAAGTCCAGTGGAAGGTTGAACTATATGAAGAATCAAAATACTTTGAAACAATTGATGACATTGAGGACGAAGTTGGCCATCGATGATTGTGGAGCACTTTTAGCAAAATTGCAACTAATGCCAACACTTTATAATGAGATTCAAGCGGCTCAGGAGCATGACACAAAGATTTTGGAAATGATAGAAAAAGCCAAGACTGGAGATAGCCCAGAATATAGTTTGGATGAGCAAGGGGTTTTGCGTTTTAAGCAAAGGCTTTGTGTTCCGGATTCTTTAGAAATAAAAGGAAAAATTTTAGAGGAAGCACATAATTCCTTATATGCCATGCACCCAGGAAGCACTAAAATGTACAAAACCCTAAAGAATGTCTATTGGTGGCCCGGAATGAAAAGACAAATAGCTGATTATGTTGCTAAATGTATAGTATGTCAGCAGGTTAAACCGGAACGACTAAGACCACCAGGTCTGTTGCAACATCTACCAATTCCTGAATGGAAATGGGAACACATTACAATGGATTTCGTCACGGGACTTCCTCGCAGTTCAAGAAACCATGATGCCATCTGGGTCATTATCGACAGATTAACCAAGTCTGCACACTTTATAGCAGTTAATGTGAAGTATACTCTTGAAAAATTAGGCAAATTATTTGTTGATGAAATAGTCCGTCTGCATGGAGCACCCATTACTATTACCTCTGACAGGGATCCCAGATTCACCTCTAAATTTTGGCCAAGTTTGCAGAAAGCAATGGGTACAAAGTTAAACTTTAGCACTGCATTTCACCCACAAACAGATGGTCAATCAGAGCGGACTATTCAAACATTGGAAGACATGCTCCGTGCCTGTGCTTTGAGTTTCAAAGGCAGTTGGGATGATCACTTATCACTTATGGAATTTGCTTATAACAATAGCTACCATTCTAGTATCAACATGGCCCCATATGAAGCTTTGTATGGTAGAATGTGTAGAACGCCTGCGTGTTGGACTGAAGTTGGAATGCGAAAGCTACTCGGTCCTGACTTGATCCAAACTACCAGCGAGAAAGTAGAAGAAATCAAAAGACATTTAAAAATAGCACAAAATCGACAGAAAAGCTATGCTGACAAACGGAGGCGAGATTTAGAATTTGAAGTTGGTGATCAAGTATTTTTAAGAGTTTCACCTTGGAAGGGTCTTCTTAGATTTGGTAGGAAAGGGAAGCTTGCTCCAAGATACATTGGACCATATAAAATAATCCAAAGAATTGGACAAGTGGCATATCGTTTATTGCTCCCACCAGAGTTATCTCGGATTCATAACGTTTTTCATGTCTCTACACTTAGGAAATATATTCCAGATCCCTCTCATGTGATTGAACCTCAACAAGTAGAATTACAAGAAGATTTATCATATGAAGAAAAGCCTGTGCAGATATTGGACTATAAAGTTCAAACACTACGAAACAAAGAGATTCGATTGGTCAAAGTATTATGGAGGAGTCATGCAATAGAGGAGGCAACATGGGAAGGAGAAAACGAAATGAGATCTCAGTATCCATACTTATTCACAGATATAGGTACGTAAATTTCGAGGACGAAATTTATTTTAAGTAGGGGAGAGTTGTGACATTCAGATCTTACATGATATGTTTTTATACTGATGTATAATCTTGAAATAGATTTCTTTTATGGATAGGATATCAGAGTTAATATAGATATCTTATGTCGGAAAGTATTGTGGTAACTTTCCACGTAGAAATGTACTGAGTAATTTTTATGATAGAATTAAGTTTTCATTTAAAGATTAGGATTCTTGTGGGATTTATATATATATATATATATTGAAGTAGAGATAAGAATAAGATTCGTTTGAATTGGAAAAAAAATCCCAAGAGATGTAGAAAAGCCAAAGGATATGTTTTGATAAAATATTATACAAATTCTCGTATTGCTATGCTTGTGAAATTGGAAATATTATGTGGAAGTATGAGAGACACGTGGAAAGAATATCAAGGGAGGTGAACCGACCTTTATAGGGAAGCAATTCTCAAGCTTTGGATAAAACAAGAGAAGATAAAGGCTGGAAAGTTCTTGATCCGTAAAAGGGAGTTGAGTCATTTGGGGGTTCTCTCGTCTACGAAGATAGGCGACGCTCGAAGAGAATAGATTAGCAGGTCAGCTTAATTTCATAGTTATATCCGTTTCTTAGTTACGACACGTTCATGAAATTGTTGTAAGGTAGGAGTTTCCGTCAGGAAATAAACAGGCGACCTAAGGACAAGTACTAATTATCTGACTCAATTTTTGGATTTGCAGGAGAATACTAAATCATGTATACACTTATATCTTATGGGTATCCGTAAATCTTCAATAAATTGGTATACTTATTGGCATGTCATTTCCAGGAAATCAATGGAAGCATCTATGTTATAGTTTAGGTGTTAACATATCAGGGATAGCTTTTCTTCGGCCAAGAACTGCGTAGTTATAGCCGGGAAAAGGATGCACCTGATACTTCTGATTTAGTTTGATACAAAGTTCATCAGAATAAAATTTTTAATTGGTAATACATAGAAAGCCTCAAGATACCAGTGTTTTCGATACTGTTTTATTTTTTTGGAACTGGAACACACTTTGTATAAGCAAATTAGTTTCAAATCATAAGTTTTACTTGAAGTTATTATGTGACAGGAGCTATTATTCATTCAATATACACAGACATAAATATAAACAGAGAACTTATCTGCACAAGATTTGAAAATATTAATTTCAGTTATAAGCCAGTTACATGCATTAGAATATTTGTTTATTGATCTATTCATGTTCTAGGACAGTGCACTAACAAGTAGTCTATCGGTAGGAGAAAAGTAAGAGTAGCCAATAGTTGAATTGATTCTCAGGTGAGTGGTTCCAAACTCTTATTTATGCCATCAAATTTCAAATATGATATATTCTATTCAAGAATTTCATAGTTCATATATTAGTATTTCAAATTTACAAGATATTACAATTTTGCAAGATATTACAAATATGTTCAAGTTTATGAGGTTTATGGTTTTTTTTTTAGCAACCAATATGCAAAGTATATTATGTATGTTTGGAAAGCATGCACCCTATATTGATCTAAAAGAACGGTCATGGATAAGTAAGAGGGCTTTGGGCCCGCATTCCGTATACATAAAGGTTTTGGGCCGTATGCGGGGTGTTTTTGACCTTTGGGGTCGTCTGCGCGTATGACAGTAAGATAAGGTCCTAGGTGGAGTTCGCTCTCCTAGGCAATATGTAAGGCTAAGGGATGGATAAAACCTCCCTGGCAGTATGATTCATAGACCAAGTAAGATTAGATGAAAATAGTGGTGCATATTTATGTTCATATGAAATGGAATCAGATTGTTTTCCTTTTGTTAAATCTCTTATTTATTCTTTCCATTAAGCAAGCATGTTAGTATCTGCTGAGTGTGCATTTGTACAAAATTTACAGTTATGTTATTTTTACATTCAACCCCATGACTTTTCTGATTAAGGTGAAAATTATTCTTTTTAAGTATGTTGAAATAAGCTATTTTCATTTTTAAGGTTTGGACCATTCACTGAGTTTAAACTCTTTATTCGGGTTTAGACTCACCACTCTATTGCTTATATACTTACAGATTCAACGGAACAGGAAGCTTAAGATGCCTGGGTTTATCACTGACTTAGCTAGAAGTTGCAGTTAACTTAGTATCGCTGCTTTTGAAGTCGCATTTTGGAATCATTCAGGTAAATGTTATGAATGCCAGGACAGAAAGGGAAAATTTTTTGTAGACATGAAAGACGAGTCTTTTGATACATGTAATTATCGACTTTGTATATAGGAACAAGTGACTTTGTGAAACACTGAATATTTTGTGTTGAAATTTTGAGGTTTGGAAAGGATTGGTGTGGATGTGATTTGAATTTCTGTGGAAATATTATTGGATTTATGTAATATATTATTTCAGTACAGGTTAGCGTTTTTGGGAGAACTCCAAGTTATAGAGGAATTGCCGCCGAAATTTTTATGGATATTTTAATTAAGATAAGGAATAATATTACGAGGATACTTGCCACGCTCGTCTCGGCTAGCGGGACGGGTCGTGACATGCCGGCTTGGAGCGGAGATGGAGCCACAAGGGGCTCTGCCTAGAGTTACTGGAGGAGGAGATGCCTTCATTGTGCCTGAGGAGATCGGAGCTACACGCGAGGAGGAAGGTCCGCCATCTGCAGCATCTTTTTTTGTACCTAATGGAGATTTCGCCCCCAGCTTGCAACATGAAGATCCGAGGTTAGAGGAACCCTAGACGATGGATGAACCTAAATTTCCAGAACTCTGAATACAACATGATGAAGTCGGTAATTTTCTAGGATTGCAGAAACCCTAGAAATTTTGGAATTGATGTTTGTTGTTTACGCCTTGAATTAGGGTTTTATCAAAACCCTGGAATGATGAATGTGATCTTCAAAAGAAAAAATAAATCTTTAAGAGTAGATCAATGAACATGATAACAATAATGAATCTTCACGAACGAAAAATCCAAGAACCATGTACTGTGCAGAATTAGGGTTTCCGCAAAACCCTAGAAATGAATCTCGAATCTCGAACAAATTACGAACATAATTAAAGAACATAACAAAATCCTCAAGAATCGAACCCACTCTGATACCATGTAGAAAACGATAATATGCGGAAGCATATCAGAGATAAAGAATAAAGAACGTGTATGAACAATAAGATTTTAACGTGGAACCCTACTCCGTAAGGAGCGGGATGAAACCACAGGAGAAAATCACTAAGAGTTAATTATTCTGTTCACTTTTCTCAACTGATACAATGGGTGTGGGGCTTCTTTTATAGCCCCATAGACAGACCGGAGCCCCACTAATAGTAGATGTGAGACTAAACATGTGGATGTGGTAATTGGACCCTGGAGTGATCCAATTATCCATCTATGAGATCACGTATACTCTAACAGATACCATTAGGAAAAGGCTAAGTTAATGACAATTCCATGTAAACCATCACGCCTATCAAAATAGCAGCATAACAAAATCGAATATTAATTAACCTTTTGAAAGCTCTCCTTTCTTCGACTTGAAACCTGATCACAAACCATCACTCAAAGTACTTTGATAAAAAAATGCTAAATAAGCAACAAATGTTAAAATAACATAGCCGTAAAAGTAATATACAGTAGCCATACAGAGAATGAAAAGGCAAAGGGAGTACTTACCCTGGTTTGACATTCTTCATTGCTAGCAAAGACAACCTCTCAGGATACACAGACACCCTGTGCCATTGCACGGCACAGCGATTTGCATACTCTCGAGGCTCCTCGTCTTCTAATGGCCTGCGGTTATCTCTGATCCCACCTGTACCCAATGAAAACATAGTGACCACCCTTCCACTCTTCAACCTTTTCTGCACCGGCTTCTGACCCACTTTCCCCACCAATATTGCCTGTATGATTGTCAAATTAACTTCAAAAACTATATAAAATGATTTTATGCAGAGATTTTTTCGGAATAGAAGATTGCTAATCATTGACTACATAGACAATGAGAATACCGTTACATTCCGCAGATGACTTCTTGAGAAACAAGATTATGGATCTTTATTCTGGAGACTCAAGATTTTGGAACTTAACTTTTCCCATTCAACAGTCGGGTTTTAATTTAGACTAGCATGTATGCACACTGACAATTCAGATTTCTTCTGGAAGATGTGCGCTGCATGAATAGGTCAAATGGGCATCACTTCTCCAAAGCAGGGATTTCAATGAGACCACGTGTGAAATGAATGAAATGAAAGACCTTTGAGATATGAACGCCACCTTAAGCAAAATCCAATACACTCAACAACATTACATCCTATAGGCTACAGAAGACATTTTAGAAGGCAAATCACATAACTATGGCATAAACCAACCAAGAAGATAAGCTGGCACTATCAAAATTGGATACATGCAGTAACCAAGAGAATATGGTGATGCATGATGAACTCTGGAGATATGCTCTACTAGTAACCTGACCAAACACTTCACGCTTCATAAGTGGAGCTACAATCATTCCCTACTTGGTAGGGCGTTAACAAGATGAACCTGAGGGTACCAACAAATTTTATGTTCACTGCTGAGATCTCTCGCCGTTCAGCACGTCAAAACTTGCTTACATAAGTTACCCGTTTGATAAAATAAATGAAAAAACAGAACATAAGAGCACAATGCAAGGGTTTATGTCATATATACTGGCAACGAATAAGCATACTGCACAGTAAAAGCAACACCAGGGGCTAAGGTTGGATATTATTGGATACTCAATTTCATTGTTCCCGAGCAAAATCCTGCATAAAATCAATCTATGCATCCTAAATGTGTATTTGAGTTCCTTTTTAATCCATTTTTCACGCGAAATGATGAATTTTTTTGCTTTTTTATTGTTTTCCGACATCAGTACCGTAAAGGCTGAAATAACAGTGGATCGATGTCGCAAGGCGTATACGAAGGAAAGAAAGCGACAAATTCGATAGAGTCGTAACCATGGCAGAATTCGACCGTAATCAAAACGCAGAGGTTTGAAACGCACTGTAACCAAAGTTTCGTAATAAGACTACAAGGAAGCGTTTGCGCTACTATATAGTATCGATGAAATCTCCCGGTATGAAACTTCGGCTCAAAACAGGCCGCGCAGTAGGAACGCCGGAACCCTCACAGTGCTCTGATAGAAAGGTGGGGTGCTCGCCTTGTAGACGCCTTGGTCGAGGCCGTTCTCGAGGGGTCTCTCGAAGTTGAGGCGCTGCTGCTGCTGCGTTTTCTGCTGCGCGTCCGCGTCAGAGGGATCCGATCCGTCGCGTCCGCCGTCGAGATCGAAGTCGGCATCGGGCTCCGCATTGGAGGACGTGGTAGTGTCTGTAGTGAGGGAACGGAAGGAGGAGAGGGGCGGACGAGGGCCGTGGCGGGAGGCTACGGACCAGAGGAGCCGTCGGGAGAGAGCGGCAGCCATTTTTTGAGTTTGGTGGTAGAGGGGGAGCTGTGTGATTTCTAAACCCAGGGAAGTAACAAAAACCCTTGTGTACAAGCGCTGTGTCTTAGGCCGGGTGGGGTAATCATTTCTGTCTATATAATACATATGTCCGAGCCTATTTAATAATTAACTATAGATTTACAATATACTAGGGTGCATACCCGCGCTCCTCAGCGGGTTGGATGTAGTTTGAAATATTTGTAAAATTATAAAAATCAAATGATTACTTGAATTAAATTTTTAAGATGCAATGAATAATTTAATATAAGACTTTTTTGAAACAAAATTTATGATAAAACAATCATTAATATTAATAGTTAACAACAAACATGCATTATACGAAATATTAGAAACTTATATATACATAACTACCTAAAATTGTATTTTAACTTTAAAAACTTCACACTATTAATATTAGATTGACAAAAAAATTAATATTTTCCATAAAATTTAAACAAAAATGTCAAATGAGCAGTTATGATAACCATAATTTAATTTATGTTTAATTTTTAATTTAGATAATATACGTGGATATTTGTCAATAATAGAACGTGTTGTATCAAAAATTATATCTTTATCTCAACTATTTTTTATATATGCTCTGTATATACTAAGAATGTTATATATATATATATGATTTAATGGGGCTGCCCCGCCCCCTTATTTCGGCATTTTTTAAAAAAAAATATCGCCATGTATATTCATCCATATATCCCTCCTATATGTCATCCGAATTTCGTCAGAAATAGAGACTCCTACGGCCTCCATCGAGATGGTGTCGATTTAAAAAATCATGTTACCGTTAAAAAATGATTGTCTGGATGGAGGCCGTAGAGTCTCTGTTTCTGACGAAATTCGAATGACGTATATGAGGGATATAAGGATGAATATACATGGTGATATTTTAAAAAAAAATAAAAAAACGCCGAAAATGATGTGGGGGCAGCCATGTTGACTGCCCTAAAGGAGCAGCCCCATTAACCTCATATATATATATATATATATATATATATATAGGGTTAAATGGGGCTGCCCCTTGGGGAAGCTAACTTGGCTCCCCCCGTGCTATTTCGCCCGCTTATTTTTTTTTTTGAAATTTTCTTCTGTGAATATTTGTCACTATATCCTTATATGATGCTATTCAAATTTCGTGCGAAATAGAGACTCCTACGGCCTCCATCCAGACAATCATTTTTAACGGTAACAGAATTGTTAAAAACGACCCTTCTAGATGGAGGCCGTAGGAATCTCTGTTTAATGCGAAATTTGAATGACATAATATAGATATATATCGATGAAAATCCACAGAAGAAAATATAAAAAATAAAATAAAAAAAGCGGGCGGCGCGGGGGGGTGGGGGGGCAAGTTAGCTCCCCCCATGGAGCAGCCCCATTTTACCCATATATATGAGAGAATAAATAGATTTTAGTAAAACATTTTCTAGTCATAACATGCGTGGAAATGTTAAATGTATCATAGTAAACCTTTTCTAAGGGGAACATTATGTTTATAAGACAATAACTTTACATGTATGCGAATAAGTTGATTTATAATAATTAATTTCCACTCGTACTAATATTTTTCTTTACATTGATAAAATTAATTTGATATATAAACTGAAAATAAATTGAATTAATAATAAATTGATTGTTGGTACCAACTCCTCTCTTTTGTATTTACAAAAATAACGTGAAGAACCTGAGGGGTGATGGGGATTTGTGCTCGATTGTGACTCTTAAATTGCCAGGATTAAAGGGTTATATTCATACTACTAAGCTAACCATTCAATGTGAAAATTTCTAGAGTTGTCACTACTGCAAGTTACTACTCATAATTCAAAATAGAATAAGAATATTAAAATTTCACATTTAATATTTCATATGACTCCAGAAGGAAAGTCTCCACTTTTCTATTGGTTGTAAATTTGCATCGTCATAAATGGAGCAATGGCATCATGGAATAGTTTGTCTCAAAGTACACCTTGGATAGACACAAAAAGGTACATGTTGTTGTTCAATAACCATACAATATATTAACTTCGACACAACCTCAAAAAAGCATAGTAACCATTTTGCTCATGGTGATGATTTCATTGAAGAGGAGCAAGTGAAGCATATCAAACATACCACCAATTTGATGTTCTCCTACTGATTTGATGAGCTGCTTGGAACTTTTTTTTCCAAACAACAAAATTAGTAAAGAGAAAGATTTCAGCATACATGGAAGTTTTAGCATCAATTCTCAGCAAATATTGACATATTAAATGCCTACTTCTACTATTAGATGAGAATTAGCATAAGCTGAGATTCTTCTTCAAAGAGCCTAATCTGATAAGATAAAGAGAAAGCTTCATGCAGATTATAAGATAGAGGAAATTTTTCAGCTCATCTGAGAGTATAATGGTGGTGATTGGAGTGCATACTATGAGATAGAAATGTTCATAAAAGAGTAAATTGTGAAATATGTAGTTGATTAGACTACAACACTAAAAATTTCATGCACTCACTTTTCAGCAATACAAAATAACAAATAGATGACCTTTTAAAATCTTCATGGTCAATATCACTTAGCAAAGATACATACCAAAAAAATCTAAAAGGTACTTAGAATTCATAGAATTTTGTGAAGTAAATGAATATAAGCAAGAGTTAGCTCAACAGGAGAGATTCTTGCTCCGGCTTATCTCACCTAGAGAGATTCCTTCCCCCATTATCCTCTCGCCCCACCCCATCGTTAGATCCCATCCCACCCCCTTACCTCTGCTACCAAGTCATATCCAAACGACAAATCATGCACGATCCAACTCGGCATGACCAGCATTTGTGTCTTTCTCCTCTAAAAAATGAAAAAGTACCCAAATCAAGCCTTCCCGAGGAGCGAGAGTATCCTTGCAGAGTATGGACTTGCCCACTCCCACGATCTTGTTTTCCAGACCTGCATGATCCCGGTGATCTCACTCGCGAAGGTTGATTTCGATGATGATGATGATGATGATGATGGGGAGAAGTTATGAACGCGGACTCGTACTTGAGGTAATGCACGTTGTGGTCCTCTTCAATGGGATGGAAGCGGAAGCCGAGAAAGGGGATTTACACATCAATCTCCTGTGTTCTTATCTTCTCCTTTTTCTTATATCCTTTTCCAAACGTGGAGTGGAGCGAATGTACAGCACAAGAAATAAGAAATGGTGAAAAATTCAATGGATCAAAAAGTTGTTATCTGCACCGGTCGTGCCTCCTCCTCTCCACTATACGCAGCTGCCTCGGAGGCATCCTCCGACCTCGAGTCGTCGTTCTCTCCACCCCTTCTCCTCCCTTGTCTCATGCCTCATCTATAAAGCAGAGGAGGAAGCCATCGAGAAGGAGGAGCCCAACTGAGGGCTCGATCCTGAGACCTAATCGGAGCAGAGCTCATCTCTCGAATGTCAACACCTTCAGCCGACACAGGTGACAGAGGTCCCCTGTCAACTCCTCCAAGCTCCTTGCTATAGTAGATCATCCGTCTAACGCCTCCGCTGCGAGCCGTCGTCACGCACTCTTTGTTCCAGCTACCACCATATCCATGACCGCATCACCACTAAGCGCGGATCTCGCTACCACCCTCTGCACAGTTCGGATGACCTTATCCCTCGTCGTCGACCTTGTCTGGCCCCACTCTTCGTACTCGACCCGTGACAGGAGCTATGGGGTTAGTGTAATGTATAGAAGTAGGAGGGAGGACTTGAGAATGAAGAGGGGGAGGCTAAAGGCCGAGGGGACAGAGAAAGAGGTAGGCGATGAGAGAGGCCTTTGATGGGAGGGGGCGGTGCAGTCCCACGCCATCTGCGGGGCCGAGGAGGAGTTGGTGGCAAAGTCGACGGAGAGGCCTAAGGAAGGGAAAGGTTACTCATGGAGGGGAGAGAGAGAGGAGGGGGGGGGGACAGAGGCGGTAGGAGAAAGAGGGGGAAAGAGGCGCAAAGAGAAAGGCAGGGAGAAGTCTCCTGTTGTTCCACGTGTCGTTGGCAGGACTAAAGCTGGGAGAACCCATCTTTAGTATAGAGTATAGATATATTCACGCATGTTCATATGTATCTATTATATCATTAACCCATATGAGTCGAATTAGTATAGATGGTAATCAAACTACTAAAATATAATAAAAATTTTATGAATCACTCCTCAATATGTACTCAATTTTTTGTCCATCTTATCGCCCTTTCTCCCCCTACTTTGATGAGCTTTCAGATACCTCGATTAATTTAAAATGTGATTGTATCGTTGCAATCTTTAAAAGATCTTCTAAATTAATTGTAAATTTTATTTATACTCATGTAGAAATAAATGTCATGCTCATGGAGATAATTCGTAGGTTATGTGTAATAGTTACTTATTACTTGTTATGTTTTTGTTATATGTGTAATTTTCTTTTGGATTTTAAAGTGCGTGTATATGTATCTTGTATTTTTTTATTTTCATGTATTTATATCTTTACTTGTTATGTATTTTATATGTATTTAAAAAATTTTGTATCATATATTTTCTACTTGATTTTGATTTTTTTATTAATTTTATAATTTTAGTAAAGGATTTTATATTTTACTTCCATTCAGTCATTTAGCTCTCTACTCCACTCACCTCGTTGGTTATATTGTGATGCTCTTTGAGGCGTATATGCGATAGATGTACCCATATAAGTATGAGATATTTTATTTTCTTACTTCTAAAAAGAGAAATTTAATGAAAAAAATCATAGGGTATTATTTATTTATTATTTTAAAATGGTAAATAATATCTAATAATATAAATTGTGTTTTTCAGTTAATATTATATTATATTTCTAATTACCTTCAATGTTTGGACTTTAATGATTTTTAAAATGCAAGTTGTTAGTGATTTAGATTTTGCTAATGACTTAGTTGTATACTTATTTTTGTAGCTTGATTAAGTTTCCAAGTAAAAGCTCACATAAGCTCTTTGCAGAAAAGCTAGAAGCTGACTCAAAGTCTAAAAGTGATTCTAAAAGACTTGGTTGGAAGGTTCAAGATTCAGAATCAATTTGATAAAAAAATCGAAGAAAGAGCCAATTCCAAAAGCTCAAGTTTTGAAGACTTCGAATGCTGATGTGACATATTATGTAGTTTTATTTTTTTTTGCTAAAAACACTATTATAGTTTTAGCATATTCTCGATCAACAAGCAAGCTTAATCCATCATCATCACCTTTAGCTTCTCATGATCGATCGACCCTGATCGACCAGTCTTTTGACTATGATCGATCACTTTTTGAATTTCAGTCCAACAGTCAAATATGATAGATCACTTTTATGATATGATCGATTACCCATGATAAATCAACTTGTTTATCGTGATCGATCATTTCATGGATTTTGGAAATCAAAATGTTGGACTTTCCATTTTTGAACACCAGCGGCTCTTTTGAGGCCAACCCTATAAGGGATCCTAAGGCTCATTGTCTGAGACATACAACCAAGAGAAACATCCTCTACTCTCAAAAGAAAAGAAGAGTGATCTTTTTGTACGATATTCGAGTTCTTATACCGTTTCTGCATTCTCGAGCTCTCTTCAATCCAAAGTTTCTTGCTACTAAAGTTGTTTATGTTCTCTGTGTTCTACTGATATCATCATCATTCTTGAGCATATTATATGCTTCAAGTCTATAAGCATGTGAATTCAAAGTTTATTGCCTAACTATTTTCTGTTCAACATTTTTGTATATGTACCTGAGTTGTGCATTCCTTTCTCTATAAGAGATAAAATCTTCCTTTGGGAGATGTCCAATGAAGGGTACATAATGTACGAGAGGTTGTGCTACCCTCGGATTAAAGTAGCATTAGAATAGTGGAAACATGCTCTGCTGAGATAGCAAGGGAGAAATATTAGAATAGGATTATGGGTCTTGATTTTCACCCGCTTGAGTTTCCATGTAAAAATCAATGTGCAATTGTGGTTTGATATCCTACTATCTCTGTGATGTGTAAATTATTTTTAATTTGGATATTGTTATTGGATAATTATATACTGCACAATTCGCCCCACCCCCCGTCTTGTGTCAGAATCATATTTGGTATCTGAGCGTGTTCAAGTTTTGCAGGTGTAACTACCTAATTCCAGGTCCTCAATGGCACACGGAAATATATCCACCGTCTCTAGTAGGTCTACTTACTTTATTACCAAGACACCCTACTTCGACGACATCAACTACTCCCACTAATCAAACTGCATGGAGATCTACATGTAGTCGATAGACTACAAGATGCGGACATGTATGACAATGACCTTCGTAAGCCAATCCTAAAAAAAGGTGTAGTGGAGTTCAACGATGCAGATATCAAAGATCTTGAGAGAAACAAAAAAGCTATGAATGTGATGTATTGTTCTCTTTCCGCAGATGAGTACAATCATGTTTCTCAGTTTAAGACAACTAATGAGATCTAGAAGACACCCATGGTTATGTATAAAGGTACATGCAAAGTCAAGAGGTCTAAAGTTATGATGCTTTCTAGAGAGTATGAGAATTTCGAGGTGAAGGAAGGAGTGTCCATCGGAGAGATGTATACTAGGTTCACCAGCATCGTCAACAACCTCAAAGCTCATGGGAAGAACTTCGTCAAAGGAGAGCTAGAAGAGTCATCGATTCACTCTAAAGTGATCGAGAACAAAAGGTGATGGCGATAGAAGAAGTGAATGCTATAGAAGAAATTGAGATGGATGACCTCGTAGGAAACATGATGGCTTATGAAGTCAATAAGAAGACCAAGAAGCTGATAAAGGAGGCAAAAAAGAAGTCTCTGTCTTTCAAGATCAACAACCAAGACTCATCTGATGAAGAGATGAATGATAAAGATCTGGTCCTGCTCGTTAGAACGTTCAAGAAATTTATGGGCAACAAAGGAAGCTTCAAGTCAAAGAAAGAAGATAACCAAAATGCACCAACCTGCTATGAATGTAAAAAGAAGGGACATCTGAGAATAAATCGTTTTCTATTGTATCAAGAGAAAAATAATAAAAAGGAGTGCTCCAACAAGAAGTTCAAGAAGGTTCATAAGAAGAGAGCATTGCAAGCCACGTGGAATGGCTCGAATTCAAGCAACTCCAACTCATACTCAAGCGGATGAGGAATCAACGTGGCTTCGATTAATGGCTCTGGAAGATGAGGTAACTCATGAAACTTATGATGAACTTTTAGAAGCTTTTCATGAAGTTTTTGCAAAATTAGAAAAGTATAAATAAAAAATCAAAAGTTAGCGAAAAAGATAAATAAGTCAGTTATTGAAAAAGAAACCTTTAGTAAAGAATCAAATTGCTTAAAAGAAAATATTACTATTTTTGAACAAAGAAATTAATAGTCTTAAATTAAACGATGATAAGCTTGTACATGATTTTCCTAGGCTTACTAAAGGAAACGAAAAGTTAGATAAATTGTTCAGATCTAAAGGAAAAACTTGTGATAAAGATGGCATGGGATTTACTGGTAGTTCATCATCTCATAAACAGGTTGTTTAGTCAAATTAATGAGAAAAAAATCTAACCCTCATGGTCCCAAACAATGGATACCAAAAGAACTCATCAAAATTTATTTTGTAAGTGGAGATAATGTAGATTACACGAAGTGGATATACACACGATCTCAAATTGAAATAAAAGCTTCAAAGCCAATTGGATCAAGAATGACGCCAATCTCAAATTTTGTAGGAAAAGATGGAGAAAGTTGATGGGTCATGGACTCAGGATGTTCCAAGCATATGACATGAGACAAAAAAATTGTTTACCATCCTAGATTCCTAGAACGCAAAGAAGGAGGTTCGGTCACATTGGGAACAATAAAAATAGTTGTATCATTGGTATTGGTCAAGTTGGTAAGGGTAAAGCTATTTTTTATATTGTATCTTTAGTTAATGATTTACAACATAACTTACTTAGTGTAAGTCAATTTTGTGATAAAAGGTTTGAATGTCTTGTTTCCATCAAGTTTTTTTAAAATTCTAAATGAATCTAGTAATGAACCCATGTTAATTGAAAAAAGATTTAAAGACATTTATGTTGTTGAGTTTAACAAAAATGATGCTTATCATTGCTTACTTGCTAGTAATAATGAACTTAATATTTAGCATATAAGACTAGGTCACTTACATCCTAAGTACTTAAACAAATTGATTAAGAATAACTTAGTAAATGGACTGCCCATCAATAGGATAAATCCTAAAACACGCTGTAATGCTTGCTCACTAGGAAAACTTCACAAAAGCTTATTCAAGATAAAAAACATATTTTTAACATCTAAACCCCTAGAATTTATGCATTTAGATATTTTTAGACCAACATGATTAGAAAGACTTATTGGTTGTAGGTACTGTCTTGTAACAGTAGTTGACTACTCTAGGTTCACCTAGACCATCTTCTTAAAAAAAATAAAAGATCACCTATAATTTTGTATAAACTTCTCAAAATTAATTCAAAAAGAAAATAAAGAAGAAATTCTTAAAATCCGTACAGATCATGGAGGAGAGTTTGAAAATGAACAATTCACTAAGTTTTGTGAAAAACGCAGAATAAAACACGAATTCGTATCCAAAAGTACCTCAACATAATGGAGTTGTGGAAAGAAAGAATATAACTTTACAAAATGTGCTAGAACTTTATTAATAGAACCTGATCTACTTAAATACTTCTGGACAGAAGCTACTAATATCGCATGCTATGTACTAAACAGAGTAATAATACGACCAATCCTTAAGAAGACAAGTTATGAAATTTACAAAGGTAAAATTCCTAAGATATGTCACTTCAAAGTATTTGGAAGTAAATGCTTTACATTAAAAACAAAAGATAAATTAGATAAGGTTGATGCAAAAAATGAAGAATGTGTATTCATTGGCTACTCAAAACATAGTCAAGCTTATAGAGTTTTTAATAAAAAACACTCTAGTTGTGGAAGTATCAATGCACATAAAATTCCATGAAATTCCACAAGAAATAAATAATCAAGAAAAATATTATTGAAGATGAAGAAGATGAAGAACAAACATTCATTGATATAACTAAGATAAAAGATACTAATACACATAATATGCCTAAAGAATGGATATTTAAAGAGGAACACTCTAAAACTCGAGTAATTGGAGAAATATCAGATAAAAGTAAGACTAGATCTCAATGTGACATTAACTTTGTTCTTGATGCTTTTGTATCACAAATAGAACTAATAAGGTAAAAGATGCACTAAAAGATGAATCTTGGATAATAGCAATGCAAGAGGAACTTAATCAATTCACAAGAAATGAAGTATGGGAACTTGTACCTAAATCAAAAAAATACCTCAATAATTGGAACTAACTGGATTTATAGAAATAAATCAAATGAAGAAGGACATGTGATTAGGAACAAAGCCAGACTAGTTGCACAAGATTACAACCAACATGAAATATAGACTTTGATGAAACCTATGCACTTGTAACTATGTAAAATTAATTAGGATGTTGCTTGCTTATGCTGCACACTTAGATATAATCTTATCAAATGGATGTAAAAAGTGCTTTTTTTAATGTTTATCTGATAGAAGAAGTTTTTTTATTAAACAACCAACTGATTTTGTTGATAAAGATAAACACGAGTTTGATATAAACTGAGTAAAGCTTTATATGGACTTAAACAAGCAATAAGAGCATGGTATATGATAGATTGGATTCTTTTTTATTATCTGCTAACATTGAAAGTGGAAAAGTAGACTCAACTTTGTTTACTGGAAATTCAAATGGTCTTTTAATTGTCCAAATATATGTTGATGGTATTATTTTTGAAAATACTGACAAAGATTTGTGTAGAGATTTTACTAAGTTGATGGAGGAGGAGTTTGAAACAGTCTCATGGGAGAACTCAGTTTCTTTGTAGGCATGCAGATTCAACAACAGCCTCAAAAGGATCTTCATAAGTCAAACAAAGTCCACTTAAGATCTTCTTAAAAGTTTCGGGATGGAGAGCACAAAAGGAATGACAACATCGATGGGAGCTCAACCTTGGTTTTACGTAAATAAAAGGGTAAGGATATTGATGCGACTCGATACTAAGGTATGATTGGTTCATTATTGTATCTTACTGTTAGTAGACCAAATATACTTTTTGGTACTTGTCTGTATGCTAGATTCCAATCAACCCCTAAAGAATGCCACTTAAAATCTATAAAAATGATCTTAAAATACTTGAAAGATACTTATAATTATGGCTTGTTTGTCCTAGATCACTACATGTTGAATTAAAAATCTAAAAGTGATGCTGATTATGTTGTAAGTAGAAATGATAGGAAGAGTGCCAGTGGGATGTGTCATTTCCTTTAAAATGAACTAGTCTCTTGGTTCTCTAAGAAGAAAAACTGTGTAGCCCTATCAACAATAGAATCTGAATACATATCTGACTCTCTTGCTTGTTCGCAAGTGTTGTGGATGAAGCAGACCTTAAACGACTTTGGTTTAAAGATTGGAAAAGTTAAAATCCTTTGCGATAATACAAGTGCTATAAATCTTTCTAAGAATCTTGTATTACATTGTAGGACTAAACACATTGACATTAGACATCATTTCCTAAGAGATTTTGTTTTGAAAGGAGAAATTACCTTAGAATTTGTAAACACAGAAGATCAAATTCCTGATTTATTTACCAAGCCCTTAAATCTTGATAGATTTGTCTACCTAAGAAGACACTTAGGATTATTCCAACCTAGTGACATCTCCTAAAAACTACCATTTCAAACAAAATTCTACAACAAAAATAAGTTATCCTGTTGGTTTCAAGAAAAGGGGGAGGGAAAAAGAGGCAGAAAGGACTCTTTAAAATAGGGAGAGTTCAATCTTTTTGATAATGACAAAAAATGGGAGAGAATTCCTAAAAATAAAAAGTACTAAAGTTTACTGTAGAGAAATTAAAAGCAAAACAAAGGGGGAGTTAATACTTGGAATCAGATAAAAATAATTATATCCAAAAAATTTTGAAAAATAAATGTAAAATTTGTCATTAATAAAAACGGGAGATTGTTAGTGATTTAGATTTTGCTAATGACTCAGTTGCATATTTGTTTTATAGTTTGATTAACTTTTCAAGTAGAAACTCATAGAAGCTCTTTGTAGAAAAGCTAGAAGCTGACTCAAAGCCTGAAAGTGATTCTAAGAGATTAGTCCCGAAGGTTCAATATTCAGAATCAGATTGTTGAAAGAATCAAAGAAAGATTCAATTCCAAAGCTCAAGTTTTGAAGACTTTGGATGCTGATGTGATATATTATATAGTTTTTTTGCCAAAACAACCTTATATTTTTTTCATATTCTTGGTCAACAAGAAAACTTAAGCAAGAATCATAATTTTCACATTTTCTATTTTTGGACGTATGATCGACCACCTTGATACCCATGATCGATCACTTATGATCGACTATTTTGTTTCTCATGATTGATCAACCCTGATCGACCGGTCATTTGACCATGATCAATTACTTTCTGAATTTCAGACTAACAGTCAAATATTATCGATCACTTTTGTGACATGATTGATCACACATGATCGATCAAGTTATTTATCATGATCAATCATTTCATGAATTTTGAAAATCAAAATGCTGGACTTTCCATTTTTAGACACCGACGACTCTTTTGAGGCCAACACTTTACAAGAGTCACTATGACTCATTGTTTGAGATACACAACCAAGAGAAACATCATCTACTCTCAAAAGAAAAGAAAGAGTGATCTTTTTATGCAATTCGAGTTCTTACAACATTTCTAAGCTCTCGAGCTCTCTCTTCAATCCAAAGTTTCCTGCTACTGAAGTTGTTTTGCTCTCTATACTCTACAATTACCATCATCATCATTCTTGAGCACATTATGCACTTCAAATATGTAAGCTTGTGAATTCAAGCTTCATTTCTTAACTATTTTATATTCACCATTTTTATAGGTATCCGAGTTTTGGATTCCTTTCTCCATGAGAGATAAAATCTTCCTTTGGGAGTTGTCTAAGGAAGGGTACATGTTGTATGAGATGTTGTACTACTCTCGGGTTAAAGTAGCGCTGGAATAGTGGAAACAGGCTTCGCCGAGAGAGCGAAGAGAAAATCCCAGAACATGGTCTACTTCGTGGTTTTCGCCTGCTTGGATTTCCAAGTAAAAATCATTACGCAATTTGTGGTTTGATCTTCTTCTATCTCTCTGATGTTTAAATTATTTTTTATTTGGATATTGTTATTAGATAATTGTATATTGCACAATTCACCCCCTCCCCACCTCTTGTGTTAGACTCACACAAACCACTAGTAAATGATTTTATACTTTTGTTAGAATTTTGTATTCGTATTATATTGTCAATATATCATTTTTTTCATAGTCATATTTTATATTTGTTTATTTATATTTTTATATGACGTATTCAATGTTTAAGCTAAAATATTTATACAAGGTATATACTTAATATTTTATGATTTTATGTGCGCGCCCTTCCAAAATTTGCTAGTAATGCTTATGACCCTTCTTAACCCATGACATTACATTCTTGACATCATGGGATGTCCGTTGTTGGATCTTTCTGGTATGGGGGAGACATCATAGAAGGCATGAAGGCATTGCATAGGAAACTACTCGAGCCATTATGTTGAGGTTCAATTAGGAGGTGCATTTATCTTCGAAAGCATGCTTGTGGAGGCTCTAGGGAGCGGAGATGAGGGGTCGTGGGGGATGGGACACGAAGGAGGGGGTTGTGACAAAAGGTGGGGTGGCAAGGGTGCAAGTGATTGAGGAAGAAGAAGAAGATAAAAAGGATGAAGATTGTTTACTCTCGTACCCCTCCTTTATTTGTCCAATTACGTAGGTGCCAAGAATATTGCATTTGTTTGGGAGGGTAAAAGACAACAATTACCACATGGTCATAAGTTATTATGTAAAAAAGGTAGGGCATAATGCACGATGCCTCATAATAGGACCACATTATCTCTCAAATTCTAGTCTGATCTAATAGCCAATTAGACAAATGATCACTCCATCTTGTAATGCTCGTCAAGACCTTTGCAACGAGCTCAAAAATATTGAAATTGGAAACTATATAAGAGAGTTAAGCGCGAAATACTATCGAGCTATGGTTATGGCATCTGGATCCAATCCAGATCCAATTAAGGCTAAATCCATATAGAGAGGCGGCTAGGCGAAGTGGGCTAACTCAATCCAACTGACCCCTTGCTTGAGCACCACTCCCTCTCGTCAGAGCTTTCCCACCGACCGGGAGTTCAAGCAGGCCATTTCAAAGAGAGCAATGATCATCGTGGATACGTGCACATTCCACAAAATGTCACAGGACCCCCATTTTGGGCGAAGGAAAGTTGTGGGAGAACATTCCCATAGGTATGGTTAAGCCTCTGTTTGCTATCAAATCTGCATAGTTTTCGTACCCTATGTTGTTGAGGATGTACTCTACTTGTCAGGGGTGTTAGAATTTCATTTTGACGAGTTTTGCGATGAGGTCCGTATTTTATCACATGTATTTTCACGATTTCACATTGAATGAGTGAGTGCAAGTGAAAGATAAGAGTGTATTCGTGATGCGGGAAATACCAGAAACAAGAGGGTGTAATTAGTTTCACAGTCGGAGGAACTTCATTGATGTCACTATGGACAATTCCGGCAACTGTTCCAAGCATGATCGACCATTTCCTTATGGTTGATCCATTATCCCAACCCAAAATGATCTATCATGACTATTTTTGTTGAGTGATCATTTTGAGACTGTGGACCCTTACAGACTTAAAATTTGATTTAAATTGACTCTAAAAATATGTAGACTCATCTAGGACATTATGATATATGTAAGATATATGAAATAATTGAAATAAGTTGATAAATGATGGAAATGAGTCCATTATGAATTAAATTAATATAAAATTAGATGTGGTGAGCCTCAGTGAGTTAAGAGCATCTTGAGCATCAAATGGAACGATCATGAGGGTATCCCCTTCTGTTATTAATACATCTTGTGTTCAGAGCACACCCTTCCCGTTGTGTCCTTATTCCATTCCACGGTGATTGATCTTAAGTGACATGTGGGTAGTGGAGTAGATATCGCCAAGGGAGGGGCATGCACCCTTGGGGTCCTTGGTAGAAACTTGGGCACCACGAACCCAACAATTACTTTGGTTGGGGGACATGTTGCTTGGCACACTGAGAAGTCACCACGCAGTGTTCAACCTCAATACTTATGTGCCTTCGACCCAGTGCATTGAGTCCTTGCCAAGTAGTTGTAGCTGGTGATCTCTATTTCATTTGTTCACTTAGGTTTTAACATTCATGTATTGAGTGGTATAGGCTGCATTAGCTAGTATTCCGAGTGGAAGCATTAATAGGAGAGTTCCAGGAATTATGGTTACTAAAGTTGGGAATGAAGTCCACCCTCATGTGTATAAGGAGCGGTTGGATTATTTGATGGTTTTCTGACTAGGTTTTGGGATGATCTTAGTGATCGATGCCCTATCTCGAACCCTATGCCATCGTTGACTCTTACACATGGGTAGTGGACTTGGGCAATTCACAATGATTCATGGATTGGGAATTGGTTAAATGATTGGAGATATGATGAATCAAGTGGAATACTTGGGGTTAAACATAGAGTTATACATTGGTATAGGAATCTAGTAGACGTGTTGGAAACTTAGTTAGGTTGTAGTGTACCTCACCACATGCCTATGAAGGCACCCCAACCTTAAGGTAATTAGTGCCGTAAAGTCATAGTGTGAGGTCCCACATTGACCAAGATCGTAGACTATCCATAATGCTTGGGTCATCAAGGATATTGGATTTGATCATATTGTTCTTCTTCTTGGAGAGGATGGTTTACCCTTTTATTTTTCCTTTTGCACAATTTCACTTAGTACTTTAATTTGTTGTAGCTTTTAGAATCGTAGTGGGAAACATAAATTTATCCATAACATAACCTCGTAATGGAGATCAGACACATTTGCCTCCACCCCAGCCCAACATAGTAGCATGTCGGACTTCTCTTGCTTCCGTAGAGAGCGCCGCCACTACCCGATTGCGATGTCCCTAATGGATAGTAGGGTCATTCCATTCCCTACATTGGGTTGGACCTTGGTACCTCGTAGTTCATCATCTTACTGTCCCCGTATACACACAGAGTCGTGGACCCTAGGGCGACAATCTTGTTTCTGCAGGGAGCTTGTCCCAGTCAGGCAGTCGTGCGTGTTACCTTTGCAGACAAACGGACCGTTTCAAGGCTCAGTGCCCATTGCGTGCCATCAACTCGAGCATGCAGCAATAACAGAGTGGAGACTAGTTGGGTCTTCAAGATAGTTTCATGGCTCGAGATTCCTCTGTAGAGATCATGACTTCCAGCGAGGCCCACAACATGCATTCAACACTGTAGGATCTAGCACACCACCATGCGAACAACTAATGTAGCGATGCAGGAGCAGACTCATGCTTCTAGATCAGTCGTCAGAGGTATGATTTCAGCACAATGGATTTCTTTACACGCATTGCTTGATTCGGGACTACACATTATTTCCTTGCACACCGATTGGTGCCCACTTTGGGCAAGTCTGTGTCTACTATTCCATCCCCGTACCATATCAAGGATCCATGGGGCCAGTTGTTCATCACCTGTAGGGCTGTTGAGGATGTAGATGTACAGGGAGGTGGGCATGAGATGCCTGCATTCCTATCGTTGATATAATTAGAGGATTTTAACATTATCTTAGGCATGGATTGGCTGGAGAGGCACCGTGCGTGCATGGATTGTTTTTAGAATCCAACCAAGGTTGTACATGCTACCTTGCCTATGTGGTAGATTCAGCCATGCAAGATCAGATGATCGAGGATGTTAGAGTTGTGCGCAAGTTTCTTATTGTGTTTCCATATGACTTACCTTGGCTACCACCAGTGAGGGAGATAGAGGTTGAGATCATGTTACTGCTAGACACTCAACCGATCTATGTTCCTCCATATAGGTTGGAACATGTTGAGCTTAAAGAGCTTAAAATGCAGTTATAGGAGCTGTTGGAGAAAGGATTCATTTGCCCCAAAATTTCACCATGGGGGGCACCCGTCCTCTTCGTGAAGAAGAATGATGGATCCTTGAGGCTATGCATAGACTACAGATAGTTGAACAAGCGAACGATAAAGAACAATTATCCTCTCTCAAAGATTGATGATTTTTTTTATCAGTTACAGGGAGCAACAGTGTTCTCCAAGATCGATCTACGATATGGATATAACCAATTGAGGATCAAGGATGCATACGTGATGAAGTCTATGTTCTGTATGAGATATGGTCACTATGAGTTTGTGGTGATGCCTTTCGATCTTACGAATGCATCTTTTACATTTATGGGTTTGATGATCCGAGTTTTCCATTCATACTTGGATAGGTTCGTGGTCATGTTTATTGGTGATGTTCTAGTATACTCCCATGATGAGAAGAAGCACGAGTGCCATCTTCGCACGGTTATAGAAACACTCCAAGAGCATCAGTTTTATGCCAAGTACGACAAGTGCGACTTTTGGCTTTTTGAGGTGACCTTCCTAGGCCATGTGAACTCAAGGATGTGGGTGTCAATTGATCATGACAAGATAGAGGCAGTTGTGTCTTGAGAGCATCCCAAGATGGTTACAAAGGTCCATGTTCATTGTCCTGGCTGGGTACAATAGGAGATTTATCAGAAGGTTCACTCAGTTTGATCTACCCCTCACCTAGTTGACATAGAAGGATGTGACATTTGTCTAGAGTCACAAATGTGAGTTGAGCTTACGAACACTCAAAAGCGGTTGACCTCCTCTCCCATTCTCATCCGTCCTTCTTCTACCTTGGACTTTGTAGTTTACATCAATGCTTTCAAGAAAGGGTTGAGCATTGTATTGATACAATGAGGACATGTTATGGATTACACGTCATGACAACTAAATAACCATGAGTTGCAACTGCCACACTCATGACTTGGAGTTGACGTTTGCATTCTTTACACTAAAGATATGACACCACTATTTGTACGTGGTGACATTTTAGATTTTCACCAACCACAAGAGCCCCAAGAACATTTTTTTATCAAATAGAGCTTAATATGAGGCAGAGGCGGTGGATGGAGCTGCTGACTACAATTGTACCATCCCCTACCATCTTGGTAAGGGGAATGTGGTGGCACATGCCTTAAGCATGCGATCACATACATAGGGTTCAATGTTTTGGTAGCAGACTTGGGATGTGCTCACTAAACTTAGTGAGTGACATCCATTTGAGGGCATATATGATGCAATGATTGTATCAGCAGAGTACAATAGTTTATGGGACATGATTATCCATGGTAATTGATAGATCAGAGGATACAAGACTTATTATCACATGTGACTGAAGGACGAATTCAATGGATTTCGTATATGTGAGTCCATTCTATGGAAGGGGGGACCATGTGTGCATCCCAGATGATGAGGAGCCGATGAGAGATATCATGGATGAGATACACCATTCAAGACTTTCTATTCATCCATGTGGCACCAAGATGTATCAAGACCTCCGTCAGCACTTTTGGTGGAAGGGTATTGATGAATATTTGATTCATCACTCTAAAAGAGATTATTTAAGCTCCATTCCCCAAAATTCATTGACATTTCATCATCTATATTGCGTTATTAACATTTATGCATGCATACATAATAATTGCATTTTATCATTCATCGTGACATTAAATTAGAAGCCAAAAATCCCAGCCCAATTGACTTGTAAATTAAGCTAGCTTCCCTAATTTTTAATTAATTCATGCTATCTCCAAATAACCTGAAACCACCTCCATTGTGTACATATTACTGACAAGAATAAAGGAAAAGGATAAAAAATCTCTAACATAAATAATTAACAAATAAACCCAAACCCTAATTTCATATCTATCAGACTAAAATGCTGATATCTCCTCCATACATTGTTGATTTAATCATTCTCACTTTTGAACTAATGTATGTTCAATTACCTTCAAAACAATACCAAGTTCATGTTAATCGGAGCTCATACGTAAAAGTTGGGTTTTGGGCCTCATTTGCACATTGTGTATTTTACCCGATTTGGACCTATTATTTTGTGTACATATTTGACTCTTTTTCTTTTATTTCTTTTCCATCCATTCTTTTTGATAAAAGTTTTATTAAAATGCGTAAAAATCCAAACCTAAAATGAGTTTGAAGTCAAAGAAGCTAACTGAGTCTGAGTCTTCAATGAGAATCCGTACAATAAGTCCCCTTTATTTTATTCCTTTATTTCCCTAATTATTAAAAATCCAAAAAATAGATTAATGTGTAAATATTTATCTTTTATTTTATCTTATTTTCTCAATTTTTATCTCATATAAAAATATCAAAAAAATAGGTATTCTATGTATATAGAGTACCACCAAAAATATCACTTTGTGCAAATGACGTATTTTGGTTTAGTCTCTTCACGAAAGTTGTAGATCCCATCGAGACGAGAAACTTTCATGAAGAAATTTTTTTGATCCAAGGTTGTTTGTTATTTCTTTTTGACTTTTATTTTCATTTTATTTTTTTGAATTTTCCGTGAGTGACACGTGGCAACTCCTGGAGCCGCCATGTGTCGCCCATTTTCGGTAGGTATATTTCATTTATTTAAAAAATAATTAATAATTAATTACCATGTGACACAATCGTGGTCATCCGATCTCGACCGATCGGATGGCCACTGCTCCTCATTACCATCCTTCGTTCAACGCCGACGACCCGCTCTTCTCGCCCCTTTCCTAATTTGTGTCGCCGCCGCACCACTTCTCACCCGATCTCCTTCTAGATCCGGCCGCTCCAATCAGATTGTCGTCGTCCCCCTTTCCTTTCCAATTCGCTGTTTAGATATCCTTCCAATCATACGTCGTGAATTTCCCATCATATCTCATCCCTGAGCCGATCGCACCTCGTCACATCCACCTTCCATCTCTAGTCGCACCCTCCAGCGCTATAAGAATCTCGTCGCCACCCCTCTCCAAATCATCCATCGACTTCACCTTAAAGAGGACACTGGTGGTGATAGTTTGGTCCCATCTTCCTCGACGTGATCCGACCCCTCGGTCATTGCGGCTCGCACCCCACTACTGCCTCCGCTCCAACCCTTCAGTCGTCGAGCTCCACCTTCCAGGTAACCCCTTATCCTCCTCTGCCCTTCTCATATCCTTCGCTCTCTCTATGATCATCACTCATTTTCTCTACCGCTCCACCCATCATCATCACCACCTTCTCTCCCATACGATCATCGCTCGGCTCTCCTCAGTCGAGCCCGCTCGACCTCCAGCTGCTCCCGCTCTAGTCGAAGCCACGCCACTGACTTTGCTCAGCCCGTACCAAGTGACACATGCATCTGGACCCAACTCTGCTCTAGAGCCTTCTTCTCCGACTCGTTGATGCTCTCATCCTCTAGTGACTCGTAGCCTTCACCTACTCGGCATGCGTACTCGCCATCAACAACCGGTAGCCCCCTCTTCCATCGCCTCAGAGCTTCATCAACGCCTGCTCCTCCTGTGCTCGGCCTCTCGCTGATCCGCCACATGCAGATCATCTCCACCGCTCGACCGGAGTTCGACGATCGCACGTCACGTCAACTTCTCCATCCACACCACGTGCTACAACTACCGCAGGATCGAGGTTGAAGCCTTGATCTGACGATCATCATGATAGATGGAAGAACATCCAAGTGAGGAGGGTCGACGAGCAGTAACCGTTAGATTTCCCCTCTTCACTTGATCTAGTTGTAGATGTACGCCCGCGTTTCACCCGTTGGATATATCTCCCATCCAACGTTCATAGATGCTCCACGTCATCCATCCGTGCCTTGGTTCGAACCACCTGCCTCAGGCGTACCGCAACAACACACAACAACCACCTGGAGGCTCAATCCGAGCCTCGCGTTCGATGTTTGCTTTGCATGCGCCCAACGCATGCCTAGAGGAAAAATTGCACCTGAGCCCCTATGTCTTCAGCGATTTGTGCTCAAGTCCTTGTTGTCCACACCTCATGTGCCCTCACACGTGCCCGCTGGCAAATTTTCATAAATACCCCCTTCAGGTATAGGTATTTGCATTTCAGTCTATGTGCAAGTTTATTTCATTTATTTTATTTCTATAATTGCATTTGACCCCTGACTTTGGTTTATTATTCAAGTCTCAATTTTGCTTTATTTATTCATCAAAATTTTACATATCGTAGAATGACTCTATCTTTACATTATGCCTTTTAATTTATAATTTTGTGATCTGTGGTTATTTAATAATTATTATTCTTGTGAAAAATTGCATATTTATCCCAATTAATGATTTGAAATTCATAACTAATTAACCATTATTTGAAAAATTAACAAAAATTCATGTTTAATAGTTTTAGTTGTATTATACTTTATGCCTAAAAATCAACATATTTGCATGCATGATTTGTTCTGTAAAATATGTTTTATGCTTTCCAGTAATTAATTTTTAATAGGTCTTAATCTTCACATTTTTCGAGTTTAGTATTTTTCTGAGATAGATCACATAATGATAGATCTTAGATAATTTTATTTCCTGAAAATAAATAGGTTTAACATTTATTACAATTATTGTGATTCACATTGTTTGCACTATTTAATTCATTAAATATTTATATTGCATCAGAAATTTCAAAAAAAATACAATGCATTCATTTTATCGTACTTCGCATCTCGGTCATGTTTTGTATTTTTTGGACCTTTTTAGTTGAAAATTACATTTTAGTCCTTTAAATTGGCCACATTTGCATTTGCATCCATTCCTTGCATAAAAAAATTCCGCCTCGAAAGACGCACATTAAATTTGATAGATATTTACCTAGGTTGTCCCTTTGCCTCCTTGCATTCAACCCTGGAACTTGCACATGTTAAATAAACATAAAACTACTCAAAACTAATTGGCATAAATAATTAAGTGGTTATTTTTGATTGATTTCTAAGTACCCGACTACAACATAAAAACATCAATTAACTTAGGGTTTAGCGATTCGCAAGATGGCGCGTTGCCGAGGAGGCAAACGACTTAGGTTTTTTATACAGAAAATTTAGTGTTAGGTTTTCCATACATTTGGGTAGTCTGAACCCAAACCTTCACTGTTAAATTTCCACTTTTTGCTTTCCAACATTTATTTCTTTTTCTGCATTCATTTCCTGTCTCTTATTTTTTATTTGTGTGTCAACTCTCAAACATTTTCTCTTTTATTTTTGTGTGAGGTACCCGGTGTACTTGGAACGGTTTCTCAGAAACCAACACATCTTTATAGCCTGCAAGAAGTCGCATAAGATTAAGATCGAGTCGAGTCGTGAGAGAGCGTAGAGTGTAGGATTTATTTTCACATTTTTATTATTTATACTCCGTTGCCTATTTATAGCGATTTCCATTTGGAATCTCACGTGTGTAAACAAGACTTGAACTTTTTCTCTGTGGTGTGTCCGACCTGTTTCACTCTCCAGTGAGGGTGGGGCTCGACTTAAGTGATTCGTTGATTAGACCTGCACTGTGGCTATTAGAGCTACTAGGATTATTTTGCTTGTGCTCGTTGAACCTAGGACCTCACTGGACTTAATTGAGATGCACCTTAGAATCGTTCCATTTTGTCAAAATTCAAATCAATTCTTCCTGGCTAATAGAACTTTCTGCTAGGTGTGGTTTTGTCGGCTTGCATCTCATATAGAATAATTTTTAGTTCTTTTATTGCATCCCACATGGATATTGCGAGGAATTACTGTAAGTCTTCTAACTGAGCATATGTCATTGTTTCTCATTTGCATCAACTTTTCTCGATTTCTCCCTCTTATTTTATGACTTAAGATATAAAGGAAATTGTGACTGGATGGTAGATGTATATTTCTGCTCACTTAGTTCTTCAGTGATTGCCTAAATTACAATTGAGTCTGCTAAACAAGGCCAACTTTGATTAACCCATAAAATCAAGAACCTTTGTGGGAGAGTAACCTCGTCCTTGGACTTATTTTTTTTTGGAGTGAGTGAGGGATGAACACTTGGGATAGAGCCAAACTTTGGAATTTTCATTAAGGCTACTGATTTAAAAAAGTGACTAACTACTTCTCAGTGAGGAAACTGCAGTCTCCCTCAGCAGAGTGAGTGGTTAAAGGAGAACACGATTGGCACCGTCCTAAAGTAACACGGGTAGCCGTTTTACATTCCGTACTTATACCCATACTGATTGAAAATGGATGCAGCTAGCCATACGAATTCAGGACCGTCTTTAGGAAAATTTCGGGTACCCAATAGCTCACTTACAGACTCAATACTGATTTTATCACCAATTAAAATTGACAAGATAATTGGTCAGACTCTTGCGGCCTTTACTGTGTGAGTTGGTGAACCTGGGATTTGTATTGTGTTTGTATTGTGCGTAGATTAAGATCAATCATCAAATATCATACACTTATGCCTTCACACTCCTGATTTGATTCATGAATCATAATCCTCTTCCGAACCGCTTGAAATCGAGAATGGAGGGTTGTGGTGAATTTTGTTCGGACTCCGCGAACCTTCCACTGAGCACCACAAACCTATCATCCTCAAGAGCTCGGAGACACTCTTACTTCGGGCCACTTTGGGTTCATGGACACCCTTCCCATAAATCCTTGTCCTATGATTCTTTCTTCTTCCTTGAAGGAGGACATACCCATACCTTATTTCTCTTCTCTCACCACATCAAGGAAGAATCTCACCTTGATGATTCTCATTCTGATTCTTTCCACTCTATTAATCCAAATCCTTTATATTTTGAAGGTGAAGAAGAAGAAGAGAACCTAAAGAAGATGCCTCCAAAGAAAAGAGTTAATGAATAAGAACAAAATTAAGACACAATGCAAATGATATTAGCAAGATTAGTTGCATCTGAACAAAAACAACTTTTACTGAGGGAAGAAATTAACCATCTAAATGTTGGGGGTGAACCAACAATGGAAACATCCTATAACCCTGACCAATACAAAGTAAGGAATCATCTGCAGCCACCCAAGCTAGAAGTAGATTGTGAACCGAAGTCACCCTTCTTGAACCAACTTCCTCAATTTCATGGAAATACTACTGAAGAATCATATGCATTCTTACGGGACTGAGAGCTAGTATGTTCAAAACTGAGAAACTCCAGGATCAACCAGGACTACATTCGTCTCACTACACTTCCATTCACCTTGAACAACAAAGCTGACTACTGGATAAAGAATCTAGGAATGATGGTTACCGCATACAATCAATTCAAGGTCATGTTCTTAAAGAAGTTATACCCAATGAGTAGGACTAATCAGATGAGGACACACATCACCAACTTCTCTTAGATGCCTCATGAACCATTTTGTGATGCATGGGGCAGATTCAAAGATTTATTACAAAAGTATCCGTGTCATGCTTTGGATGATAATATCTTGGTCCAATCGCTCTATTCTAGTCTCAGCTACGAGACACAAGGTTTAGTGAGCGTTGCCTGTGAAGGCAACTATACATCACGAGGTAAGGATGCTGTCTATAAGGTATTCGAGCAGGTGGCTAAGACAAGTCATTCACAAATCACCAACAGGGCGTATAATGACTCCCTCAATACAATCCAATCTAAAGGAGGGAAGCAGACTATTGTTGAAATAACTGAGGATTTGATTCCGAACATGGGCATCATCGCTAACAAGCTAGTCGCAGTGGATCAGATTCACAAGAGGATGAACGACATCGGCAATAGGATCTCCCAGTTTCCAAAGCAGATGGAGGAGCTGACTGATAACATGTCCAAGATTGGGATACCTGCCACGACTACATCCGCTGGTCCTATTTACCAAGTACATCATGTCCAGGAGTATCCGATTTTAGGGCCACCTCAGCTTTGGGTTCATGACTAGTCCTATGCCCAATCTTTCCAGCAGTCACCACCACCAACCGAGATCGTCGAAGAAGTACCGCCCTGGTGTTTGAAGTGAACGACATTTGATGTACTCAGGACCATGTCCAACAGGGCAGTACAAGGGATCGTCCGCCCTACCAATGTCCCCCTACCTTCTATAATGTCGCATTCCTACCTGCCCCGTCCCGACATTAGAGACTGCAACAGTCATACGACCAACAGGGCCAATACCAAGTAAACCAGAAGGGTTCGTAGTGTTGGACATGCGAGCCCACGACGAGCCATTATGCAATAATTGTTCTTATAAATATCATTCCCTGATCTGAAAATAAAGAATAATTAATTTTCATAATAAGTACCTTAGTATAATTAGGGTTATGTACCATGGCCATCTTGATGATCATACAATTGTTGATTCAATGTTGAATCATAAAGGCTGGTGCTTGGATTATAAAGAGCTAGATTGAGGACTCATCAATCACCATCGAATGATTATTAAGAGAGGAGCTCCAACCTGAGAATGAGATGGCAATCATTTCTATAAAGGCTGATATCTAACCGACCTCTTGATGCAGGTCATTTGCATATGAATAGAGATTTGGAGGTGTTAGAAAAGTTAGGTCAAAGAGTTGACTTAATGAGATCGAGATAACTAAAGACCTATGTCATGATACATGCACACATCCTCTGACCAGAGAGAGATGTGTTATTATATGTTTGAGTATGTACATTTGGCATACCAATAGGTTGATGGCCTAATCAAGGTCTATACATCAACACGCTGGTGTGCATACAAGGGTAGATGAGTAATACGATCTCTTAAAAGGATCATACATGTTCATTACTGAACTGGAAGACATGAGCTCACTCATGAGATATTGGGAAGGATCAATTTCTGTGCACGTCCGTCTCACTTTGGAAGCTTGATTGAATTTGTAGGTTTGATATATACCTTTGAAGAATATATGATCAATATCTAGGTATGATATATGCTTTTGGAAAGTATATGATCGATACCGACTCCCAATGATTTAATGAGAAACTTAATGATAAAACCCTGAAGAAGACTGTCTAAATAGATCTAAAACTTCATGTTTATTCTAGGTCTTCCATTATGCAGGATGTACATGTATTACGAATACTTGAGGCCGATGTGATCATAAACGATTGTATAATGATGACGCTTCCATTCCTACGGAGTGATGAAATGAGTTTGGATTTTAGTGACTCTCTCAATAGAGAAGTAATCTTATCTTGGTCCAAATGTTGGACAATGATCTAAATGTGATTCATATGCACTGAAAAGATAAAATTTATGGTTTTGATTTAATCAATCATCTATGGGAGGTTCGCAAGATCTAGATTTGAGATTTGATATCAATACCAAGTCACTATACGTGGAACGTACAATCGCCATGTCCTTATCTCCAAGTATCCGCGGAGAAAGTGCATTATCCTTAAAAGAGTTCAGGGATAATCCACTGTTGATACATATATGTATATCCAAGCATTGAGAAAATTGATAATTTTATGTGATTCAATTTTCATGAATAATATGAATTTGATTCATATTATAAGGAGAGTTATCTGAGATAATATAATGTGATTTAATTATTAAAGATATAAATAATGTGAATGTGATTTATGTTATTTGGGCACATGGGAATGGAGATCCAAGATGATTAAATGTGATTTAATTATCATGGATATGAATGATGTGGATAACACTATCATACTAATCATATATATTATAAATATGATTTATAATATATAAGAGAGAGCTATTTGTAAATAACATTTACAATTTAAATGTTGATGTGAATTGGATTCACATTGGATAATTAATTGAATGTAATTTACATTTTATGTGTGGGTTGTGAATGTGATTCATAAATTTCCAATGGCATGATTGCGATGTTCCCAAGATAATTGAGAATTATTATTGTGAGGTAATATTGGAATGAGATAATTTAATCTCATTGGAAGGAGATTATCATCCACCAACCCTTAATTAGAGTGGGTGGCTGTCCCCCCTTGTTGTGGTCAGATGATTATCCCCTTCCCAATTATCTCCAAGGATAATTAATTTGATTGAAATCAATTGATATTGATTATTCAATATATATTTAATTTAATTAATTATTATTGTGTTTTTTACAACAAGATCATGACCATTTAAAGAACACAAATCAATCTCATCCATTGATTTGTGTTGTCCATGGATTGAGATCCATGGACCCTCAAAATACTATATAAGAAGAGGAAACCCTTGCTCTTCAAGTTACAACAAGAGAACAACACATGCTCTCTCTCTCATTCTCTACACATCCTCTCTCTCTCTCTCTCTCAACACGTGGCCGTCCATATGGTGACCTAGAGAGGATCACAGTCGTCGCCGCTATGCCATGACGTTGCCTCTTTGACCACTCGTGGATTTTCGTATTCTTTGGTGCACCTCGTTCATGAAGAAGACGTCGGATCTCATGTGACGAGATCAGGAGATTTGCCGCTTGGATCATCAACATGAATCGTGAGGAGCACACGTTTCATCAACGCGCTCGTGAGCGTCTCCTCCTTCGGATCGGACTTGAGACAGGAGGTGTCTTCATTTAAAGATTAGATCAAAATCACGCTTCAAGAGGTAATCCTAATACTTTTTTGAGAGGGGTAATCGTAATAATTGTTTATGGTTTAGATTGAATGATCCGAGAAGTGTTCTGGGATCATATGGTTTCATCAGTTTAATTTTTTTTTTGAAATTCCATTGCCCCGAGCGACTAGTGTGACTAGTCGCTCCCGATCGCATATGATGTGATCCTCACACTTCCATGATGCGCTTAAGGATTTTCCAATATCCTTCACGCAATATCAACAAGCACCTCAACAGTATCGGTGGCAGTACCAAGCCCCACGGGCGATCTTCGAAGTAACCCTCACAACCGTCTAGCTCTTAGATCGAACCCCTTGACATCCAGCAGCAAATGCTCGAGGAGATCTGCTCTTTTCGGAATGAACTTTAGGATCTATGGGTTGACGTGAATCGCTTATCCTGTTTGAGAGATGAACATACGACTCCTACTACAACCATTCCACCCACGTTCGAGCTAACCCTAACAGCTTGAACAAATCTCAATCTTCTCATATGGTGGTCAGGTATACTATTCAAACTCATCTAGATCTAAACATGAGATCCTTTCATTTGACAATATCAATGTTATGTCACTTAGGAGCATACAGACCGTGGCCGTGCCTGATCGGGTAAGGGAAATGGAGCAAAACGACCCGGGAGTTCAACTAGATGATACTTCTGAAGATGAAAAAGAAGGAAATCTGGATTCACTGCTATATCCAAGGAGACTGAGGATTCCCGCTCAGGAAAAGGGAAAAGCACCAATGGATTCTACAAAGGACCTTGCACCTCTAGTTGTGGCTAATTCACCTTTGTCATCTTTTCCACAACATGGCGTAGACGATTTCAATTTTTATGACCAATTGAAGAATAAAAGATCATTGTAATAAGAACTCTGTTTCTAATAAATCAAAGCACGATTTTCTGTTTATGATTCATGTTCTTTATCTCTTGTCTTGACTGCTTCCATCCTTTTCCCCCTGATCTTACGGGATGAAAGCGCAGACTGAAAAAGACCATTCAAGATGATCCAGAAATGTCATGATTTTGTCAAGAAACCATTATAGTCAAGGTTCCATTTGATCAATATGTGACCAACAATCCTTCATTTCAAAAGTACTTGAAAATGAGATACACTCCTACCAGGACTCGTAGGAAGAAACCGAATCAATTTGTGGAGACTCATCTCTTAACAGTTGCCACTACCCATTGTGTCAAAAATCAGCAAATACCAAGGAAAAAGAGAGACATGGGTGCTCACTATGTGGAGAGTCGCATCAAAGACATTGCGTTTGCATGCACTCTCCCAGATAACGGTTCTTTAATCAATCTTTTGCCCTTAGTATTATATTACAAATTGGAGTTAGGACCTCTCAGAAAATCACCAGCTATACTCCAATTTGTGGATCGATCAATGAAGAAACCTCTAGGAGAGTTGAAGAATGCTGTTATCTTGGTTGAGGGGTAAGAGTAATAAGTGGACTTCACTGTCCTTGATGTGGAATCCCCCAATCATTAGAGATAATCTCAGATCATTCTTGGACAGACAACCATTCTTGAGGACCACAGGGGTGATATTCGATTACAACACATGAATGATAAAGTTCCGTTGTCCAGGTGGAGAAGTGGACTTAGAGATGAAGTAGACAAAATGGCAAAGACCCAATGCCGGATCTAGAATCAAGTATGCACAACTTCAGAGGCAGAGTGCAAGTTGATTAGAACAACTGAACTTTAGCAACAAACTTCAACATGACAGAGTGAGACCCTCTCATCTGGAGATAACACAACATACAATGCAGTTTGCCAAGTGTTGCCAGATTTACTTAGAGACAAATATGCTTATACCCTTGATGACGTAGAGATCCCTTTGGATCTGTCAGTCCCATCATCTTCAGGATAGTCAAGGGACATAGATGATGAGTTGGAAGCGACTTTGGCCGAATTACCGCACTAATTTTGTGATCTAACTCAACTTTCATCAAAGTTGGTGGCCAACACATCACAGATTGATATACCATCATCCAACACAAATCCAGACTCAGATGCCATTCGGCCACATCTAATTGATGATTCAGATTTATCAAACCTGAAAATCACTTCCTCCTACACTCAAGTATGTGTTTCTTGTGATACCCAAAGAGATATTTCCTGTGATCATTAGCTCGACATTAACTGCAGACAAGAGTCAAGGTTACTTGAAGTTCTTGAGCGGAACCACAAGGCCATTGGTTGGACAATGTCAGATCTCGTGGGAATCAATCCCGCTCTCTGCTTGTACCAAATATATGTTGAGGATAACGCAAGACCTTTCCATGAATTTCAGAGAAGACTATACCCTAATCTCCGGTAAGTAGTTAAGGAAGAGATTGAGAAATGGTACAAAGTATGATGTATATACCCTATTTCTGACTCCAAGTGGGTGGCCCGCTTCATGTTGTTCTGAAGAAGTCGAGAATCTAGATGGTCACCAATGAGGAGGGGTAGAAATCGCGACACGAGTACCCACGTCATGGTGCATCTGTGTCGACTATATGTGCCTACATGCTACGACCAAGAAAGATCACTTTCCTCTACCATTCATTGATGAAATCTTGGAGAGACTTGTAGGGAAAGTATTCTTCTATTTTTTTGATGGTATTCAAGCTACAATAAGGTAGCCATCACTCCTAAGGATCATGAAAATACCACATTCAAATGTCCATTTTATTTTTTCGAATCTCCATTTCATCACCTTTATTCTATCATTTTGGCCTCAAAAACCCCAGCAAATGCATGTAAATAGCATCAAATTGTACATAATAGCATTCATGATTCATTATATTAATTACACATTAAATAAGGTGTTTAATGCCAAAATTATAGAATAAAGAGAAGAAAAGAAAAATGAGTAAAATATTGCAAATATTTTATGACCCTAACCCCGAGACCAAGGCCAGCATGGAATTGGTCGACAAGGAATAAAGTAGGGGGAGATAAGGGCCAATGTACAATAAATATCTCATTTATTCATGCATTTATTTATGCATCTTTGACACCTATTTTGTACATAATTATTTATTCATCAAATAAAGAAACTTTGTACATGAAAATTGTATATAATAATGTAAATAAAAATACAAAATTGAGTTTGTGTAAAAATAATACTCAGTGCATATTTTATACACAGAATAAAAAGCCAAAACCTCAACTTCACAGACCCATATCTTGCAAATAAAAACTCCAAATCACCCAAACTCACCTTTAATTGTATATAACTTTCCAAGAACTATTTAATAAAATTAGTTTCATAATTTTTGAAGTCCATCTGCAAAAGTTAGGTTTTTGGCCCCCATTATGCAGCCTGCCTGATTAAAATATTCAATATATTCCTTGTCTATTATTTTTATCAAATTATATTTTTAGAATTTTGTAAATAATGTATATAATACATGTATATACTAAAATTAGAATAAAACTAAAAAGAATTAATAAAATAAAATAAGCCTATGCAAGTTAATAGGCAAAAGACCTATGATCAAGTATGTACATAAATAAAAGGGGAAAACATTCTTTAATTATTTTCTTCTTTTATATTTTTATAATAATGTAAATATTACATATAACTTATTAAAAATGTAAATCCAAAATAAAAATCAAGAAAATGCATTAAATAAATAAAGTATGAACAATATATAGGTAAAAGACCTATAATTATACCTACATATACCCACCCCTATTTATTTAAAAATGAAAATAAACTCATAAAAATTAAATAAAAATACCTTTATACTCACAAAAATAAATTATAAATTTATAAAATAAGCCAATAAAATAAAATAATAAAATAAACAAATAAAAAATTAAAATATACAAAATACATGTAAATACACACATATACACTTTATTAAAATAAAACTATAATAAAACACTTCAAAAAATTAAATAAAAATCATAAATAAATACTACATGAATTAATAAACAATTTTTATTTTATAAGAAAATTCTAATAAAATCATTTGCTATGTCAAATAAATAAATTTAGAGCAAATTTTCCTGTTTTGTCTTCTTGCGGTCGACGTGGACCAATGGGGCGCCAGCCCTTGTTGACCGACCGGTTAACTGTCCCATCCGGGACCTGGCGCCTCTGAACTGTCATTTCCCCAGATTTCGTCCCTTTTTCACGGCCATCTCATCCATCGATCGAGCTCGCTTCCTTAACAAGAAATGATCTCTGATGATCACTCATACCCGCCGATAACTTGGATCAATTTGATACTCATTGGATTAAGCAATAATCGCCGGTCAATAAGGCTCCAGGCCATTGTCTATAAATAAGAAGCTCCGCTCCCTTCCTCCGATTTGGCCAATTTTAATCCATCCAAAAGCCCTGATTTCGTTCCTGGGACGTTCCTCGTGACAGGGGGAGTGCTCCAGCACCTCGAATCGGCCGGAGGAAGGACAATTTTGATGCGGCGGAGCTCCGGCGTCCGTCCTGCTCCCTGGTGGCCCCCAGGTATAAGAGCTGTTTCTTTATCGCTTTTTAGTTAGGTTTTAATGTTAGCTTTTAATTCCAGTTGTTAGTTTAGTGTTTAGTTAATCAGTGTAGCTTAGAATCCAAATTTCGAAGTTCGCCGGAGCTCGGCTCCGATGACTTCTTCACGGTGACCTCGACTGTATCCGACCGCCGTTCGCCTCCCATTTCTTTCCCCATCGTTTTCTCCATCGATCGCACACCTTTGTTCAACCCATGACCTCTGGTCTTGGCGAATTGGAGCTCCACCTCCGCCTTTCACCGGAGCTCCCCCGCCACACCTCATCTTGCTGTCTAGCTTCAAAACCCCGGGTCGAGGAGGAAGCCCTCGCTCCCCCGGTTCTTCCTATGCAGGTCCAACGAAGAATGGAGCCCATCTGGGCTCACATCGAACCAGGAAGAGGTTCCTGGAGGTCTTGTCCTTCATCGACCTCGTCCGAGTCCCTCAGACCTCCAAGAGCCATGGAGAGACCTTCAGAAGATGCGGAAGACCTCCAGCTACGTGTTGAGCACTTCAGATGCGAGGGAGATGCCCGGAGAAGCCTACGCTGCACGATCGAAGCTCGCCGGGGGCGAGCTTCTTCCCTGTTCCTCCAGGCACCTCTAGCGTCGTCAGATCAGGAGGCTCGACCCAGATCGCACATGGACCGTCAGATGAAACCCCGCACTCACCGTCCGATCAGCGAGGCTGATCTAATCTCAGCCGTCATCTGCGAACCGGTATCGGCCGACGGATGCACGACGTGTGTCAAGTGGATGAAGATCAACCATCGGATCGCGCGCCTATTGGGGGTAAATTTCAGACACACCCCCCGCCTTTTTGTATTTATCTTTCAACGCTATAAATAAAAATCTCCATTGTAAATAAATTGTAAAATTTACGGAAGGACCCCTGTAGTTTATGTATTTGCATATTAGTCCCTCCGCGCCTCACGTGCAACACCCACGTGAGGCGCGTGATTTTTGCATTTAAACCACGCCGGGTTCTGTTAATTGTAGAACGACCCCAAAAATAAAAATGAATGTTTATTTTTGTAGTAATATTTGCACTGATGCCCCTGAGAAACATTTTATTTGCAAATATGACCCTGCCAGGCTGATTAATTGTTGTAGGCTTTGTCCATTTATTTTGTGCCTCATATTAACTTGAAAAATTTTGCAAAAATGGATATAAGCTCCTGTTTGTTTGTTCTTGCACGCTATATTTTTAGTTTTTAATTTGGTTGCATTTTTGCATTTATTAAAAATAAAAAACATGCATTTTATTCACTGTCTAACTTATAAAATACCAAAAAAAATAGTAAAACACCTCGAAAAATTCCGAAAAAATTACCTATTACCTATTTTAACTTATTTCTGTGCCAGTCCAGAAATCACTAAAAAACTCAAAAGGAAAACCTTGAAAATTCAAAAATACCCAAAAACTTCAAAAAATGTGAAATTTTTTAGAAAACCCTAAAAATAGCAAACTCAACTCTTGAAGGTGCTATATTTTATCCGTTTTCTTTTAAAAATCATGGGGAAATATTTTGTGGTTGTTTAGTATTTTTAATTTTCACTTTATCCCCAGCCAGTAGCTTAATCCCTGTTTTCCTTATTTTGCTATTTAAAAATACTAAAAATATTTTGAAAAATGCCCAAAAACCAGAAAAACAGTAAAAAATCATGAAAATACCAAAAAGAGTTTATTTCTGAATTTTTGACCATTTTTGTATATTTCTATAAATATTATATCCCCCCTTCTATATATACTCCCTATTGAAAAAGAAAATTATATATATATATATATCTTATATATATAAATATATATAGTAATGTCTAAAACTCTAAAATTAAATTATATATATATATATTGTATGTATTATATGCTATATACCTACCCTCTATGGGAACGTATATATATCTTTATATATTTATACTCTATAATTTGTATATATATTATATAATTATATCATATATCAAAAAAAATAAAGAAAATAAATAAATATATAAATAAAAACAAAAACCCACAAAAAATAGGCTTCACACTAGGATGACTCTGTGGTACATGCACATCTTAGGCTATTGCACTTTTGTATTGCTCTCTGTGGTTCGACTTCTACATACTTAGTCACTGTACATCTTGTGGTAGAGTAATAAATATTAATTCACATTTTTTGGGACTCAATTGTTTTATTCTTTTATTGTGGGTTAATTGCTGATCAACATGGGTATTCTGCGAGCGGTCGCCTCAGCGACACCTTATATATATTATTTATGGTGACCTTCGCATGGATCATCCGAGTTATCAGATGGCACCGTTGCCGGGGGAGCAATGAGCATAGCCTACTTTAGTTTGTCATTCTTGTGTAAAAATTTCTTGATTCATCATTTATTTTATGAGCAGCTATTTCTATTATCATTGATCACCATGCTTTATTGATTTATTTATTTATTGTGATTAATTTCTTATCTGCTCCATTTTGATTGATTAAACCTCTACTAATGCAATCTTTTTGTGACTTTGATGCGAGGGCCCGCCACGCGAGGATGGCTTCTTAGGGAGCCAAGGCAACCAAGCTTGGAGGAGGGTGGTCTTCACCTCATGACCACTTGGAGAGAGCATCAAGGAAGCAAGGAGATGGGGATTAGATAGGTTTAGAATATTTAGGATTATTTTGTAATTTATGGTGAGAGAGAGAGAATTTTGGCATGTAATTAAACAGGACTCTACTCTTCACAATGAGGTCCAGTGCCCGGGTGATTGTTCACCTGGGGGCCTCATCGCGGCTTTTCGAGTTTTCATCGCTTTCTTTTCTTTGTTTTCCGAAGTTTTGAGCTTTCCGCCTTTCTTTTACTTTGTTTTGTGTGCTTGGAGCCCCTAGATATAGGTTGCTTGACTCGGTAGCTAGGTCCACACATTAATAAGAATGCATGTTCCTATAGTCTACTTCGTATGGATCTAGTCAAACTTAAACAAGCCGTTCATTTGTCTCTTAGCCCTTGTGCCACAGCGAGCCTCGCAAAGCGCTTTCTCCTAAACTCAAGTGTGTTGAGCAGAGGAGGGGTGAGACAAGACCGGACCCTTTGGGCTAAAGATGAATGAGCGACTTATGGTTCTTCACGCTAATAGCAGCTAATGTTTAGGGCGATTTTGTGCCTTGCATACCGACATGTAGATAGGTTCAAAAATTCTGTTTTGCATACCGCATGGAGAGAGCTGGGATGCACTGTAAGTCTTCTAACTCAGCATGCATCATTCGGTTCAATGGTGAGATTTCCATCATGGAACCACTTGCACGGTTTTTCCGCTATCTCCCTCTGATTTCGAGCACCTAGGACTTAAATGAAAATCCACAAAAACGTTAGGCGCTGGTATGAAATCAGACTCAAAAAAAGTGAAAAACCAAAAAATTAAAACAAGGGGACTGCTAAATAAACTTTGACCTTAATTAAAATCTGTAATGGACTATCATTGTACCGGGTTCATAAAGCCCTCATTGTTTTCAGGTACCTTGGAGGGGGACCAAAACCCTACTCCTGTGAGCGAGTGCAACCCCCTAAGGAATAAAGCCAAAAACCCAGTCTGCAACTGCCTTGTGTATCGCCTGGATTTCCGAAGTAATGGCGCTTCTATCGTACTTAGGCGAGTAGGACTTGGTCACCAATGATGACTCTCTGTTGTGTAGAGCATCGACCCTGTCCGAAGTATTGAGCATAGGCCACGCCTTCACGGGGGGGGGGGGGGGGGGGGTCTGTCTCATTGTCCTGCGTCCGAGTAGGTTCTTGCACGCTCACGGGTGATTCCGTTGCGAGCGAGAACCGGAAGTATTGGTTTCGCCTATCGGCTTCCTCTCTCAATTTCTTGGCCGAGTAGGGATCCAGGAAGGGTTACAAGGACTCCAAAAAGTACAGACTATAGGTTACACAGGAGAGAGACAAGTACGGGATACTCTTCTGGCAGTACTCTCTCTCCTATAGGGTAGCGTACTAAGGACTTGTTATAAGATATGCCTGAAATCACAACTCTAAAAAATGAAAAGATAATAAATAACGAGCTTTCACGGCTTCACATGGCGTGAGTTGGTGAACCCGATTTTGTATTGTGTTTGTATGTATCTAGATTAAGGTTCAAAGATCAAGTCCCGCGCCTTTGCACACATTTTGTTGTTTCTCCCTTTGACCACCCCGCTCAACCGAGCCTCTCTACTGTTTTACACTCCTTTCATTCCTCGTTGACCATCGTATCTTTCTTCCAACATCCGATCTTCTCTTGTTCTTCGCGAAGATGATCCATGGATGGTTTCCGTCGGGACCATGCCGAAACCCACATCGATTCCATGGACTCAACTCCGCCAATAAGTTCGAGGCGATTCCCGAGAACCTGATCCGGACTTTGCGGATCGATCTCCAGACTCCTCGTTTTCTACCATTCTCTTGGCCACCCAATAAACTGGGATCACTTTTGTCCCGCTTTCGCCGTTATGAATGGAAGTCGATTACAATCTACATCCTTTCCATTCACAACATGCTGGGGTTGACCTGAATTCCAGCTTCATCACAGCAGCTGAACATTAATTGCAAGCGGTCTGATCAAGACTATCTCATTATGCAGATAGAAGCCAGAGCAAGCCCTGGAGACTACTCCGGAGTTTATTTCGTCCGACTCAGACCCCTGACATGGCTCCAGGAGGAAAGGGCAAGGGTCAGCAGCCACCAACCAGAGGGACAGGTGCCAGATCAGAATCAAGTCAATGCACAACTACTGGCATCTATCCAGGCCATCCAGCAGCAGCTGACCGAGCAGGGTCCTCACACAGACAGCCTTCCAGGACATGTTGAATGATATGATGAACCGAGACGGTGGAGGAGGAGGCAGAGGCAGAGGAGGCAGGGGAGGAGGAGGTGGAGGTGGAGGTGGTGGTCCTGATGATGATGACCCTGAATTACCACCACCAAAGCCTACACTTAAAAGAAACATACAATCCGGGAGACATCCAGATGACCGAGTGGATCCTCATTCCACCGGTACACGCTCACTTTCAGCTGAAGCCCCAGTTCATTGCCCTTCTCCCTGTGTTCCATGGAAACACCAGTGAAGAGCCGTACATTCACCTGCAGCAGTTCTCCCACATTTGCCGTACTACTCACTATCCCAATGTCCCTCTGGACATTGTCAAGATGATGGCATTCCATTCAGCTTACAGGACAAGGCCTCTATTGGGTCAACCATCTGGGGAAGGTTGTGACGACCTGGGAGGAGCTGAAGTCAGCCTTCCTGCATAAGTATTATCCTCTCGGCCGGCTCAACCAGATGCGAGCCTGAATCAATAATTTCTCCCAAGGACCCCATGAGTCGATACATGGAGCATGGGAGAGATTCACTGACCTGCAGGAGAAGTGTCCCCATCATGATATTCCGAAGACCAGCTTGGTCCAGCATTTCTTTAGGGGACTGAACATTGAAAGCCACAAAGGCTCGTAGACGCAGCATGTGGGGTTCACACTTCAACAAGATGAAGACGTAGTCTGGCAAATATTTGAAGAAATGGCCGAAGGAGAGCGCCCTCTCTTCATCCAAGGCGTATCAGAAGCAGCCCCAGATTCTCCAGAAACAAGTGCACATGGCAGCGTCCAAGGAAGCAGAGAGAGATGAGAGCTCCAACCTCAGCATCATCGGGGGTCATCTCTCTAAAGTAGATATCATTGAGAAGCAATCACAGGATCTCGAGAAACTCGCTGTGATCGAGAAGAGGAACCCAGAACCTAGATAAGCTTGATCAGATCAACAAGTATCTTGAACTGTTGGTGGGCACCATCAACTCTGTTCAGTCAGCAGCACCATCCGAAGCTCCAGCTGAGAAGAAGGACGAGCAGCAACCGCAACATCAACCTCAACCGAGCCAGCAGCCACCGGCAGTCCAGCACGTATACTACGTGCAGGCACCCGACCAGGGCCCGCCGCAACAGCAAATAGTCGTGTACCAGCCAGAGTCCTTTCTGGACCTGATCCAGTCTTCTCACCACCACCCCTGATCCAGGAAGTGAACGGGGTATGAAGCAATGATGCACAGCCGACCCGTCCTCAGGGACAACCCCAGGGTCAGCCATTTGCCAATCGACAATACCACCAACCTCAGGGTGGTCGTTTTGACAATCCTCTCAGCAGCACCAGCAGTATCAGCAGCCTCCCCAGTTTGCACATCAGTGGAGGCAGAATTTTCCATACCAGCAGCAGCCGCAGTACCGTCATCCATAGTCGTTTCACCAGTTTACGACTGCTCCCTCTCAACAATATCAGCAGTATCCTCCTCCCTCGTACCAACAACTTCAACTTCCTTCACCACCCCGGCACCACCAGCAACAACCTCCACACCCATCCAACCAACAGCAGCGTGGTCTGCACGCTGAACCTACTGAAGCACCCCATGTGAACCACACCATGGATTGTCTGGCCTAGCTTGTCAAAGGGCTAGCGGAAATGACCAAGCGGCTTGATGACCTGACCGCCACCCGAACTACCATTCCGGCTCAGGTCGAAGCCAACCCCAATAATTTCAAGAAGAAAGAGCAGGTAGAATGTGATATCCTCTCGTGTCTGGTAATGATATTACTGTTTATTCTAATGCTGTTACTCTCAGGAGCGGTAGGGCCTGCCTCCGCCTGCTACCAGAAGTGGGGTTGAATAAAGAAACAGGTGGATTGTCATCTTCCGCATCAGCCGTGCCAGCTATAGGGGCGGGTGAGGAGGAAGGAGAAGGAGAAGCCATTCCAGCCGTCTGTGCTATGTCACCAGCAGTCCCAACCAAAAATACAAAAAAATCAGCAAAAGCAAAAACAACAAAAGAAGCTTGTAGCCGAAGCGAAGCCGCGCCAGCATTGGAGGAGCCGCCAGCAGCAGCCGATCCCTCGCCAGCCGATGGAGCAGACGCTACCCTTTTTTGATCGCCCTACGGCACCAGTATGCCAAGATACAGCTTGTACTCCTTTTTGTAGTTCGGATGTACAACATGCTATGGGCGATGATTTTGATGTAAATAAGAACTCTCATTTTCCTGCTAGTGATGTACATATTCCTTTTCCTCATGCAATACAAAAATCCAAAAAAAATGCAAAATGAAAAAGGCATTGTCTGACCCAGGTGTTGTGGAAATTTTAGATAAATTGACTGTTGAGATTCCCTTGTTGAAGGCCGTGGAATACATGCCAGCTGTGAAGAAAGGACTGAAAGAGGCATGTACTAACAGGCGTCGCCCAGCACAAGAAAACAGACGCCGAGATGTAGAAAAGCACGTTCTCTCCATGGCCACTGTAGCAACCATCAGCAATCTCCCCAGAAGAAACAGATACCGGAGCACCTCTGATCAGTTGTGAGATTTTTGATCAGGTCTTCGAGCGCACTCTCCTTGACAGTGGATCATCCATCAACCTTCTGCCCTCATCCATAATGCAAGAATTCGGGCTGGGTCCGCTCAAGCAGACACGCATGATCCTTCAGTTCGCTGACCGTCCGTCAAGCGGCCCCGAGGTCTTTTGGAAGACGTGGTAGTTAAAGTGCAGGAAATGAAAATCCCAGTTGACTTTGTAGTCCTTGATATGGACTCGCCTGCACTCCTGCTCCAGACCCCTATCATCCTTGGTAGACCATTCCTTCGTACATCAGGTGCCGTGGTTGATTACGGGTCTGGCAAGATTACTTTCAGCTCGAACACCCAGCAGATCACGATAAACATGAACAGAGAGCCGAATGCCACAACTGATGGGAGCCAGGCAACGTCCGAAGCAGACTGTGATTTTATTGCAGAGATCGGTAGACTCGGCCTTATCATTGGACGATCCATGGATCCAAGAAATCCTCACTCTTGAGGAGGACTTGGAAAGCGCATTCAGCTTATGCTCCGACGATTCTTAGGAGACAGATTTTCAGATGCAGGCGCATCTACTTGAGCAGTCATTCCAGACCGAACACGATCAGCTTAGCGCAGATCCGTTCGGTACATCACTAGGATATCAACAAGATGATGAGGATGGTAAAAATCTCAAAGAAGTACATCCCACCACCAGCATGGTATCTGAAGTGACAGATAAAGTGGACAGGTCAAAACCAGAACTCAAGCCACTTCCGGCAGGCCTAAAGTATGCTTTCCTTGCGGGTGAAGAACAAATGTATCCGGTCATCATCAGCAGCAGGCTGAATCCGGATCAGGAATCTCGTCTTCTCGAGGTTCTAGAAAAGACCGCAAGGCACTTGGTTGGAGCGTATCAGATCTCCGAGGATAAATCCAGCCTTGTGTTCACACCACATCTATTCTAGAAGAAGATGCCAAGCCGTCCCGCGAATTCCAAAGAAGGCTGAACCCTAACCTTCGGGACGTCGTCATGAAGGAGATAACGAAATGGTGTGATGCATGCTTTATCTATCCCATCTCCGACTCAAAATGGGTAAGCCCACTGCATGTAGTTCCAAAGAAATCCGGGCTTACCGTGGTTACAAATGACAAAGGAGAGGAAATTTCCACTCGGGTACCAACATCCTAGCGGGTGTGTGTTGACTACCGCCGTCTCAATGCAGCAACTAAGAAGGACCACTTTCCCTTGCCCTTCATTGATCAAGTTCTGGAAAGATTAGCAGGCAAGGAGTTCTTCTGCTTTCTAGATGGGTACTCCGGGTACAACCAAGTGGCGATCCGCCCCTGAGGATCAAGAGAAGACTACCTTCACTTGCCCGTTCGGCACCTATGCCTATAAGAGAATGCCTTTTGGATTATGCAATGCACCTGCAACCTTCCAAAGATGCATGTTAGCAGTCTTCGCCGAGATGGTAGGCAACTTTCTCGAGGTGTTCATGGACGACTTCTCTGTCTATGGTGAGAGTTTCGATTCTTGTCTTGAGCACCTAGACAGAGTACTTTAGAAGTGCCGAGAAGTCAATTTAGTGCTTTCATGGGAAAAGAGCCACTTTATGGTCACTGAAGGCATTGTGCTGGGCCACGTCATTTCCAAACGTGGCATGGAAGTCGACCCGGCGAAGGTGGATGTCATTTCAAATCTCCAGCCACCTCAATCAGTGAAGAATGTGAGGTCATTCCTGGGGCATGTGGGATTTTACAGGCGATTCATCAAGGATTTCAGCCGCATTGTCCGACCTCTGACAGAACTTTTGTGCAAGGATACTGAGTTCATTGTTGATCAGCCGGTTCTCCTTGCTTTCAACCAGCTGAAGGAGCTCATTACTCAGGCTCCAATCTTACAGCCACCCGACTGGACTCTTCCATTTGAGATAATGACCAATGCGTCAGACTTTGCAGTCGGGGCTGTTCTTGGGCAGAGGAAAGACAAAGCGCCCTATGCCATTCACTATGCCAACAGAACATTAGAGAAGCACATAGAAATTATACAGTGACAGAGAAAGAATTGCTGGCTGTGGTTTCGCCCTCGAGAAGTTCATATCCTATTTGTTGGGATCAAAAGTCACAATCTTTACAGACCACTCTGCTATCCGGTACCTACAGCAGAAGAAGGATGCAAAGCCAGGACTGATTCGTTGGATCCTTCTCCTCCAGGAATTCGATTTGGAAATCAAGGACAAGCCTGGAGTTCAAAATTTGTGTAGCAGACCATCTCTCCAGAATAGAGCAGCAGGAGTCTCCTCTGAACAATGCACCTATCATAGAAACCTTTCCTGATGAATCCATCGTTGCAAAGGATTCTCTTCCTTGGTATGCTGATATAGTCAACCACCTCGCCTCTGGGGTAACACCTGCGGATTGGACGAAAAACCAGAAGAACAAATTCATGTCGACCATCCGATTCTACCAATGGGAGGATCCTCTTTTATTCAGGGAAGGAGCGGATTGCATTTGGCGCAGGTGCATCCCTCAGACGGAGCAATCTAGTGTCCTCGAGCATTGTCACTCGCTCGAATCTGGTGGACACCATTCTGGAGATCGGACGACAGCTAAAGTACTTCAGTGTGGTTTCTGGTGGCCCACTTTATTCAAGGATGCTGCAGAGTTTGTCAAAAGATGTATTGACTGTCAGAGATTGAAAGGTACACTTACGGCCAAAGATTCAATGCCCCTGAAAATCATTCAGATAGCAGATGTTTTCGATGCATGGGGCATTGACTTCATGGGACCTTTCCCTAACAGTCAAGGCTTTGAGCACATCCTTCTTGCCGTCGATTACGTGAGTCGTTGGGTTGAAGCTATCCCCGCTCGAGCCGCTGACAACCGAACAGTATGCCAGTTTCTGAAGAAGAACATCATCTCGCGGTTCGGGATACCGAAAATTCTCATATCAGACGGGGGTAGCCACTTCATTAACAAAGAGATCAATAAGTTAACGAAGGAGTACGACATCGATCATCGTGTCGCGTCTCCTTACCATCCTCAGACCAATGGCATGGCAGAGCTATCAAACAGAGAAATCAAGAGTATCCTGCATAAACTTGTTAGGACAAACAGAAAGGACTGGTCTCAACTCTTGGACTCGGTCCTATGGGCTTACCGAACCGCCTACAAGTCTCCCTTGGGCATGTCGCCCTATCGTCTTGTATATGGAAAACCGTGCCATCTGCCCGTGGAATTAATTCACAAGTCTTTATGGGCAATTAACATTTGTAATTTGGACTCACGCAAAAGTGTCAGAAGAGAAAAGATGATCTGAACAGGCTCTTGGAATTCTGAGACTATGCATACGATAACACCTTGATGTACAAAGAGAAGGTGAAACGCTGGCATGACCGGCACATCAGACGAAAGACCTTTGATATTGGACAGAAAGTGTGGTTATTTGATGCGAAGTTGCGGATATTCCCGGGCAAATTGAAGAGTAAGTGGACAGGGCCATTTCGAGTTTGTGAAGTGCGTGACAATGGAAGTATTGCAATATCAGAATTGTCCCCTAACGCACAACCCTTCGTCGTCAACGGCCAACTCCTGAAGCCTTACTTAGAACCAGATGCATTCTTGGCCGTTGTTGACTCTATCCAGCTCGTGCAACATGATGATATCTCCACAACTGCGGCAACATCAGAAGATTCAGACGATGTACTCCAACCACTGTTTATCTGATTTTCCTCTTTTCTTCTTTTCTTCTTTTCCTTTTCTATTTTCTCTTTGTATCAAAAAGGTGCCGCCCTTGTAGACAGTTTTCTATACTGAGGACGTACTTTGTCCTAAGTATAGGGGGGATGTGCACCCTAAGTTTTTCATTTCATTCCGATCCTCTCCATTGTCTCCTCTTCTTGTCTATACTTAGGAGTATCTTACCCTAAGTATAGGGGGAGACGATCTAAGTGCGATCTGTGTATTCCCACCCTTGACCCTCCCTCCTTTTTGTACAGTCTGTTATACTTAGGATTACTTGATCCTAAGTATAGGGGGGACGGTCAACTTATCATTCATTCATTTCATTCATATAGATTCTTTAGATCTGTCTATACTCAGTACGAGTTATGTCTTTGCTTTTCCTTTCGACCTATGAGGACATAGCTCAAGCTAAGTATAGGGGGGTCGTATATACCATGTATATACTATAAGCCATAACTCATACTGAAAAATAAAATATATCACCCCAATATAAAATATAATGTAAAAAGTAGTCCTATAATAATAAAAGATGATTGTGAGCTCCTCAGGCTCTTTGTACTTGTACTGATTATTAAGTCAGGAAAAATGTTTTGTGAAAGAAAGTTTTCTTTGAAAAACCTTGTGAAAATTGTTTGAAAATAGTGTGTACAAGTATTCAACCTTTGAGAAAATTAGTTGTGTATGTAAAATTTATTTTCTTTGAGTGAAATCAAAATGTTTGAAAACTAGTGTGCAAATGATTGTAAAATTTGATTGTCAAAATTGTTTTGAAAAACCTATCTATGCTGTGTAAATCCTATTGCAAAAATCATTTTCAAATGTGTGAACATGTTTGTCAAATTAGTTTGGACTATAGTTTTCAAAACTCTTGTGAAAATGATTCTTGAATAAGTCTGAGGAGTCTGCACGAAAATCTCTCATACAAAAATAAGAATAATCCCGAATAAAGCTTATAAGAGCCAAAAACATATTGTATAACAAATACAGTTTTTCTTCTTTTGTATATACTGATTAATAAATCAGGCTAGATACCTATACAGTATGATTTGAAAAATAGTGTGAACTATTTGAAAAATTTGCTGTGAAATGTTTTCAACCTTTGTAAAATTGTTTGGATTGCAAAACTTTTCTTTGTGTGGAATAAAGGATTTTAAAAACCTATGTGCAAATGTTTTGAAAAATGTTTGTCAAAATTATTGTGAAAAATGTATACATAGTGTGAAAAATCTTTGCAAAAATAGTTTTCAAATGTGTGTAAATGATTGCAAAAATTATCGTGTACTATAGTTTGCAAAAAATATTTTCAAACTAGATCTGAGAAATAAAAGCATTATTACAATACTTGTAACTGGTAAATAAAACACATAAAATTCTTTCTGGACAACCTAAATAAACTACTTCATTAAAACCTGTATAAAGCCAGACATTTTGTAAATAAAGCGGCCCGCCCGTGTAAATAATTGTATGTACTTTTTCGTATGTGTCAAGTTTTTATTTGCAAAAATTTCTTTGTGTAAAAAGATTCTTTGATTCTTTTAAATTCTTTGTGAAAAATTGCATCATTCATTGTGCATAGCATGAGCATACCATTCATATTCTTTTTGAGTGAGCTTGATGATTGAATCAGTCCAATAAAGTCTCAAATTGGAGCTTGGTTAGACCTTACCGCACCTAACTGCACTGGAACCTTATGTGAACTAGGTCTAAGGTACTTCAGGTCTATACAGACTTAATTCTTTGAGAAATCAGGGCTGGGTTCAAGTCACCTCAGTGGACTAACTAGAACTTCTCGAGACACACGTACGACTCTTGCCAACCGTGACCTAACTTGGACACTTGCACCCTTCACTTGGCTCAACTCAGTTGGAGTGGTGAGGGGGTTGGATTTGCCAGTCTGAGACGCACACGGGTGGAAAAATTCGTCCTCGTCTAGGGAGGGAAGTGCACCCCAACCTGGTCCAATAGCAATGAGGTCTAAAGACAGGAGATTGTGGGTTGCGATAAAGCTTCAAAAGAGGGATAGTCTACTGGCTCAAGAGGAAAAACTCCTTATGTAAATGCTGCTGTGCATAGTATTGTGAAAAAAATGGTCAGGCCTGTACAAAAATAAAATGCCTGCAAAGTATGTACATATGTTGTAAAGCCAATAAGCAAGCTTGAGTTCCAAAGTCAAATATGTGACCCTGCAGCTGGATGACTTGACTACACTGGCCTTGCATCCTAGGATAGGTAGCTACACTGGCTACCGTCCATTCTTCTCTTCACCCCCTCCTCTTGAGCTGGTTGCCACTTGAACTTAGAAAGGAATACCCTGCTCCTCGAGGAAAGAGCTGTTGGACTAGGGAATCATTGGGTTGTCATTCTGGAGAAGTCAGTTCCTTTATCATTTAAGTTGGGGAGAGCCACCATCACTTACACTGTACATGTCAGCTTCATAGTTATAAGGGTTTGCGTATGATGTAGACCAGTTCTGACCAGGCTATTGAGGTGGGTTGAACCGAGTTCTGTGACTATCGAAGGCTGTCGTATTTTAGAGCTGGTTCCCGACTAGGTTCCACACACATCTACACCTAAGGTCTGACAGGAGATCCAAATTCAGATTTTATAAAGACATGCATTGCACTGAAAGCACCCCTATTCACTCTATCCTTCTTTAATTCTCCTTTTTCTTTTCTTTATTCTTTTTGTACTTATTGCATAAGTGTTTGCTAGGGACTAGCAAAGGCAAGTATAGGGGGGTGATGAATCTCCATTTCATCACCTTTATTCTATCATTTTGGCCTCAAAAACCCCAGCAAATGCATGTAAATAGCATCAAATTGTACATAATAGCATTCATGATTCATTGTATTAATTACACATTAAATAAGGTGTTTAATGCCAAAATTATAGAATAAAGAGAAGAAAAGAAAAAGGAGTAAAATATTGCAAATATTTTATGACCCTAACCCCGAGACCAAGGCCAGCATGGAATTGGTCGACAAGGAATAAAGTAGGGGGAGATAAGGGCCAGTGTACAATAAATATCTCATTTATTCATGCATTTATTTATGCATCTTTGACACCTATTTTGTACATAATTATTTATTCATCAAATAAAGAAACTTTGTACATGAAAGTTGTAGATAATAATGTAAATAAAAATACAAAATTGAGTTTGTGTAAAAATAATACTCAGTGCACATTTTATACACAGAATAAAAAGCCAAAACCTCAACTTCACAGACCCATATCTTGCAAATAAAAACTCCAAATCACCCAAACTCACCTTTAATTGTATATAGCTTTCCAAGAACTATTTAATAAAATTGGTTTCATAATTTTTGGAGTCCATCTGCAAAAGTTAGGTTTTTGGCCCCCATTGTGCAACATGCCTGATTAAAATATTCAATATATTCTTTGTCTATTATTTTTATCAAATTATATTTTTAGAATTTTGTAAATAATATATATAATACATGTATATATTAAAATTAGAATAAAACTAAAAAGAATTAATAAAATAAAATAAGCCTATGCAAGTTAATAAGCAAAAGACCTATGATCAAGTATGTACATAAATAAAAGGGGAAAACATTCTTTAATTATTTTCTTCTTTTATATTTTTATAATAATGTAAATATTACATATAACTTATTAAAAATGTAAATCCAAAATAAAAATCAAGAAAATACATTAAATAAATAAAGTATGTACAATATATAGGTAAAAGACCTATAATTATACATACATATACCCACCCCTATTTATTTAAAAATGAAAATAAACTCATAAAAATTAAATAAAATACCTTTATACTCACAAAAATAAATTATAAATTTATAAAATAAGCCAATAAAATAATAAAATAAAATAAGCAAATAAAAAATTAAAAGATACAAAATACATGTAAATACACACATATACACTTTATTAAAATAAAACTATAATAAAACACTTCAAAAAATTAAATAAAAATCATAAATAAATACTACATGAATTAATAAACAATTTTTATTTTATAAGAAAATTCTAGTAAAATCATTTGCTATGTCAAATAAATAAATTTAGAGCAAAATTTCCTGTTTTGTCTTCTTGCGGCCGACGTGGACCAATGGGGCGCCAACCCTTGTTGAACGACCGGTCAACTGTCCCATCCGGGACCTGGCGCCTCTGAACTGTCATTTCCCCGGATTTCGTCCCTTTTTCACGGCCATCTCATCCATCGATCGAGCTCGCTTCCTTAACAAGAAATGATCTCTGATGATCACTCATACCCGCCGATAACTTGGATCAATTTGATACTCATTGGATTAAGCAATAATCACCGGTCAATAAGGCTCCAGGACATTGTCTATAAATAAGAAGCTCCGCTCCCTTCCTCAGATTTGGACAATTTTAATCCATCCAAAAGCCCTGATTTCGTTCCTGGGACGTTCCTCGTGACAGGGGGAGTGCTCCAGCACCTCGAATCGGCCGGAGGAAGGACAATTTTGACGCGGCGGAGCTCTGGCGTCCGTCCTGCTCCCTGGTGGCCCCTAGGTATAAGAGTTGTTTCTTTATCGCTTTTTAGTTAGGTTTTAATGTTAGCTTTTAATTCTAGTTGTTAGTTTAGTGTTTAGTTAATCAGTGTAGCTTAGAATCCAAAATTCAAAGTTCACCGGAGCTCAGCTCCGGTGACTTCTTCACGGTGACCTCGACTGTATCCAACCGCCGTTCGCCTCCCATTTCTTTCCCCATCATTTTCTCCATCGATCGCACACCTTTGTTCAACCCAAGACCTCTGGTCTTGGCGAATCGGAGCTTCACCTCCGCCTTTCACCGGAGCTCCCCCGCCACACCTCATCTTGCTGTCTAGCTTCAAAACCCCGGGTCGAGGAGGAAGCCCTCGCTCCCCCGGTTCTTCCTATGCAGGTCCAACGAAAAATGGAGCCCATCTGGGCTCGCATCGAACCAGGAAGAGGTTCCTGGAGGTCTTGTCCTTCATCGACCTCGTCCGAGTCCTTCAGACCTCCAGGAGCCATGGCGAGACCTTCAGAAGATGCGGAAGACCTCCAGCTATGTGTTGAGCACTTCAGATGCAAGGGAGATGCCCGGAGAAGCCTACGCTGCACGATCGAAGCTCGCCGGGGGCGAGCTTCTTCCCTGTTCCTCCAGGCACCTCCAGCGCCGTCAGATCAGGAGGCTCGGCCCAGATCGCACGTGGACCGTCAGATGAAGCCCCGCACTCACCGTCCGATCAGCGAGGCTGATCTAATCTCAGCCGTCATCTGCGAACTGGTATCGGCTGACAGATGCACGACACGTGTCAAGTGGATGAAGATCAACCATCGGATCGCGCGCCTATTGGGGGTAAATTTCAGACACACCCCCCGCCTTTTTGTATTTATCTTTCAATGCTATAAATAAAAATCTCTGTTGTAAATAAATTGTAAAATTTACGGAAGGACCCCTATAGTTTATGTATTTGCATATTAGTCCCTCCGCGCCTCACGCGCAGCACCCACGTGAGGCGCGTGATTTTTGCATTTAAACCCCGCCGGGTTCTGTTAATTTTAGAAAAACCCCAAAAATAAAAATGAATGTTTATTTTTGTAGTAATATTTGCACTGATGCCCCTGAGAAACATTTTATTTGCAAATATGCCCCTGCTAGGCTGATTAATTGTTGTAGGATTTGTCAATTTATTTTGTGCCTCATATTAACTTGAAAATTTTTGCAAAAATGGATATAAGCTCCTGTTTGTTTGTTCTTGCATGCTATATTTTTATTTTTTAATTTGGTTGCATTTTTGCATTTATTAAAAATAAAAAACATGCATTTTATTCACTGTCTAACTTATAAAATACCAAAAAAATAGTAAAACACCTCGAAAAATTCCGAAAAATTACCTATTACCTATTTTAACTTATTTCAGTCCAGTCCAAAAATCACTAAAAAACTCAAAAGGAAAACCTTAAAAATTCAAAAATACCCAAAAACTTCAAAAAATGTGAATTTTTTTAGAAAACCCTAAAAATAGCAAACTCAACTCCTGAAGGTGCTATATTTTATCCGTTTTCTTTTAAAAATCATTGGGAAAAATTTTGTGGCTGTTTAGTATTTTTAATTTTCACTTTATCCCCAGCCAGTAGCTTAATCCATGTTTTCCCTTATTTTGCTATTTAAAAATACTAAAAATATTTTGAAAAATGCCCAAAAACCACAAAAACAGTAAAAAATCATGAAAATACCAAAAAGAGTTTATTTCTGAATTTTTGACCATTTTTGTATATTTTTATAAATATTATATCTCCCCCTTCTATATATACTCCCTATTTTAGAAAGAAAATTAAATATATATATCTTTATATATATAAATATATATATAGTAATGTCTAAAACTCTAAAATTAAATTTAAATATATATATATTGTATGTATTATATGCTATATACCTACCCTCTATGGGAACATATATATATATATTTATCTTTATATATTTATACTCTATAATTTGTATATATATATTATATGATTATATCATATATCAAAAAAAATAAATAAAAAAAATAAAAAAAATATATAAATAAAAACAAAAACCCACAAAAAAAACAGGCTTCACACAAGGATGACTCTGTGGTACATGCACATCTTAGGCTGTTGCACTTTTGTATTGCTCTCTGTGGTTCGACCACTACATACTTAGTCACTGTACATCTTGTGGTAGAGTAATAAATATTAATTCACATTTTTTGGGGCTCAATTGTTTTATTCTTTTATTGTGGGTTAATTGCTGATCAACATGGGTATTCTGCGAGCGGTCGTCTCAGCGACACCTTATATATATTATTCATGATGACCTTCGCATGGATCATCCGAGTTATCAGTGGCCCGCTTCATGTTGTTCTGAAGAAGTCGAGAATCTAGATGGTCACCAACGAGGAGGGGTAGAGATCGCGACATGAGTACCCACGTCGTGGCACATCTGTGTCGACTATATGTGCCTGCATGCTACAACCAAGAAAGATCACTTTCCTCTACCATTCATTGATGAAATCTTGGAGAGACTTGTAGGGAAAGCATTCTTCTATTTTTTTGATGGTATTCAAGCTACAATAAGGTAGCCATTACTCCTAAGGATCATGAAAATACCACATTCAAATGTCCATTTGGCACTTACGTGGTCATGCGTATGCCATTCGGGCTTTGCAATGCCCCATGCACATTTCAGCGGTGCATGATCGCCGTATTTGCCGAGATGGTGAGTGACTTCCTAGAAGTCTTCATGGATGACTTCTTGATACATGGTGATTCTTTTCATACATGTTTAGCGTACTTGGATCGAGTCCTCAAAAGGTGTAAGGAGATAAATTTGGTACTCTCTCCGGAGAAAAGTCATTTCATGGTGCCTGAGGGTATCGTGTTGGGTACGTCATCTCCAAAAAGGGAACGAAGGTTGACCCTGTCAAGGTGGATGTGATCAAGAAACTTAAGCCACCAACCAACGTTAAGTCAATGCAGTCATTCTTAGGGCATATAAGATTTTATCGAAGATTTATTCCTGATTTTTCAAAAAATGCCCACCCACTGACTGAGCTCTTAGGGAAAGACATCGAGTTCATTGTCGATCACAAGTGTTTAGAGCCTTTGATCTCCTGAAAAAAAGTATGTGAATCACCAATTTTACAAGCTTCTGACTGGTCTCTTCTCTTTGAGATCGTGACTGATGCCTCGGATTTTGCTGTCGGAACTGTGGTAGTACAATGAAGGGATGGGATTCCATATGCAATTCACTATGTGAGCAAAGTTTTGGATCCTGCACAGAGAAACTATACAATGTTTGAAAAGGAAATGCTCACAGTAGTTTGGGCCCTAGAGAAATTCAGATCATATATATTTGGCTCTAAAGTGACGATTTTTACTGATCATACAACAATCCGGTACCTAATGGAAAAGAAGGATGCGAAGGCACGTCTTCTGAGATGGATCTTATTAATCTAGGAATTTGATTTGGAAATTAAGGATAAACCTGGAATAAAGAATGTTGTGGTTGATCACCTTTTTCGAATCGAGCAGAATGACAATCCTGATATTGAATCGATTCGAGAGACCTTCCCAGATGAGTTATTTTGTGCTACTGATTCACTACCATGGTACACCAACATGGTGAACTATCTTGTTTCCAAGCTAGTTTCCCAAGGTTGGCCTAAAAGCAATATTGATCGACTGAAGTTGGATTCAAGGAAATACTATAGGGATGATCCATTCCTTTTCTTTGAGGGTCCGATTCCGTATGGCAAAGGTATACTCAGGAGGAATACCAGAGTGTCCTCACACACTGTCATACACTTGATGCTGGAGGACACCATTCGGGAAAGAGAACTCCACACAAGGTACTCCAATGTGGATTTTACCGGCCGACCTTGTTTAGAGATGGCAATGATTTTGTATGGTCGTGTCCGATTCGTCAGAGAATGGGAGGGACTATTGGATATAGAGATGAAATACCCATGCAACCGATGAATTTCTGTGATGTTTTTGACGCATGAATAATTAATTTTATGGGTCCCTTTCCCAACAGTAATGGACATGAGTACATATTGTTAGCGATTGATTATTTGTCAAGTTGAGTGGAGGTTATCCCGACCCGAACCGCAAATAGCAAGACTGTTTGTAAGTTTATCAAGGATCATATCATTGCGAGGTTCGTGGTTCCGAAGGTTTTGATTTCTGATGAGGGTAGCCGCTTTTGTGAATAGAGAAATGAGATCATTGGCTAAGGACTATAAATTCGAGCATAGACCACTTTGCGAATAGAGAAATGAGATCATTGGCTAAGGACTATAAATTCGAGCATAGAGTAGCCAATCCTTACCACCCACAATCTAGTGGCATGATAGAGGTTTCTAATAGAGAGGTGAAGAGTATTCTTTAGAAGTTGGTTCATCCCGATAGGAAGAACTGGTCTAAGCTTTTGGACTAGGTTCCGTGGGCCTATATAATAGACTACAAGACTCCACTCAGTACTTCACCTTTTAGGATGGTCTATAGAAAGACATGCCATTTGCCCACAGAATTTATTGAAAAATCAGAATGGGCGATCAAGAAGATTAATTGGAGTTGTCACCTTGGGAAGCTGTGCCGTGCTTTAATCTGAATGAGCTAATAGAAATCTGAAACCGAGCATATGACAACAGTGTGATCTATAAGGACAAGGTCAAGAGATGGCATGATAGACACATTAGGCATAAGACCTTTGTCCTTGGGAAAAAAGTGTGGTTGTTCAATGCCCGGTTGAAGATTTTTCACGGAAAACTCAAATCAAAATGGATGGGTCCCTACATTGTCATAGATATGCACAACAATGGAAGTATTGATATTGCTGATCTCAAAAATGGTGCACAACCTTTTTCAGTGAACGAGCAACTGTTGAAGCTGTTTGTCGTTCTAAAGAACAGTTAGCTCAAGTCAAAGTCATCAACTTCATGCAGAGCGAGCATATTGAAGACTCATCAGATCACCCTACATGAAGAGAAGCAGTCAGACAGAAAGCTGTACATATCATCTTTATTCTTCACACCTTTCAACTGTACATTCTACTTGTTGATTATCAAGATCTTATCGGTCCCCCACCCTTCTTCCATACTTAGGATGACCAGAGCCTAAGTATAGGTGGACCCGATTCCCACTGTATATACTCTCCTCATTCACTTCTCCCCTTGTTTGCCTCATTTTCGTCCTTCTTCTATACTTAGTATGTCCACAACTTGAGTATAGTGGGGCGGGCCGACTTTTTTTTTCACTCTCTAACGCTTAGCCCAAGCTATGTCTTCTCTACGCTTCTTGTGCTCTGAGGACATAACACTCTCTAAATATATGGGGTGGGGTGTATATACTCTGTATATATTTTACCCATAGCTTGTACTTTCACGTAGGTCTATATTTTATTTACGGGATGGGTAACTTACAAAAAAATTCTTGCATTAAAAGAGAGAGAGTTTTGCAACTACTATTGTCAGTATCCAATTGTGTGTAACCAAAGTTTTGAGAATTGGCTTCTTATTCATTTTTGCATAAAAAATCTTGCATTAGAAAACATTTTGTACACTTGCATTTCATTCAGCATTTCATTCATCCATGCATTCTTTAGTTGGATGTATCCCTAACACTTGCACTTTCACAAAAGACTTGTGAAGTTCAAGGACACTTGGTTTATGAGGTTCTAAGATTTAGAGTTAACCAACCTTAGTCATGGGGGTCTATGACTTAATTATTCACACCCCCTTATTTCAAAAGATGTATGTGCTATATCACATACTTAGTCTCTACCTTAAAGAATATGATCAACATCTCACATGCATGCTGCAATTATGATGAGATGAGTTGGGATTTCACTTGAGGAACTGAGATGAGGGATTGGAGTTTGGATCCGATTTTATGATGCTTGAGGATGGGATAACATCGATGACAGCTTCATGAAACCTGAGTGTCAGCACTTTAAGCCAGTTTGAGAACAAGGTTCTTATACTAATCTCTTGATATAAAACCTATGTGATAGGGTGTGATGAAACTTGATTAATTGTTGATCAGTTTGTGCCAACTTGGTAAACGTAGTGGAGCTAGCCAACCATCAATGAAATAGATTTCGAGAGAACTTCTCTCATTCAAATACAATAAAAGCTCTCTCATTACATATACAAACTCAAAGAGCTTCCATCAAAGGAGAGCGCTCCCAACCATTTCAAAAGTGTCCACTTGGACTAAAGCTATTAGGACCAGGAGTCGGGCTAGCACCCAAAAATAGCTCTGCATCGTATATTGATACAAGTTTGGATGTCGAGGGTATGATAGGCACTCAAAAGAGACACACCCCAGTGTACTCTCAGGAAAACAAGTGCAGACAACTCGAGCTCTTTTGACGTACGCGCTGGTCAACAACCTAAAATACATGTGTTGCTTTAATAAAGAACTCGAGTGGATCCTTGTTCCAATGAGAGGGAGAGAAGAAATTACACAATTTTATGTCCTCCATCAACTGACCTTCCATCTACACTTTTAAGAGTGACAACTAAAGAGACAATGGAATGTTTGCAAGAACTGATTTATTCCCTATGTGTTGAGGATTGGGTCTTTAGGAGAGTCTCTTGGACTTGAACCTTGGGTGACATTTTGACTCTACTCTTGTGACTGCAGTCCACAGTAAATGTCATATCCTTACTATATATGTATACAAAGAGAATCTTGGGACTAGAGAAACTGGATACCTTCTGACCAGAGCTAGGTTCAACTTGGAATTCTGGGATCACTAAAAACAAGAGTTCTTCAACTGATCAAGTCTTGTATTTCACATGCACGGTCATGGATTGACCCGATTAAGTCATTCATTCTCAAGTTGCTCGGGGACGAGCATGGTTTAAGTATATGGGGTTTATGAATATGTGATTCATTACTATAAAAGAGATTAATTAAGCTCGGTTTCCTCAAAATTCATTGGTCATCATCTTTATTGCATTATTAACATTTATGCATGTATAAATAATAATGGCATTTTATCATTCATAGAAATCCCATCCCAATTGACCTGTAAAAAAAGTTAACTTCTCCGATTTTTAATTAATTCATGCTAACTCCAAATCACCTGAAAACACCTCCATTGTGTACACATTACTAACAAGAATAAAGAAAAAAATCACTAACAGAAATAACTGACAAATAAAGCCAAACCCTAATTTCAGATCTATCCGACTAAAATGCTGATATCTCCTTCATACAGTGTCCGATTTGATCCTACTCATTTTGAACTAATGTACGTTCAATGACCTTTAAAATAAGACCAAGTTCAAGTGAATCGAAGCTCATATGTGAAAGTTGGGTTTTTGGCCTCGCTTGTATTTTACCCGATTTGGACCTATTATTTTATGTACATATTTGACTATTTTTATTTTATTTCCTTTTCATTTATTCTCTTTAACAAAAATTTTATTAAAATGCACAAAAATCCAAACGTAAAATGAGCTTAAAGTCAAAGAAGCAAACTGAATCTGAGTCTTTATTAAGAGTTTGTACAATAAGTCCCCTTTATTTTATTCCTTTTTTCTAATTATTTAAATCCAAAAAATTAGATTAATGTGTAAATACTTTTCTTTTATTTTATTGTATTTTTCTCATTTTTATCTTATATAAAAATAACAAAAAATTTAAAAAAAATCATGTATTCTATGTACATAGAGTGCCACCAAAAATCACTTTGTGCAAATGATCTATTTTGGTTTTAATCTCTTCATGAAAGTTGCATATCTCATCGAGACGAGCAACTTTTGTGAAGAATTTTTTTGATCCGAGGTCATTTGATATTCCTTTTTTATTTTTCTTTTCATTTTTTTGAATTTTCTGGGATTGACACGTGACTGCTCCTGGAGCCACCACATGTCACCCATTTTTGGCATATATATTTCATTTTTATAAAAATAATTATTAATTAATTTCCATGTGGCACAATCGTGGCCGTCCGATCTCGACCGATTGGGTGGCCACTGCTCCTCATCCCCTTCCTCCGTTCAACACCGTTCGCCTGCTCTTCTCACCCCCTTTACTAATTTATGCCACCGTCGCACCATCTCTCACTCGATCTTCTTCCAGATCTGGCTGCCCCAATCAGATCATCATTGCCTCCTTTCCTTCCTAATTCGTTGTTTCGATCTCCTTCCAATCATGCACCGTGAATTTCCCATCAAATCTCATCCTCGAGCCGATCGTACCTCGTCACATCCACCTTCCATCTCTAGACGCACCCTCCATCGCTATAAGAACCTCGCTGTCTACCCTCTCCAAATCATCTGCGGACCGCACCTTGAAGAGGACACCGATGGTGACAGTTCGATCCCCTCTTCCTTGACGTGACTAGCCCTTCGGTCGTCGCAGCTCGTGCTCCGCTTCTGCCTCTGCTCTGGCCCTTTGATCGTCGAGCTCCGCCCTCCACGTACCCCCTTATCATCCTATGCCCTTCTCATCTCCTTTTCTCTCTCTCTCCAATCATCACACCTCTCCTCTGCCGCTCCACCCATTATCCTCGCCACTTTCGCTCGCATACGAATACCTCTCGCCTCTCCTCAATCAAGCTTTCCTGACCTCCACCCATCCGATTACCTCTCGCCTCTCCTTGATCGAGCCCGCTCGACCTCTACCTGCTCCCGCTCCAGTCGAAGCCACGCCACCGACATCGCTCAGCCCGCACCAAGCGACGTGTGCATCGTAACCCAACTCTGCTCTAGAGCCTTCTTCTCTGTTGCTCCACCCATTATCATCACCACCTTTTCTCCCATCCGATTATCTCTCGCCTCTCCTCGATCAAGCCCACTCGACCTCCACCCATTATCCTCGCCACCTTCACTCCCATCCAATTACCGCTCGCCTCTCCTCGGTCAAGCCTGCTCGACCTCCAGCCACTCTCGCTCTAGTTGAAGACACACCACCGACATCGCTCAGCCCGCACCAAGCGATGCGTGCATCGTGACCCAACTCTACTATAGAGCCTTCTTCTCAACCTCGTCATCACCCTCATCTTCCAGGGACTTACAACCTTCACCTCCTCGGCCCACACACTTGCCATCGACAGGCAGCCGCCCCTGCTCATCAGTGCCTGCTCCTTCTGTGTCCGGCCTCTCGCTGCTCCATCGCATGCACATCATCTCCACCGCTCGACCGGAATTCGACGACCGCACGTCACGCCAACTTCTTCGTCCGTACCGCATGATACAACTATCGTAGGATCGAGGCTGGAGCCTAGATCCGACGGTCATCACGATAGATGAAAGAACATGTAAGAGATGATGGTCGATGAGTAGTAACCGTTAGATTTCCCCTCTTCTCTTGATCTAACCGTTGATCTGTGCTCGCGTTTCAGCCGATGGATATAGCTCCCATCCGACGGCCATAGGCACTCCACGGCATCCATTCATGGCTCGATCCGAACTACCCGCCTCGGGCATACCACAGCAACACGCGTACACCACCTGGATGACCGAGCATCACGTTCGAGGCTCGCTTTGCATGCGTCCAACGTGTGTTTGCAGGAAATATTGCACCTGAGCATTTGTTTCTTCGAGATTTGCACTCATGTCCATGCTGTCTACACCTCGTGTACCCTCACACATGCTAGTTGGCAAATTTTATACAAATACCCCTCTAGGTATATGTATTTGCATTTCAGTCCATGTACACATTTATTTTATTTATGTAATTGCATTTAGATCCCTAATTTTGCTCTATTATTCGAACCTCAATTTTGCTTCATTTATTCATTAAAAATTTGCATATTGTAGAACAACCCTATCTTTACATTGTGGCATTTGATTGATAATATTGTGATATGTAGTTATTTAATAATTATTACTCTTGTTAGCCCAAATAATGATATTAGTTCATTTTATTTAACCATTGTTCGAAAAATTACCAAAAATTCTCATTTAATAGATTTAGTTGTATTCTATTTAGTGCACAAAAACCATCGCATTTGCATAAATATTTTGTTTTGTAAAATTATATTGTTTTTTAGTACTTAATTTTTAATAGGTCTTAAACTTCAATTTTTCAGGTTTAGGATTTTTCTGAGATAGAGCACATAGTGATAGATCTCATATAACTTTATTCCCCCAAAATAAGTAGTTTTAATATTTATTTTAATTAATTATCGTGATCCACACTATTTGCACCATTTAATTCATTAAATATTCATATTCTATCATAAAATTCCAAAAAAAATAAAATGCATTCATTTTAGCATAATTCACATTTCTACCAAATTTTGTAATCTTTGGACCTCGATTTATTGAAAATTGCATTTTAGTCCTTAGAATTGGCCATATTTGCATTTGCATCCACTCATTGCATAAAAAAATACCAAAAATTTCACCTCAAAAACCATGCATTAAATTTGATTGACATTTACCTAAGTTGTTCTTTTGCCTCTTTGAATTTAACCTTGGGACTTGCCCATGTTAAATAAACACAAAATCACTCAAAATTAATTGGTTTAAATAAGTCTGTGTTTATTTTTGATCGATTCCTAAGTACCCGACTACAACATAAAATGATAATTAACCTAGGGTTTTAGCGATTCGTCAAATGGCGGTGGGGGATGCTTTGAGGTTTGGCAAAGTTGGATGGGTGCCGATGCAAAGTTCCCCCCCAAAAACATGCAACTTACGTGGGAGGGGGCCTTGGCCCTTTAACCCCATGGCTCGCAATTGTGGTCGCTTGTGGATGGCGGTGGCTCCGGGCGTGGTCGGTTGGTGCCCCACCGCACACGGGCGGTGTTGCTGCTGTGCGTAGAGCGGAAAGGGTCGGTTGGGAAGAGCACGACTGGAGCTTCAGAGAAGATCAACTGGAAATGAGGGCCTCCACTGTAGGTCACTGAAGCTCGATGTAGAAAATACCGGTAAGCTCGGACGGAGGGAGTACATGGAGGTACGATGCTCGGCAACCCAAAGTCAGAGTGAGGGCAAACACTAAGGAGGGTGATAGCGATTGAAGGTGGCGGACGGATGTGAAATGCGAGGAGTTCGCGATGGAAGAAGAGATAGGAGGAGGAGGAAGATGATTGGAGAGAGGGAAAAGGAGATGCGAGGGGCGGAAAGAGGATAAGGGGATGATGAATCGCTAAATGCATAAATTAAAATGTACTCATTGTAGCATGAGCACTTAGCATGTCATACAGAATCAAATGAATATTCTCCGCGAGGAGGATTCAGCCTGAATTTATAACCTTGGAAGTCTAGGGTCGAACACAAGGACACATGCCATAATATAATTATTAGTGAATTGAAATATCTAGGTTAAGTGGTCGATAATTCATCTAGGTCAAAACAAACAAAACAACGCATGCAAGCAAGATAAAATGCACATCACAAATGCATGCATGCAATAAAATGAGTTTTGATAATATTTTAATGCATGTTATAAAATAATGATAGAATGAACAAAAATGAGATTACTTGAACATATGCACATATACACATAAATATGCCCTAAAATACTTTATCATATTTAAGCAAATTACTAATTTGATTAGGTTCCAATTGAGCCATAAATGAAAGACAAGTTTGATAAAATATGAATGAAATCATTTATTTATTCTCTAGTTAATTAATCAAACATTATGCATCAAATTAGAGAATAAATATAGCCATATGTAGATAATTAAATTTGGTACAAAACGACACTAGAATCATCTCAATTGGATAGACGATGCTCAAGATATTCAAGTTTAAGTAAAAGGGCATTAATATGATAAAAACATGCATAAAACATGGAACAAACATCACAAAAAGGTCCCTACAGGGACTAAATAGTAAATATGAAAAACCCGCTAAAGAAATTATGAAATACCCCTATACGGGGGTATTAATGCAATTAAGGACCACCATCGGGCAGACATGCAATTTGCCCAGACCTGCACGTGGAGAACTCGTGTGGCTGGTCTCGGCTGGAAGTAGTGGCTCAGACCACTTGTCAGCTTCTGGAGCTTCAGCATAGGTCTAGAGTTAACCAAGGCTGCAAGCTTGCTCTACGAGATAGAGGTTTGGAGTTAATGATGAGGATCAAATCCGACCATTTGATCACCCCCAAATTGGGATGATCCAACGACATCTATGCATTCCATTCAGATGAATGCCGCCGCACGTGGTGGCGTAGATTTTGGGATTCGACGTACCCTTGCGAGCTCCTCCTTGAAGCTTCTAGCAGCCCGACGACCGGAGAAGTTTGCTGGATGACCTGCGAATGCGATCGTCATTCAATGAAGACCAAAGAGTATCTTTAAACTACAGACAATGTTTGGTTATCGGAGGTAGCCCTCCAGACCGGAGATCCTCTCATTTTCTGACCATTGAAACTCCAGCATCACATGCGGACATTAACATACCAAAGCCGAAGCAGTAGATGTGTTTGCGCGTGAGAATGCGAGCGAAATGGAAGGCTTAAGCAGCATGGAGAAGGTGACTGCCCACAGTGGAGACCTCCTCGTTTGAACGAAGAAGAAAAAAGGGGGTGGTCGAGATATGGCGTAGAAGGTGTTTATGTGGGGAATAGAATGGTGGTTGCAAATGATCAGAAGGCAATAGGAGATGGTTAGATTAAATTGGAGAAGAGAGGTGGTTGGAGGCAATTTTGCGAAAATGGAAGGGGTTGCTAGAGGTTGGAGATGATCCTGGCACCATTGGATCATATGATCCAACGACTCTTGTAAAGGCGTAGCTAGGCGGTTGGATCACGATCTGATTGAGGAAGATCGGGTGACAGATAATGAGGCGGGTGGCAAGACCGCAGCAGGTCACGTGGTGCGATCTAGAATTGCCACATGGCTCAATAAGATTTGAGATAAATCAGAAATTCCAAGAAAACCCAAAAGAATTAGTTAGAGAAAGATTTACAAAAAGTTGTAAACATGAAAGTTGTAGACTCAATGAGATCTACAACTTTCATGTAGAAGTTAAAGAGATCAGAGGTCATTTGTACATAAATAAAAATAAAACACAAATTAAAATAATATAAAACAATTTATTTTATTTTTTTTGCTTATTTTTTGGATTTTTATATTATTTTATATTAAGTTATTTATTTACAAAAATATTCTAATTTTTATTTGATTTTTGATGAGGAATAAAAATATAAAATATTAGCACAATAATAGGGTTATATTAATATATATTAGTTAGTGTTAATTATATATAACACACAAATTAGTAATTAGTGTTAATTAGTCAATGAATCTCGTGATTAACTAAGCAAGAGAGATAATATTGGTGCTTACTGGTGATAAATATGGTATTTATCACCCCCTATACTTAAGCTAAGCTCGTCCTCGAGCTAATAAATAAAGAATAAATCAGAGAGTTGGTTTAATTAGTGAGATCCCTGACAAGTGCAAGTGAGTATACAAGGGTTGATTTAATCCAGAACACTACGATGTAGGAATCCTAAAACTCTAAGTTGATCCAAGTATCAATCAAAAGGAATTTAACTCCTATAATTGCCAGACTCTCAATGCATATATATATATATATATATATAAGAAGTATGACTTAGTGTAGACTACATTCATGAGAGTAGATTCTCAATATCACCAAAAATTCCAATCTCCGAAGCTCTCCTAATGACCCAACCCTCAACACTAGGGAATAAATATACTCTTGCTTCAATCTACTGTCTCTTTAGTTTGTCGGGCTTCAAAGGTATGGAGGGAAGACCATATTATGGAGGATATAGGAATGTGTGCTTATTTTCACTTCCTCTCATTGGAACATCATTCTCTCGGGTTTCAATACTCAACAAAATTTTTTTTATTTTTATTTTGCCAATCAGTGTGTCCGTCAAAAGAGATTGAGTTGTTTGTACTTGCTTTCCTGGGAATACACCGGGGTACGTCTTCTTTAAGCATCTAATGTACTTGTACCTAGACTTGTAGTGCTAACAATGTAGAGCCCTTTTTGAGGTACTAGCCTGACTCATAAAATCCTAATGATTTTGTCCAAGTGGACACTTAAAGGTTGGAAGTGGTCGCCTTGAATATAGTTCATATAATGTAACTTTGAAATGTGATGAGATTTTCTTTTCATTTCAATTTCATCATCATTTTTTTTAATTTGAGGGAACTTCCCTTCATTTTGGTTAGCTCCATTGCTTTTACCAAGGATTGGTTCACACTGATTAACTTATTAATTTAATGTCATCATACCCTATCACTTTAGGTCAAAGTTAAGGGATAGCATGAGACCATGTCTCATACTGGCTAAGATACGGACACTCAGGTTTCATGAAGTCATCACTAATATTATCCTATCCTCGAGAATCATATAGATCAAGTCCCAACTCAAGCTTCAAATCCCAGTCTCCGTAGTGATACCTTGACTCATCTCAATCATGTATGCAGTCGTGCATATGAGTGATAATCAAATTCTTTAGAGGAAATTAAGCATGTAATATAACATGCATATCTTTTAACTAGGGAAGGGTGAATTTTTAAGTCCAAGACCCTAATGATTGAAACAAGATAACTCTAAGTTTATGGACTCCTTAAATCGAGTGTTAAAGATCATCTCAATCCTTGAGTGCATAATGAAAGTGCCAGAGAAGAACACCAATTAATAAGTTAATATTTTTACGATTTTTATTTTTTTCTTTCAATTTTTAGCTTCTTTAGTTTTCAATAATGAGTGACCTAAACTCATATGATTAGTTGCATCTACCTTCAACCAATATGGGTGTAAGTACGAACTGTTAGACGACTACCCGTATTATTTAAAGACAGTGCCATACGCATTGTCTTTAACCACCCAATCTGCTAAGGGAATAATTCCCTCACTGAAATGTAGATAATCATTTTTAAGTCTAGTAATCAGAATAAATACTAAAGATTCTGTTTTAATTTTCTAATTTTTATTTATTTATAATAGAGTTAATTAATTAGACTCATTTACACCTTTAGCTTTGAAAAAGATTTTTGAAAACTTTTTTCAAACAATGCCACATAAATATGTAGGTTTTCAAAACATTGTACAAATGATTTTCCAAATAATGTCAATTCGTATTTTCACAAACCATGTAAAACACTTGAAGACCATGTCAAATTTGTAAATAATTTTCAAAAATTCATTTTCAATTCATCTTGTACAAAATCAGTTCAAAAAAGTAATACGATACCCATAACCACAGTAGTTTAAAAATTTTAAAAAATAATCTATGACTAAAGTATATATGTAATATATATGGTAGACCCCCCTATACTTAGCTTTTGCTATGTCCTCATAGCACAAAGTGATATGAAGCCATAGCTCATGCTTTAAAAGAATAACCAAAAACTGATGACAGAATCACAGATGTATTATGAGTAAAAAGAATTAGGTAAAGAAAAACATGGACTCGGGCCCCCCTATACTTAAGCTGAGAAATATCTTAAGTATAAAGACATGAATTTAAAACTCGGTGACCCGAGGGGAACAATCAGAACGACATTGGATCCCCCTTTACTTGGGCTGAAAATAAGACTAAGTATAAAGAATAGGAAGTTAAGCGAATAACGAACCAATGTTAGTTGGATCTCTAGATAATGAATCTCAGGGGATGATAATGGAGCCTAGGGGTTTGGAAGGCTGAAGAGTCAAACAATATCAAAAAAACACGATTATTTCACCAACCTACACAGTGAAGACAATAAATATGATCTAATTATCTTGTCTCTTTTATTGGTGATAATACAAAATTCACGTTTATTATGAGTAGGTTGACTTAGGGTTTTGGCTCTATCATAGGAATACGTCCTCGCCTCTCAACCAATGCATATATACCTGCAAATAATGCGGGGTTTTCTTTCCCAAAATAAGGTAAATTTTAGCTCCATTTTAATTACACCAATCTTGCATTAACAATCCCATTTTTAGAAATTAGGTTATCACTTGTATTAAATCTCTAGACACATAAGTCATTGTCTACCATCCTGTCCAGTTTCCATATTTTCCTAAGTGACAACTCATGCAAAGGGAAAAGTCATGTAGACGTAAAATCATGATGTCATGCTCAAGAGAAGTACTTACAATGGCTCCAGCTCTCTTCATGCACATGCAAGTCTGAATATAAAATTTTATCAAAATGCATGCAAGTCGATGAAAATTGCACCTAATCATACGTTATCAGCAGGAAGAGATTTAAATTATTTGGGCTAAGTTGAACGTAGATTACGTGCGTCTCATGAATCTTAGAGATGAGTGAATATCATAAGATAAAGTTAATGTGTCCTAACTTATGAATCAATCACTAAGAATAATACATCGAAAGTAGCTCTATGAGCTTGCCTAGATCCTAAGTCGAGTACTTAAGTTGAGTCCCACCCAACATGGGTGAAATAGATTAAACACACCAAACAATCATGTCCAAGTCCATAAGAATATACAACAAATATATTAACACAATAATCTTTAAAAAATTTGATGGCATCTTCTACGGCTCTTCTCAGCAGGAACTTCATCTTGAGCTTCCAGCCTCTATTCTCCACGAGCGTCCTCGATGAATGGTCCCTATCACGGAAGAGAAGAGTTCAAATATTTCAAAGATTTTCAAAACATATGTAATAATGTTTAAACCATCACACACGAGATTGTCCTGGATAAAATAAAAATCAACTCAACCAAAAATTTAAAAACTAAATAATTATATTAATGAAATCTTGTCTCAAAAAACGACACCATATGATGAATCGCTAAATGCAGAAATTAAAATGTATCCGTTGTAGCACTAGTACTTAGCTTATCATACAGAACCGAATGAATATTCTCCGCAAGGAGGATTCGGATTGAATTTATAACATGAGAAGTCCAGGGTAGAACACAAGGACATGAGCCATAATACAATTATTAGGAAATTAAAATATCTAGGTTAAGTGACTAATAATACATCTAGGTCAAAACAAACAAAACAATGCAGGCAAGCAAGATAAAATGCACATCATAAATGCATGCATGCAATGAAATGAGTTTTGATAATATTTTAATGCATGTTACAAAATGATGATAGAATGAACAAAAATGAGATTACTTGAACATATGCACATATACACATAAATATGCCCTAAAATACTTTATTAATTTGATCAGGTTCCAATTGAGCCATAAATAAAAACCGAGTTTCATAAAATATGAATGAAAGCATTTATTAATTCTCTAGTTAATTAATCAAACATTATGCATCAAATTAGAAAATAAACCTAGCCATATAAATATAATTAAATTAAGAACAAAATGGCACTGGAATCGTCTTAATTGGATAGACGATGCTCAAGATATTCAAGTTTAGGTAAAGGAGCATAAATGTGATAAAAATGCATAAAACATATAACGAACATCACATAAAGGTCCCTACAGGGTCTAAATAGTAAATATGAAAAACCCACTGAAGAAATTATCGAATACCCCCTGCGCGGGGGTATTAATGCAATTAAGGACCACTGACAGGTAGACACACAATTTGACCAGACCCACACATACAGAACATGCGGTTGGGCACGACTGGAAGCAGTGGCCCGGGCCATTTGTCAGCGTCTGGAGCTTCGGTATAGGTCTGGAGTTAACCAAGGCTGCATGCTCGCTCTCTGAGGCAGAGATTTGGAGTTAATGACATGGATGAAATCCAACCATTGGATCATCCCCAAATTGGGATTATCCGATGACATATGTGGATTCCCTTCAGATGAACCCCGCCGCACGCGGTGGCGTAGATTTTGGGATCCGTCGAACCCTTGCGAGCTCCTCCTTGAAGCTCTGAGCAGCCTGACGATCAGAGAAGTTTGCTGGATGACATGCAAATGTGATCGTCATTCAATGAACACCAATGAGTATCTTGAAACTGCAGACAACATCCGATCATCAGAGATAGCACTCCAGATCGGAGCTCCTCTCATTTTCTGACCATTGAAACTCTAGCATCACCTACAAACGTTAGCATAACAAAGACGAAGCAGTGGATATGTTTGTGTGTGAGAATGTGAGCGAAATGGGGGGGTTAGGCGACATGGAGAAGATGACTGCCCACAGTGGAGACCTCTTCATTTGAATGAGGAAGAAAATTGGGGGTGGTCGAGGTTGTGGAGGAAAGCGAAAAATAAAGTCGACCATCCGCGTGAATCAATGATACACAAGGAAGGTTGGAGGCACTTTGGTTCGAAAGGTTTATGCATATTCATGAGCAAAAAAATGAAAAAACAAATCAAAATCATAAACAACATCACTTAAAGGATTGAAGAATGCTCATCGTAAATGGTTATGGCTTGGGCTGAGATCTTCTTGGACCTTGGATCATGGCCTAACTTCCCTAGCCATGGGAAGAAGCTTGAACAACCATCTGAGATGCTGTATCATGGCCATTCCGGCCATGGGTCTCACCAGGCTGAAGGTCATCTTGGCCTCCATCCTGTGAATCCCTATCACAGAGACGAGAAAAGGGTTGGGCCTTGGCCTAGACAAGGGTATACATCCATTCACGGAGAGGGGGTAGGGGTGGTATTTGAAGATAGAATCAATGGCTGTAGTTGGTTATGGCAGAGTTTTCAACCGCCACCAATGTTGAAGAGTTAGGATTTGAAGGCGGTTTAGGATATGGCATGGAAGGTGTTTGTGTGGGGAACAGAATGGCGGGTGCAGATAATCAGAAGGCAATAGGAGATGGTTAGATTAAATTGGAGAAGAGAGGTGGCTAGCGGTAGTTTTGCAAAAATGGAAGGGGTTGCTAGAGGTTGGAGATGATCCTGGCACCGTTGGGTCATATGATCCAATGGCTCCTATAAAGGCGCAGATGGGTGGTTGGATTTGCATTTGATTGAGGAAGATCGGGTGACATATAATGAGGCGGGTGGCAATACCACAACGAGTCACGTGGCACGATCTAGAATTGCCATGTGGCCCAATTAGATTTGAGATAAATCAGAAATTCAACGAAAAACCAAAAGAATTAGTTAGAGAAAGATTTAGAAAAAGTTATAATATGAAATTTGTAGTTCTCGATGAGATCTACAACTTTCATGTAGAAGTCAAAGATCATAGGTCATTTGTACATAAATAAAAATTAAATAAAAATTAAAACAATTTCTTTTATTTTTTCTTCTTTTTTGGATTTTTATATTATTTTATATTAAATTATTTATTTACAAAAATATTCTAATTTTTATTTGATTTTTGATGAGTAATAAAAACATAAAATATTATCACAATAATTGGGTTACATTAATAAATATTTAGTTTTAATTATATATAACACACAAATGAGTAATTAGTGTTAATTAGTCAATTAATATTGTGATTAATTTAAGCAGAGATGATATTGGTGCTTAATGATGATAAATACGTGATTTATCACCTCTATACTTATGCTAAGCTCGTCCTCGAGCTAATAAATAAAGAATAAATTAGAGAGTTAATCTATTTAGTGAGATCTCTGACAAGTGCAAGTGAGTATACAAGGCTTGATTTAACCTAGAACATTAGGTTTTAGGAATCCTAAAACTCTAAGTTGATCCAAGTATTAATCAAAAGGAATTGAACTCCTCTAATTGTCATACTCACAATGTATACATACATACATATAAAAATATATAAGAAGTATGGCTTAGTGTAGACTGCACTCATGAGAGTAGATTTTCAATATACCAAAAAATTCAATCTCCGATGCTCTCCTAAGGACCCCACCCTCAACACTAGGGAATAAATATAGTCTTGCTTCAATCCATTGTCTTTTTAATTTATCAGACTTCGAAGGTATGGATGGAAGACCAGATTGTAGAGGATATATGATTGTGTACTTATTGTCACTTCTCTCATTGGAACAGGGTTCTCTCGAGTGCCAATACTCAATACAATTTTTTATTTTTATTTTTCCAATCAGTGTGTCTGTCAAAAGAGATTGAGTCGCCTATACCTGTTTTCCTGGGAATACACCAAGGTACGTTTCTTTAAGCATCTAATATACCTATACCCAAACCTGTAGCTCTAACGATGCAACACCCTTTTTAATGTACTAGTCCGACTCATAAAAGCCTAATGATTTGGTCTGAGTGGACACTTAAAGGTTGGGAGCGCTCGCCTTGAATATAGCTCATATAATGTAACTTTGAAATGTGAGGAGCTTTTCTTTTCATTTCAATTTTCATCATCATTTTTTTAATTTGAGGGAACTTCCCTTCTTTTTTGCTAGCTCCACTACTTTTACCAAGGATTGGGCACACTGATTAACTTATTAATTTAATGTCAACACCTTGGCACTTTAGGTCAAAGTCAAGAGATAGCATGAGACCATGTCCCATACTGGCTAAGATGCTGCACTCAGGTTTCATGAAGCCGTCATTTATCTTATCCCATCCTCGAGCATCATATAGATCAAGTCCCAACTCAAGCTTCAAATCCCAATCCCCTTAGTGATATCTTGACTCATCTCAATTATGCATGCAATCGTGCATGTGAGTGATAGTCAAATCCTTTTGAGGAAATTAAGCGTGCAATATAGCATGCATATCTTTTAACTAGGGAAATGTGAATTTTTAAGTCCAAGGCCCTAATGATTAAGACAAGATAACTCTAAGTTTATAGACTCCTTAAACCAAGTGTTGAAGATCATCCCACGCCTTGAGTGCATAATGAAAGTGTCAGAGAAGAACACTAATTAATAGTTAATCTTTTTGTGATTTTTTCCTCCAATTTTACTTCTTTAGTTTTCAATAATGACTAGCCTAAACTCATATCATTAGTTGTATCTACCTTCAAACAATATGGGTGTAAGTACGAACCGTTAGATGGCTACCCGTATTACTTAAAGACGGTGCCATACGCTTTGTCTTATAACCAATCAATCTACTAAGGGAGTAATTCCCTCTCTAAAAAGTAGCTAATAATTTTTAAGTCTAGTACTCAGAATAAATACTAAAGATTTTATTTTAATTTTCTGATTTTTTATCGATTTTTAATAGAGTTAATTAATTAGACTCGTTTACACCCTTAGCTTTGAAAAAGATTTTTGAAAACTTTTTGCAAACAATATCACATAAATATGTAGGTTTTCAAAATATTTTACGATGATTTTCCAAACAATATCAATTCATATTTTCACAAACAATGTAAAACACTTGAAAATCATGTCAAATATGTATATAATTTTCAAAAACCATGTCACGTGTCACTTTACGCTCTAAAATTCATAGATAATTAACCATTGCTCAGAAATCATTGATAATAGAATTAGTTGCATTTTACTTTGTGCCCAAAAATCATCGTATTTGCATGCACTATTTGTTCTATAAAAAATATTTTGTGTATTTACATAATTGATTTTTAATAGGTTTTAAACTTTACATTTTTAGGGTTTACGATTTTTCTGAGATAGTTCACCCTAGTAATATATCTCGGATCATTTTATTCCCTAGAAATATATTTAATATTTATTATACTTAATTATTGAGATTCATCCCATTAGCATTCATTAATTCATAAAATATTTATATTTCATTAGAAAATTTAAAAAAATTGTAGATTATTCATTTCATCGCAATTAACATCTTGGCCAAGTTTTGTGGTTTTTGGAAATCATTTAATTGACATTAGTTTTTTCGTCCTAAAATCGGTCGGCATTTGAATCTGCCTTCAAAAATTGCACTAAAAATATCAAAAAAATTCATCTCGAAAACCGCGCATCGAATTTGATAGACTTAAAACTAGGTCATTCCTTTGCCTCCTTGAGTTCTACCCTGGGGCTTATCCATGCTAAATAAACATAAAACTGCTCCAATTAAATTTGATTAATTAATTAAGTGGTTATTTCTTGATTGATTCCTAAGTACCCGACTACAACATAAAAACAACAAATTAAGCAGGGTAATGAGCGATACATTAGGTATGAAGATGGACAAGCCGAGCACATCAACTGATGCCTTACCTGTCAGATGGTAAAGTAGAGCACTGGAGACCCCTTGATTTACTATAGCCCCTTCCTTCCTGAGTGGAAGTGGTAGAGTATCTCCTTGGATTTCGTCACATCATTACCGTGTACCCCCATGGCATGATGTGATATGGGTGATTGTTGACCGGTTGATCAAGTCAACCCATTTCATTACGGTCAACATGATGTGTAATCTATTTGCGCTAGCCAAATTATACATCCAGCATGTCATTCAACTGCACGGGATACCCAAGGGGGTAGTCTCTGATAGAGATTCATGCTTTACTTTGCACTACTAGGGAGAATTCATAGAGCCTCGAGGACTGAGCTACATATTACTTCAGCTTACCATCCACATATAAATGGGCAGTTCGAAAGGACCATTCGAACTTCGGAGGATTTAATACGGGCTTGCATTGTTAATTGGAGGGGATCCTGGAAGGATCACCGTTCACTTGTTGAGTTCACCTACAACAGCAATTATCATGCCAATATAGGCATGCCGCCTTTTGACACCTTTTATGGGAGGAGATATACCATTCCATTGTGTTGGCAGCATTGATGAGACACTCTCGGCCGGTCTGCTAATCAAACACAATTACCAGTCACTGAGGTGATCGAACACAAGAGGCGAATCAAGCATCGATTAACCCACAGATGAAAGATAAAGCAATGCAAGATGGAGTGAGCTAAAATTTATTATAATCCAGATAAAATGTGTCTAGTGTGCAAGTAGCCTGGGTGTCGAACCACTGAGAGCTACGAAGATAGGCTATTTATTGTCTACAAAGAAATAACAAATGTTTTTCTGTATTTGGGGGGGGGGGGGAGGGGGGTTATTTTTGTGGGGTTTTAATTATAATTAATTTTAGGGATTTTAATATTTTAATATTTTAATATTTTTTAATTTTCATTTTGTTTTTAATTTCTAATTTTCAATTTATTTTTCTTTTTTATATGTAATAAATATATAAGGCTATATATGTATAATATAGGTAATATACGTATTATATATATATATACAAAATTTAGTAAATATAAATAGGAACAGAAATTTTTATTTTTTTTAAAGGAATTAAAGATATTTATAAGTATTTATAATAACAATAATAATATTAATAACTATATACAGAAAAGGGAAGCTGCTGCACGGAGCAGCTAAGCTGGCTGCTCCGTGGGGCAATTTCCCTCCCTTTTTTTTATTTTTTTTGAAATTTTTTCCATGTATATTCATCTATAATCCCTCCTACATGTCATTTAAATTTCGTGAGAAATGGAGACTCCTATGCCCTCCATCTAGACCGGTTATTTTTTAACGGTCTGAAATTTGTTGTAATCTACCCCTTCTAGATGGACGGCTTAGGAGTCTTTGTTTCTCGTGAAATTTGAATGACATGTAGGAGGGACATATAGATGAATATACATGGTGAAATTTCGCAAAAAAAATAAAAAAAATTAGGGGAGAATGCTACATGTAGCAGCCAGCTTGGCTGCTACACGCAGCAGCCTCCCGGTTCTCAACTATATATATGCTTTTATATTTACAAATATCGATATGAATATCCAAAATTACAAAATGAAACGTTATTTTTTTATATTTTCCCTCTATTTTTGTGATTTTTTGGTAATTTTTGCTAATTTTTAGGTATTTTTAAACTCCAAAATACTCCAAAGCAGAGCCTTAAAAATAGATCGCACTATTTTGAGTTTTAAGTAGATAATAATTCCAAAATTTCTCAAATCTATTTTTAACATGTAGTATATAGTATAAATAAAAATAATAGAAGAAAAACGATTTTTTGGATTTTATAAAATATTTGTTAAATGTTTTATGGTTAGAAGGGTTTTTCCTTTTCAAGGTTTTTTACTATTTTTGTGATTTTTGGTACGTAGATATATTATATAGTAATATATAGCATACATTTCTTTTGGAATTTTTAGATCAGTGTTTCTAAATTTTTGTATTTTATATTTAAGAAGGGATCAAATAGCTCTTTTTGATTATTAATAAATGGAAAAAGACAAGTAAATGATAAATAAAAATAGGGCGTGAACATGCATGATACCAATTATTTACTGTAATTTTTCCAAATTAACTGAGGCACGTAAGCTATTTATGAAAAATAAAAATGCAATAATTTATTTTACAATACTGATAGAGGTATATTTGCAGTAATAAATAAAGCCGAGGGTCTCAGTGCAAAAACACCCAAAAGTTTTGAACTAATATTATAAAATTTTAAACTAAAAGCAAATAAAAGAACCCGAATGGGGCTCGATGCAAACTGCTAACTTGCATGGGGTGCCACGTCAGCAGACTTTGTAGTGGATCTATGTGCAATATACAACAAGTGCGGGGCCCAGTTGCATTTTTTTACACAAAATATCATGCACATTTAAAATATTTATAGGGTCTTATAATAATGACAAAAATATGTGAGGGGTCCTAAACAAATTACCCCTTAATACGCGCATGATCGGAGGGACGGGAGCGCTCCACGTGGTAGATCCAGCGGTGGGGGAGGCATCATTTCGCTTCAGCTTGGACGACCCAGATTAAATATGGGTTGTGGCTTTCATTAAACGGTGCAGAATGGTGTTGGAAGAACACCTGAAGAACATGTCTTCTTTGAACTTCGATCGTAGATTTCTCCTCCAACAGGCCTCTTCCTCGATCTGAGCAGATTCCCACCCTTTTGGAACTCTTGTGCATCGGCAGGACCCTTCAAGGACGTCCGAGGCTCGTCGAAGTAGCCTTGGAGCTCAGGTAACCTGGAAATCCTGTTCGAGCTCTAGAATGATTCTCCGAGTGGCTTTCTAGATCGCAGTCTTGCACCAAAAGGTTAAGGGGGGCCCATGGCTATCTCAGCGGCCCTCTATTGAAGCTGAAATGCACGGGGGAAGCAGGGCGATGGTACTTCGGTGAGGGTGGTGGAGGAGGAATCTGATAGCTTGAATCCATGTAGGATTCGAGATGAAAACATAGGGGAAATGCAAAGCAGGTGAAGGGGAATGAAGTGAGGCAGAAAGGAAGGCCAGAAACGATGAGTTCATGATGGATTTGGTGCCGGAGTCTAGTCCTCCGATGATTTTATTTTTTCAAATTAAACTAAATCTATTGCTGGTTGATGAAATTAAACTTAAATCTACACTATTGGAATAAAATGCGAGCTAAAGAACATTACCTAGCAGTTCAATGAACAGTGGATCTCAGAGCAGGAGAAGCTCGCCGGAGACGAACGTCAGTGAACCTGGATTGCCTTGAACCTAGCTTTTTCCATGCTAAAGAGAATGGGGAGTCCGACCTGTAACCTCTAGCTCAACCTAGGGAGGCTCTCTTGGGGTTAAAGACTGAAGATCGGGGATCAAGAGCAAAAAGGTAGCAGTAGCTCCGACTTTATACATGTAGTGAAGGGCAAAAAGGGGAAGAAGATGGTGAGATGCTCGAGGGTGGTAGGTGGAGATGCTAGCATGGGTGTGGGAGAAGGACAAGGGGCTACAAGAGAGGGGTGGTTTCGAGGCAAAATGAGTTGAGAAGGCATGCAAAAATGGTGAAGAAGGGGGATGCATGAGGTTGTGACAAAAAGGAGGCAGAGGCCGGACAGTTGACCCGGGGTCAACGACCCATGCATTCTAGTTAGTCCACATGGACCAACTAGAAATTAGGGATTTATAAATCCCTTAATAATTCGATTAAAATTATCAGATGATTTATTCATTTTGGTCAAAACATGAAAAATACTTGTAATTTTATGTAGTATTTTATTATGATTTTTATTTATTTTTACGAGTTAATTTATTTTATGTTAATATATACATATGTATATATAGGTATAAATACCTATATTTCATGTGTTTTAATTTTTTTTGTATTTATTTTATACACGTAATTTATATATGGAAAAAATGGGGATGCCTCTATGCCATTTTTCCGATAAATTTTTTTATTTTTCGCAAAATATCACCATTATGCTCATCTATATCCCTCCAATATGCCATTCGAATTTCGTCTGAAACAGAGACTCATATGCCCTCCATCCAGAACATGTAATTTTAACGGTCTAAACATTACTGTAATCGACCTGTTCTAGATGGAGGGTATATGAGACTTTATTTCTAACAAAATTTGAATGGCATATTAGAGGGATATATAGATGAATATACATGATGATATTTTTTGAAAAAGATAAAAAATAGCGGAAAAATGGTATGGGACAACCCCATCAAACTCTTTATATATTTATAATTTATTTAAATACATGTTTAGACATTTTTATTGTATTTTTATGAGTTTATTTATGTAATATATATTATAGCAATATTTATAATTTTATAAAAATATAAGAAAGTGAAAAAGAATTAATATATTGAATATTATATACATGTATAATGTACGATGAGGGCCCAAAACCCAACTTTTATATATTAACACCAAATTGAATGAAATCATATTCATTGAATAGATAATTTTATTCTATGAACAATAAAGGTGAGTTTGGTGGATTTTTAGTTTGTATGGAGAAGATACATGTCTGCAAAGTTTTCTTTGTAGCTTTTTATTTTGTATGTCTCGGACACATTGTGCATTGTTTTTTAGTGAAATAAATTTTGTAATTTTCTTTGTATTTGTATGTACAACTTTCATGGTTCAAAGTTTATTGATTTGAGTTGTAAAAATAGGAAAAATAAAATAGGTCCCAAAATGCCTATTATTGTCAAATAAAATTAGGATTTTTGAGTGTATTTTATGTACAGTTGACCGTCCTATCTCCCCCTACTTTATTCCTTGTCGATCAAGTCATCATGATGACTGCATCTCAGGGGCTATGGCCACTCAGTGTCTTTAACATTTCATTCTTTTTCTTTTCTTCCTTTATTAATTTATTTTGGAATTAAAGAAAATATCCTGTATAATATTTTATGCATTATTTTATGTGATTTACTAAGTATTATTTTCTCAAATAATGATACATACATGCATTTAACTAGAGATTCAAGGCCAAAATAAAAGAATAAATGTTATGAAATGGAGATTCATCACCCCATTTACGTGCCTTTACTAGTCCCTAACAAACACTTATGTAGTAAGTGCAGAAAAAGAAAATAAAGAAAAGGAAAAGAAAGAACTTGGAACATTTTTTGACTTCTTATCATGTCTTTTAAAATCAAAGTTTGGAGATTAGTTAAGACCCTTGGATTTCTTGTTTGTTCGGAACCGCATGAGGTTAGGAAATGTGTCACAACAACCCTTAGGTTCCATAATCATATTATTCAGTTCTACTCACAGTCTGGTCAAAACCATCCTCTCAATTGGATACTTTCTCTACTTGGGATGATAGAACCTTGTATGTGAATTTTTCGGCTCTCCCCAAATAAATCTAACGTCGGCAACTCTTTCTCTATGACTGTATAATTTCTTTGTGCTTCATCGAGAATCTTGATAGCGTCGTGAATAGCATAGGGTAACTTATCCCTTATTTATCCTATTACAACCCCAAGTTCAAAATCTAACACATATGTCATGATCTCAAATAGAAGAGACCGATCGAGTGGCTGCAAGACTAGATCCTGATTGATAAGCTCTTTTAATTGATGAAATGATTGGAGAACTTATAGATCTACAATGAACTCGGTCTCCTTGCAAAGAAGCTCGGTGAGAGATTGGGCAAGTTTGCTGAAGTCCTTGATGAATCAGCGGTAGAAGATGACATGCCTAAGAATGGCCTCACAATCTTCATGTCCTGAGGTGGCTTGAGTTTAGCTATTACATTCACCTTCATCGGATTGGCCTCCATGCCATGCTTGGAGAAGATGTGGCCCGGCACAATGCCTTCTATGATCATGAAGTGGCTCTTTTGCCATGATAGAACGAGATTGACCTCACGAAACTTCTACGGTACTCTGTCTAGGTGTTGCAGACAAAATTCAAACCTATCACCATAGACAGAGAAATCATCCATAAAGACTTCAAGAAAACATCCGACCATGTCGGTAAAGATGACAAGCATGCATCTCTAGAAAGTAGCTGGAGCATTATAGAGTCCAAAGGGCATTCTTCGGAAAGCATTGGTTCTGAACGGGCAGGTGAAAATTGTTTTCTATTGGTCTTCTAGGGTAATCACCACTTGGTTATATCCGAAGTACCCATCTAAAAAGCAGAAGTACTTGATGTATATGCATTTCATCACCTTTATTCATTTATTTTAGCTTAAAATCCCTTATAAAACACATGTATATAATACTAAATCCATATTCTTACTAACCTACGTTTGTGTGTAAATATTATACATTTATTACTATTTTAACCTAAAATAAATAAATAAAGAAATAAAGGAAAAATAAAGAAAATAAGAGACCATATATATGCAATAGATACAAGTTGACCTGAACCTCGAGAGAAGGTCAAGACTTGACCAGATCGACCAGGAATAAAGTAGGGGGAGATAGGGTCTTTAATCAGAAAATCTAAAAAAATATATTTTATAAATATTTTGGATTTATTCTTTGTATACTTGTACGAAGCTTACACTATTTTATTTTATATAAACTGACCTCAAATTAAATGTTTTTCTTAAGAAAGTTGTAAATAAAAATATTTTCTAAATAATAAAAATAATTGCAAAATAAAATCATGTACATAATAAAAATAACTACACTCAGAAAAAGCTATAAGCAATAATTGAAAGACCAATTTTGGCTCCATATGAACTCAAATTGAATCAAACTCACATCCATTGTATTCTAAATTAAGTTACCTTCAAATGACAATGGTTTCATAATTTTGGAGTTACAGTTTGAAAGACGGTTTTCTGGGGTGGTTTTTGCAATTTTACCATTTATTTATTGTATATATTATCCATATGTATTTTTCTACATATTGTATTTGCAAATATCTGTAAATATTTTTAATAATTGTTTAAATTTAAAAATAAAAAAATCTAACATAAAATAAATTAATTTCCTTATTTAACTATGTATATAATGTCCATATGTATATAGTATATGTATACAATTGATTTCCTTAAATAACCACTACTAAAAAATAAATAATTAACATTTATTATTTAATTTAATAAATTGATAAACTACTTTATTTATTTAATTAATTATGTAAATAATATACCATATGTATATAACTTAATAAATTCCTTAATTAACCCACCGTTAATGTGGCTAATTAAATTATTGGTAACTATTATTATTTAATTAATTTAAATTCCAAAAAACATTTTTTTATTTTTTTTTATTTTTTATTAATTCCACCATCAACCTCCTTCCTTTTTTGTCTCTCTATTCAAATTTTGAAATTCAAATTCATTTCTTTTTCTATTTATCTGGCTCATCCTCCCTCATTTCTCCTTGATCAATCTTTTGGTTAGAGGAGCCTATTCTCAAAGAACCATCTTGTCGTAGAGAGGTGCTCAGCTTTCAAGCTGTCCGGTGACAGCGAGTCGGTCCTCGTCGAGGCCATTACGGTGTTATCCGCTCCCATTCGGTGAGATCCATTTTTATTTCTCATTTTTCATCTAGGTTAATCATAGTTTAATTTTTGCATTTTTAATTTCGTTGTCATTTTTTATTTTAGATCGTAGTTCTTAATCATAGTTAATTGTTAATCTTGCATCATCACGATTTGAGTCGAATCTGATCTGATATTTCATCTTATTTTCTCGATCTCATCACTTCACGTTCTCCTCACGCAACCACACACATCCAACCACGCACAATGGTCGGAGATTCGGAACCATCCAACCACGCACAATGGTCGGAGATTCGGAACCATTCACATTTTTATCAATAAATTTTGGACCGAGCCGTCATGCTCGAGTCGATTTGATTAATTTTATTGCAGGTACAGAAAAAATTACAAAAAATAGCAACTGTTGTTTTCAAAAAAAAGGAAAAAATAAAAAAGAAAGAAGCCTCTCTGTTTTGCTGCTTTTAATATATATATATATAATAAGTTTAACAGAGGCGCAACCGTAACAAGCGCCACCTTCCAGCACCGCCGGCGCCGCCTACCGCCCATCTGATATGCACTTATCCAAACGCCTGCCCGCACGGAGGAGGAGTACCACGCATGAGTTTCTCCGCTGTTGACGACCATCGCCGCCAATCACCTCTACACGCCCACTGACCTCCAGGAGCTTGAAGCTCACGCACCGTCCTGCGCGGGCCACCCAATCCGGCCCCTCGTCCACCATCACTATCGTAGGAGCTCCATCACCAACTACTACATAGGGTGTGTGTCTCTCTATCACCATCTACCGTCCGAGAAACAACCTTCTCCACCGCGTGCCTCCGTAGTTCACCTCACCACCTCCTGAAGCTAATCACGATGATGTCCTTTACCGGCGAGTCCTGCAGGCCCATCCCGACCTCGTGCCACCATCGCTCACCGAAGGCACAACCGTCGTAGACCCCTATTCTTGCTTGAGGAAGAAGAAATGAAGAAGGAACGAAAAACCCCACTGCTTTAAGCCCTAAGTGGCGTACGTGCTTGTCACGTACACTCACTTAGATATTTTTGGGGGAAATTACAATCAGGCCCCAGAGTTTCAAAGAATTGCAGATCAACCCTTTCTAGAGCCTGAGAACGTGCCTTGCACGCACCATCTGGGTAAATTGTAATAGTTCCCCCGTATTTTATTTCCTGTTGTATTTTTATGTAGAGAATTTAAATAATTCCATTTTAATCCTATAATTCAAGACATTTATTTTGCATGCTTTCCTTATTTAAATAAATATTTTTTGTGTTTAATAAATTCTAGAAAAAATTGTTATATCCCTATTGTGTGCCTCTTCATTGTAAGAAAATTTTCATTGCATTTTATTGTCATTTGCTATTATTAAAAAATAGAAAACTTTGCATTTTTTCCTGTTTGAACTTTGAATAATCATAAAAAAAGAATATTGCATCAAAAATTCTAAAGAAATAGATTAGCTTCCTTTTTGCACATTTAATTTTCTATCCAATGTTCGTGCATTAAATATTTTTAAAACTCGAAAAAAATGCTAAATATCAAAAATCTTAGAAAAACATATTTTTTTTAGAAAAATCCAAAAATTATGATTTCACTTCCTATTTGTGGATAATTTCATGTAGTTTTTAGGAAAAACAATTTTCATAATTTTCGTATTTATTTGGTATTTTTAAATTATATAATAGTCCTGTATATTCATTGTTTAATTTTCCTCATGTTTTTATTCATTTAAAAAATCTTAAAAATTTGAAATATCATTTAAAAATCACTAAAAATAGTAAAATATAGTAAAACACAAAAAGATTCTATTTGTACATTTTGAGCATTTTTGTCATATTTGAAAAAATGCAAAAAAGTTGCATTCCTTTTGTGTATAAATTTTCTTTAAAAAATATTTATTTTGAAAATTTAAAATTTGCAAAACTAAAAACCAATAAAATAAAAAAAATCAGAAAATATAAAATTGTAAAAAAAATAAAATAGAAACCCTAAAACACTAAGATAGTTGGCATTTGAATTCCCTTTTTCTTTTAATTGATTTTTCAATTATTCGAATAACCCTCGGGATTGTTGCCTCCCTGTGTTCGATCCTGTTGCTATACAGGTAAAATAACTAGCAAAATTCTCTTGCTACATTTTTATAATAATTCAGCTTGAGAAAAAATAACATTTTTTGTTGAGGGATTCTTTGGGTTGCAGCGAAATCTACACATATTTTCATCAAAATTAAAACCCTGAAAATCTCGTCCAACAAAATGGAGCTATTGTTAGGGAGGCACAATGAGGGTAGTTAGGTTTCTCTTTTGACCTACTGTTCTTGGTTGTAAATTTTTGTCTATATTTTTCGACATTATTTCATTGTTCATATTCACCGAATCTAGTTTATTTTTCCTGCTCATATTTTTATACATGTATCTCTTACACATTCTTCATTTCCTTTTTCTTGCAAGGTCCCAATGAGCTGGAGCTGCTTTCTTAGGAACGCTGATGTACTCTAGTAAAGCGGAGGTGACTTGGCTCTTCTCGAAGCTGCAGGAGAGCGCATGTGGAGGAGAAGAAGATTTTAAGAAGACAATCATTTGGAGCAAAGATAAGTTTTTTTTATTTTAGCACTTTATTCATTTAAAATTGCTGTAAAAAGGACACTATATACCTTATTCAGGGTCTGTTTCGCCAAGTGGCGGTGCGCTTGGGAGACCTCTTCGCTATTTTCTCGATGTTTTTATCGCTTTTAGTTTTATTTGTTTCTCGTGGATTAGTGTTTTCTGACTTTATTTTATTTTGTTTCCTGTGAGTGAAGCCCCTAGCTTTAAGTTTTATTTGGTTGATCCATGTAGTTATTAGGTCCAAAGCCCTAAAAGAATATATGTTCCTATAGATCGTTTGGACTTAGGCAAATAATAACTTGGTTCTTCCCGAATAGAAGTTACTACTTAGGATGGTTCCCGCTTACATTTGCATATAGTTTAGCTTTATTTTTTATGTGCGGATCATATTGCATGTAGAGTGTCAGAGTCAGGTACACACCTCTATCTCTAGCATTTGCATCTCATATTTTCTCGTGCATCGGCTTTTTCATTTTCCTCCCTTTGTTTTGTGGATATAGGAATAAAGGAAATCAGAAAATACGTTAGTCGCATTTTTATTCAAAAATATCTAAAGTGAAAATTAGAAATTAAAAAAATTGGGACTGCTAATATCACTTGGACCCTTAAATTAAACGTAATTGATTCACATCATTGTCTTGGGAGAGAAATCCTCTCATTGTATTCGCATTTTATTTGTCACATAAACACTAAGGATTAGTGCCCCAATCCCAGGCCTTCCTACGTGATTGTACAACTTTGTGTTGATCACCTAACTCCAAAGTTGACAAGATAATTGATCGAACCTTCACGGTCTTCACATTACGTTGAGTAGGTGAATCATGGGTTTGCATTGTGTTTGCATTGTACTTGGTGTTGAGTTAGTTACGATCATCCTCTTTAGATCATTAGACGTCACATTCTCCTTAATCCCTACCTCCCACCCTATTCTGATTTAATTCCTCATCATGGTGGGAACCATAAGATCACTTCCTTCAGAGTGCATCGGTCCTTTGGATGCGGCTCATATCTCTTCACTTTGGCAGAACAATGATCTCTTTGATCTGGACCTAGATTTCTATGAGCTTACATAATCTATTGGACAGTTTTTCTATGACTATGAGAGAGAACCCGTTATTTGAATATAATCATTCATTTTCTTCCTTTAATCATCCTAATTTCTCACACCTCTCCGAGGGTTATCTGCGGGCGGTGTGTACTATGTACTCGGTTTCATTGCCTGGTTGTGCATCTGATCTGTCGGATCACGAGACTAAGTATTCTGACTTTTCTTCGGAGTTTGAGTTGTCTCTCCTCGACGAACCTCGCGAGGACAATTCAATCTTTGAGATATTCTATGGATTACCTGAATTTTATACATTATATCCATTGGATATCAACAAGTCTCCTAAATTTGATCATCCATATCATTTTCTGAGGGTAATTAACGTGGAGGATTCCATGATTGATCATTATTTCTCCACATTTTTTTATTCGGCTCTGCCATTCCACTGTACTCTGATCCTAAGCCAAAGCTCTCTTTTGTGCTATCGACACCCAATTTCATTTTCTCCTCTATTTACTGGTAGCAGACACCTTCGTGATTGCATATCTAGGTGCCCTCGTTTGCACTGTTGACTACATTGTTGTTCTCACTCTGAAACAACAACGACAATACAATATTCGCACTACAGATGTTGTCCTGAACCACGATACTTTGTTGTCCTAGCCTTTGCGCTCAGCTAGGGGCGTAAACTCTATCGCTTGTTGAGAGGCAACTCAACAATGTCTATCTTGTGTATATGTGTTTTGTCTTGATTTGCTCCTTCCTTCTTCCATGTTATCGTTTACCTCTTGTCTGTATCTGTGTGCTATACTTAGGATGTACTCTATCCTAAGTATAGGGGGGTGAATGATTTGAGATGTTCATATTCGTTATAGGGGGGTGAATGATTTGAGTTGTTCATATTCGTCTCGATCATCACTCATGTTCTTACCTATACTTAGGGATACTCTACCCTAAGTATAGGGGGAGTGATGTTGTTCATATCGTCTCTTTTGTTTTTATTCTTCTAATCTCTCGCTTGTCCCCCTACTTGTTGATATTATATATTTAGGGCTATTCTACCCTTAGTATAGGGGGACAAGACGACCCGTTGGGTCTATCAATTCTTTTCCTCGGTTTCCCCCTCTTGTACAATATTCTATATTTAGGGTCAATTAATCCTAAGTATGGGGGTGGGGGATCACCGACTGCTATTCATTCTTTGAGTCGTTGTTGTATAGGGTGCTTTAGCTTTTCTATAATTAGCACGAGTTATGTCTTCCTTTGCGCTCTCTGATTACTATGAGGACATAGTTCGAGCTAAGTATAGGGAGGGTTGTCATATATATTATATATATACTTTAGCCATAACTCGTAGTTTCATATTTTTAATATGGCTAAGATACTGTATAAATACATGTAAAATTCAGTAAATAAAAAGATGCAGATATTTCCTCAAATTTCTTTTTGCAAATACTGATTAACAAGTCAGGTTAAAATATTTTGAAAAATATTTTGAAAGTAGTTGAAAATCTATTTGAAGAATCTTTTGAAAAATATTTGAAAATTATTTTCAACCTTTGTAAAAATATTTTGGTTTGTAAAAAATTTCTTTTCTTTGGGTGAAATAAAACTATTTTGTAAAATTATTTGTAAATATTTTGAAAATAGTTGAAAAATTATTTTGAAAAATATATATTGTTTGAAAAATGTTTGCAAAATAATTTCCAAATGTTTGTAAATGTTTGTAAATGTGTTTGAAAAAAAATAAATTATTTTGGACTATAGTTTTCAAAAGTATTTGTAAAATTATTTTCAAATAAGTTTGAGGAATATATGCATCACCATAAAATTCTTTACCAGTTGTATATATATACTTGTATAAATTACTAACACTCAAGCTGTAAATCCCTTCACCTAATTCTTGTAAATAATTGACTCACTCCCGTATATATACGTGTATATATTACTAACCATTTTCTTTTAAAATATTTTTTAATAATAAAAATCCTCATATTTTTTTATAATATGTGTATATTTTACTAACTCTTTTTCTCTAAAAAAAGAAAAGAAAAAGTTTTTTTTACTTGTATATATTTTACTAATCAATTTTCTATTTAAAAAAAATTTAAAAGTAAAAAAATTGTTTTATATATATTTCTTGCATTTGCATGTACATTTTTCAGGATAATATTTACATTTAAACTAAGTCTGGAATAAAATTAAAGAATGGAGCTTAGTTGGGCATTAATTCACTTAATTTCAGAGGAACTTTATAAGAAATCGAATTAAGACTTTTCAGGTTCTAGCGACTTAATTCTTTGAGTCCATAAGACTATGTTCACATGTCATCTTGAGTAGTCTAAGTAGAATATTTAACAACACACTCATGATTCTTCTTGACCATGGCTTATCTTGGACAAGCACTCTACACGTAGCTCTTCATGGAGGAGGTAGTGAGGAGGCAGAATCTTTTGGCTTGGGGTAGCACACGGGTATGTAACAACTAGTGGGAATATCCGTTTTCCTTTAAGGTTACGTATCTACACTGGTTACCATCCATTCTTTTCTCCATCTCCTCTTTTTTGAGTTGGTTGTACTTGAACTTAGAAGGGAATATCCCCGCTCCTCGAGGAAAGAGTTGCTAGACCCGGGGGACTAGAGTTACCTTGTTGAGAGAGGTTGTTTCTTTGCTACTTTTGAGATGGGGAGCTATATTTCACTTACACGTACAAGTAAATATTCATAGTCATAAGAATTTACATATGTAGACTTGTTCCGATCTGACTGTTGAGGAGACCTGAACAGGAGTCTTGTGTAACTTAGAGGCTGTTAGGTTTTAAATCCATTTCCCATTAAGGTTCCGCCACATTAATAATCCAAAGGTCTTACAGAGCTCCATACTACAACTTTGTGAAGATAAGTTTAATACTCAATATTGTCCTAATTTATTTATTTTTCCTTTCTTTTCTTTTATTCACTTATTCTTTCAAATAAGTATTTGCTAAGGGACTAGCAAAGGTAAAGCATAGGGGATGATGAATACGCATTTCATCATCTTTATTCATTTATTTTAGCTTAAAATCTCTTATAAAACACATGTATATAATACTAAATCCATATTCTTACTAACCTACATTTGTGTGTAAACATTGTACATTTATTAGTATTTAGCCTAAAATAAATAAATAAATAAAGGAAAAATGCAGAAAATAAAAGACCATATATATGCAGTAGATATAGGATGACCCGAATCCTGAGAGAAGGTCAAGACTTGACCTGATCAACTAGGAATAAAGTAGGGGAAGATAGGGTCTTTAATCAGAAAATCCAAAAAAATATATTTTGTAAATATTTTGAATTTATTATTTATATACTTGTACAAAACTTACACTATTTTATTTATATATAAATTAACCTCAAATTAAATATTTTTTTAATGAAGGTTGTAAATAAAAATATTTTATAAATAATAAAAATAATTGTAAAATAAAATCATGTACAGAATAAAAATAACTACACTCGGAAGAAGCTGTAAAGCGATAAATGAAAGACCAATTCCGGCTCCATATGAGCTCCAATTGAATCAAACTCACTTTCATTGTATTCTAAATTAAGTTATCTTCAAAATGGCAGTAGATTTATAATTTTTGGAGTTACAGTTTGAAAGACGGTTTTCTGGGATAGTTTTTGCAATTTTACCATTTGTTTATTTTATATAGTTATCCATATTTACTTTTATACATATTGTATTCGTAAATAATTGCAAATATTTTTAATAATTATTTAAAATAAAATTTTTAACATAAAATAAACTAATTTCCTTATTTAACTATGTATATAATGTATCATATATATGTATATAATTGATTTCCTTAAATAACCACTACTAAAAAAATAAGTAATTAACATTTATTATTTAGTTTAATAAAGTTATGAAAATATTAATTAATTATGTAAATAATATACCATATGTATATAATTTAATAAATTCCTTAATTATCACCCATTAAGGTGGCTAATTAAATTGTTGGTTATCATTATTATTTTATTTAATTTAAATTCTGAAAATTATTTTTTATTTTATTTATTTATTTTATTAATTCCACCATTAACCTCCTTCCTTCTTTATCTCTCTATACAAATTTTGAAATTCAAAATTATTTCTTTTTCTATTTATTTGGCTCCTCTTCCCTCATTTCTCCTTGATCAATCTTTTGGTGAGAGGAGTCTATTCTCCAAGAACCATCTTGTCGTAGAGAGATGTCAAGCTTCCGAGCCATCCGGTGACAGCTAGTCGGTCCTCGTAGGGCCCATTACGGTATTATCCACTCCCATTCGGTGAGATCCATTTTTGTTTCTCATTTTTCATCTACATTAATCGTAGTTTAATTTTTGCATTTTTAATTTCGTTGTCATTTTTTTATTTTAGATCGTAGTTCTTAATCGTAGTTAATCATTAATCTTGCATCATCATGATTTGATCAGAATCCAATCTAATATTTCAGCTCATTTTCTCGATCTCATCACTTCACGTTCTACCTCACGCAACCACACATATCCTGCCACACACGGTGGTCGGAGATCCAGATCCATCCAACCATCTCACCGGATCCGCTTTTCCATTCACATTTTCTATCAATAACTTTTGGACCGAGCTGTCATGCTTGACTTAATTTTATTGCAGGTATAAAAAAATTACAAAAAATAGTTGTTTAAAAAAGAAATAAAATAAAAAAAGAAAGAAGCCTATTTGTTTTGTTACTTTTAATATATATAATTTCAATAGAGCCACAACCGCATCAGGTGCCACCTTCCAGCACCGCCGGCAATGCCCATCGCCCATGTAATCTGCCCTCAGCCAAAGGCCAGCCCGCACGGAGGAGGACCACCACGCAAGAGTTTCTCTGCCGTCGATGACCATCGCTGCCAATCTCCTCCGCGCGCCCGTGGACCTCCAGGAGCTTGAAGCTCGTGCACCATCCTGCACGTGTCACCCAATCCAGCCCATCGTCTGCCATCGATGCCGAAGGAGCTCCCTTCACCAACCACTACACAGGGCGTGTGCCGCCCTCTCAGCATCCACCACATGAGGAACAACCTTCTCCACCGCACGCCTCCGCAGTTCACCTCGCCACCTCCTGAAGCCCATCACCACCGTGCCCTTTATCGGTGAGTCCTGCGGGCCCACCCCGACCTCGCACCACCATCGCTCGTCGAAGGCCCAACCGCTGTAGCCCCCTATTCTGTCTTGAGGAAGAAGAAATGAAGAAGGAATGAAAAACCCCACCGCTTTAAGCCCTAAGTGGTGCATGTGCTTGTCACGTGCGCTCAGTTTGATATTTTTGGGGAAAATTACAATAAGGCTCCAGAGTTTCGAAGAATTGCAAATCAACCCTTGCTAAAGGTAGAGCACGTGCCTTGCACGCACCATCTGGGTAAATTACAATAGTTCCTCCGCATTTTGTTTTCTGTTGTATTTTTATGCAGAGACTCTAAATAATTCCATTTTTATCATTTAATTGCAGATATTTATTTTGCATGCTTTCTTTATTTAAATAAATATTTTTCATGTTCAATAAATTTTAGAAAAATGTTATATTCTTATTGTGTGCCTCTTCATGGTAAGAAATTTTCATTGCATTTTATTGTCGTTTGCTATTATTAAAAAATAAAAAAACATTACATTTTTTCCTTGTTTGAAATTTGAAAAATCCTAAAAATTGAAATTACGTGAAATTTTTTAAAAAATTATTTAGCTTCGTTTTTATGTATTTAATTTTCTATCCAATTTTCGTGCATTAAATATTTTTAAAACTCAAAAATTGCAAAATATCAAACATCTTAGAAAAAGCATAAAAAATGTAGAAAATCCAAAAAATGTGATTCCACTTCTTTTTTGTAGATAATTTCATGAAGTTTTTGGGAATAATAATCTTCATAATTTTCGCATTTATTTGGTATTTTTAAATTGTAAAATAATCATGTATATTCATTGTTTAATTTTCCTCCTTATTTTATTCATTTAAAAATCTTAAAAATTTGAAAAATCATCTAAAATTCACTAAAAATAGTAAAAATATAACACAAAAAGATTTTATTTGTACATTTTGAGCATTTTTGTCATATTTGAAAAATCTAAAAAGTTGCATTCCTTTTGTATATAATTATTCTTTAAAAAATAATCATTTTAAAAATTAAAAATTTGCAAAACTAAAAACCAATAAAAAATCAGAAAATAAAAAAATATATAAAAAATAAAATCCATACAAAAACCAAGATAGTTGGAATTTGAATCCCCTTTTTCTTTTAATTGATTTTCAATTATTCAAATAACCTTCGGGATTGTAGCCTTCTTGAATTCGATCCTGTTGCTATACAAGTAAAATAAATATCAAAATTCTCTTGCTACATTTTTGTAATAATTTCATCTTGAAAAAAATAACATTTTTTGTTGATGGATTCTTTGGGATGCAATGACATCTACACATATTTTCATCAAAATTAAAACCTTGAAAATCTCGCCCAATAGTACTCTTTCTCTTCAAGCCACTCAAGAACTTGATCAATGAATGGAAGAGGGAAATGGTCCTTCTTCGTTGCTGCATTCAGACGGAAGTAGTCAACATACACCCGTCAAGATGTTGGTACTTGGGTCAAGATCTCCTCTCCTTTGTCAATTTTCGCCACGGTGAGCCCTAATTTCTTGGGAAGTACATGCAAAGGGCTCACCCATTGGGAGGACATGGATAGCACGACCAATCCATGCTTCCTTGTAGACTGGGAGACCAAGTCAGAATCCGAGTCACTAATCAGCATGTTTGAAGAAGACTCATTCCAGACCGAACATGAAGAATTCATTGCAGATATCTTCGGCAAATTTATTTCAGAGAAAACAGTGACAGAGGTGAGCAACACCTTGTTGACATTGGTAGAACATTCATCTGCCAGCACAGTAACCGAAGTGACCGCGGAGAAATCTCAATAATTACCAGAACTCAAATTGCTCCTAGCATGCATGAAGTACGCATTTCTTGCAGGTGAAGAACACATGTATCATGTCATCATCAGTAGCATGCTGACCTTGGATCAAGCATCTCGACTTATTGAGGATCGAGAAAAGAACCGCGAGGTACTCGATTGGAAAGTCTCAGATTCGTGGGATAAATCCAGCTATGTGTTCACACCACACTACCTTTAAGATGATTGCAAGTTGTCCCGAGAATTCCAAAGAAGATCGAATCTGAACCTAAAGGACGTAATGATGAAAGAAATCACGAAGTGGTGTGAAGTAGGCTTTATTTATCTCGTCTCTACCTCAGAAGAGGGGATTTCTTGTCCGTTGATGTCATTCTGAGAAAGATGCTAATCACTAACATCAACAACATCACAATCTTTTGTAGCTGTTTTTGACTTCCTTCCTTCGAATGCAACTTTCGGCTCACTGACCACTTCCATGGTGACTTTATCAATGTTGGAGAGGAAGGTGATCTTCCCAGACCTATAGTCAATAATCGCCTCAACTGTGCGAAGGAATGATCGTCTTAGAATATTGGGAGTCTAGAGTAATGGTGCAGGAGAGTCCATGTCCAGGACTACAAAGTCAACTAGAAATTTCATGTCCTGCACAATTATAATAACATCCTCCAACATACCTCTAGGTCACTTAACAGATCGATCTGTAAATTACAGAATCATTCTTGTAGGCTTAAGCAGTCCAAGTCCAAATTCTTACAGTAGTGAGGAGTGCATGAGGTTTATTGAAGACCGCTATCAAGCAAAGTTCGTTCAAATGTCTGGTCACAAATCCAACATCTTATATTGGGTTGTCCCTTGTCTTTCTTTTTCTGCAGACAGTCACTGATTGCATTTATTGTGGCCATGGTTAATTTGTGCTTCTCTCCTCTACCGTATCTTTTCTTATGCATTAATGCTTTGAGGTACATGTCTGTTTCAATCCTTTCTTCACAGCGGGCATTGTATCCCATGGCCTTTATGAGTGGAATTTTTTTAAAAAAAGATTTTCAATTATTTCAACCATTCCAGGTTCAAACAATGTTGTTTTCAAATTTTTAATTTTTGGTATTTTTTCATAGCTTCAGGAAACAGAATATTCACAGAAGAAAATTCAGTGTTCTTAATTATGAACTTATTTATAGAGATTGGCCAAAAGAAGAGCCATCATGTAAAACAAGCAAAAACATATATGTATGAGCTTTGTCTTGGTCAGACTGCTCTAGATCGGCTGCTAGTGCTGACTCCTCCAGTGTCAATCCTTCTCAGCGTTGGCTCTTCATTTCTTTTTGTAATTTTCTTTTTTGCTGATTTTTTTGTAAAAATTTCTCTTTATAGTGGTGGTGGTGAGTGGTTGGTGCTGCTCCTCCATCATATTCTTCCTCACCAGCTCTACTGCTGGACTAGTTGATGTAGAAGATGACTCTCCGGAAGATGCTTTATTTTTCCCTTTAGCTGTGGTGGATGGCTGCAACACTCTACCTCTCTTGAGAGTCACAATATTAGACAACATATAATTTGAAATGCATGACTTGGTTGGATCGGTGAAAACATCACAAACTACTTGCTCTTTGTGCTTGAAATTATTGTGGTTTTCCTCAACCTACGTTGGAATCAGAGTTTTGGTGGCAATGAGGTCGTCGAGCTTTTGAGACCTCTCTGCGAGTCCTTTGACAAGTTGGTCTTAGCAGTCCAAGATTGGGTTCACTAGAGTGTCATCTGGTGGTTCAACATGTTGACCACGTTGAGAGTGAATTGTTGAGATTGCTTGTGGGAATACTGGGTATTGTGATGATGAGGAAGGGAGTTGTTTATGATGAAACTGAAAAGGAGGAGGAGGATACTAATTATGAGAAACATCTGCATAATTGTGGTACAACTGATATTGGCGGTACGCTGACTGCTGGTATTGTTGATTCTGCCTCCAACTGTTCTGATATTGTGGAGGCCGGTGTTGTAAAGGCTGGTTTGACTGGACAAACCTCCCACCCTGATGTTGGTGATATGATCGGATGGCGGATGATTGGTCATGTTGTTGTCCACATGGACATGCCAATTGGGCATTGTTCTACATATGACATTCACCTCTTTGATGACTGGTGGTGGTGGTGGGAAAAATGGATCAACATAAGAAGGGAGATGGGGCTCTGGCTGATATAGGACAATCTGTTGAGACGACAATAATGGTGACTGGTCATGTTCCTGTATGTAATGTATGTGCTAGACCTGAGGCTGACCAACACTTGGCTGAGGCTGTTGTGGAGATGATGGTTCCTTCTGCTCAGTCGAAGTGCGATGGCCGGGCTCACAGACTGTACGACATTGATTATACTCATAAGTAGCTCCAACTACTTTGAAATCTGATCCAGTTTGTCTAGGTGCTGGGTCCTCTCTTCGATCATGGACAATTTCTTCAATACATATGATCTCTTTTCAATGATATTAACTTTGGACAGGTGGCTCTCGATGATACTGAGGTTGGATCTCTCATCCTTGTCCTGCTCACTGGATGCCGCTATGTTGACAGGCTTGTGGTGGATCTGCGATTGCCTTTGGTATGAATGGGATGAGGATAGAGTGGCCTGTCCTTCATCCATCTCTTCAAAGATCCGCCAGACGACATCCTCATCCTTATTGAAATGGGAGCAACCACATGCGGAATCCACTAGCCTCTGACTTTCAGGAGTTAGGCCCCAAAGAAGTGTTGAACCAGGCTGGTCCAAGGGATGTCGTGGTGGGGGCACTTCTCATGTAAATCATATAATCTCTCCTAGGATTCATGGATCTACTCATGCAAGTCCTAGGAGAAATTGTTGATCTGTGCTTGCATTTGAATGAGATGACCCAATGGATAATACTTTTGGAGGAATGCAGACTTCAATTCCTCCTAGGTTGTCATATCCTTCCCCAGATGGTTGATATAATAGAGAGCCTTGCCTTGAAGGCTGAAGGAGAATGCTATCATCTTAGCTACGCCAAATAGGATGTTGGGATAGTGAGTGGTACGACAGATGCGAGAGAACTACTGAAGATGGATGTAGGACTCTTCATTGGTAATCTCGTGGAAGGAGGGCAAAAGATCAAGAAACTGCTGCTTGAGTTCAAAATGTCCGTGGACTATAGGTATATGTATCCACTCTATCATCTGATCAGCGCATGGATTGTAAGTTTCTTTGATAATCGGCTTGATCCTCTCTCCCGTGGATCATTTGCGAGCCTTCCATGATGTCCATCCTCTGGTTCATCATCTCCTCGTCATCTTCCTCTGTTCTCTCTCTCTCTCTTTCTCTCCTTAGGTCATTCAACATTTCTTGGAAAGAGGCATGGGAAAGAGCTTGATCTATTAGTTGTTGTTGGATGGCCTGGATGGATGCCAACAACTGTGCATTCATAGTTTTCTGATCGGGTTGTCCCTGATCCAGTTGGTTCGGTCCCTTTCCCTTCACTTAAGGGGCCATATATGAATCAGACTCAAAGGATGTGATCTGCACGAGGTTCAATGTTGGTTCTGCAAAGAAAGATGCATCCCGTTCAGATTGCAAATCTTTGGAACCAAATGAGATGGATGATCTGGAATTAGGTTAGTTCCAAATGTTTGTGAATGGAGCATTTGATGTTGACTGAAATCGATCTCCATCCACAAGGGGCGAACGCCGAGACATGAGTGATCCTAGGTTAATGGAACAAAGGGAGAAGTTGAGGAGTTTAGAGACCAATTCGCAAGATCAGAACCGAGTTCTCGAGAATCACCTCGAATTATTGAAGGTGTTGAGCTCATGGAATCGATGTTGGTGTCAGCAGGGTCCTCACTAAACCATCAGTGAGACGACATCTTGGATAGAAGCAGAGTAGATTAGGAAGATGAATACTATGATGAATGTTGAAGTGAAGAGGGAAACAATGAAGGCTAAAAAATGAGCGGGGCACGAAGGAAATTAAAACAAATGAAAATAAAAATGGCCACATGTGTAGGACTGGTCAAACAAATACAAAAAATATGGATTTACCAACCCAACACAATGTAAAGCCATAAGAAGTCGGCTATTTTTATCTTTTCAATTTTATTGTTGTTTTCAAGCAATCTGTGAACAAGTCCATAGAGGCTAACCCTACAGGAGAGTGAGTACTGGTAGAAAAGTATCCCGTACTTTCCACTTCCTTTGTAACATGTAGCTTTCACTTTTTCAAGAGAAGTCATGATATTGGGTCTGGATTCACTACTCAACCAAAGAATAGAGGAGGAAGCCAATGGGCGAAACCACTATTTCCCCCACAAGTGAGGTACTCAGACGGAAGACGATGAGATAGATACGTTCGTGAGGGCGTGGCCTAAGCCCAATACTTCGAACAAAGTTGGATGTTCTATATAGAACACCGTCGTTGAGAAGGCCCTACTTGCCTACATTCGATAGAAGCATTAATACTTTATGAATATGGTCAATAACAGGGCAATATTCAGACTTGGTTTTGGGCTCTATTCCTTATTGGTCGTGCCTCACTCAGTATGGATAGTACCTGAAAATAATGTGAGCTTTAGAACCCCAAATAATGAATGTTCATTATGTATTTTAATTTGGGTCAAAGTTTATTAAACAATATCATTTTTAAAATTTTTGATTTTCCCTTTTTTTGATTATTTTTCAAAATAATGTGCCTAACATTTTTTTTTGTATTTTCTTTGAAGTCCTAAGTGATACAAAATTGGGAGAGAAGATAGAAAAGATGTGCAAATTGACACTAAAGTGGACATCTCACCTTAATGTCTAATGATGCATGCAAAGTTAAGAAGACTTAGAACGCTTCCTAATTCTCTCCATGCAGGATGAAAGACGGAATTTAAATATTTACACTACATGCACGATATGCAAAATGAGTGAAATCACCCTAAACAAGATTTGCTTTTAATCATGAAGAACCAAATGTTGAATACCGAGAAAATAAATCCAGATCTTGGAGACTCTTCGGTGCCTGCCACAACAGATTCTGCTAGCTCTGTATAAAGTCTCTCACGACGCTTGATTTCAAGTCTAAATAATCAATATTTAATTTGACTAAATCCAAGCGTATAGAACTATAGAAACATGCTTCTAATTAGGCTTTGGACCTAGTTAGTATGTCAAGCAATCCTACATCTTTGGTCTCAATCACAGAAAACTCAAAATACGTGAAACAAAATAAAAAAGGCGGGAAAATGCGATAAAAGCCAACAAGGCCCCTAGGTGAACAATAGCCCAAGCATTGGACCTCGGAATCTGACTATCCAAAATGTCCAAGTACCTGTATTTTTACAAATTAATATGCAAAATAAAAAGTCTCTCTCTCTCTCTCACAAAAATAAAAAGAAAATGATACTCTAAAACTAATGCTTTTCACTCTCTCTGTCTCTCTCCAATCAGCCTTTACAGAAAAGGTCAGTCTCCTCACAACTCGAGTGCACCAACTTCCTCAGAAGTCACCTTCGCCATGCAGACCCTCGCAAGAAATTCAACAAAGAAGAATGACAGAAGCTGATAGAATAAATAAAAGAGAGATAATTATGCAATTGAAATAAGCACGCTAAAACCTATCCTAGGCATTTCTCCTCGGAAACGACGCCATTTGATGAAACGCTCTTGGCCGATCTGCTAATTAAACACAATTAGCAGTCGTTGAGGTGGTCAGACACAAGAGGCGAATCAAGCAACAATTGATCCATAGATGAAATATAAGGCAATGCAATATGGAGTGAGATAACATTTATTATAACCTAGATAAAATGTGCCTAGTGTGCAAGTAGTCTGGGTGTCAAACCACTGAGAGCTATGATGATAGGCGATTTATTGTCTATAAAGAAACAACAAATGTTTTTGTGTATTTTTGGGTTTTTTAATTTTTACGAGTTTTTGATTATATTTCATTTTTAGGGATTTTTAATTTTATATTTTGTATTTATTTTTATTTTTTATATTTTATTTTTATATTTTCTATTTTTTAATTTCCTTTTCTTTTTAATATTATATATAAGGCTATATATAAATATGTATAAACTAAGTAATATATGTATAATATAAGTAATAAATGTATAATATATATAAATAAATATATCAAAAAATTTAGTAAATACAAATAGGAATAGTCCTTTTTATTATTTAAATGTATTAAAGATATTTATAAGTATTTATAATAATATTAATATATTAATATATTAATATATTAATATATGTATATATAGTATATATATGCTTTTATATTTATAAATATAGCTATGATTATTCAAAAAATATAAAATAAAATGTTTTATCCTTTTTAATATTTTTCTCTATTTTTGTGAAAATTTTTGGTAATTATTGCTGATTTTTATGTGTTTTTAAAGTCTAAAATACTCCAAATAAGGGAGTTAATAAATAGACTGAATTGTTTTGAGATTTAAAAATAGATAATAATTCTAAAATTACTCAAAATTATTTTAATATGTAGTATATAGTATAAATACAAATATACAAAATAAATTTGATTTTTTGGATTTTATAAAATATTTTTTTTTAGTTTTTTGAGTTAGAAGGGGTTTTCAATTTTAAGGTTTTCTTTTGCTATTTTTTTTGTAATTTTTGTTATGTAGCTATAATATAACATACTTTTTTTTACAATTTTTAGAATATTTTTATACTTTTTGTATTTTTAATATTTAGATAGATATTAAATAACTCTTTTTCGATTTTTAATAAGTGGAAAAAGATAAGTAAATGAAAAAATAGGGCATGAACATGCATGACACTAGTCATTTACCATATTTTTTCCAAATTAAATGAGGCATAGAAGATATTTATGAAAAATAAAAATGCAACAATGTATTTTCTTATATTAACATGGTATAATTGCAATAATAAATAAAGTTGAGGTTCTCAGTGCAAAAACACGCAAAAGTTTTGAACTAATATTACAAAATTTTAAACTAAAAGCAATTAAAAGAACCCAAATGGGGCTCGATGCAAATTACCATCTCGCATGGGGTGCCACATGAGCTGACCTAGCACTGGATCTATGTATAATATATAACAAGTGCGTGGACCCAGTTCCAAATTTTACAAAAATATCAGGCATGTTTAAATATTTATAGGGCCTAATAATACAAAAAAATATAGAGGGGTCCTAAGCAAATTACCCCTTAATACACGTGCGATCGGAGGGACGTGCGCGCTCCACGTGGCAGATCCAATAGCGGGGGATGCGTCGTATCGCTTCGGTTTGGATGACCTTTATTAGATCTGGGTCATGGCTTTGATCAGACTGTGCAAGAGGGTGTTCGATGAACACCTGAAGAACATGTCTTCTTTAAACTTTGTTTGTCGATTTCTCCTCCGACTGGCCTCCTTCTCAACGTCCGAGCAACCCCCTACCCTTATGGAACTCTTGCGCGTCAACAGGACCCTTCAAGGATGTACGGGGCTCGTCGGAGGAGCCTTGTAGCTTAGGTGACCTGGAGCTCCTGTTAGAGCTCTGGGATCATGCCCCGAGTAGCTTTCTGGATCACAGTCCCGCATCAAAAATTTAAGAGGGTCGAGGGATATCTCCTCAGCCCTCTACTGAAGCTGAAAATGCACAAGGGAAGCGGGGCGATAGGACTCTGATGAGGGTGGCTGCGGAGGAGTTCGATTGCTCGAATCCATGCATGATTCGAGATGAAAATAGAGGGGAAATGCAAAGAAGGTGAAGGGGAATGAAGTGAGGCAGAAAGGGAGGTCGAAAACGTTGAGTTCACGACGGATTTGGTGTCGGAGCTTAGTGCTCCGATGATTTTGATTTCTAAAATTAAACTAAAGTGACTGCTAATTGATGAAATTAAACTTAAATCTACACTACTGGAATAAAATGTGAGCTAAAGAACATTACCTAGCAGCTCAACGAGCACTAGAGCTTAGTGCAGGAGAAGCTTGTCGGAGACGAACACTAGTGAACCTGGATCGTCTCGATCCTGGCATTTTCCATGCCAAAGAGAATGGGGAGTTGGAGCTGTCACCTCTAGCTTAACCCAGCAGGATCTCTTGGGGTTATAGGCCGAAGATCATGGATCAAGAGGAAAAAAGAGAGTCGGACCTTCGACTTTATACAGGTGGGGGATGGTAAAAAGGGGAAGAAGATGGTGAGAAACACGAGGGTAGTAGGTACAGATGCTCGCATGGGCATGGGAGAAGAACGAAGGGGCTACATGAGAGTGATTGTCTTGATGCGAAAGAAGTTGAGGAGGAGGCGTGCAAAAAATGGTGAAGAAGGGGGGTGCACGAGGTTCTGACAAAAAGGAGGTGGAGGCTAGACAGTTGATCGGGGGTCAACAGTCCACGCTTTCGGGTTGGTCCGCGTGGACCAACCAGAAATTAAAGATTCATAAATACGTTATTAATTCGATTAAAAATATAGAACAATTTATTTAATTTTTGGTCAAAACATAAAAAATACTTGTAATTTTATGTAGTATTTTATTTATGATTTTTATTTATTTTTACGAGTTCATTATTATATGTTAGTACTTACATGTGTATATATAGGTATAAATACATGTATTTCATGTTTTTCAATTTTATATTTTATTAACATAATTTATATATTTATAATTTATTTAAATACATGTTTAGACATTTTTATTGTATTTTTACGATTTTATTTATATACTTAAATAATTATGTATCTATATATTATAGGTATATTATATGTGCACTTATATATTATATAGATTTATTTATTTTAATACATATAATGATTTTATTCTAATTTTATTATGTACATGTATTTTAAATAATATTTACAATTTTATAAAAATATAAGAAAGTGAAAAATGTAAAGAATAAATATATTAAATATATATATATATGTATATGTACACAACGAGGGCCCAAAACCCAACCTTTTTTTATCTTAATTCTAAATTGAATGAAACTACCTTCATTAAATAGATAATTTTATTTTATAAACAATAAGGATGATTTTGGTAAATTTTGAGTTTGTATGGAGAAGATATAGGTCTACTAAGTTTTCTTTGCGCCTTTTTATTTTGTGTCCCGAGCACACTGTGTATTATTTTTTAGTGAAATAAATTTTGTATTTCTTTGTATTTTTATGTACAACTTTCATGATAAAGTTTATTGATTTGAGTTGTACAAATAGGAAAATAAAATAAGGTCCCAAAAGGCCAATTATTGTCAAATCAAATTAGGGTTTTTGAGTGTATTTCTGTACAGTTGGTCGCCCTAACTCCCCTTACTTTATTCCTTATCGACCAAGTCATCATGATGATTGGATTTCGGGGGCTAGAGTCACTCAGTGTCTTTGACACTTCATTCTTTTTCTTTTCTTCCTTTATTCTTTTATTTTGGAATTAAAGACAATATTCTGTACCATATTTTATACAATATTTTATGTGATTTATTGAGTGTTATTTTTCACAAATTAATGATATATACATGCATTTAACTAGGGATTTAAGACCAAAATGAAAGGATACAGATGATGAAATGTAGATTCATTAAGCATGTGATGACAACACCTTGCATACCCCATAGATTATAAGAAGAGACATCCATAGTTGTGGAGACTGACATGAAGATATTGTTGGTCGCGCAGAGCCGTTAGATTAGCTACGCTGACTAGTGGCGTCAAGACCTTGAGTTTCAGTTTTCATACCTTACATTTGTACCTTAAGATATACTTCTTAAACAACCTTGTGTGCATAAGTATACTTCATAATTACTTGTTGGGAACTCTCTGTTCATACGTGTATCTAAGACTACTATCAAACCGAACTGTAACGAACGAACCTATGTTCGAGTTCGGTTCGATAAGGAAGTTTGAAAGTTCGAGTTCGAGTTCGGTTCAATAAATGTTCGATAGGATATGTTTGAGTTCTAGTCTGTTTAGAAAACGAACGTTTGAATTTGGTTCGATAACAGTTTGTTAACAATTTTAACTTAATTAAACTTGTTTATATGAATAAGTTCGAAACTGGAGTTCGATAAGAAGGTTCGATAAGCAATAAAAATAAGAAATTATTCAATTAAAGTGGTACAAAGCCCAATAAGTACCACAATTTCTTTAACCTTAAAATTTACTAAGTATATAAATACTAAGTTATACATACAAATAGACACACATATACATATATAGAACTCTAACTTTTATCGAACGAACATATGTTATGTTCATGTTCGGTTCGTTAAGTTATCGAACTAGAATTTGAAGTCATGTTCAGTTCATTTAGAAACTAAGGAACATTTTTCGAACTATTATCGAACAAACTCTAATCGAATACGAACATGTTCAGTTCGATTAGCAGCTCTACGTGTATCCCGATGAGGGATGTTCATCGATTTGATGTTAAAGGCAAGCTTGCACCGTACTTTGTGGGACCGTTTGAGATCTTGACATGTGTTGGGAAAGTGGCTTGCAGAGTGTCCCTTTCCCCACACCTAATCATGTGATCAGTACGATGACTTGATGATGGATCCAAGCTCTCCTTCTTGAGCGGCCTATTCTAATATAGGACCATGCGGTCAAGAGATTGAGACGGAAGGAGATTCCTTTAGTGAAGGTCCTGTGGTAGAGTCAAGACGTCGACGAGGCTACGTGGGTGCATGAAGCTGATATGAGGGGGAAGTATCCTCATTTATTTGCAGGTATGGACTTAAAATCCTAGTCAAATTTCATTTGAGATTTTATGGCTTTTGACCTCTTTGAGATTTTATGGGTTAATTTCCTTTTGAGATTAGTATTCTTCGAGGTTTGGATTGGGAATGGATTAGGGCTCGCACTAAGTCTCGGGACAAGACTTCCTTTGAGTTTTTAAGATGTACGACTCCTCATAATAGGATCCCACTCTTTCTTAAATTTTGATTGGGTCCAGTATTCAAATTTAAAATAATCACTCCATATTGTAGTGCTCATCAAGATCTTTCCAACGAGCCCAAGAACATTGAAATCAGATTATGTACGAGAGAGTTATATGTGAAAAATAATTGGGCTGCAGGTATTGCATCCAGATTTGAACTCGGATCTAATTAAAGATAAACCCATATAAAGAGGGGTGAGCCATGTGGACTATCTCAGTCCACTTGAGCCCTTGCTAGAGAACTACCTCCCTCTCATCAGAGCCTTCTCCATCGGAGAATTTTACAGCCACTGATCCGGAGTTCGAGTACGCCATTTCAAAGATCTCAGAGCAAGGATCATCTGGACACGTGTGTGTCCACGAAATCCCGCAGAACTCTTGTTCCAAGCGAAGGAAAGTCGTGGGAGGACATTCCCATAGGTACAATTTTAAGCCTCAGTTTGCTGCCGGATCTGCTTAGTTTTCACACCATATGTTGTTGAGGATGTACTCTACCCGTGAGGGGTGTCATAATTTCATTTTGATGAGTTTTGTGACAAAATATTTATTTCATCACCTCGTATTTTTACGTTTTCCTGTTGAATGATTGGGTGTAAATGAAATATAAGAGTGTATCTGTGATGTGAGCATCAATAGGAACGAGGGGGTGTATTTATACGATCAGAGGAACTTCATGGACGTCGCTGATGTGAGTGCATTCATGAGTTGGGAAACTAGTAGTCCATATGCATGCATATTCTGATGATAAGAAAACTTACGTTCAAAGCTTATAACTAGGTCAAGAGAAGAAAGCTACTGGACATGAACAAGCTCAAGCTGAGGAGCTCAAACGTAAGTAAAGAAGATGCTAAGAAGCTAAAAGGAGTTCAAGGATATGGAACTCCAACTCAAGTTCAAGGAAAGGAACTCAGCTAAAGAAGAAGATGAAGTCTTTTCTTTTATTGAGTCTTGCTTTATGTAATTGTCTTATAACGTAAACAACCTCAAATCTTGCATTTTGCATTTCATCCCTTTGACTTTCAAGTCAAAGAGTCAAGCTGAGCGATCAACCATTTTACACTGACCGATCACACATGATCGATCAATCTTGCTTTCACGATCAATCAATATTTGAATCACAACGGCTATAACTTTGATCAACCATCTCTTGATTCTGATCGATCACCTAAATCCTCATGATCGATCATTTGATTTTGATTGATCATCTTTGTATCCTGATCGATCATATTCCATTTGAGGAAGATTTTTGAAGCCGATTTCATTCCCGATTCTTCACAATGGCTAGTTTTTGAGAGCCAACGTCTATGGGACCCTAAGACCTATAATAGGACTCCATACCTCATTCTATAATGTATATCAAGAGCAATAATCTCTCTACTCTTTGCTTTCCACTCTATACTATAAGAGAGAGATCAAAGAGCTATTTTCTGTAGTGTTATTCATTCCAACAACTCTGGTTCTCTATGACTAAATCTTACAAGCATACTCCTCGCTCTGTAAGATCAATTTCATTTGCCTCTTATTATTCATTGCATAATTACTTCTTATAATGAGGTTATTAGTATTGTCTAATCCGTATAAAATATTGAGTTGTTCGTGTAAATGATACATGTTGTAAATGGTGGAATTGACCACGTAAGCAACTCAGGTTGTAAATGGTTGGGTTGTCTGCGTAAGCAATTCGGTTTATTGGTAAGACATGTGTGTCAGGTTGAAAGCCTGAGTCGAGAGACTTAGGTTGTGCTTTTTACCCAGGAGGGTTTCCACATTAAATACTTGTGCACTTGTGGTTTGCTTCTTTATATTGTGATTAAAAGCGCTATGTGATGCTGTAGTTATTTGAGATTATTATTTGCAGCAATCCAGGTCATTCAATCGATCCACCTGCATACACCAGTTGATGTCCGAATGGGATACAGAAAAACCAACATCCAGAGACAATTCCAGCCACTGTTCCAAGCATGATCGATTATGTCAATAGGGTTGACTGATCGTTCCCTTTTGGTTGATTCATCATCCTAGAACAAAATAATCAATCATTACTATTTTGCTGATCAATCATTCTAGGACTGTGGACACTTATGGACCTAAAATTCAATGTAAATTGACTCTAAAAATATGTAGACCCATCTAGGACAATGTGGTATATGTTAAATATATGGAATAATTTAAATAAATTTATAAATAATGGAAATGAGTCCATTTTGAATTAAATTAAGCTAAAACTAGATGCGGTGAGTCTCAGTGAGTTAAGAGAATCTTGAGCATAAAATCGAACGATCATGGGGGATATATGTGTTTAATGGATGTCATTCCTGCCGTGTCCTTGTTCCAGGCCACGTTGATTGATCTTAAGTGGCATAAGGCTAGTGTAGTAGATGCAACTAAGGGAGGGGCATGCACCCTTGGGGCCCCAGGTAGAAACTTAGACACCATGAATAAAACAATTGCTTTAATTTGGAGACATGGTGCTTGGAGCAACGATGAGTCACCACGTGATGTTCAGCCTCAATACTTGCATGCCTTCAGCTTAGTGCTTTGAGTGCGAGCCAAGGAGTTGTAGATGGTGGTCTCTATTTCACTTTTTCCCTTAGGATTTAACATTTGTGTACTGGCTGATATAGGCCACATTAGTTAGCATTCAAGATGAAGCACTAAGAGAGGAGTTCTGGGAAATGCGGTTGTTAGTTGGGTATGAAGTCCACTCCCTGTGTATAAGGAGCAGTTGGGTTAGTTGATGGTTTTTCGACTACTGTTTGGGATGATCTTAGTGATCAGTGCCTTATATCATGCCCTACACCACAATGGACTCCTACTTGTGGGAAGTTGACTTGGGAGGTTCACAATGATTCATGGTTGGGAACTAATTAAGTGACTGGCAATATGATGAATCAAGTGGAATACATGGAGGTTAAACATGGAGTTGCACATTGATACAAAAAGCTAGTGGATGTGTTGGGAACTTAGTTAGGATGCATTGGACCTCACCGTGTGCCTATGGAGGAACCCCATCCCTAGGATACTACGTGCCTTAACGTCATTGTTTGAGGTCCCACATGGACCAACATCACATGCTATCTACAATGCTTAGGCCATTAAGGTTATTGGAATTGATCAGAGCGTTGTTCTTTGTGAGTACGATTTACTCTTTTATTTTTATTTTGCACATTACACTTAGTACCTTGTTGTGTTGTAGTTTTAACATTATACATGGAAACTTTACTCATAACATACCCTTACGCTGTACCAGTAGGTGGATCGGAGCAGCCACATCAGTGAGCGGCTAGAGCTTGGTTAGAGCTTCTTTTTGTGCAGCTATACTTTTTGGTATAATACTTGCAACTAGCTTGTGTGTTTCAGATGCGGAATGCATGTGCTTGGAATTGGTTTGCTGAGTACCCAGGTCCTAAAGGGACGATCATCACACATAAGCGTAATTGCAAAAAGGTAGGGGGTATAAGTGTTATTGGAGAAACCCAGAAGGATGTAAGCATAAAATCCCTAATATTTTTGTGCACATTTTTCTGGTGAATAGGTGCACTAACATAGTCTATGATTTAAAATTTAAAAATTTATAGAAAGTGTTCTTTTTTATTGGAATTTATTTACTACAAATAGTGCAATGTATATATTTTTTATTTTATTAAAACATCACAAGTTGATATTTTATTCTACTAAAAACACTTAATATAGTATTGTATATTTGTTTTGTTTTTTAAGATGTCTTATATAATTATTAATAAGAAAAAATTAAGGTAAATGATTTTTAGTTATAATTTACAAGATATTGAAAATTTTTAAATGTTTTGAAATCCTAAAATGTAAAGGAAACACATGGCTAGTCAATGTAAATTTCATAGGTTTAATTCCTATCCTATATTTGTGTTGGAAATTTTGATTATTTATTACACATTAAAGCAAAAAATGGAAAATAAAATTAAAGAAAAGCTAAAAAAAATCCAAAATCCATCAAAACATTGAGGCTAATTTTATAGGAATTTATGAGCAGAAAAAGAAACTTTGTAAAACTCTCAAGAATCGAGTGCAAAACATGTAAATTACCCTTTATGCCTTTTGGTGAACCGTGAAGCTCTACTTCATGCGGTAGAGGTCGTGTCAACCTATATGAGTGAAGAACTAAATATTTGATGCACTAAATTGGATTTGATTGGTCCTAGAGATATACTACATTAGGTCGTGTCGACCTATATGAGTGAAGAACTAAATATTTGATGCACTAAATTGGATTTGATTGGTCCTAGAGATATACTACATTATCTCCCTTCCTTCAAAGGCTAAATGAGGATTGACTATTAATCATACCAATCATTCGAAGAACCTTCACATGAGAATTCAACTTGTCTTGAAGCTCATTGCAACACAACTTAATAGCCTCCATGATATGTCAATACTCGGATGACATTAGATTGAACGAAGTTAGTGTTTGATGACATGATCTTGAAGCTCGATCATTGGAAAAGGTGTAATCATGGCTTCATTAAAATCAAACAATAGATGTAAAGTCATAAATCATTTTGAATTGGATCAAAAGTTTGACCAGAACTTATGGATGAAGTGTTCTCTGATCAGTGAAGAAATAAATGGAATTGAGGTTGATCAAAGACCTTAGTCGAGAAGGAAGTGGAGAGGTTGTGTA